>CM062293.1:412359053-412996290 GCA_031216915.1 Pictodentalium vernedei | reverse complement strand
TGAAACAACGCCTTCTCGATCTATTTTAATGAAAGGGTACGAGAGTTCTGTCTCGTCCAGTGCGCAATGCCTTCAACACCAGTTGTCATCAGAATGGGATTAACATTTGGACTGATATTTGACATGGTGAGTACTTTTTGCTCCATCTCCAAATGAATTATGGGCACAGTGTTCACGTAGTCGGGGGGGTAGTAGTTAGCCACTGTTTCACTAAAAATGTTTGATTTGGTACCAAAAATATTCTTCGTTGGCCTAAGATTTTGGGCACCCCAAAAATATCCTCCCATTTGTGAAGGATAAGTCATTGCAAGCCGTGTGAAGAGCGCGATCGATGGACAGTAACATATAAACAAATATTTATATAGATAACGCTAGTGCAAGGAAATCGTCAGCTGGCAATAATAGGCGGAATCAAAAACCGAATTTTCACGACAATCAATCTAACATCCAGAGTAATTTTGTCCAACAAAATGGGTCTAGACATAGTGTTATATCAACTCAACGTTTCAACGTTAATCATAAGTCGTGGCCGATGGAAAGTGGCATGTGTCCTTTTCTTCAAGACACTTGTAGGTTCGTCAACTTTACAAAAGGCATCATTTGGGCTTAATTAGACAATACTTCCATACCGTTGCGAGGGACTAGCGACGGGTATGAAGAATTTAGCTATTTAAAAGCATGCCCTTTTGTAATGACTCGCTAATCGCTGAGCCCACTGTGAGTTAAAAGTAATTAGATTATTCTGTTATTATCTAAGAGTAAACAACAGGCTGTAAGTACCGACATCATTCAAACGTGACCGTTAATTGAACCAGTGGCATAGACACATCAACTAAGCTGATCGCTCTTTTCGCCTGGAGACGATTTCTGAGTTCTGTCGGGATTTTTCCAGAGAGACCATTTATCCTTTCACTCTTGAAATAGTTACCAGTCTTATCTATCAAGACTCGATCAATTTATTGGGATCAGATATCGGAAAAAAACAAACCCCCCCCCCCCCCTACCAATTTGCGTCTGTGACACCAAACATATTTCATTTGGGACTAGGATATAGAGAATGGCTATAAACACTGGCACCAGACAGTACTGTCTGGTGCAGGCGTGAAGACTGATTTTGGCTTGTTTGGAGAAATATATTCAGTTATTCACCTGAGTAAAATTTGGCGAGTTCAAGAATTCGCTTTCGCAATGTGTCTTGCAAGTGACTCTCTGGAAAAAAAAAAACTATAAACACTTTTTGAGTCAGACAACGCCACAAGTCAAACGTATAGGTATTAGGCTTTGCACGCTCTGGAAAAGTCTATTGTTTTTTCTACGCATTATTATGATTTTATTATTTTTTTTTTTTTGGTGGGTGGGGGGGGGGGGGGGGGGGGGGGGGGGGGTTTCCATCACATTTTGTCCGTACGATTCAGAAGCCATTTTCGAACCGATTTTTGCGAAATTTTGCACACCTGCATAGAGGCGGCACAAAATCTAAAAATGTACCGAAGCGGAATTTTCGACTTAACCCTTTTTCGTCAGAATTGGCAAAAAAAACTGCCAAAATTGGGGTTTATCGGCACTTTCTCGAAACACGTCTTGTAGATTTTTTTTATACATTCGTGATTGCTAGAACCTGTCTGTGACACGCCCTTTGATACACACAACATATCAGGCGATGCATATGGTAACCCTCCACAAGCTGCCAAACATCGAAATTTTGATGAAATAGGCCGGTTTCAGGCCCCCACTGCACCCAAACAATACACGAGAGATAAACATAACTTCCTTTATTGGGAGTGGAATTCATTTGGGGTGAGTAATGAAGGTATTCATAAAAACCACGCATTAACCCGTTTAGAGCTGGTTACTGGGTGATACCCGGTCAAAAGGTTAAAAAATCATGTTAATGTTATCCGAGGATTTCTCTAAAAACATCACGTAAAATTTTCAAGAAAAATTGACCATTACTCAGATCTTAGTGTGAATTACAAGTTGCATTGTGCAAAATATTCCAGTAAGTGTTTTGTTAACCCTATGCTGATTCTCAAACATCAAAAAGTTGAAAAAGTGGGCTGTGTTGCATACCCGCAGCACCCCAAAGTTAAGAGGAGAAATTAACATAAGTGGAAGTAGAAATCACTGAGAATTATTTTTATTAAGTAATAAGCATATTAAAAAAACAACCCTTAACCCTTTTGGGCTGGAATAAACAATTATACCCATCAACAGCTTAAAATTCATGTTCTCCCTGGATTTCTCTGAAAACATCTCGTAGATTTTTAAGTAAAAATGGGCCATTCACAGTTTTTGGTTGTGAAATTATACGTTGCATGAATAAATATTCCTGTTAGCACTTGTTAACCCTTAACAAAACTGCCTAGACATCAATATTTTGGATACATTGAGATAAAACGGACCATTTTCAAATAGATACAGCACTCAGTGGGTATGTGTCAAACAAACATAACTCCTTTTGTCAGTCATTAACTTGTTGGACGACGATATTGATATTAACCCTCTCCAGCGTTTAATGATGGTTTTTTACCTAAACAATTTTTTTTTTATCACACTGAGTCATTTGAGACTTCTATACTCACCTTTTTCATGACATCAATGAAGGAACTTCAGTGAGACAGTCAAAAGCAATTCATCATACACAGTGGGGTCATGACAAATCATGGAATCTCATCGGGAAAAGCCATGATTCTCCAGAATCATAAAGTCTAGTATATATTATATATTCGAATATCAAATTTCTGGATAGCGAGGCGAAAAAATCATAAGTGTATACATCTACAGTACGGCCGCCGTTGACTTGTCACTTTCTATTGGTGGGCAATATGTCCTCGGCGTAATAATAATCAGATTCCAAACACTAATTATATGAATAATTATCAAAAATGTAATTAATGATGAATCGGGTCTCAACCGGCTGCTTCATTAATGTAAAATTTGTCTGATGCTGATTTTTATTACCTGGTAAACACATGCGTAGGCATTACTGTCCACGCGTGGGAATATGACCTGTCCACGTTGATTGTACTGTAACTGTACACAAATACCATACTCACGAAATACAAACAAAACACACTACACCGGTGTGGGGACCAATGTGTTTATATTGTTGTTCGGTAGTATGTCAAATTCCTTTATTGGGGTTTAACAACATTTCGACAGTCACTTTTTTATGATTGCCACAAGCAAAATTTTTTAATTCACTCATCACGTGTTTCAAACATATATCGGAACGATATTCAAGAGAGTGGTCCAAAATAATGACTCTCTTAAAACGGCAGTCTGAGCTGTTTGGGGGTTGTTTATGTTCTGTTTTCATCTTTCTTTTCTGTTTCTATACAATGTTTTGCGTTTTTATAATTGTCACCAGGGGATTGGCGACATGGGGGGGGGGGGGTGTTACCCAACCCCCCCCCCCCCCCAATTCTGACCAAAATTTTCTATAGTTGAAAATTCGGAGGGCAAGTCATGAGTAGTTGGAAATTTCATCTGTCTGGATTTTAGAGCCTTTACTTCCCAAAATTACAACTCGGTTTCAAATCAGCAAACATTCTAACTGTTATTATTTTCAACTATAGTGTACGCAATATCGAGCCTCATGAGTATGCATGATGTCAGTCGGTACGGGATTTCTACAGTACTTTTACTTATCGTAATATAAAAAAATCCCTCGGAAATGCACTTCAAGAAAATTATCATGTAAAATCGTTATCCTGAGTACTGATTCCATCATTCACAGTTACAAAATGATGAAACATCGAAAATTGATCATTTCTGCATAAGATCTGATTTAATGTTAGGAGAGTGTAAATTGCTCAAAGTTCTCAGCTTGAACATTTATTTAGCACATATTCAATTCCCAGAATAATACCAAATAATAATAACCTGATAATTCTATCATAAACGTGTTGGCATTTAAGTTACTGGAATCAATTTTATGCCCCCTTTCATGGCTTCATGTTCAAATTTTTTCTCAGTAATGAATTTCAAACTAGGGGGAGGGACCGGGCCTTTACCCAACGATATCAAAATTTATTATTTAAAAAATATTTCTCCAATTTTCCCCAAAATAAATTAACAAAAACCATATCATGTGTCGCATGAGATGGTTTTGTTCACTTTTTTTAAAATATCTTTTCAACTGCCCAGTTTGGAAATTACACCGTTGGATGCAACCGATTCGTTCGGTAAGATGTTACACTAAAATAAACGATGCATTGCTTTCCAGAAGCCACGGGTGGCCAGTGTCACCGGACAATCGGACGGCCCCCACAAAGGCGTTTTTTCTGACCACCTTTCTTGAAGTTCGATTACAATCACGCATCACTCTTCTTTTGATATTATTTTCCCTTGGTCCATAACCTTTCCAAGTCGGAAACCTCCATAGTGCATAAATCTGTTAGCTCCCTCACCTGCCTTGTCAATTCTGATCGAATATTTACGTGTCAAGGTGTATCAAGTAGTTATGGTAATACATTTTATCTATCCCCACCTGCTTTGATTCTTATCCATTTCGACTTCTTCACTTGCTGCTCAGAGTCTCGCAGCACGACTCTGCCCTGCTATGAGTTCATTACACTCATAAGAAGAGTTTATTCCAAGGGAAACATGTCGGTATAATGTGTTTTACATCAAACGATGTTTTCCTCCACATTAGATTAGTAATTGTGGATAAGAGTTTGTGAGGTAGTTGTGTTTGCTGCCGTCTACGGCAGTATATTTATATCTTGAGGGCGGGCTTCAAACGTGTAGTGTCGTCATATCGTTGTCGTATCGACCTCCGTCGTAAAAAGTCTCTCTACTTCATCTAACTTTAATACATTTCAGCACTGTAAGAAAGAGTTTGGGCAGGACGGGCAAGGAGATAGGGAGCAGCTTTAACCCTTTACTCAACGTAACGGCCAAAACCGGCCAGCACTATTCTCAAAAATCTCCAATTAATTTTCATTATTTTTTCATTTTTTGTCTCAGAAACATAGATTATGACCCATCGTTGGAACGAGCGCGTCGAGCTCGTTCCAACGAGTGGTCATAACCTATGTTTTTTAGACAAAAGATGAACAAAATAGTTATTCAATAATTTTTTTTGCAAGTGTCGTCTGCTTTTCATGTTAGGTAAAGGGTTAAACGGTACACTTGTGCTGCTGCTGCCAAACAGTAACTTCTACTACCTCTACTTCAACTTATGCTACTACAATTACTACTAATAATCCAAAACGCATTTCTTGTGCAGTGTCGTTGTGGAAGCACGATGAAGCTCCATTCTTAGGGCTACGGCAGGTTGATGTTAAACATGTCTTCGATCAGTGCTATTTCTTCCTTTATCATATTGGTAAAGTGGAGGGGCTGGTAGTTACTCGCAACGCCTTGATGGTTTTATCTTGATACTCCGGCTTCCTCTGGGATACCATTTGACATGTGACCACATATGTTGCAGGTGTCGACGAACTCAACAAATGGATAAAAAACTAAAACAATTCCATTTGCTGTTAATCCTATCTGCAACTACCACTACTTTTTCTACCTCAACTAATCCTGAAAACGTTGTTTGCTTCTCCGATGGGAACATTGATTGTCGAGCTGAAATAAGTTGAAGTACATTATGTATAGTTGTAAAGCTTCAGCGGATAGATAACATCAAATTAACCTTTCAGTCACGACGCTCGGAATGGTATCTTCCTTTTTGCTATCGTTTTTCGCGAATTTGTTTAAGGATTTCAGAAATAAATCTATCCTGCATCCCGACTGGATGCCAGATTAAATTATCACTTATCATCTAGGCTAGTTTAGTTTGTCGTGTTTTCTACATGAAGACTGCCAACGATTGCAAAAAAAATTATGCATGCCGGTTTGAAAGGTTAACGGCTCGATCGTTGGTGACATTAACATTGTGAAATATTAGTTTTGTATCTGTAGTAAATCTCTCCATAAATGATCGCCCCCCCCCCCCCCCCCCCCCCCTTCTCCGAGGAATACCGAATGCCTGGTTGATGGAAATGGGAGATTGTTAATCGACAGGAGCAAACAATATAAAATTGCGCGAAATTTTCTGACGAATAACAATCATTTCACATGTAAGAAAATGTTTGGTAAAACTAGTAAACGAAGAAACAAACTGCATCAACTGTCCCATAGTAAATTATGTAGCTGTTTGCGGAGAGGGAATAAGGCAGCTCTGTTGTGGTGTGCCTCAGGAACTGTAATATGTAGGCTGAGGAAATTTGAATAGCAGTTACACCGACATGGAGTGATTAGAATGTTTTACAAAGTTTATATTATCGATTCTGTAACCCAGGCCATTACGCCATCTACTTTATTTATTTATTGGGGTTTAACGACACTTTCGACAGCGAGGATCACTTCGTGATGGACCTTTTTACAGGTGGAGGAAGCCGGAGTACTTGGGGAGAACTACCGAGCAACGGTGAGCAACTGTCAGACTCCCCAACGTTCTAATCCCGCAGCAAGCTGAAGACAAGTACACCATCGACGTGCAGTACGCCTTAGCAAGCCATCCACACTAGACTCTGTCTTGTACTTAGCCCTTTGCACCCTGCTATAAAATTATTAATATTTTAATCTGTCCGTTTTTCCCACAATGCATCTAAGACTTTAACAAATTGATTTTTGTCATTTCGTAGTGGCCTCATTGGGAGTATTTTACTGCCCGAAATTTCAGTGTTATGATATCAGTATGCAGAGGTTAATCAGGTCGTGAAGGAATGCACACCAAAAGGTTTTAACAAAGTTATTTTGCGCGAGTACCCGGAGGTCCATTGGCTGAAACATTGCTTTTGGTTTTGGTCAATATATACAAAATTTGAAAGTTATAGTTTGGGTGATAACTCCACTCCGCGGGTGATTTAGTTACTTTCCACTCTCCACGTACTGTAGGCGCATGCAGCACATAGGCACATACTACGAAAAAGGGACTCTGTAACCACAGACATATCCTAAAAGGGATTCCATAAAATGGGATTCTTATCCGACCTCGTGAAATGGGATTCCGTGATTTGCCATAAACACTCGAGTGTATGAAAAGGTATTGATAACAGCCTTAGAGTAATTCAACTGCTATTGCAAGAACATAAATATTAACTGAACATACTTTAGTAAAACCAGAAGATACAGAACATAGCCGCTCGCGCGGACTACCATGATACCTAATCACGACGTAACTGGGGCACGTAACATGACGTCGCGCATGAGATCCTGTATGAGAACCTGCCAATGGGCCCGAAAAGGGCCTGACATACTACTCGTGATACCTGGAAAATAAAAATCTGCCAGTAGTAAAAGATGCGCGGATATCCACCCTTCCCACACAGAAAAAGCCATGTCGGATTGTGTGATGAACCTCTTGCATTTTCGTTAACGGCAAAGGTTACATGTATGTTGAATGACGTCTGATTACACACACATGCCGCCTAACCGATCATCGCATCATATTTCTCCTTGTAACGGATCATCAAAGATCCCGAGTTTTAGTTTTTCTACCTTACAAATAAACGAATTGCTCGAGCGCTGAACTATACCTGTGATGCACAAAAGTTCCAATAGATTGTTTTTAACGGATCTGTGACGACCTAATTTGGATAGACATACGTTTTAAAACACATTTTAAGTGGATCTTGGTAGGATTAGTTTGTTTTTGCCAGCATTTTGTAAGAGCTTATACGATTCTCCTCTGAAGGATTCAAAGGTCGTTATTGCACATCGAAAGTATGATTTGTATCGGCTCCTATTTGTAACTGATCTCGCCCCTCCCCGAAATCAGCTCTCATCCAAGCCCAACCTCTGCATACCTGCCTGTCCGTTCGTCCGTCCGGCCGTCCGGGCTCACATTTACTATCTTTAGTGGTAGGGGTGTGGAGTAACACAAAATATTTGCATTGTCTAAATACTGATTAGTCCTTCCTAAAGGGGACGTCCAAACTAACTTTGGTCAAATTTCATGCAATTTTCTTTCAAGTCTAAAAAGGCCCAAAATGAATAACACCAATAAATTATATACCAAAATGCTTGGAATGAAACATAGAACATGTGGAAACTGAAATTTGCCATGGAACTGCTGCCATGTGTAAATAGCACCACCTGAAAGTCTGCTATGGCATAAGTAAGAAAACAAAATTTTTACAATAAAATACCTCAAAATAAAATAACAGCTGTATTCTATAAACATTGAAGTACATACTCGAAGAAATCTTTTCCTAATTCATGAAAGTAATAAAGATTGAGACCAAATGTTATAAGTGAAGTGCTCAGTGATTGAAGGCAGACATTTTCTTTTGTTTATGTTTTGGTTTGGGGAGTTCAAAAAAGGTCAACTTGAAGGAGTCCACCAGAAGAAGTATGGAAGGGCAAAAGAGTGTCTCCCAATATAAAGATGTATGTGCCACTGTGATGTTTTGGAAAGAAACTATGATATTCTCCTATGTAGAATGCACTGCAAAGTCATACATTGTAGATGAATAAATATATTTACGAACCCCTTGCACTGTAACCCCTTTTATCCCATGCATCAATTTGATAGTGATTAAATTGTTAAATTTGTCTGGTTTATCAATAAGTATAATAGCTGTGTTTACTCTTGGACACCAATACACTCATGATATCTGTTGGAGAAGAAATAAGGGTAACTGTAACATGTCACTGCAATATACCATCTAATGTACTTAAAAGTACATTGTTATTCAAAACACATCAAATCAACCTTACATAACCATTATTGCATGTACTTTCTCCATGGAGGCTTATTGGCATATTGAGATCAGAAGGGCACATCCAGAGGGTCTCACATATTTTTTTCAAGAACGCAGTACACAAAGCAATACCCAAAAGGTGACAAGTGAGCTCCATTTGACACAAAAAATTCCAGGGGGGGGGGGGGGGGGGGGCTCTTCCTTGTATGACTCTACCTCCGGCGCTCAAGGCATATGCCTTTTTTCTTAAAGTTTAACTCCGTTTTCTTTTTGAAGATCCTGGCCACACATGTTCCAAACACTATCAGACAGGTAACCCTCCAAATAAGTGTATCTGCAAAAATCATGTTACATTGCAAAACATTCTTTTTAGACATTATTCATTAAGTTCTGGAACTTTCATGCTTCTTATTTCCAACTATAACACTTAATTTATCGATTAATGGGTGAATAGAAAAGTCCTGCCATAATCAACATTTTGAGTTCCATAAGTCTTCATAACAGCTCCGATAAAAGTGTCAAACATCAGATTGGTGGCTTCATACAGAATATTCATTAGGTTATTGCTTGATAAGTAATAGGAACGAAATCTTCACCATAAATATTTTGTAGCAATACATTTGAGGGTATCAGCAGGCACTTCCCAACAAATTGTAACAAATCAACTAGTTATAAACAAAATTTTCTAACTCAAAAGAGTGAAAAAGTACCACAACTCTGAAAAAAAGTGGGAAGAAACACATGCTACAGCAGCTACACAGGCATTGTTTCCCCATGATGCTCAATCACAACACCAAATATCCTTCAAATTGGAGTAGCAATGGTTGAGATACAAGGGAGAATGTTGGTACATCATACTACATGTAATGATGAATCGGTAAGACTAAGAGGGCAGAGGTCACCATTGCACAGCCCTAGATGCACCTTTGATTTTACAACTTCCAGGTCTGGGGCATAATAATCGCAACACACCCACCTTATCAATTCATAATTTCAGTAAAATAAAAGGAAGTATCAATTTTAATTAATTTATAGATGATGGGAAATATTTGGCTTCTTTCGCCTTCTCGTACTATTAATTACCACAAACAATATCAGTTTGATGCCGACAAACGAAACTGAACGCATGTGGTCTGGTTAACAAGTACCTCGTCATGGATAATGAAGAAATTGTGAATATTTCTTGTATATCATTTGTTTAAAAGCCAACTGCACCGTGGATTCGATAATTCGTTTAGGTTTTGACCACACGGTCACGCTGACAGCGGTTATGTTTATTGTGATATGCAGATTGGGAGATAATTTCCGGTGAAGGAGATTTGTCACATTTGTCAGTGTAAAACGTTGACAAAAGACACTGATCGACGCTTGTGTTAGTATGGTTGGTTGCAAGAAAAAACTAAATTCTCAGCATCGTCCAGACGCACCTTATTTAAAAGCGCGGATGCATCATTTTCAACCCATCTTGAATCGGTCCTTTGCAGACTTCAAACAGAGCCTCGACAAATTCCATGGTTACTAGGAAGTAAATAACCTCACAACATCGGGGGAAATCAACACGCTCAATATAGTTCCAGGTCACTTGGAATATACTTCATGAAAAAGTGATTTCTGAAGCATTCTGCTTACTTTGTTATGAATATTGCCTTATTTTATGTGTATCGTCCCGATTTTATACACTCGGTTATTTTTTTACAAGTGGTTCATGTTGTCTTTCTAGTGCGCAATAATTCAGATTTTTTGTCAACAAAAAAGTTCAGGCGGCCTGTAAACACGAGAGGGAATTTCGAACCATATTTTGCAATTATGAGATTCACAGCTCAAGTATTTGCTGTCACCTGTTTGCAAATCCGCTCATACACTGTCTCGAACAAATAAAGGGCGTGATCACGTCCTTGCATTCTTATGATTGCCCAAATTGAGTATTTCTGCAAGAACCACATCGTAATCACATGACCGGAATAAACATCATTGAAACATGACCACATCCGGAACATCCAAAATTTGTGTTGGTGTTATTACATTCAAACATCAAAACCCACTAGAGTGTGTGTCAAAAAAAATGCTTTCTCCGAGTCTGTAGTATGTTATCATTGTATTGAGGAAAAGGCTTTCGAATTACCGATTATTTTGTAGTTTTACCGGTTCGTTACTTACGCCATTGGCAAATTAATCTTCTTCAAAATCATAAAATTCACTGTTTTTCCTGAAAAAAAATTATATGTACCTTTTCTATGCACTTTTCTCATTATTTTAATATATAATTTGCCTTTCCTTACTGCTCTTATCTGTTTCTGAGGCATTGGGAAAAATGTCAACAAATTGACCAAAGTTAGGTTGGACGACCCCTTAACCTTTTTCGTTTGATTTACGTTTAAAAAGAAATGTTTGGATCAATCACGGCACAGCTTGGTTTTGATTAAGTTAATTCGTGCGTAATCTCCTTTTTTCTCCACCTATCATGATTTGTATCGGTGAGCATTTGTTTGCCTACCAGCCTTTCCCATAATTCCTATCAAAAGAATCTTCTTTCCCTTCTCTCTCTCACTTATCATAAATCATCAGTAACAGTAGTATAGAGTGTGAACACAGCGAGAAAGGCGTTCAGTTTTGCAGAAGATTTTGAATTAATGAGATGGTTCAATCTTGTTCCCATGAAACACATGGTAGGTTTATTTCAAATTTTGCCGGAGTACCTGTCTTTGATGAATATTTTATGACGATGGTTTCATTTTGAATGGACCATCGAAGGTGTATACAGCTAGAAGCAAAATATATTTTGTAAGAATTTGTTTTGCTATAGTTTATTGGGCAATATCTATATACACTCTTTAATAAATTATAACAAAACGAATATCCCACACCCCTCTCCTATCATCGCTCGTGCATTCAGCACTCGCGGCAGTTGCTCTCGGCACACGCGTCAGAATTCCGTCACATTTTAATGGAAGCCCGTTACAGAATTAACCCTGACGCCCGAATTACCCCCCCCCCCCTCTCGGCCCCGAATTTCCCCTCTCCCGTCCCCGAATACGCACACATAGCCAATGTGTTGTTCCAAACTACCCGAGAATGCCTACCATCCTTCTCTAACATACGGAAGTTATATGAACTCATAGCCTATTAAGTTGTACCAGTCTGTTCGTGAATGGCTATTGGCACCACGATCCTACAGAAACAACACATTGCAGTGGTATAAATGCTTACTTGTATCACTTAACAATCTGTGATAATTTCGTTAATCTTTACCAAATGCAATGATACTCGCATAAAGCCCATATGATGGTACACGCTATGGGGGAATGACACTGCAAAGATCTTAGGAAGTTTACCCTTTTTCCCCCTCTCATCCAGCCAATGCCTCTCTAACTACTTGTCTCGCTCGAAATTCCCACCTCTGACGAATCTTTCAACAGGTGTAACTCGACTCAGAGATCATATAAGACATCCTGAGTGTCTGTCTGCCTCTCCGACTGTCAGCTCATCTGTCTGCCTGACTCCATGCTTGATCTCCCCTGGCTGACTGACTATACATTATAATTTGATATCTGATAAGATTCCATGTCTACTTTCGACACTAACCACTCATATTACCTATTCCACTCATTTACTTACTTCTTTCGTATTAACCCTTTGCCCTACGTATTGGCCCAAACCGGCCAGTTTTATTCACAAAAATCGCAAATTAAGTTTTATTATTTTTTCATTTTTTGTCTTATGGCTCCTCTTTGGAATGAGCTCGTCGGACTCGTTCTTATAACCGTGTTTTGGAGATGAAAAATGAAGGAAGTTAGTTATCAAGAATTTTGTTTGCAAGTGTCGTCTGCTTTTCATGTTGGGTAAATGGTTAATTGGATGTTACAGTTATAGCCTCGCTAAGACAATATTCCTTCTTGCTGCTCCGTGTACTGCGTTCAGTACCAACAATCCCGGGTCTTGTTCCTTTACCTAACGAATCGCCCGCATCCGCCCGCGTAAGATGCAATTGAGCAGTTGAAAAATTTTTAATTTTAAAAAATATTTCAACAAAACCATATCATGTGACCCCTTAGTGGAACGAGCTCATTGAGCTCGTTCCAATGAGGGGTCACATGATATGGTTTTGTTGAAATATTTTGAAAAATTTAAAAAAAATATATTTAATAAATTTTGAAATCGTCTGCGTTGGGTAAAGAGTTAAATAGTATAAATACGCACTTCAACCTTCAGGTCTCTTTTGTGAATATACTTTTCTTCATTTTGTTTAATTGTACATATGTTCCATTTTTGTATGCATCAACATATCATTCCATTCCTCTAATAGCTCTTCTGAAACTAAATCTCTCACATTGTTGGAAGTCTCAATAATCACAGATCAATATCCAAACAGAACCGTATCGCTAATTACGGCTGTGCAGAGCAAAGGGACTATCCGAGCTCTCTTTCCCTTCTACACTCCTATTACATAATGTCTTGTCTAGAAGAGCGCCGAGCTCGGATAGGCCTGTTTCACAGCTCTGCGTATTGTCGCAAATTAAGAACGAAACTACCGGGAACCTCCCTATAATGTGTTCTTTGTTACCTCGGTGTGCGTTTTAGGGGCTTGTCGGGTGCAGCGAACACCACAACGATGGCGACATACTTCTTTATACAGAATGTCATCCAGGTAACCACTGTTGAACCAATACATCATGCGATTTATAATCATACAGTCCAACCCCTGACCAAACCAAGTCCTACTTCCGCTTCTGCCGTAAAACATCATGTGTTCTTCGTCATGGTTTTTATTATGTCTCGAAGGGAGACATATTATTTTAGTGCATAATCTTCTTCTTCTTCTTCTTATTCTTCTTCTTCTTCTTCTTCTTCTTCTTCTTTCTTCTTCTTCTTCTTCTTCTTCTTCTTCTTCTTCTTCTTCTTCTTCTTCTTCTTCTTCTCATACAAACTTTGTCCGGGGCATAACTTTTTTGTCTTTCGACCTAGACCTTAGATATTTGGCATGTGGATGTATCACCATGAGCCGGTGTGTAGCGTACCATAGTGACCTTCATGTGACCTTGATCTTTGACCTGAAGGTCAGATTTATGTGCTTTTTAAGGGAAACTTTGTCCGGGGCATAACTGTTTTGTCTTTTGATCTGGACCTTAGATATTTGGCATGTGGATGTATCACCATGAACCGGTGTGTCGCGTACCATAGTGACCTTAATGTGACCTTGACCTTTGACCTGAAGGTCAGATTTATGTTCTTTTTTAAGGGAAACTTCGTCCTGACCAGAACTTTTTTGTCTTTTGACCTAGTTTCTCTTTTGAGCTAGACCATAGATATTTGGTATGATTGTCAATATTAGTCATGTATATATAATTTGCAGTGCATTAACTAGAATGGAAGGGGAGACATATGTTTTAGTGTGTTAAAACAGTTTCTATTTTTATTCGGCTTTAGTTCTATTCTTATACAGCTCTCATGGGACATTGAATTGAATCCAGGACCAGCTTCCGTACTACTACTAAATCTCTGAAAATCTTGCATCTTAAAGTGCAGTGCCTCAAACTGAAACTAGATATCTTACATGCAGAAGTACTTGAGTTTTACATCTTGGCCTTTTCTGTAAGTTGGTTAAGTGCTGACGAAGCTTCATCTAATATTATATTGCCTGGCTTCCAGGAACCAGCCCGTCTAGATCGACCGTCCAGAGCTGGGGATGTAGCAATTTACATAAAAAAATGGAACTCAATTAAAACCCCGCTCTGATATTCTCACACCGCAATTGGAAAGCGTCTGAGTCGAAATTTTTGAAAGTAAAAGATCGCCCCTAGTAGGTGTATTTTACCGTCCTACTGACAGCCTTTTTTCCACTTAGGACTTAATGTCAATCTCCATAGATAAGGCGTTCGATACCCGCATCAGCGACATTATAATCACAGGTGACTTCAATGACAACCAACTATCCCCCCGCAGGTGCCCATGTCTGGAATTGCTGAAATACTTCAACCTCAGACTGCTTGTGAATGAGCCAACATACTTCACTGATTCATCTGCTTCCTTGCTAGACTTATTCGCTCTAAGTAATACGCTTAATGTAGTGTCATGTGTGGTACTCGAACCACTTATTCTTGATCAAGTTCGATATCACTGTCCTACAGTTAACACTAGAAGTCCTGTCACGAACTGTGCGCTTATCTAGGCTTTATTGCGCGTATGAATTGCGCGCAATTGCCATATCGAATGGCATCCAATGCACGGCAGGTTCCATCTGGTTACTCATCGCTAACACAGGCAATGTGTCAGCCAATGGACCTCCGGGTTACCCGGAGGTCCATTGGCTGAAATATTGCTTGTGCACAGGCCATATGCACAGGATTTGACAGCCTTACTTTGGTCATAACGCGTAGATTAACGCGCAGATCGCCGTGCTATTTGTGCGCATTTCATGACAGGACTTCTAGTTTTAACTGTATCTCCCTTGGAATTGCATTTCCCGTAAATCCACGAACACCATTTAAACGTAGCATATGGTTGTACTCTCAAGGCGACTACGTTGGTGGTCTGAATAATGCCCTTGAGAGTGTTAATTGGGATTCAATGGTAGATATTCATGATAAGGATAAAATGGTCTCAGATTTTACTGAGACTCTATTGTCCCATGCCTGTTGATATATACCCAACAGAACTATCGCATCTAGGAGGAATGAAGCCCCCCCCCCCCACCCCCGGGATGCACAATGGAATTAGATATCTAACCAGATAACGTAAACGCCTTTACCGCCTAGCAAAATGAACAAATTTAGCTGGTTACTGGAACAAGTAGAAAACTCAGCGAAACGAAGTGGTCTCTGCCATTCCGAAATCCAAAAGTTTCCATACCATCAAAATACACACTGTTCTTTCTACTAATACAACACCTTCCACGTGGAGGAAAACACTGAAGTCTGTCATTGGTAATAAATCCCAAGCTGTTCCCACAATTAGTCACGATAATCTAATATATGTAAAAAATGTAGATAAAGCTGAGGTTTTTAACGTGCTCCATATCAACAGTTGATGACTCTAACGCCTTCTTGCTGTGTAATGATTTGCCGAAACGACCAACAATTGACAATATGGCTCTTCAACCAAGAGAAGTGTACAACACTCTGAAATCTCTAAATCCAACCAAAGCCGCAGGTCAGGACCTAATCAGTCCATGTTTATTAAAAGAATGCAAAATATCCCTATGTGAACCACTGACCACCATATTTAATGTCCTTTTACCTGAAACTTATTTTCTTATTGAATGGAAAAAAGGCCAATGTGAGTCCTGTCCTGAAAAAGTCACTTGTCAATACAGTAACGAACTACCGTCCTATATCTCTACTAAGCTGTGCAGGCAAAGTATTCTAAAAGTGCATCTTTAAGCGACTTTGGGGCTTCCTAAATTCTAACAATATAATTCCCCAATACCAGTCGGGATTCACTCCTGACGACTCAACAGTTCTCCGATTGATGAACATTTACAATGAATTTTTGTCGAGTACTGGACGAAAGTAAGTAAGTTAGTTAGAGTAGTTTTTTTGCGATGTGAGCAAGGCGTTCAACAAAGTATGGCACTTAGGCCTAATTCTGCCCAATCTTCTTGGAGAGCAATCAAGGCAGAAATCCCTCAAGGGTCTATCTTAAGGTCCTTACTATTTTTAATATATGTCGAAGACATTACTGAGAACCTAACTAATAGTATAAGGTTGTTTGCTGACGACACGTCCTTGTACACATTATTGTCGAAGTCCCATTGCAAACATCGGTTATTCTCAACCATGATTTTTCTGTTATCAAGAATTGAGCCTCAGTGTGGATGGTGGAATTTAATCCTAGGAAAACTGAACGTATGTTAATTTCCCATAAACGTGATCGTGATGTCCACCCTCCCCTATTTTTCTCGAATACCCAAATTATCAGCGAGCATAAACATTTAGGGCTTATTCTGAATGATCGCTGCACGCGAAACAACCACATTTCTTATATTTGTGCTAAAGCTTGGGAACGTTTAGACCTTATGCGGAAGGTCAAATTCTCATTAGATCGCAGGGTCCTGGAAAAAATATACTTTTCTTTTATACGCCCCTTCTTATATACGCTGATACCATCTGGGACAACTGTTCTGAATCTATTTCCTTTAATCTAGAAAAAATAAAAATTACAGCTGCCAGGATTGGTACAGGAGCTACTTTAAGCGCTAACAAAGCTCTGCTGTACTCTGAGACCTGCTGGGGAACTTTACAGCAACATAAATACAAACTCATCGTCTTCTACAAAATGTATCATCGCATGACACCCGGCTATGTTGCTAATAGAACACCCCGCTCCGATAATACGTTGTCTGCGTTCAAATAATCAAAACTATTTGCATGTTCCTTTTTGTAATACACAGTTATATCAACTGCCCCTTTCCCGAATGTCACCAACCATTGGAATACTATTCCCCTCTCCATTCGCGAGGATACATCACTGACTGAATAACCTTTAAAGATATCTTAACTTCCGAAACCAGTGCAGCACCATGGCACACTAGTTATGCATTATCCCGCCCAGCTCAACTCTACCACTGTCGATTGCGTTTGCACTGTAGTAACCTTAATTTCGATTTATATAATAATCACCTTCACCACTCACCGTTTTGTCGCTGCGGTAACATACAAACAGCAGAACAATTCCTGTTCTACTGCCCGTATTGTCAAGAGATTAGGAGAGTTACAGTTAAAACTAGAAGTCCTGTCATGAAATGCACACAAATAGCACGGCGAACTGCGCGTTAATCTACGCGTTATGACCAAAGTAAGGCTATCAAATTCTGTACATATGGCCTGTGCACAAGCAATGTTTCAGCCAATGGACCTCCGGGTAACCCGGAGATCCATTGGCTGACACATTGCCTGTGTTAGCGATGAGTAACCAGAAGGAACCTGTCGTGCGTTGGATGCCATTCGATATGGCAATTGCGCGCAATTCCTACGCGCAATTAAGCCCAGATAAGCGCACAGTTCGTGACAGGACTTCTAGTTTTAACTGTACATTAGAGTCTTTACCTTGTCCAATAGATCTTGACACTCCTATGTATGCCAGTACTAGCCTGACGAATACTGAAAATTGTCTAATTTTCAGAACGGTACAGTATTACATTATGATATCCGGGCGTTTCGGCTAGCGTTTGTATGTGTGCGTGTGTGTGAGGGTGTATATGTATGTGTATATGCCGCACACTGGCGCTGGCTAGAGCACCTGGATGGTATAATGTATATATTACAGATGAGGTTCGACAGTTGACCCCTCCTTATACTGTATATTCTGTATCTTAATTGGGTGCTCGCATCCCAAACGTAGAACAACAAACTCCGAAATATAGATGGATTGATTGATTAGCGATTCTAACACAATTTTCATATGTTCCTGTCTCAGACATGAACATTCTGGCTGGACGTATTTGCTTTATATGTGTGGCTTCCATCAACAGTAGTTTGCTACCTCTATGGACTCTACCCTTCCCATCAACTGGCATCATTCATTTTGAGTAATTGTTTGACCTTAGGAGACGACTCACATAAGCCATGGGCTTTCTTTTGAATCCCAATCACCTGTTGTACTTCCTATTTCTCGCAATGTATACAAGCCCATTGTTATTCATTTATATCCTGTCCTCCAGCATCTTTGTTGTATACATTTTTCTACAATTCGTGAATAAATATTGTTTAAATTAAAACGAATGATGATAACGCAGTTCTGAACATGAATTAAAGTTTCTGGCGATTATGCACCTCGTGTAGAGATAACTTGTGTGATATCTTCACATGTGCATGATAAACCATAAAATTATGATGTGAGCCTGATTTTTTACATGAACATGAATGATCATTTATTAGTGCATCGTAATTGTGTTCGAGATGTAAGTAGTAGGATTTAACCTCAGCCCCTTAACAAGACTGCAATTTCAAAAGTGGACAGAAAATTTCGAAAGGATCGCGACCGAGTCGCGATCCGGTCAAAATTCTCTGCACACTAACCTCGCAACAAATACTGTAACATTCCACCATTAACAAAGAACTACTCCGTGTGAACCTCGGAAAGTGATGAATTGCTAGTTTCAGTGTAAAACAAACTCTGTTTTGCTGGTCGATCAATCAAGGACCATTCAAGAATGCTTGGGTGAAAGTCCTCTTAAATGAGAAATATGTGTATAAACGATTGACTAAGCTTGACTCTGTCTCCATGTTACGGTCACGGTTTGCCATTGTGCGTTCCCTTAAAGCCAATAAATAAATAAATAAATAAATAAATAAATAAATAAATAAATAAATAAATAAATGAGGACATTGAATTTCGGGTATTCTTTGCGTTTGTTTTTCTTGACTTGGACTTGCTTTTCCAACTATTTTATGAAACATCGACCCATCTCTGTAAGTGTGTCGCGACGAGGTCACGATCTGATAAAGAAGGATGCCGCGATCACAGCACCTTAAGGAAGACCCTTTAATTCATTTGCCCCCGTGAACAGCGTGTTTCAACCCATGCGGTTTATATATATATACATTATCATGACCATGTGCATGTCAGGTAATATGTATCAGATTCGAGGTCGTGTTTACAATGGGATCACAGCGAGCCCCTCATGACGAGTTGCGATTCGACTGTAAGCACGACCGAGATCTGATACAAATTACAGGACATGCACATGGTCATGATAATACATTTGTCTAACAATCCCGTTACATAAAGCCTGCTTTCCCCATTTTTCGGTTTAAATTGGGTTGAAATTGGTCCAAATTTTTAATTTGTAAACACGATCGAGATCTAACGTAAACACGACCGAGAATCTGATACAAATTACAGGACATGCACATGGTCATGGTAATGCATTTATGTAACAATCCCATAACAATCTCGTTACATAAAGCTCGTTTACCCCATTTTTCAGTTTAAAATGGGTTGGAATTGGTCAAAATTTTGAATTTCAGGAACTATATTTTAATGCGTAATTACAATGCATATATGTGGTAGTGCGGTGATTACCGGAAATTGATTCCGTTTGATACGGAATCGGAAAGGGGTGGGGTGGGACTGATACAAGCGTTCTTTCCGAGGTTTTGGGTGCAAATTAAGTTAATTGTTAGATATATATTTTATATCAAGTCCTTTCTTCTTCTTCAAAAAATCCACAAAATCCAGAAGGGATCACAATGGGTCTAACATTGCACTCTCATTTGAGCATCTTTCAAATATGCTAATAATACTGAGTTTATAAAATACGATTTTGGATTGAGAATTGCAAAATCATCCTTCAAAAGGACGAAATCATGCACAAGTTCTTCAGATCATGTTGGGTTTTTGATGAAATCATAATTGTGGTTTTCGGCAACGAAACTGGTATCAAAATAGTTTTTGGGTCACAGATTTGACGTAATGTTACAGAAATGATGAGATTTCGACAGCAAATTAATACAATTCTCTGCTCCACGAACAGACTTCGGTATTGGACTATTATTGTCGGATTCGTCATTTGAACGATCAGTGAATCTGACATCCACTAAATTAAGCTCACGGCTATGAATAATAATGTTGTAATTATTTCATTTTTCACACCAAGTGATCTTTCTCTCGCAACTGTCCATTTACCGCAGCATATAGATTTCTAATAGTGAATAATTGTCCACTGTCACCTCTACTTTTAACATAGTGAGAAGGAAATGAATGCTGCCAAACATTGAATTAACTGGCGGCTAGACAAACGGCTATTTCTATTCCCTTGCATTAGCCAAGCTGTCATGGCACCAGTAAACTTTTGCAAGGAACCCGTCGCAATTATGCGCTGTTTGTTTGCTCACTTTTCGTGGGGGTTTGCGCACACACAACCATTGGTTTAATGTGACGTCCCTTTACTCTCGAAGATATAGATATTATGTCGGGCTATAGATAAAGATATTCCAATTAATAAGTATTTAATTCGTTTTGAAAACATCAAGATATTAACACAGTAGGTAGAACTACGCGGCGTAATCATAATAATAACACTTTGGCCAGCCGCTGATTTGTCGCGGTTCTCGGACGAGAAGGCCATGGTTATCCCTGTACTCCCAACTGCCTCCCTATTCCCACGCTTCTCCTCTCCTCCCAACACCCGGAGACGAACTGCTTGATGATATCCCTTGTCCCATTCTTCCCAATCTCTCCGATTAGCATATTAACCCTCTCCTTTGAGTCTCCCCCTAACCGCATGCCCTTCATTCTCCCATCCCACTTCCCCATTATACTCCCAGTGACTCTCATTCTTTTAGACTGATACTTTGGGCATTCTAGAAGAAAGTGTTCCAGGGTCTCCACCATGTCCAAGTTACAGATCTGGCACTCCCTTTCATCGTCTTTCCCAATTTTTCCCTTCATCTCCAGGGATCGCGACTTCAGCTTGAACAACAGTGACCCCCCCCCCCCCCCAAAGGTGCCATCAAGGTACTCTTCAAAACCTGGCTTCTCTTTATCACGCAGGCCACCCAAAGACCTCTTTGATTTGACCCCCTCTCGCCAATTACGGTTACAATCCTCCATGACCCTTTCTCTGACGATTTTTTACCCTGGTTTGCCCCAACTTCCAGGTCCGAGATCTCCAATGAGTAGTTCTCTACTAGCTCCCTCACTTGGACCATCCACACCGTTTTGATATTTGAGTTGAAACTTCTCAGGAACATTACTTTACACCATCGGCTGTCGGGGAGATTTACCAACTAATTAAGATACCCGAGCTTCAACAGGTCTACCATAACACTACCGCCGTGTGAGTCTTCATTTATAATATCCAGTAAACAAACTTCTCAAATATAAATGATGATGCCAAAAACAGACTCTGTGAAATTAATTTTCGATTAAGAATCATTTCCTGTTTTGATTAAAAGAGAATGAATGTTTTATGCTATTTTTAGATTCAGTCGGCTGGAATATTTAAGTTGGTCGGAAAAACCAACCCAGTGAAATACCTAGAGGATACGGTGAAAGTGAAAATTTCTACATCTCCCCAATGGGGGGAGGGGGGGGATACGATTTCTATTTTTCCGCATTTTTTTTTCGCTAATCTATCGATTAGCGTATAATAAAACAATTGAATCTAATCATAGACTTCGAAAATGAAGGATTGTTAGACGTATTAAGTTAAAAATCTGTCTCTGAGGCCCTCTCGCATGGTCCTTTTGGCTGCCACATGCTCTCTGTTTGTAACCAATGCAAACTTAAAAAAAAAATTAAATGGTTCATGTCTGATATTTTACCCAAGTTAATAAAATTAATAAATATGTCCCATGAGTGCAACAAGGCTTTGCTATGCCTTAGCATTGCAAAGCCTTCTTGCATTCAAGAGACGAAATACACCACCACCCATGTTATTCTGTAGATTATGAGAGCTTAAACATAAAATAAACCAAGAACATTAACTTTTGAAGGCAAATAAATAATTACAAAAATAAAAAATAAAATAAAAAACCTCCCAACCACATCCAATTTTACAAACAATGGCCAACGAAAGATCTACTTTGTAGGTCCTTATGTGACTATCGGAAATAGATTTTTTTCAATACGGTTGTATTTTACCCATCAATTTTGGCTCGTCGGAAAACAAGAGCCTCTACTTTTCAAAATTAAAATGACAGGAAACGGCTCAAATGAGGCTAATGTGACGTTAATGATGTGCGCAGATGACCGACATTTTTGCAAACGCAAACATTGTGGACCAACATTCGATAATTTAGTTTTTGTTTATATTCCAGGTGTTGTGTTTAATTTTTAAATGTCCTCTTTCGTATATTAAACAAATTATCACAATAGTTAATACATCTGGGTTGTCATATTGCGTCTCGTCGACGAGACCAAATCAATGTCTTGTTTAATCTGGCTGATCTGGTCCCATCAACTCGATGGAATATAACACCCCAGACCAACTGACTGCTTTGAAAATCTATATGCATTCAATAGGTGCATTTAGTCGTGCTTTCGGAAACAGTTTCTGACAGAGTACAGTGAAACCCTCTTAACTGGATATCCCTTAACTGAATAACCCTGTTAATTGAATATAATTTCCCAACAGAAAACCATTTACCATACCTCCAGTACAAATTTGACCTGTTAATTGAATATAGGTTATAGAGTAAACTCCTGTTAATTGAATAAAAAATCTTGTAAACTGCCAAGAAATTACCCTGACTCGCTCCAGTTTTCCTTTGTTCACAGACAAATTCGGCCTCAGTACATCCAATATAGTGATTTAATCTATCCAATATAGTGATTTAGTCTATTATAAGATATAATAGAATAAATGCTAAGCTTATCTGTAGCACACAGGAAAGTCACACAATCCCTGTTAATTGAATAATCATGTTAATTGAATAATTTTCATTGGCAAAGTGGATATTCAATTAACAAGGCTCTACTGTATAAGGGGAATGTATTATGTGCAAGTACGTTGTGGAGTGGAGATCCAGGAAATATTGTGAATATACTATTACAGAGAGTAAAAAGCACAAGTAACGTGTCAGCGAATAGATTTCCGGATTGTAACCCTAAGCCCTGTGGCTGGTACTTTGTTTACAACCTGTTAAAAGCAAATTTGAAATTATTTAGTAAACTCTTTCAATAATTTAGTAATATTCAAAAGTAAATTGATGTGCCGTTTGAACTCATTGAATGTATCGCAGAAGTTTTATTTGTGAGAGGAGATAGACTACAGTCGCCATGAACTGGTCGTAATCTACGCGTGGGTAGTGATGCCACGCATGCATTTACCAGATACTAAAAATCATCATCAGCAAAAGTTTTATTAATGAAGCACCGGGTTGTAAATTTGTGATTGCTATTCCTGCAATTAGAGTTTGGAATAGAGCTGCACGGTATATCGATAAACCGATATATACCGGTATTCAGACCAATATCGATTGAATACCGGCGTAATTACAAAAATATCGGTTTATCGTTATTATTTATCTACCCACAATTTAATTTTCAAGATGTCTTGAGTTTTTTAACTGTTGCCTCGAACGAATAATATTATCCCTTTATCCAAGGAATCGTCTGCTTGCGCCCTCGTAATACACAATTTCAGCAGTTGACAAATTAATTTTAAAAAATTTCAACAAAACTATATCATGTGATCCCTCACTGGAACGAGCTCGTTGAGCTCGTTCCAATGAGGGGTCACATGATATAGTTTTCTTGAAATCTTTGGGGAAAATTTGATAAACTAATTTTGAAAATAATAAATTTTGATATCGTCTGCGTTTGGTATAGATTTTTCGAACCGCATCATCAAGGCAGGCTAATTCATTCCGACTGTGATGCCTCGTGTCTCGATTGTGATACTTGTGTTCATATATCTGAATAATTTTCGATATACCGGTATACCGCGGTATTTTTTTTAATACCGTTTCCGGTATTCAGTTTTGAATATCGTGCAGCCCTAGTTTGGAATCTAATATTATTGAGTTCGTGGATATATTTCCCATCCATGGAAAATTACCAGTCCACGGCAGCTGTTCTGTAAAGTACACAACACTTCCCGTCAAAAGTGCATTTACACAGAAGACTATTGGAGATCACCTCAAAGAGGAGAGTATGTTTTTCTGTAGGCAAGCCAATTAGAAGCAACCAGTTCATAGATAATCATCATCTCTGCGAATTTCTGTCAGTAACACACTCACCGACGCAAATGTCCCCGTTGGCTCTTTTTAGCGACAGTGTTTTAATGTCATTTGCTATATTTTAATCTTCCCAGGAAAAAAATTAGCAGATTTTTCCTTCTGGACGTTTTATAATAATAGAAAGGATTGTGTCTGTATTATCGCTAAATCACCCGCAGAGTGAGATTCCACCCAAGTAATAATTGTAAATTTGTTGCTAAGCATAACAAGCACAGGCAAAGTTTCAACCAATGGACCTCTGGGTTAAACCCAGTGGTCCATTGGCTGAAACATTGCTTGTCTTTTTTGTCCATATGTACAACATTTGAAAGTTATTGTTTGGATGATAACTCCACTCCACGGGTGATTTACTTACAATCCACTCTCCACATACTGTGTTTGTAACGGTGAGCACACAGGTTGATACATGAACAGAGAAAATGTAAGAGGACATGAAAAGACGGTGAAGGCGCCGTTTCTTATTTTTACATGGGTTTAAACAGAGAAAATTATTTTTATTAGGGTTTAACGACAACAAACAGCCAGGGTCACATCATGTCGGTGACAGATATACGGGTGGAGGAAGCCGGAGTACCCGGAGAAAACCACTGAACAACGACGAGCAGCTGCCAGCTCTCCAACATCGTAACTCTGAACCACGGCACAGGCAGGGTTAGATTGGTTGAAGACATGCGCACCTTCGACATACAGTACGCCTTAGTACACAGCGTCATCGTGCCCCCATGTAGGCTATCGGGGTTAAGTGCTTTTCCCAAGGACACGACGCGGGAGCGCGAATCGGTCGCTGAAATGGTCACCCATCTAACTACTAACCGTGCTCGACGTTGCTTAACTTCGGTGATCTGACGAGAACCGGTTACCGCGACGCCACCGCGTCCCCACAGAGAACAATAGTCAAACGTTCAAACTGATTGGGAAAAAATGTAAAATGTATTTCTCTGTATTTTTATACTACTCTACAGGAAAATACCTGAAGTTTGTGAAATGATGGGTACATCGATGATACAAATTCACTAGCATTTCAAAATGTAAATTTTTATATCAAATTCCCACTGACAGCTCAAACTTACTGACAGCTTTAAGAAATTAAAGGGCGTTAACTTTTCTGTAGATCTCTTTCAATGACGAAAATCTCCAGCCATGGTGGGTTTGAACGAGATATTTTGGTGACTATGCCATAACATATTATAAAAAAGTCTTGCATTATGTCGTAAATACAGAACAGACGGCATCTATCCTGCTTGCATGGGTACGGAAATTATTTGAGTAAGAAACGTAATATATTTCCATGACCTGCGCAAGGGCGTAGCCATACAAAATGATGTGGGGAGACAATGGTAGCAGAAAAAAATAGTTTGCCCTCTTCACCTCATTGTGTTGGTTCGAAGCGTGTAAAGCCCCTTTATGTTAAGGGACAGAGTTTTCGCTAAGAGCAGAACTTACCTTTTCGTGACATTTGGAGCACCGCATGTACTTTTGATAAAGGCTTAACCCTATACCCAACGTAACGTTAAAAAGTTTTCCTCACTATTCGTAAAAAATACAATTCAATTTTCATTATCTTTATTCACTTTTTGGCGTCAAAATCATAGCTTATGACCCATCATATGAACGAGCTCGCTGAGCTCATTCAAACAATGGGATCATAATCTATGCAAAACATTTTGAAAAAAATAGTTATTCAATAATTTTCGTTGCAAGTGTCGTCAATCCGCCTCTCTGTGCCTAAGCCGTTGGAGTGACGAAGCCTTAAGCCCCAAGCGTCTTTATATTTAGTATGAAACATATTATTCTGGCTTCCTTTCTTTTCATGCGAGAAAACTGGATTGATCAATCTCGGTGGTGAATCGCAACATTGTATTATTTCTCAACCCAAATGAGCAGATTGGTGTAATCTTGCGCAATACCGTTTGTAAAAACTGGACGAAACTGTATTTTTTAAGAGGATGATTCAGTTGTGTGGAGGTTAACTCCAAATTTTTATTCAGTTCGAGAATTATCTCACGAGAAGCTGAGAGCTGTGAGTAAAATCTCAAACACGTCTGACAATTTTTGTCATTGGAAGTGATGTCCGCAAAAAAAAGCTTTCCTTCATTTCTTGAAGTTTTCAGTGAATTTGACACTAAGGAGAATGAGGATTTCATAACAAGATTGAAATTTGGAAATACTGGCGATTTTGTATCATCAATGCGAGTATCATTTCACAAACTCCAGCAGTTTTCTCGAGATTAGTATAAAATTACAGAAACTGGTTTTCAAGAAATCTTTACCCAATCAATTTGAACATGACACTTATTTTCTGTGGAAACCTCTTCTAAAATTTAAAAAGAAAACGCCGTTTTCATCATCTTTTGATGTTTTGTAACGTTTGTTTTTCAGTTCATTATGTCAACAGTGTGCGTGCCATCGTACCATACAGTTAAAACTAGAAGTCCAGTCATGAAATGTGCACAAATAGCACGTCGATCAGCGCTTAATGTGAGGCTATCAAATTCTGTACATATGGCCTGTGGACAAGCACTTTTTCAGCAAATGTACCTTCGTGTAACCCGGAGGTCCATTGGCAGAAACATTGCCTGTGTTTGCTTTGAGTAACCAGGAGAACCTGCCGTGCTTTGGATGCCATTCAATATGACAACTGCGCGCAATTCCTACGCGCAATTAAGCCTAGATAAACGCACAGTTCGTGACAGGACTTCTAGTTTTACCTGTATAATTCAGATACTGTCCTTTCCTTTAATATACAGATCTAGGAAATGAGATTTGTTATTTTGTTCCTGGGAAGAATAAAAACTTGCAAATTACCGTAAAACACTTTCGACAAACACAGAATCATTGTGGACATCCGGTGTACGGAGGTGATCCTGATAGATATTCTTAGTGACACATTATCGGTGAACAAGTTGAGTCTAATAAGTTTGTCATAAAAAAGCCAAGTTTCCTGTTTGGTACCTTTAATAAACGAAAACAACTATACCTCCGTTACCCAACGTAACGGCCAAAACCGGCCAGCGCTATTCTCAAAAATCGCCAATTAATTTTCAAAATATTTTCATTTTTTGTCTCGAAAACATAGGTTATGACCCCTCGTTGGAACGAGCTCGTCGAGCTCGTTCCAACGAGGGGTCATAACCTATGTTTTTGAGACAAAAAATGAAAAAAATTAGTTATTCAAGAATTTTTTTTGCAAGTGTCGTCTGCTTTTCATGTTGTTCTGGTGTCATATGTGTTTTTTCAACAATTACTTGCTTCTTAATTGAACTTTTCTCACGCGTCTACTAATGTCAAGGGCGAGAACTTTATCAAAAGTCGATTTTCTTGAGTATATAAGTTAGGGATGTCACCTTGCTGTCACGACTGAGTCAATTCTGGTAAGTACCCAAAACATTAAGTAGATATTGTTTTTATGATATGCGTTGCGGAGTTTCACTTACAATTGCATTTGAAATACCCAATCGCCGCAACCGCGCAGTGATCTAAATTTATTGCTCACTGTGTCACTTCCGGACAGATATTCCCTTATATCACCCCGTGAAAGTGTCGTTAAACACCAATAATAAAAAAAAATAAATAAGGTAGAACAAATAAATTTAATCCTGAAACCCACAACGCTGTGGGAATAATTTGTTACTGATCCATCCCACCAACTTGGTCTTTATCGCATTGAGTACTCATCTGCATGGAGATTCTATTCTTCACCCATAAATTAAACATACCGAACTTGTAGAGGTCATAACTTGAAACAAGCTCACTGGCGTGAGCCAGTTCTCAGTTTGGCATCAGTGCATAAAATTTGATATGATCTGGGTCTGCCTGTGATAGGGCCCTGCGAATCTCCAGTTTTGGGTCCAATCGAAGTCTGAATACGATCAGACGGTGGATTTCGAATTGAATCCAATTTCACAGCTCTTCAAGTTGTAAATATTGCTCCTTCCCACATCAGAATGTATTGCAGTCTCCGATCGAGTATTATATCCAATGACCGCTCATATTGTATTTGGGCAAGCCAATCAAAAATGCGGAATATTCCAGAAAGAAATTGATGGAGTAATTTCAGAAGTGGAACCTCCTTGAACTATTCGTCAGTCTTCAGGTCTTCTATACAGGAGACCTGATGAAAGAATAAGAGCCGAAGAGGAGGCACTTGGTTGAATTTTCAGAACACATCGACTAGTCGGGAATCGAAACGAATCGAATCATCGGAATGATTTAGTATAGCCCTTTACCTAACATGAAAAGCAGACAACACTTGCAAACAGAATTCTTGAATAACTAATGTTTTTCATTTTGTGTCTCAAAAACATAGGTTATGACCCCTGATTGGAACGAGCTCGTTCGAAAAAGGGGCCATAACCTATGTTTTTGAGACAAAAAATTAAAACAATTAGTTATTCAAGAATTTTGTTTGAAGTGTCTCAAAAACATAGGTTATGACCCCTCATTGTAACGAGCTCGACAAGCTCGTTCCAATGAGTGGTCATAACTTATGTGTTTGAGACAAAAAAAATGAAAAAAATAATGAAAATTAATTGACAATTTTTGTGAATAGCGCTGGCCGGTTTTGGTCGTTACCTTGGGTAAAGGGTTGAACAATATTTATTCAAAGAATATACTATACGTTACAGAAATGAACAACAACAAAAACAGTACCAGGAACAGTCGCTCACAATATAACATATATTTAACACTAAACAAATTGTTAAGTAAAGGAGGGATTTGACCGGAAACTCGGAGCTTCTGTGAGTCATAATCAAATATACAATTTCGAAGCACTCCATAGCCCTAACCCGTGATTTCCAGATTATTCTATTGGGAATAGGTCAAGGGCAGAGCTTGAAAAATAATACCCCTTCCTTATTTCATACCAGATGTGTTTATCAACTAGAAAGAATACTATAATTCTGTTTCCGAACGGAAGAGTATCGATAACCAGATTTCCATACGTAACGATTTACTATCTCAAAAGCAAATATGAAGGCAGTATAAAAATTACATTACATACAGAGAAGTCGTCAAAATACCATTATCGAAGATGGGTACACTCATTATTCTAGAATTATTATTAGCGTGAAAAAACAATTGACCACGATGAGTTACAAAATTGGTATGTTATGGAAACAAATCGATCAAAAAAACGTGCTGATGTTGTGCTCGAGGACGATTTCCATTTTGCTATCGATGATATACTGACATTAGAGTTTTCATCATTTGCCATTATTTGGAAACTCGGACAGAGTGCATGCAAGCTCAGAACTGGATAAATGAAACAATTTCCCCGACATAATGCTTTGAGAACATGAATAATTGTTGTAATCTGGTGTAATCTGCGTCTAGCTTGATAATGATACATTGAATGTTTTTACATTGCATATACAGTACAGAATGTGATGGAATTCATCCATTGAATTGGGGAACACACATCAGTGCCCATAACTGGCTAAGTGTTGGAATGCCATATTTGGTCTTTCTTCTGAAGTGCACGCACCGGTACTTAACCCTTTACCGAACGTAACGACCAAAACCGACCAGCGCTATTCACAAACATCGCCAAAGAATTTTGTTTTTTCATTTGTCGTCTCACAAACATAGGTTATTAACCCCTCTTTGGAACGAGCTCGTCGAGCTCGTTCCAAAGAGGGGTCATAACCTATGTTTTTGAGACAAAAAATGAAAACAATTAGTTATTCAAGAGTTTTGTTTGTAAGTGTCGTCTGCTTTTCATGTAAAGGGTTAAAGGCTGTCATATTATGTCTGAAGTGAAATATTTTAGAAGGTATGGATTTTCATTGTTAAAATTAAGGGAGAGAGCCTACATGCACCCTCCCATACATTGTGACAAGTTAGACATGTGAAAAATTTTGACGATCAAAAATAATGTAGCACTTCACCGGTTAATCGCAATATTAATAGGAAATTGCGACTCAACAAGCAAATTTCCCGATCACAAATACATGACCACTGTATAAACTAAGTCAATTATTTTTACTTTTTTCCTTCTAATTTCTTCTAACTGTCCTATGTGTACAGTGAACAATATATTACGATTTTATTACACATCGGAAGGTTCACCTTTCCAACTCTTCGGGGCTGTTTATTATAACCGTACATAATTCTCAGGTCAGATGTCAAGCACCAGTTATCCTATTATCTCGCAGAATTGATTACATCTCACTGGGGATGGTGTATGTGTATACAGAAGAGGGAGAGAGAGAGAGAGAGAGAGAGAGAGAGAGAGAGAACGTATGTGTTTGTGAGGATGTGTGTGTGGCAGAGAGAGAGAGAGAGAAGCGACAAAATACACAATATTGATGAAACTCATGTACCAGCTATTCCATAACATTAATCAACTGAGTTCTAAATAAGTCAATATTATATCTTCAAAAGCCTATTGTAAACTGTCATTCGATTTGATTTGCTATTCTGCAATATTCCTTTCATGGGTATTATTCCCGTGTGATCTTTCGGACAATGTCTCCTGCTAGGGCCGAGTTCCCCGAAATTAACACCAAAAACGACGGAAGAAGAAGCTTTCATGTTGCATTCTCTAAGATTGATGATCATTAAATTTAATCATTCAAATTAACCATATTACCAAGGCTCCTGGCTAGTTGAAACTCTTCCTGTTGAATATGAAATCAAGTGCTCACGTACTAGTATGGAGCTGTTGGATATCAGCTTTTCAAATTAATCTGACTTATTCGGTATATTAAAAATAGTAGTGGTAGTAGTAGTAGTAGTAGTGGTAGAATCGTTTATTAAAGTGACATGTGCTACCATTATATTATACCAGTGATTCATCAAGATATTATAAGCCCCCGACCCAAGGGGTCTATGTGTCACACATAATAAAATATAGAATACATTCTGTGAGCTCACTCCCTCACTCACTGACTTTCGATTTATTCACTAGCTCACTTACGCATTTATTCACTCTCGCGCTCTCTCATTCACTCAATCGCACAATCCCTCAACCCACCCCACTCCACCCCCACCCCACCCCGCCCGGGACACCTACCACCCCCCCCCCACTAACATTCATTCACAGATTCGTCCTTTTATGTATACATAGACGTGCCAACAACTCTTCCTGAAAGAGAACAGCTCTCACTTTTTAACTTCGATAAAACCACACAAACGAACAAGCATGATTACTCACAGTACGTGGAGAGTGTGGTTATCACCAAATCACCCACAGAGCGGAGATTCCACCCAAGCAATAATTGCAAATTTGTTGCAAAACATAACCAGCACAAGCAAAGTTTCAGCCTATGGACCTCCGGATTAAACCCGGAGGTCCATTGGCTGAAACGTTGCCTGTGTTTTTCGTCGATATGTATAAAAATTGAGAGAGAGAGAGGCGACAAAATAATAATGACCTGGATTGAGGGCAACATAGCAGATTTTCCTCCCCTTGGAACCCCACGTCTCGGGAGACATTGATTCCTCGGAGGCGAGGGGTGGGGGGTGGGGTGCAGTCTGCAATTTTACCCTCAATTGAGGTCATTATTTTTATAATGTCGACTTAATGTTTTATTTCTTTCACAGTTGGTGGCATGGCTGGATTCTCTTCACTGATTTCGGGGCCCGAATCTTAATTAACCGAAATGTTCCCATTTTGTGTGGCCGTTAAAACTTTTAGTGCAAGTTATAGCAACGTGTATCGTGGGAACTGATATAAAATATGGAAACAGACGATTCGCAGATTCTTTTCATCACACAATCTATACTGAACGAAAGGTCGAAACTCATCAGTGCTATTCACAAAACACGCCAATCACATTTTATTATTTTTTTCAATTTTTACCTCCAAAAATAAATGATGTCATATTGGAACGAGCTCGTCCCAACGATGGGCCATGCGCTATGTTTTCGACGCAAAAATGAGATATTAGGACTCCGATTTTCATTGATCCCAAACAAACGGGGTGTGAGGAAATTCCCTCAACAAGAATGGAATTATATGTAGTGATATGAAATAATCAAACACGGTGAGGAAATTCCTTCAGTATGAATGAAATTTTATGGATGGTACAAAATAATCAAACACAGCCCAATTACCCTCTTTCCGTCGAGCAATGATTGTTCCAACCAAATGCAATTCAATTTATAAAATAACCCAAGAGATAGTATGGTGGTTTGCGAAAACAATTAAGGAATTATATTTCTGTGGCGAGCAAGGATCTCTTTAAAGACATGATGTGGGGGCGCGGTGGCGTTGCGATAACCGGTTCTCGTCAGATCACCGAAGTTAAGCAACGTCGAACCCGATTAGTCCTTGGATGGGTGACCGTCTGAGCGATCGATTCGGACTCCCGCGTTGTGTCCTTGGGCAAGGCATTTAACCCCGACTGCCCTCATGGGGGCACGATGACGCCGTGTATTAAGGCGTACTGTACGTCGATGGTGCGCATGTCTTCAAGCAATCTAACCCTGCCTGTGCTGCTGTGTGAAGTTACGATGTTGTGGAGCTGGCAGCTGCTCGCCGTTGCTCGGTGGTTCTCCCCCGGTACTCCGGCTTCCCCCACCCGTAAAACTGTCACCGACACGATATGACTCTGGCTGTTAAAGTGTCGTTAAACACTAATAAATAAAGACATGACGTCAATGAGGTTGACGTTTCATTTCAAACTGTTCGCGTTGTCACTTCCCATTATCCCTTTACCTAACATGAAAATTAGATGACACTTGCAAAAAAAACCAAACTCTTGAATGACTACTTTTTTACATTTTTTGTCTCAAAAACATAGGTTATGACCCCTCATTGGAACGAGCTCCTTAAGCTCGTTTCAACGAGGGGTCATAACCTATGTTTTTGAGACAAAAAAAATAAAAAAATAATGAAAATTAAATGGTGATTCTTGAGAATAGCGCTGACCTGTTTTGGCCGTTACGTTGGGTAAAGGGTTATAGCGATATTTATTTTTTGTTTTGTGTCTTGTATGGTGGATTCCTTATGTACTGGATTGTGCAGTTCCCTGTAATATGGAATATGTGTTGAGAGAAACTAGACGCGTCATTTCCGGAAGCATTATCGGATTGTAAAGTGAACGACATGCCATCACCAGAAACACGTAACTTTTATAGTAAATCGCCACATTGTTATCGCTTTTGATGTTACTGTTTACGATTATGCTTTTAGGAAAACTGTAGATAAAAGGTTTTATCACACATCCGTCATGAATTATGTACTCCCAAGTCAACTCACTTTCATTACACTTGGACCAATAGCATGGATCAATGCGTATTTTCTAACTTTGACCCTTTATCCGCCGCTTGTATTTCCTATGCAACTTCAAATTCTCAAAAAGATGTGGTTATATGGCTTCCCATTAACAGTGATAAATTCTGTCGTTAAAATGATTCAACACTGATAAATTCTGTCGTTAAAATCAAAAGTGAAGCACAGGGAATTTGAACTGAATATTTCATTTTTTGTACGCGAAAGAAGAACTCGTGGGGTAAAGGAAGAAAACCTCACGGCAGTGACCATGAAATCCGGATGGAACCACATATATTGGCCTTCATAGCCAGGACTAAGGAACGGTGCCGTGAGCTAGAGCAACCGTCTTGTTCAGCAAGTGACGGAAGATTTGTTGCAGCTAATGACGTTAGTATTTTCTTGACTTATGACATGTTCTGTGTCACATTTTGACAACATCCCCGACTTATCGCGTCATGAAAATCGATTTTGAATTAGGTTATCTCCCTTAAAATTATTATAAAATAAAAAATTATTATATGGACGAGGAATGTCCAATTGAGAAGCATGAATAGTTGAGAAAACACCTATGACATCAGTAGAAAATAAAGCGAAGTTTCATTTTGCTACTTTTAATAAACGAAAACAACAGACAGCTCTGGGAGCTGTCTGTTGTTTTCGTTTATTAAAAGTTACAAAAGGAAACTTGGCTTTTCGTGACAAGCTAATTAGAAGCAAATAAGTAACCTTTCCCTTTGGCTCTTTGTTTAGCGAATGTGTTTTTACTTGCAAAGTTTTTATTCTTCTCAGGAAAACAATTAGGAAATCGTATCTTCTAGACTTTTATATTAATGGAGAGGATAGTGTATATGAAACGATGCGTACACTGTTGTATATAATGAACAGAAAAAGACACAGGGCAGCAAAAGATGGCTAACGTACCCTTTTCTTATTTCAAAATAGGTTTGAACAGAGAATAATAGTCAACAGTGCAAGCTGATTGGACAAAAATTGTAAAAATCGGCATCTGTATTTTTCTACTACTCTTCAGGAAAATTCCCGAGGTTTGTGAAAAGATGCGCATATCGATGATACAACTTCGCTAACATTGCGAAGTTTCAATGTATATATGAAATTCCCCCATATCCTCAGTATTAAGGGATCGCCTAACAAAACTTTGGGAAAACGTTTGAAATTTTCACCAGTTCCCAAAATATTGATAAAAGAAGTAAATAAAGATATATTATATATCAAAATGACTAGATTTCAAGGAATTGGAATATATTCACTTATTTACGAAAAATAATATTTTTAGGAGTTTCACGACAGACAAGTTTCCAATGGCATAAGCAACGAATTGCAAAAATCACGAATAGCTATTGGCAACAGATTGGGTTTTAAAAATATTACATACGTAGTTGCCACCTCGATGGTCATAGTATTTGTACTTTGGTGGAAACGACCTTGATAAGCTTGTGGCTTCCTGTCGAATCCACACATATGTTTTTGTTGTATGTAGTATCTATGTATATTGGAAATAGATATTGTTTAAACTAAAAATCACGAATAGATCGGTAATTCCAATGACAGTGATTCAAATAAACGATTTCGAACTCCAGACTCGGAGAAAGCGCATTTTGCCATTTCATCAATGATGTGTTACAAACGCTCCAAAAAAATGCACGAAAAAGAAACAAACTTCCATGTGAAAATGCCATGAGGGAAATCAGTAATGTGAAGATTTGTAACCATATAAGGCAAATCGCGACCTTCGGCAAAATATTCTTTTCAAAAATCTCAGAACTGCAGAAACGGTCACACTCTTCTCAAATCTGCAAGGCGGTGGAATTGAAATAACATTCACGGGGGAAAGTTTCATTGACAATGTCATTAATACGAGATAAACAGGACAACTTTTTAATTTCCTTATTCAGGGATGCCATGTTTAGAAATGGATCACCACGCCTCTGTTTCGTAATATTACAGTTTGGTTGTTGTCGATACGTAAAATAAAAAACTGGATAAATAGGTTTCAACACAGAAACATATCCCCTCAAATATTAATGATAATCGCCATAAATTGTTTATCATTGAAAATATCATGTAATCGAAGGCCGAACTATATTTATCACATAACTTCCTGTTTCCATCTTCGTGTTTGTATGCTATCCAAACAATTTCAACATATGAGAACAACAACGCTTTTAGCTGTCCATCTGCAGTGAAATATGGGAATATAGTAACATTAAACATTACCCAACGCAGACGATATCAAAATTTATTATTTTAAATATAATTTTTTAAATTTTTTCAAACAATTTCAACAAAACCATATCATGTGACCCCTTATTGGAACGAGCTCGACGAGCTCGTTCCAAAGAGGGGTCCCATGATATGGTTTTGTTGAATTTTTTTGAAAAATAATATTTTTTTCAGCTGCTGAATTTGCCTAGTACGCGGGCGGATGTGGCCGATTCGTTGGGTAAAGCCTTAACTTTCTTTGCCAGATGTAGTGCGTGTCAAATTGATCATACTGATCTTATCGCTTAAGCGTTGTAATATGAAAGCATCCACAACATCAACATTCCCTCGTGATTAGAACAGTTAGATTACCGAAATGAGGCTGGAACGCATATGACATAACAGATAAATGAATCCATTAAACGAAATAATCTTAGTTTTGTTCACGCCTTTCATTGACTGCCTGTCACATTGGATTCAATCAACAAATAAGCTATTATTGTTGTAAAATCGGCCCGTTCTGATAACAGTTCACCTTCCCAAACACGTACTACAGGAGGACGATAGTTTCAAAACAAATTATGTAAAGTAAAGAATAGAATGAACAATCACACACTCTAAACCAAATCAGTTGGTCGATACAATTTTGTTAATGTGAGACTGTTAATATTTGGTTGTTGATCCAATCTTTGTTTAGTTATATTGAATGGAAGAGGGTGTAGTTGTGGAATGTATAGTTGCAGAACGTTTTGAAGTATTGGCCCCTGGTCAAATGGCCAATAGTACAGACGTAAAGTTGCAAAGGGGCATTACCAAGTTTTCTTTTCTTTTTTTTGAATTCTTCACTATTTTTTTCTTTTTTTCCGCATCTCAGTATTTGTTCATTTTCCCAATATTTTTTTCTATTTTTTAGTAGATTTTGGTAATAAGATTGTACGTATCAATACATTTTGCCGCAAATCCAATTATCTGTGTTTATATCTGTATAGTGGTAAACTGTGGACTTCTATGCTAGAGGTTCCGAGTTCGATCCCCCGTCCGCGACGATCCGCGTTGTGTCCTTGGGCAAGGCACATTATCCCGGTTGCCTACATGGGGACAAGATGACGCCGCGTACAAAGGCGTACGGCACGTCGATGGTGCACATGTCTTCAACCGCTGTAACCCAGCTTGAACAGAGTTAGAATGTTGAGGAGCTGACAGTTGCTCGTCGATGCTCGGTGGTTCTCTCCGGGTACTCCGGCTTCCTCCACCCGGTCACGGTCACGATTAGCCATTGTACATAGCATGTGACCTTAAACACCAATAAATAAATAAATAAATAAATCAATAAATCAATAAATCATTAAATCAATCAATAAATAAATAAATAAATAATATCTGTATGTTGTTGGGAGCGGGGAGTTTCCTAAGTGGAAAGCACTTGTTCTCCAATCCCAGTTTGTCTTCTATATTGACAAATAAAATATGTTTAATCAAACTCTTTGTTGCCATAGTTCACTTTATTATTTGAGCATTTAAATGGCGGTTGTCATAACTAAATACCAGAAACGACCCACATGGATCCAAATACATAAATTAGGATATTCCTTTTCCTTAGTTTATCAATGAACTCTGTTTTGTGAATATGACAACAATATTCAACCATCTTCAACAGAATTGTGAGATATAATTACTACAAATGGTCACATTGCGCGTTATTCATTTTTCCTCCACGAAGTCGCTTGTGCCCCCATACCCGTTGCTCTAAACTGTTGAAGTTGACCCCTGCTGAACTTTCTTCATCAAAACAAAAACAAAAGAAAATGGCAGCATTTGTGAATTGTAGATCCCATGGATTGGGATTAGTTTTACTGCTCATTCTCTTCATGGATGACAAAACGATTTCTCTGAGACTGTACAAGATGGATTGCAAAATACATATAGAATATACCCATACTAGATTGGTGTACCAAATGTTCACCACTCGTGGTGACGTCCTGTTAACCGCGAGCCTTTGGCGCGCGGTTAACACCACTTCACCACGAGTGGTGAACATTGAGAACACCAGGTTACTTTGAGTATATTTTGTTTATACCATGATCATCAGATTATTAAAAGTCGCTATTATTTTTTCTTGATTTTACTGAACAGCAGCCGTACATATGTGTTAATTTGTTTTTGTGAGCATCGATTTGCTGTACTTCCGCTGTCAATTTCATCACCGAAACGAAATAGAAAGAGAAACAGGGCCTTTTTCATTTTAATAACATAATAACATACTATTTCGAGTTATGTATGCTTTATTGAAATGAGACAATGCATGTTTGTTAATTTTGGGTGTCTTATGAGGTAACCTCATTTAAAAGCGTTATAAATAATTGCCACTTTCATTTCACTCTCCGTGAGACGACGTGCGATAAATTTAGACAAGTTCGCGTTCAGGTCGAAGTCAGCAAAGGTCAGTTGTATGTAGTTCAACTATAGGTGTACATTTTAACTATTGAAATCCCATTGCTGGCGTGTTCACCACGGTTGGCGAGTAAAGCTAAAAATTATGTCAAAGACTTTCTATGTATAGTAGAATAGGTAACCATGGTGTAAAAGTATGTACACTGCGTTAACACGTAGTTGGAGACGTCTGCACCAATTTTAAACTCTCGAATTAGGGGGAAGCATGGCCTCGTTTGGACCTCGTGCCCTACCTGTGGACTCCTGTGGAACCCCTGCCTGACCCACATAATTAACAAAAATATCTTGATTGAAAAGTGAATAGCACGTGTCATAGTTTCGAGCCATACAATGCTTTTGCCACCCAATATATGCATGAGCAACCCGTTGGTTTGCTATTTATCACCCAAACAAACACTGACATTTACGTGTTATACAAAGGAGTTAAACATCAGAACTAAACCAGCGATGGATATTGTTGTGCATAAACTGAAACAGATCATGTTAGCAGGTTAACTGTGCTGTTGATGGCAAATTTAAAAGCGGAGATTTTCGTGTTATATATTCACCAAGAAAATTACGTTGAGTTAGAAGGTTCCGGGCCGGTGCGGAAAAACAAAAATAAAAAAACTTACAATTCGAAAAGGAGAGAAAAGAGGAAAAAATGCATCTTTGCCGAACACAAAGTCCACAGAGGAGATAAATTATAGAGTATGCCAGAAATACAGGTTTCAGGTAACTACAGCAGGTTTCTGCATCATGGAGTAAAGGTAAATCTAGAAAGTGTTGTCCTCTCCCTCGTTCCCTCTCAACCTCTCTCTCTTCTCTCTCCCCCTCTCTCTGTCTGCCCATATCTCCCATACATCTTCTTCTCTCCCCTTAGTACCTTCCAACAATATTCTGTTTGAAGTTTGAGTGTACCTCCGCCAATCCCTATGACCTTGTAACTGGCGTTGTCTAACCAGTAGTAGAGTTATCGATTCAGCCTCTATTCGAGGAGGACAATGCTCCGACTTCTACCAGTACCTTGTTTTGCTCTAAGGCCAACTATTTATATGCTTTTCTGATTCGATAGAGGGATATAAAAAGTCGACCACACAAAATACGTTAACCCCCTGTTGTAAGTTATTGTCCGAATGGAACCTACATTATTTTCCATTTATAGAAACATCAGTTTGTTACTCTTAACTGAAACAAGCTTTTCTAGCTTGTAGATTTATATTTAAAAAGAAGCTAGGAAGTAATTAATTTGACAGTTCGGGGTAGGCTAAACTGATTTTATAAGATCGGTGGCACAACAATGTTCTCGATCAATCGCTTTTCACGTTCAAGTTCAAGTTATGTGTCACAACACTATCAAATACATTCTGGAGGTAAACTATTTATAGTTGTAGTCTTTGTAATCGGATAGATTACAAAACAATGGCAATGGGGAATTTATTTGTATTTTCGTTCTTGTTTTCAAATGTTTTCTTTTGTTTATGGAATGGAACAGTGTAAACTCTCTCATGCTGCAGGTATTATACAATCTTTACAGATTATATTCGGTATTTACAATCCAATTCATCTTTACACATCTTCAACATGGTGTTGTTTTAGACGAAGCTATTATCCCAAAATATAATAATGGCTGATATCAACAAAGTAACACTAGACAAGGTCCAGTCAAATAATATATAGCATTTTATAACCCTCTACAGCGGTGACAATTACACAGATGTTGATAATCTTGACACACCATTTTCCATTATCGATCACGACTGTAAGTCCTGCTCGCCGGAAACACTCAGCCAGTCAATAGCTAATGATGACTACCCTTTGCCTTTGTTTCAAATAAATTGTCAAAGTCTAAATTTCCACTGGGCCTCACTTAATGATTTGCTGTGTAGTATTCAACATCGCGGGGACACCTTTGATGTCATCAGCCTTACGGAAATATTCAAAATTCCTGATAACCTATAATTATAGATTAGATGGAATTCAGCCACTTTTGCATAAAACTCGTCTCAGTACGGATGGCGACAGAGGTGGAGTCGGTATATTCGTTAAAGAGAACGTGACATATCACATAAGAGAAGATTTATCAATTGAATCTATATTTATTGAAATTAATTATCGCCATAAACTATCAGTTATAATCGGAACTATTTACGGACCTAATACCCCTCCCAGAACTGATTTGGACGCATTTATCTCAACTTTTTCAAAGATTACAAATGAGAAAACTCCGAACACAAAAAACATATATCAAGTGAGACTTCAGTATAGATCTCTAGCAATTCAGAAAACATAACAAAACTGATGAATTTATCGACCTTCTTTTCGCGAACGGCTTTCTTCGCTGTATTACTAAGCCGAGGAGAATAACGAACCACTCTGCTACCCTGATAGATCATATTCACACAAATAACCCTTTTTAGGGTCTAAATCAGGTCTCATCACTGCAGATGTCGCTGCTCACTTTGGTACATTTTACTGTGAGCCGAGCAGCATCAAGACCAAATGTGTTCAAGAGGTGTCTAGGCGTATATTTAGTGAAAGAAATATAGCCACATTTAAACAACTATTATCAACCTGCAACTTCTCGCCCGTTCTAAACAGCACATGTCCAAACAGTGCCTATGGAAACTATATGAACATTCACCCAACGATATTTGATACAGCGTTTCCACTCAAAACCATGGCTGTGAAACACAAGTATATCAAGCGGCGGCCGTGGATGACGGCTGGTCTGATACAATCATTGGTCAATAAAAATAAATTATATCGTAAAATGTTAAACTCCCCGACTGAAATAAACAAATATAATTATCGACAATTTTATCAAAGCTTCAACAGGCTCAAACGCAGGAGCAAAACCCTATACTTCGAACAGATTCTGCTAGAAAATAAACATAATATGAAGAGAACATTAAGTAATGCTATTCACACCAGCACACCAGTTTCCATCTTATTGCTTTGATGTCGAAGGTGTATACATGTACCCCACTGATATTGCACAGGAATTTAATAAATTCTTTTCCAGTATAGGTAAAAAACTAAGTGACCTTGGGCCAATACTATACAACTTTTACATTTGTATTTTCTAGAATTGTATTTTTTAGTTATGACTTTAAATGGGTTAAAATGAACCATTAGCATTTTCAAAGATCAGGCAATTTGCCAGTTGGCAAGTTGCCTTATCTTTTAAAATGCTAATAATTCATTTTAGTCAGTTATAGTAACAAGTATAAAATACAATTCTAGAAAATAGAAATGTAAAAGTTTTATTGTATTGGTTCCAGGTACCTTCCTCAAAAACGAGTTACACAAAATATATGAACAAAGTAATTCCCCATACTTTCTTCATGACACCAACTACACCACAGGAAATGATATATATAGCAGGTAATATGAATTCAAAAATAAGTAAAGATTGTAATGGTATCTCAAGTAAAATTATGATGTTAAGTATCAATGAAGTCGCCAGCCCGATAGCCCATATAGTAAACACGTCATTGTGACCGGTATTGTGCTTAACAAAATGAAAATCCCGAAAGTTCACCCATTATTCAAATCTGGCAACGCTAAGGATACCATTAACCTATTGACCAATAAGTACACGGCCCGTATTATCAAAGATGCTTGGAAAAGCTGATTGAAGACGACTTTGTAATTTTAAAAATTGTTTTGATGTTTAATATGAACATCAGTATGGATTTATGGCCAATCATTCAACAAATCATCCAGTACTGCAGCTACCCCATAAAGTAGCCGGCAATAAAGGTTGCAATTTGGCCGTATTTTTAGATTTTTGAAAAGCTTTCGACACAATAAACCACACTATATTACTTAGTAAATTAGAGTCATATGGCGTGAGAGGAATTAATAACAAATGGCTCAAAAGTTATATATCAGGGAGGGGCCAGTATGTGGAGTATTTCAGTTCTAAATCTGAAACAAAAAACACCTGTTGGGGCCTACCACAAGGCTCCATACTGGGACCGCTTCTTTTCCTCATTAATATCAACGATATTTCCTGCTCGACAAATTTGAACTTTCTATCGTTCGCAGATGATACATCGATTCACAATTCGCATCATAACATTGATACTCGTTTCGACAATATAAACGAAGAACTTTTCAATTTAAGTGTGTGGTGTTCCGCCAATAAGATAGTTTTGAATGCCAATAAATCCAAATATATAATCGTCCAACCAACAAAAAGCAGATACATCTCTAATGGTAGAACTATCTCAATCAACGACAATGAATTAAAACAAGTTGGCAACAACCATACCGAGCTTATGCCAAATTTATCGGAATACAGGTAGACGAAAATCTAAAGTTCAAGCAACATGATGGTTAGTAAAAAAATATCTAAAGCCATTTATGTCATTTACAAGACGACAAAAACGTACTTCCCAAATGCTCATTAAAATCTCTATACTTCTCGCTGATACATAGTCATTTAGTTTATGGAATTGAGATTTGGGGTAAGGCTAAGGCAGCAAATAATGTATTTTTCCAACAAAAACGAGCGATGCGAATAATTAGTAATAAAATGTATAACTCCCATACAGATCCTTTATTTAAAAGTAATATTATACTCAAGTATAGAGATATTTATAAACTGCATGTATCACTTTTTATGTTTGACTGGAAAAATAACAACCTTCCGCATTCCTTGAAAAACTCCCATGAAGTCATCAACAATCAACCTGGCATGAGGACTAGACAGACCGGACAGGAGTATAGCAGTACTCCCCGAGCGCACTTCGCAGGCCAGTTACCTAAACACATGTTCCCTACTATATGGAACGAACTTGCCAATAACTTTCAATTCATTTTTCCGAGATCTAACTTTAAAAGAACACTATTCAGAACTTTAATCAACCCATATTCGACTCTTGTTAATTGCAACAATTCAAACTGCCCTGACTGCGTGAATAATTAAATACACAATCGGTTTGATAGAACCCAGTATGCCCATCAGTTTACTACTGCTCATCATTTACTGGGTACTTCTGAATATTTGAATGGCTCGAATCTGGAGCTTACAAGACCTCTTCACTTTTCGTTTCTCCATGCTCTTTTTAATAATCAGGGATACTTTTCCACTCTTTCGTTTGATAAGTAAAAATAAGTAAAAATTGGTTGCTCTCTTGATGCAGCTGATAAAAAAAGTAATAATAAAATAAAAAAAAAACATTAAAAAATAGAAAAGAAAAGAAAAATTACCATTCATATCTAATTCCCAAATATCCCAAATATCTCACCTACTTATGCCATTTAGTATGTTCGTTGTTTGAATCCATATTAATTTTTACCTTCAACTATTTTGCGACCAAAAAACGAATTACCCAAGACCGCGTAAAGTACTTACACTGTTCTGTTTCTATAATAACGTCTGCATGGGGGCCAGCAGGAAGATGGCCTAACTGACCATGTTGCCTCCCAACATTTTGCCACATGTTCTTTGTGTATAATATTGTTTAAACCAAGGACTTTTGTTGAATAAAGATTGATTGATTGATTGATGAAGTTATTTTAAGGTAGTTTAGTGTCAAAATGTTAGTCTCCTACTTATGCCATAGCAGACTTTCAGGCAATACTCTCAACCACACGAAAGCCCTTCCATAGCAAATTTCAGTTCTTGCATGTTCCATGTTGCTTTCCAAAACTTTTGCTGTATAATTTACTGGGGTTAGTTCTTTCGAGCCATTTGTAGACTTTGCAGAAAAGTTTCCGAAATTTGACCAAAGTTAGGTTGGACGACCCCTTAAATATGCGGATAATGTTTGAAAATTAAGGGGAGCAAACGTTTCTGTGAATCTCTCCCAATTACGACTTGTGAGCCATGAACAACTGAAGTGACAAAATTACGGCTGCACCATCTTCGATAGACCTGAATTTTCAAAAGTGAGAGAGGTCCTCAAGTGTAAATTAAATAATCCCTAAATCAAGGGGTGCGGGAGGGGGCGATGGTACGGACAATATCTAAAGAAAGCCATACCCAACCTCAAATGCGAAACTAGTAATGATATTGAAATGCAAACTATACGCCTGGAACTTAATTAAGCACCACCTTTTTTGCTGTGGTGTTAATAGAAACTGTTATTTCTTTCATGTTACCAAACGTGATTGTTTGCGGAAAGAATGGTCTATTGATAAATGAAAGACAACACAATGATGAAAATATGCAGTATTTTAATGGCGCTAATTACACATACCTCTCCCTAATGTTTTTGATGGAAAAATGTTCTATCGACAAGTATGGTGCTGGAACGGTCCATAATGAAACAATACCGGTAATTACTGACAAAAAAGGTAACTTGTAATCTCCTGAACACAAAAACAGTGTTTGGCGTCAGTAGCGTGTGTAGCCACCCCGTGCCCGGATGACATAATGCTACCTGTGAGCCTTCTGATACGGCCCAGAGGCAACTGCTGCTACTCGAAATGCAATGCAGATGTCAAATGGGCCAAATTCTGTACAGGCGGATCCCCTGCTTGCACACGGCGTCCAAGAAAGTCCCAGATGTGTTCTCAGGGATTCAAATCGGGGCTAATTGCAGGCCAAGGTAGAGTTGTAATAGCGTTGATCTACAGGAATGCACTCACAGCATGAGAACAATGTGGCTTTGCATTGTCGTCCATGAATACAGGGCGAGTAGCCAATGAGTGGCTGTCAAAATGGGGCACGACAACCGGATTGAGAATGTCCCGGATGTACTGATGACCATTGACATTCCCACATACAAGCACCATATCAAGTTTACAATCATATGGGTGGCATTCCCAGAATATTACTGATCCTCCACCATAAGGAACAGTAGGTATGGTGTTCCTGGGCACGTAAGCATTATTTCTGTGCCCCCACACTCTAATGCGACCATCTGTGACGTGACGCAGTAACCTACTCTCGTCTGACCAATGAAATCTCCTCCATACACCACTCCAAACGTCGTCTTTGATGCTGATCCGGTAGAGCTGGACGCTTGATGACCCTTCTGGATCTCAAACCCAGTGATTTGCTACGGTTGCGGACAGTTCTGTTGCACAAACCCCTGTTGGGGAGCCAAAGGCATTCAAAACCCTACTTGAAGCAAAGGGTTCACGCCTAATGAGGCGCGTCAGCCTCCGATCTTCCCTAGGAGAGGTCATTTGGGGTTGTCCAGGCCTTGATCGGGCCTTCAAATCGTTGGTTTGTTGATATTTTCGGACAAGTCTGTTGATAACAGAATGAATATAGCCAAGTTACCTTCCAATAGCTTTGAATAACATGCATGTTGCATGCATTCCAACGCTTTGCCATCTCAGTGCCTCTGACAGTCTCCTCCTTGCCATGTCAACATTTATTGATAAAAGAACTTACAAATTTTCTTGTTTTATACCCAGATATTGCATGTGGATGATAGCGTTTCTTGTGACATTCGCGGGAAGCATACTTTACGTGCGCGAGGGGATGTTTTGGGGTACGCTATCAACCAGAATCATCATGTTTCACTAGATGAAATGTACTGCAAGACATAGCAACCATCAAAACATAATCAGTAACAGCAACTTCACTGTCATGAAACATTTCAGGGGGTGCTTAATTAAGTTCCAGGTGTATATTTGTTTATTGTAACACTAAAGCATGATAAAAAGGACGATTTGTTTATTGAAACATTGGAGCATGATAAAACTCTGTATGTCTATTTCACCAAACATTTTGACCATCATACACACCAAAAACATCGTGATGTTTGTTTGAGCGACTTGAATCTTTGTGACAACGATATTTCTGATCCATATCTCGGAATTTAATGAAAGTCAAATAGACAAAATGACATGTAGTGCAAACTGAAGAGTTGTCGGATGAGCGTATCGCCCTCTAACAGTGGGAAAATAAAACAGGTACAGGAAAGTGTGTTGTTATCAGTTACGAAGTATATTTCGAAACACCTTCCACAGATTTCAGGAAGACAAACAGTACAACCTCATTAGAGTGGAAACCCTCACGCGCTCTTGGTGTCTTATTTTCTGACATTTACCCCAAATTTTGACATGAATATCGTGATATACTTATTGCAATAAAGCATCAGGTGGTCGTAATTTAGCCCACCGAACGCATCAGTTGGTCGTAATTCGACCAACGAACTTGCTAATGCGACGCCCTTCACAAAACATATTAACATCAAATATGTCGTGTAAGCCTACAGTTGAGACACGATAGTTATATAAGTTACGAGTTGGTGTTGAATTTTGAAATATAAGGAAAACGTGCACGACAGTGTTATTTCCATCGTTTAATTTTCGAACGATGACCATGAAACATGAAAATATCGCATCACGAGCGATATACGCCATAACAAAAAATATTTCCAAATGAAACAAAATACTGCATTTTGATTGGCTGAGAGGTACGGTGTAACTTGCACTCAACAGTGGCTTTTTTACACAGTGTTTAACCACGGTGTAAAAAAGAATATACAAGAGCAAGCTATATGGCTAAAAAAGTACCCATTTTTAATTATTAATTCATACCTTCCGCTCGGTTATGTTAGAACAAAAATAAAAATACAGAAAATTTAATATTTATCTGCAATAAAATATTACAGAATATGGATGTTATTGGAACTGGCTCATTGAGCCAGTTCCAATGACATCCATATTTGTCTGGTTTTATTTGAGAAACTTGCAAAGTACAAATTTTCTGTCCGTTTTTGCCCACAATGTAGGTTAAAGTATTAAGTACACCAAAATTCTTGGAAATAAATCCGTTATCCTTGTGTTTTCCAGGGTGTATGGGTGGGAATTTACACCGTCTTGGGAACTCATACACCCTTCGGATTCGCCCCAGGGTGTATGAGTTCCCAAACCGGTGTAAATTCCCATACACCCTGGAAAACACAAGGATAACTAATAATATCGCGCTTATGGAACAGGAATATTGCCATAATGAGGCGCAAGTATGGCGATATTAACAAAATAATATCGTCTAACCGTTCACTTTGTTATAGGCTGTACTGTATACTCACGGGGATTTCAAATAGTAAGGAAGGATAGGTTAAACGTCTTACGATAGCAGCAGTTGTATATACCCAGAGAACGAACTCTCAGGACACATTTCCAAAGAAGACATGTCAATTTGAATAACAACCGTGTTCCTCCAAAGCACATGTTTCAAATCGGTGACACGAAAGCATAAAATCCGCAGACAACTACAGCTGTTGTAGTCGTGAAACACTTTGCCCTTGTGTTGACATTGTATATTCTAACAAACATTAAAAAAAAAGATTTAGAAACACAAAATCTTTCAGTGAATACACAGCCGACCATGGGAAAGATGACAGGCGCAATATAAGTTACTTAGGAGAACATGTGCATACATGCGATTTAAAACCCAGACGTCGGTTTAAAATTGACATCCAGGTATTAAATTCCCACCTGCCCTGGGGGTTACCGAGATAACGGTTCTGTCCCGCTTCCTTCAAGAGAATATTAGTTGATGATAGCTAACCAATTCTATTCAACTTCCTCAGGTCGAAGGGCTCAACTCGAGGTCAAATGCTATTCTTGGTACCTGGATGTAATACGTGTGACACACTTTATCCGCTACAAGTTTACATCAGCGGGCGGCTATTTGTGTCGGCCACTTTAATCAACCAGAAGACTCTTTACATACTGAAAAAGGGGTAAACAATAAACTGTAATGCAGTACAACTTTTACGTTTCTGTTACGTGAATTTTCAATATATGAACGGCACTCACATTAAAGTACACTTACACAGTTGGCTACAGCAATCTGCACCCGCGTTCAAAGGACGTTAATTGTCATGCTCCCAGAATACGGCAAGAATGCATTAAGCCTTCTTACAGTATTAGCTGTTTCACATTCTTGTGCTCATAATTAATTAAAAAAGTTACTGTACTATACTCAAACTGTTTCGCGTTTTTGTGCTCAGAATTAATTAACAGTCGCTATACTGTTGAATGATTAATTTTCAATTCTAAACAGGTACAAGATTTGTTTTGCGTATCGGAAACTATGTACCTGTTATTTTCGTTCGTTTAACCCTTTACCTAACATGAAAAGCAGACGACACTCGCAAAAAATATTCTAGAATAACTAATTGTTTTCATTTGTTTGGTCTCAAAAACGTAGGTTATGACACCTCATTGGAACGAGCTCGACGAGCTCGTTCCATTGAGGAGTCATAACCTATGTTTTGAGACCAAAAATGAAAAAAATAATGAAAATTAATTGACGATTTTTGAGAATAGCGCTGGCCGGTTTTGGCCGTTACGTTGGGTAAAGGGTTAATTTGATTTAGTCTTGTTTTCGATATATTTTGTTTACGATATATCGATCCACTGCCTTATCTTACAATAAACATGTATTACGTTATCTCGGGCTGATATCTCGACCGATATGAAACAAACCAAGTAATAACCTCTTTATTTATTAAAGCAAAACAAGTACACAATGTTCTCAGACCTGTTACAGTTTTCTGACAGTGTTATCTCATTCTGTTCACAAAGTCCGAAATTTCCTCTTCTCATACTCCTGGATCAGTTACACGAACGTCTCGGCTTCCCAACTGCGGAAGCCGCTCCGACGTTCGGATAGAACCTTGCTGAGCTATATCTTCTCCCACTTCGACAAATGTCCGCTAAGACTCTGAATACTAGTTTGCGATGAACGTTCTGTACAACTCACTATTTTTTTTTTCTAAATCCACCTAATAATTACTTCTTGCCATCAGTAATACCGCGTCATATAAACGTCTGTTTCAAACCACTGCATCATGCCTGGTAACGCCGGTTTCCTGATTGAGTCCATGAATAACTGTAAAAAATTCGACGTAAGCAGACTGGTTGGGCTTAATAACGCATCAAGTGGGACAACTCTAGCTTGATTCATATCGGAAGAGATCGGCGTCATATTAGCCGTGTTTGAAGCCACATCAGCCGAGTTTGATAATGGCAGTCCTGGAAAGAAAATTATATCTCATGAATAAAAATCGGTATCGGACGGGTGCCAGATAGAAGTGCGTGTTTGGATACGCTGACAATCGACATGGTGTTTCGGAAATGTACATAAGAATCTAAGATAAATAAATCATTCGTAAATTCTTCTCGATCCGATATTAGGTGACCTTGGCTCTCCAATGTGTCGTTAAACCACAATAAATAATAAATAAATAATTAAACAAACAAATAAATAAATAAATAAATAAATAAATAAATAAATAAATAGAAGAGTTCAAGTGGTGACACTCGGTAGGATTTTGAGAAAACTTCGACTATTCAAATTCCCAAATCGACGCGTGTCTAATCGAATTTAATTACACGCCCGTTCTATATAATCCCCATCTACAGCAACACTAAACCATGCGGAAAACTAGACTTAATGATTCTGGAGAATCATGGCTTTTCCAGATGAGATTCCATGATTTTCTATGATCCGAGAGTGTCTGAAGGATTGTTTTAACTGTGTCGCCGAAGTGCCTTTATTGATGACCTGAGAAAGGTGGGTATAGTAGTCTCTAATGACTCAGTTTGATAAGTAAAAATGTTTAGGTTAAAACCATCATTATTTTGGTGGAGAGGGTAAATATTAATATCGCCGTCCGACAAGTCTAATCCGACAAAAGGGGTTATGTTTGACACGTATCCACTGAGTGCTGTGGCTATTTGAAAGTAACCCATTTTATCTCAAATGTATCTAAAATAATTTTGATGTTTGGCAAATTGTGGAGGGTTAACAAACGCTAACAGGAATATTTTTTCCATGCAGCTTGTAATGTCACAACCAGACCTGCGAATGGCCATTTTTTGTTGAAAATCTACAAGATGTTTTCAGGGAAATCAGGGTAAACATGAATTTTATGCTTTTGATGGGTATCATTGTTTAACCAGCGCATAACGTGTTAAGGATTGTTTTCTTGAATACCCTTATTACTTACAAAAATAATACTCGATGAATTCCACTTCCATTAAAGGAGGTCATGTTTATCTCTCAGGAACACGTTGAGTGTTGTAGGTTCCCGAAAACAGGTCATTCTCACCATATGTCGATGTTTGAGAGCCTGTGGAGGGTTAACAAATGCTTACCAGAATATTTTGTCCATGCAACTTGTAATGTCACACCAGGACCAGCGAATGGCCAATTTTTCTTGAAAACCTTCTTGGTGTTTTTAAAGAAATCCACAGAAAACGGGAAATTTAAGCTTTTTGGAGGTATCTCTCATTGGCTAGCCCAAAACTGGTAAAGACTTTGACTTTTGAACAACCTTACTACTTACAAAAATGTTTCCCTATAAATTTTGCGCCCGATAAACGAAGGTATATTTCTTTGTGACGTACCCAATGGGTGTTGTTCGTGTCCAAAAAGAACCCATTTTATAAAACAAAATTGTCGATCAGCAGCCCAAAGGGTTAACAAATGCTTTCCAGAATATTTTGTCCTTCAAACTTGTAATGTTACGCCAAAACCTGCGAATGACCATTTTTTAATGAAAATCTACAAGACTCGATTATAGAAATCCACAGGAAACATGATTTTTTAGCTTTTGATGGGTATCCCTCTTTAACCGGCCCCCAACGGGTTAAAGATTGGTTTCTTGAATACCTTTCGTACTTACAAAACTGATCCTGGGTGAATTTCACTTCAAATAAAAGAGGTTATGTTTATCTCTCAGGTACATCTTAGATTCTGTGTGTGCTCCAAAACAGGCCATTTTCTCAAACATTCGATGTTTGAGAGCCTGTGGTGGGTTAACAAACACTTACAGGAATATTGTGTCCATACAATTTGTAATGTCACACCGAGCCCGAATGGCGATTTTTTCTTGAAAATCTACCAGACTTGATCAGAGAAATCCACTTAAAACATTAATTTTTAAACTGTTGAGAGGTATCGCTGTTTAAACAGCCCTAAATGGGTTAACGCTTGTTTTCTTGAATACACTTATTTTTCACAAAAATGATCCTTGGTGAATTCCACTTTCAATAAAGGAAGTTATGTTTATTTATCATGTACCCATTGGGTGCTGTAGGTACCCGAAAACCCTCCATTTTATCAAAATGTCGATGTTCGACAGCCTTTGGAGGGTTAACAAATGCATTGCCTAATATCTCTTGTTTATCAATTGTTGTGTCACAGTCAAGTCTAACAATGATGAATGTTTAAAAAAAAATCTACAAGACGCTGTTTGAGAAAGTGACGATACACCCTAATTTTGACAGTTTTTTACTTATTCTCGTGAAAGAAGGGTTAAATCGAAAATTCCGCTTTAGTACTGTTGGGTGCTCACAGGCGAAAATATTACACCTTATTTCAAGTGTGGATAATATTTATTATGGGTAATTTTTACATCAACCCACGCGGGCTGCTCTGCGCATGTCTACACCCCAATGCACAACCACCCTGTACCGGCCCGCGCCAGTCAGTTCGTACCATTACCGATTTACCGTAACATCTCCCCACCAAAAGTTGAACTGAAACACTGTTAATCAGTAGGGTACATAGTCTCTGTAACGTATGGGCTTGTTCACAGGTCTACCTGAACGAGTTCTGAAAGGACTATGTGAAGATGGTGTGTCACCTATATTTTCGTCTACGTCCGAACACTCAGAAGATGAATCGTCCATTGTGACGTTGGTCGGTGGGACAGCAACGGATGGTAATAGATGTCGTCGATTGCGGCGCAATAGTCCATCAGATGACTTAATGGTGTACGATCTGCTTTGGACATCAGCACCCACAACAGTTCCTTGTTTTTTTCCAGTGCTTATCTTTATCAGTTCTTATTCTAATCTGTTGACCAAGTTTTAGTGGTGGCAATGAACAAACCGAATGTTCCCTGTTATAAAACTTGGTATAACTTAGCTTATTTCTCACATCTCTGTCCTTAACATGTTTCCACTTAGGCCACTTTGGCCTAAGTTGTGCAGAAGTACATGGTACATTTGTTCGAATGTTTCTTCCAAGCATTAATTCTGATGGCGAAAACCCAGTTGCTTTTGTTGAAGTTGATCTATAAGCTCTCAGAGCTGTGAATACGTCGTTTTGTCTAAGAATGTTTTTAGCAATTTTGACACCTGCTTCCGCTTCCCCGTTTGCTTGAGGAAAGTGGGGACTAACAAATGTTTGAACTATACTGCTAACAGCAGTGAACTGCTTGAACTCCGCTGAAGTAAATTGTGAGCCATTATCTGTGACGAGCTCTTCAGGATCACCCTAATGCGAAAACATGTTTTTCATCTTCCCAATAACTTGAGCACTGGTAATGCTGGGTAGGTATGCTATTTCTAAGTATTTGGAGTAGTAATCCATGACGACTAAATAGTTCTTATTATCAAGCTCACACAAGTCTGCATCTATCTTTACCCAAGGACCGGCTGGTAATTCTGGTGCTTTTAACGGTTCCTTGCGGTTTGCAGGACGGTATGTTTGACAAGTTTTACAACTATTGACTAAGTCCGATATTTCTTTAGAAATGGTCGGCCACCATACACACATTGATGCTCTATCCCGACATTTTTCTATGCCTTGATGTCCACTATGGATACTTTGAAGCACTTCTCCCCTCATTGTTGTAGGGATCACAATTCTTCCGCGATAAAGTAAGAGTCCATCTAGATAAGATAGTTGATCGCGAACAGAAAAATATGGACGAATGTTTTTAGGAACAGAGTGTGATGATTCCGGCCAACCACTTTTGCATATACTTATGACGTTTTGAAGTTCATGATCTCTCTCGGTAGATTGCTTAATTGATACTAACTTAGAGTCAGTCACTGGCCAATTTCTCTCAATTGACCCACAATAGACATGTACATCTTGCTCAAGCTCAATCTCTGCTTCTGTCGTCTGCAACGGCGATCGCGACAATGCATCTGCCACAGTCATAGCTACATGTTGTGCTACAGGATTAAATCTCCTCAATCGCATTAATAATCTTTGACACCTAACAGGGGTCTTATCCAGGTCTTGCCTGTTTATCAGGGGAACCAGCGGCTTATGATCAGTCAAAAGGGTAAATGATGATAACCCCAACAAGTATCGGTAAAATTTCTCACAAGCCCACACCCCTATTCTTTTTTTCTATTTGTGCCCATTTTTTCTCAGATTCTGTTAACGTCCGTGACGCAAAAGCTACTGGCATCAATTTTGAACCCTCCTTTACAAATAGGGCTGCCCCAAAACCAAAACTGCTGGCATCAGCGCTTACTACTATTTGTTTACTACTATCATAATATGATAGAACTGGTGCTGTTGTCAACATTTCCTTGACCCTTGTAAAGGCTAACTCCTGATCGGGACCCCAGATCCATGACGTGTCCTTTTTAAGCAATTCATTTAAGGGATTAAGTACAGTGGACAAATTAGGAACATATTTCCCTAAGTAATTTATCATGCCCAGCACTCTTTGCAGCTGAGTTACATTTCCAGGTGCATCCAATTCCTGAATGGCTTCAACTTTATCTGGATTAGGACTGATGCCCGTATCACTAATTATGTGCCCAAAATAGCTTAAACTTGATTGTCGAAAGACACATTTATCCTTGTTCAGTTTTAATCCAACTTGTTCTGTTCTGTCCATAACTTTTGACAGATTTTCATCATGCTCTTGTATAGTTTTCCCGAAAATAAGCACATCATCCATGATTGCTTCAGTTCCGGGCAAACCATCCAACAGTTCAGACATTTTCCTTTGAAAAATTTCAGGAGCACAGTTTATTCCAAAAGGAACACGCTTAAAACAGAATCTGCCTAAAGGCGTTATAAATGTGGTCAACTTGTAGCTGTTAGGGTGCAGTGGAAGTTGATAAAATCCACTAGACGCATCCAGCTTTGAGAAGACCTTCATTCCAACTAATTTTGGAGAAATATTTTCCAAATTTGGAAGGATTAAATGTTCCCTTTTTCACTGCCTCATTTAGTTTCTTAAAATCCACACATATCCTAACTTTCCCATTAGGTTTTGCTACAGGCACCATTGGTGCACACCAGTCAGTAGGTTCTGTTACTTTCATGATTATGTCATTTTCGAGCATTCGGTTCAACTCGGCCTCCACCGCAGGCACGAGCGGAAACGAGACTCTACGTGCAGTTGGCACAATATATGGCACTGCATCAGATTTCAATTCAATTTTGACTGGTTCACATTTCAACAATCCTTCACTCCCAAATACATTAACATTGATTTCTTCAACTCTTTGGACTAACCCCAATGAGAACACTGCCCCTCTACCCAGGAGATTATTTTGTTTCTCGCCTGCGATAACAAACACCCGAAATTTGAATTTTCTATCCTTGTGAAAGGTCTCAGCAACGAATTGCCCCCTACAAACAAGCTGGCCACCTGGACTATTTAATTTTGAATAAACAGGTTTAAGATGGGGGCGTACTTTCAATGATCTGTATGCATGCTCTGATATCACTGTGGCGTCCGCACCGGTGTCTATTTTAAAGTTTAGTTTTGTCTTGTATATTGACAAATCAACTGTCCATGGACTTTGCTCGCTATCGTCACAATCGACAGATCCCAGGAAAAATGAGTCGGTGGTACTAGTTGCATAATTTGTATTATAGTCTGCATTTGTAACTTCGCGAACGTTTTTACGACGCGTACGACAGCAAATTTCAAAGTGTCCCAGGTTATCACATTTGTGACATTTCTGACCGGAGGCTGGACATCTGCCCACTGGGTGGGAACGATTGCACCTACCACACCGTTGTTGTTTATCAGGACGATACGATGATTGTCTATGCGATTGTTGACCATTGTTTGAGCTTCTTGTAAAGTTAGGCTTATTATTAGAATAATTTCGGTTTCGAGAAAAGTTCTTTTGCGCGCCTCTAACTTCATCCATATCTTGGGTGTTACCAGTCATAGACTGATCGCGAACCTGGCCTTTTACTAATTCACTTTGTCTAACCATAGTAACCGCAGTCTCTAAATCTAAATCAGCTTTCAGTTGCAATTTTTCTGAAAGTTCTTTGTCAATAATGCCTATAACAATTCTATCACGAATTTGTTCATCTTTTGTGGCTTTAAAGTCACATGTTTCGGACAGTTCGTACAAATTTCTAATAAACGACTCGACCGATTCACCCGGTTGTTGTTGTCGGAGGTGAAATTTGGCCCTCTCGTGAATAATATTACGTTTGGGAACGAAATGACTGTTAAATTTGTCTAACACCAGTTCATATTTGTTACTGTCTTCGTCAGACAAAGAAAAAGATTTGAACACATTTTCAGCCTCTTTTCCCATCGCATAAATGAGCGAGGAAACTTGTACTTGGCCCTCATCCTTGTCCAATTTTGATGCTATGCGAAATCTAGCGAAACGTTGTCGCCATTCTTCCCACTGTGTGGGGTTGGCAAAATTGAAAGCTTCTGGAGGGTTAAACTTCGGCACTATGAAATCGTAAACGTGAAAATGAAAGTCTCTTCACAAATATAAACGTCCATGCGGTTCAGGTTCTCTGATTTTTAACTTCTGACACCATGTTGGGTGCTCACAGGCGAAAATATTACACCTTAGTTCAAGTGTGGGTAATATTTATTATGGGTAATTTTTACATCAACCCACGCGGGCTGCTCTGCGCATGTCTACACACCAATGCACAACCACAACCGGCCCGCGCCAGTCAGTTCGTACCATTACCGATTTACCGTAACAAGTACATTTTTAGATTTTGTGCCCCTCTACGCGTGTGCAAATTTGGGTGAAACTCGGTTTGAAAGTAACTTCAGAATCGTACGGACAAAATGTATGGAAAAAAAATAATTCGTTAAAATCAAGTCTTTTTCAGAGGGAAAAGCCTAATGAAAACCTGCTCCGCACAAATGTGCGGAACGGAAATCGTTGACGGAATTTTTTAAATAGAAGCGAAATTTCACTGCAGTTTTCTACAAATCGTCCGCCGCAATTACATTTTGAATTGCTTGCAATAGCTAAAAATCGTCCCCTGAGTTCCAATGTATTCTATGTGCCAGGAGGCACATAAAAACATTGGAATTCAGGGGACGAAATAGTAACACGGGTTCCGCTAGCAAATTTGGTTGGCGATAAAATGGGGTTTTTTTGTCGATAATTGTCAAATGAATTGCTGAGTGTCCTTCTAATGTTTTTCATAGACGTGAAGGCGTGTAATAAACACAGGGCGACATGCATGTTTGAATAGGCTTTGTTTCCTAATTAATTTTCCCACCTCAAGTTTTCATCTATTTTCGTGCACATAAAAGATAGTTTCCTGATAAATATTCGAAATGAAGCGATTCGGATCTTTTAATTTATTATTTAATCCGTTTGGTGACATGATAAATATGTTACAGGACGTTTACTTGTCAGGTGTGGCGCCATGTGAGGCTCAGTGCGGTAAATATTGTTCTCGGCCTACGGCCTCGCCTAATATTAATCTCATTACGCCTCACATGACGCCATACCTGGCAAGAAAACGTCATGTAACTTATAATATTACTAGTCTCAACACAGGCATTGTGTTCAACGGCGACTCGTCTGTTTGGGCAAGTGAATCAATAAAACGGAATACTCCAGAACAAAATCAAACAGTAACATCGGAAGCAGAATCACCTTGAACTCTTCTACTGGCATTAGGTCTCCTGCACATTTGGTAGGAGTTTTGAGACCATTTCGACTGTTGGATCATTTCTGAATCAGCTTCTACAGTACAGCCACCGTGAACTGGTCGTAATCCACGTGTGGGCAGTGATGCCCACGCATGCGTTTACCAGGTAATAAAAATCATCAGCAGCAAAATTTTAATTCATGAAGCACCGGGTTGTAGCATATTGATGATTATTCCTATAATTAGTGCTTGGAATGCACTAATTCTGACTACAGTGGAAGGTGACCAGTCCACGGTGGCAGTATTGTAAGTCGAATCGTATCATCGAAACAATTTCGATTCGAACCGAATTCGACCCTTCACAGGTCCCTATATTCGGTCATCCACTCCAGTCAAACAAATGCAAACAGTCTGCGCATTTGCAGTGGAGGCACATCGTAAAGAAATACGCACATGATAATAAAAAAAACTACACGCTTTTAATAGGGCCAGCGTACGGAGAAATGAGATGTCTGTACATAACGCCAAGACGACTTCCTGATGTTCGGTCACGTGAAATGCCCACATCTCTCAGAGTTCATAGATCATGGGAAGGAATATATAAATTATCAAATGGGGTAAAATGCATGAGGTTTTAAAACCCCATATGAATTTACGGTGTGTAAGATGTCAGTCAATCTTCGGGCTGTTACGTTAACTATAACGTTTCAAGTGTTTGTGTTTCAGGGCGTTATGATTATATCTCCCTGTCTTTAAAAGAGCAGTAATACGAGGAATTCTCATCATTTATAAACGTGCGTCTGTCAGAATATCAATTCACAACAAATATTGTGTACGAATCTGATATAAAACCAATACGGAAACGTCACTGTATACTGAAATAATGCAATGAAAGCAGACAAAATTGTAATTGAGGTCAATGGGCAACTATGTTGCATGTTGTAGGAGAATCATACTCAGAAAATTTAATGTCTGCACAAGTCTGTACTGTATTTATAATATTTCCTGCTGTGGTGTCTTGTCTGATAGGTCCTACAGTCAGGAGGTCTGCCGTTGCGTTAACTCTTTACCTAATCTGAATAGCGAACGACACTTGTAAAATAATTATTCAATAACTAAATATTTCCGTATAGCTTACGACCCCTCATTGGAACGAGCTCGTGGAGCTCGCATAAGCCATGTTATAAGGCAGAAAGTGAAAAGAAGAATTATATTTGTGGGGTGATTTTTTGTGAATAGCTCTGGCTTGTTTTTGCCTTTACGTTGGGAAAGGGTTTATGATGTCAAAACAGAGTTCTAATAATAACGTGAATGGAAAGTAATTACTACTTAACCAGTCAGCTAATTAAATACAGAAATCCACAACAACATCGTGACAAAACTTCCCAAGATTTTATTTTTATTTTATAACGTTTATTCTAAAACAAAATCATTCTTGAATGTCGCTGAAAATGATTTCAGGGCGCTTGGGTTAATTACATTTTCTGTATGAACCCACTATCGAGAGAAACCTGCCTTTCTATGATGTTGTATGTTATATGGTTGAAATAAGAAATGTGTGTTGCGAGAAACCCATGCTTCACCTATTTAGTCACTGATGGGGTTAGTGGAAATAGAGTGGGATTCTGCACCCTATCACACCCAGCAAGACACTCAGCCAGTTAAGCCAGGAAAATAAGTGTCGTTAATCATTTCAACAAAAAAGTAATACATGCATAATAAGCCCCACTCCTATAATCTTGATAGTCATGGGTGGAACAGGGGGATAAATAAGGAAGTGGAGGTGACAAACCGCAATAATTTGTCTAGTTATGAGCTGGAAAATTTTCGTCTGGGCTGTAGTCTTAAATATCAATTTGTTCTTGTTGTGGCCCCATACTTATGCCAACACACAATCGACCATGCAAGTGGGGGAACCTTTGGTACCCAATATGGCTTTTTGGTGTCCAACCATTACTAATATGTAGTACGATACTTGCTAATTCAATAACAAGATAGGACGCTACGGCGACTACACACAGACACACACAGACACACGCGACCTTGGTGCGAAGACACTATAAATCTAGATATTGTGTCATGTAGTATGTATTGCATTTTTCACTGAACCTAATGTTAATGTTATTTATTTTATTTATTAGATATGATTTCCTTTCCCAGAATTGCCCATTATCAAGCTCGGCTGATATGACTTCCAACTCGACTAAAATGACGCCTATATCTGCTGATATGAACCAAACCAAAGTTACCCCCCCCCCCCCCCCCCCCCCTTGATGCGTCGTTACTAGGCGCAACAAATTGTTTACATCGAAACTGTTAACCATTTCTCGTCGAATGCAATCAGGCAAACTGATGTTATCGGGCATAATGACGTGGTTTGAGTTTTTGAATGACGAGGAATTTATGACGGCAATAAACGAGGATTGGAGGAGGAAGAGAAGAACGACGAGAGTTGTAAAAACAATACTCCACAATCTGAGACTCAGAGTCGTTAGCAGAGATTTATAGAAGTGAGAGAAGAGATAGGTCTGCTATCCTAACGTCACGGCTTCCCTGTAGGGAAGCCGAGGCGTTCGGACAGCTGAACTAGAAAAAGAAACTCTCTGCTTTGTGAAAGGCATGAGACACAATACACTGTCATAAAACAGTGACAGACATTTTCTAAATATTCCTTTTGGTTTAATAAATGAAGAGTGTAGTACTTGGTTAGTTTCATATCGGTCTCAGGCTGATATGAAGTTATCTTGGGCTAATATCTCGTTCGATATGAAAGTAACCAAGTAATAACCACTGATGATTGCATGTCCTACCAAGCTGTTAAAACATCAAATGAAGTGGAAGCGAAATAATTCTTCATTGTATTTAAGGTTATACGTTCAGTGGCTTCACCAGTTCTTCAACATCAGATCCTTTGCATCCCAAGCTTCTCGCAGTGAAACTCTACAAACATAGTCTTACGCATAGATTTGAAAAACATAATATAATACTTAAGGTATTCCGTCTCGTGTGAAAAGATTGCACAACTATACATACACTAATTTACATAAAATCAATTATAGCAGGCACGAACACGCATCGTATAAACACAGGATGGATGCGGAGATAAATATCTTTTACTCAGAACGTGGTGTCTTGTTTGGTTCTAATTCGATGATTGGAATTACAGTTACGATTGGTTTGTAATCATAATTGATTGAAGGATGCTATTTTTATGCAAATTTGCTTGAAACCCCAGCCATGAACGTGCACAGTCCCCGAAAAATTCCAGATATGCTTGATGCTCTTAACAAAATGCGCTATCAAGTTGGGGTCTGGCAACTGGTCCATGTCCACCATATTTTTGAATTTGTCCGCGACTTTTGCAGTTATTGGAAATGGAAAAGGCAGGAACGAGCGCAACTCGAGGTTCACATCATTCAGTTTTGTAAAAGATCTGTGTCGACTGGCTGATGGCACACAATTGGAAAGAGAAAAAGAAGCTCTTTCAGTAGCGTAACTTTACATATATATCATCATTGTTGTGGAATAAGTTCGAAAGAACATTCTGAAAAATTCAGATCCTGTCAAATGAGATTTCATCCAATGCTTTCTATTCCGTGTTCATGGGTCGGGTTGCCAGATATAATAATTTCCTTAGCACATGTACAAAACCATTTTACACTTGTAGACGGAAAATAACAATTTATTCGTACGGCCCTATGGTGCTGTCAGATTAAACTACTGCGTATCATTCCTTACAATCGATTGTTCGTTGTCTCGATTTCCAATTACTCCCAGAATTATAAATACAATACTGCGATCACAAAAGCGGTCTCTTTTTCGACCAGAGATCAAGACCGGTTCGCAATAAACTTAACCCTTTACCCAACGTAACGACCAAAATCGGCCAGCGCTACTCTCAAAAATCGCCAAATAATTTTCATTATTTTTTCATTTTTTGTCTCAAAAACATAGGTTATGACCCCTCGTTGGAACGAGCTCGTCGAGCTCGTTCCAACGAGGGGTCATAACCTATGTTTTTGAGGCAAAAAATGAAAAAAATGGTTATTCAAGAATTTTGTTTGCAAGTGTCGTCTGCTTTTCATGTTAGGTAAAGGGTTAAACTAGTGGTTCGAGATTTCATGAATAAAGATATTGCGAAATCAAGCTCGAACTAGAGAAAAAGAATGTACTGCGACCAGTAAATTCGAATCTGTGTGAAACTGATAAAAACATCAGAACTAAATTATGTAGAAAGAGAATTTATGAAGACTTATTTTTGGGAGTCAACTATCTTTAAAGAAATCAGAAATAGGTTTTCGAAAACAGCGTTTAACCCTTTACCCAACGAATCGACCGCATCCGTCCGCGTAATATGCAAATTCAGCAGCTGAAAAAATATTATTTTCGAAAAATTTCAAAAAACCATATCATGTGACCCCTCTTTGGAACGAGCTCGTCCAGCTCGTTCCAAAGAGGGGTCACATGATACGGTTTTGTTGAAAGATTTGAAAAAAAATTAAAAAATGATATTTACAATAATAAATTTTGATATCGTCTGTGTTGGTTAAAGGGTTAAAGATGTTCATACAGGATTCAGATAAACATTTTCAAGCAACCAGAAATAACGTCTGTGCAGAGCACTGAACGTGTTCTTTTAAGGAATCTGCAATGAATATTTTTGACTCTGATCATTTTTTGAGAGATGAAATACATGTATGAACTTCAGGAATGCATTGGTGTTATAAAATGCAGTTTCAGACAATTCAGAAAACTGCACTTAATGAGACGTGTGTGACTCCAGTGAACTGGACCCAATTAACTTCCACGGTGCTTCGACTCATTTGGTGTTGGGCCCAGGTCCATATGTAGCATCATGCTTGGGATGCGAGTTTGAACAACTTTCAAAATGTGTGGACTCCTCCAATTTTTTTAGTGTGAAAATATATGTATGAACTTCAGCAATGCATTTAGCGATTATAAAATGCGATTTCCAGCAATTCTGAAAATGCACTCAATGACCCCTAGCAGCCCTTAGGGACATTGGCCCACTTTTTGAACCTCCATCGACTCATTTGGTGTTGGTCCCAGGTCCATACGTCATACCATGCTTGAGATATGAACGTGGCCCACTTTCAACATTTTTGGCCACGCTCACGTTTTTGAGTATAGAAATGCATGTATCGTCTTCAGGAATGCATTTGGTAGTCAAAACATGTGACTTTCAGCAATTCTGAAAAATGCACTCAGTGACCTGTGGTTGACCTCAGTGACTTTGCCCTATATTTCAAACCTCTATTGGAGTTTGATCATTTGGTTTTGGTCCCTTTTCGTACGTTATACTTTGCTTGAGATATGCGCTGACCCATTTTCCAAATGTTTGGTCACGTTCACTCTTTTGAGTATAAAGAAGCATGTATGAACTTCGGGAGTGCATAAGGGGGTCAAAAATGTGATTTCCAGCCATTCTGAAAAATAAAACCAATAAACTTTCTGTTTTGATTTGAAAGCATCATCCTTCGAAAGACACGATTCGTCGTTATTCCATTCTTCGAGGTAAAGCCCAAGTTGAGGTTTTAGTGCAGTATGTCCTGAAGGACCTACTACCATAGAACTTTATTTTTGGGCTTGCCGTCAAACTTTGAGCCACAAATTAACTTAATGCTATACTGTATACATTTTTACTAGATTATTTAGTATACAGAGGATATCTAGTGTTTTTGAGTGGATACCGAAAATTATCTCATGAGTGACCGAGACAAATACGTATTTTTCGCGAGCGCTTGCGCGAGCGAAAATAACCATTTATCTCAGTCACAGGTGAGATAATTTTCGGTATCCACACAAAAACACTAGATTTTCTTTTTATTATACGCTTTTTATAAGAATCTGATAATTCATCTCCTTTCATCCTTGAATTGATACATGGAAGTAAACAGCGCATTGAATCGTTGAAACGCGGAAGTGATTTGGTTGATACTCGAAACAGATTGCGTCTTGCAATCTGATTCAGCTGGCGGGTTTCTTGTCCAAACATGCCCTGAAAGTCCGTAATATAAGTTTTTGTTGGTTTGGTACGTCCTTTGAAGGGACGTACCAAACCCAAAACTTATATTACAGTCTTTCAGGCCACTTTTGGACTAGCGAGTTTCATGCATGAATGCAAGATGAATACGTATTGAATTATTGCTGGAAATGATCGGTATCCACTCAAAAACACTAGATTTACTTTTCATTATACGTCTTTAGAACAAATTGATCATTTCCAGTGATACTTTGACTCGTAATCACCTTGAAGTGATGCTTTGAAAGCCGCCATTTTGATTGATACCGTGAAAGTGAAAATTTCTATATCTTCTCAGTGGGGGATACGATTTCTATCTTTCTGCAATTTCTTCGATAATCTATCGTGTAGCGTATAATAAAAAGGTTATTAGTTTCCCTTTTCTAGACGAGGCTCTATTATATTTTAACGAGAACTTCTGGACATCTTCTTGTCCAGTTGACGAGTGGTTTGAAAAGTTTATTCTGAGCAATGTGGATTTTAAACAGGTTAACGTAACTTTTATATTTTATACTATTTCTTGCGATTTCTAAAACGTAAGTCAAGTACTAGGCCTTCAACGTATCATACATCTCCCCATTAAAAAACGAAGGGTATTACAGAATGTATCATGTGAGACTACAGCAATGGGCAGCTAGTCGTTCGATGCGAAGAAAGTTCGTGATTTGAGGTTAAATGACGCTCCATGTTAGTGTGTATTGAGAGTTCCATAAACAAAGATCACATAACAGCCTCATGGATGCTGTCTCTTACTGATTGGAGACACACGAAAGAATGAGGTACGAGGAACAGGAAGTTCCTCTTATCATTTAAAGAAAACGGTTGTTCATATCATTCTACCACAACAGGTTCGAAGCCAAGAGGGTAGGCTTGGGCAGGGCGACTCCGTGACCTGGTCTGCCGTAAAAAAAACTTTTCAGCATTTATCTGAAAGCCGTTAATTTGAAAAAGAAAAGCTGACAAAACCGCAATATTCGTTGTGAAAAAATACCCAAAATGTAATATAATTTTTGTTAGAAAGCGATCGTTATTAGTATACGTCTATCGAGCAATCAGGTACATGAAAAACGTTCGTCTACTTATTATTATTTTTAAAGAATTTCGCCAAACGAAAGTAATTCTTTAAAATAATAATAATAATAAACGAATTTTCGGTCTAGTTTCGTTTAATATAAAGACGCAAGTAGAGTTGCATGTTTCATACCGACAGTGAACGACTCGAGGACACTGTCGAGAATTTTTTTCTTACACTCCTGTTCTATGTAATCCTCTTCTGCAGCAACACTAAACCATGCGGAAAATGAAACTCTGTTCCACACATATGTACGGAACGGAAATCGTTGACGGACTATTTTTAAAAAGAAGCGAAATTTCACTCAAATATTCTACAAATCGTGCACTGCAATTACAATTTGAATCGCCAATGATAGCTGACAATCATCCCCCGAGTTCCAGTGTGTTCTATGTGCCAGTAGGCACATAGAACACATTGGAACTCAGGGGACGAAATAGTAACACGGGTTCCCCTCGCAAATTTGATTGGCGATAAAATGTGTTCTTTTTGTTGATAGTTGTCAAAAGAATTGCTGAGCGTCCTTCTAATAATTGTCTTTTTTAAAGACGTGAAGGCGTGTAATAAGCACTGAACAACACGCGTGTCGTTCTGTGTATATCTCTCGCCCACACCATGTGGGAATATTTTGATTTTATGTAATCGCGCCTGTGCCACACAGCGCTCTGGGAACGCTAATCATATTTGCAAATATGGCTGGAAAATGCAACTGCATTTAAGGTACACGTGTTTCGTACGAATATTAGGACCTGCTTTCAAAGACTTAAGCTTTTACCTAAACATCACATGGTTACATATATCAAAACGCTTTAAGGAAAACGGACACCATAAAACACAGTTCCCTTGGCTGCTTTAACTAACACGACGAGGGGGCGACAGTTGCAAAAGGAAACTAAATCTTTTAATTTTCTTGCGCTCAAAGTATAGCCCATGACTCCTCATTTAAACGAGCTCGTTCCGTTGAGAGGTCAAAAACTATGTATTGGAGACGCAACGTTAGAAACATAAATAAACTTAATGGCGACAACCGTAACGTTAGGGAAGGTGTTAACCAACCAGTTGGGGAATCGCCAAAGGTTGGCTCTTAAGAAAGACATGGGCAAGTGTGTACCCAAAAATTGTTTAAATCACGTTTCTTGATCTTGTATCATTCAGTTTTAATGCCTATTTCCGTGTTCGCGATCACATTGTGGCTTTGAGTGTGCGATTCAAGCGAGGTTCCAGTGCAGGTTTCATTGATTTTATCATTCAAACAACGTATTTTTACAAAGAATGTTCTGAAATATAGACGATATACTAAAACGATTGTGATTGGGAGAGCGGTTGCTCTTCAGTGGTCAGAGCATTGGATTTTAAACCGCAAGGTCAACAGTTCCATCCTGACCAACGGTAACTGTGTTGTATCCATAAGCTTGACACTAAATCCGTTTTTTCCCCGTGGACGCACGGTAGCTGTTATGCATTATGCACCTAACTATCAACCACTACTTACTTTGATTCTCCACCCGTAAAACTGACCGGCACGATGTGGCACCGGCTGTTGAAAGTGTCGTTAACCCTTTACCCAACGCACCGTCAATACCGACCAGCCCTATTCACAAAAATCGCCAATCAATTTTCAATATTTTTTCATTTTTGTCTCAAAAACATAGGTTATGACCCCTCTTTGGAACGAGCTCGTCGAGCTCGTTCCAAAGAGGGTCATAACCTATGTCTTGAGACAAAAATTGAAAAAAAATAGTTATTCAAAAATTTTGTTTGAAAGTGTTGATTGTTTTTCATGTTAGGTAAAGGGTTAAACCCCAATAAACAAACAAACAAAATAAAATGATTTGGCTGCAACTTCAAATGCGTTTATAATTTCGTATCGTGAGATTCGTTGTGTGTACCATAAACACATTGCATGGACTCATTGTCATATCGCATCACTAGGATGCACGACGGCACAATGGTTAGAGCATTGAACTTCAAGCTGAAAAGTCCAGGGTTCAGTCCGCAACATCGGTAACTGCGTTCTATCCTTGGGCAAGGCCTTAATCCTGAGTACCCATATGGGAGCCTGATGGCTCTGAGTACCAAGGTGCTCTGTACGTCGATGGTGCATTAGCCTTCAATCAATACTAACCCTGCTTGTGTCACTTGCTCGTCCCTCAGTGGTTCTCTCCGGGTGCTTCGGCTTCCTCCACCGTAAAACTGTCTGACACGAGGTGACCCTGGCCGTCAATAGTGTCGTTAAACTCAAATAAATAAATAACCACGTCACTTTCCTTGCCATGGTTATATGATTCTCTAGAGAATTCTAGTCCATGAGGTGTTTATCTACTAGAAATGCGCACTGAAATTTGCATGATATTATTGGAAGTTGCATTTTATCTGAAGGCAAAAATTGATAAAAATTTGATATGATCTTATTAGTTGAGAAACCTCTTGAAAATGATTTCCTCTTGTCGAATTCAGCCAGTAATTCAATATCCTGGCAGCTATGAATAAGAACATAATAATAAATTGATTGACGAATGCTCTCATTACCTTTTAGGGCTTTTACAGTCAGTGTAAAAATAAAACTTTTTTTAAAGAAATTATTCATCAGACATTTTAAATTATCCACTTCTCCCATACCCATTATAACTGAAGGGGAAATCTGTTGAGTTTAATATTACCACGGATGATTGTCCATTAAACACGATTTCTAAATGTTCCGTTCATTATGAAGGAACATAGAAGTGAAATTCGGTTGCGTTTAACACTGCACCTAATTGTTATCCCATAATAATTACATTGTTAATGTAGTTATACGTTTTGGGTCCAAATACTCAATTCCCATTGGTCAGCTGAATGAAAACGTCGTGACCGAATGTAATTCATTTTCCAAAGAATACGTTTGGTCGAACTTTGACCAGCACTTACGGTAGAGCGCAGTTGACCGAATGTGATTCGGCGGTGTTTGGGCGGGTTTTTAACTTTTAGCGCCTCTCGCAGTGATCAACTCCGCCGCTGTTTCTTTGGTGACTCAGAATTGTGCGCCTTGTCTTTTATGTGAGGGTGGTTTTTCGCCTCGTTCGTTCGTACATGTTTTATTTCGTCTTTCTGCTTTGTTGTTTGGTAAAAGGTAGTTTAAACAGTTACGCAATGTAATTATAAGAAATGAATGCAATTTTTATAATCTTTATTGTAGTATGAACGTGTGGGAATGGGTACAAATTATGTATGAATCCTTCGGGATTCATACATAATTTGTACCCATTCCCACACGTCCATACTCCAATAAAGATAATAAAAATTGCATTCAATTCTTAAATGTTTCTAAAAGTCCCTATCCACTTAGTTCAGGGAGGTTTCATGGCATCCCATCCATCGCCTTTTCAAGGAAATTCAAGAAGAAAAATTATGATGAAACAGGAATATTTCACTTGTCAAGCATTTTTATATTAGTAACTTGAAAGAAACTTGTTTTATAGCAGACATCCAGGTTCTCTTTTAATTTATCACACGCCTGTTCTATGAAATCCCCAGCTATAGCAACGCTAAACCATGCGGAAAATGAAAATCCGTTCCGCATATATGTGCCGAACGGAAATCGTTGACGGACTATTTTTAAATAGAATAGAACTTTCACCGGAAATTTCTACAAATCGTGCACCGCAATTACAATTTGAATTCTCTAGCGATAACTAAACATAGTAACACATGTTTCCCTAGCAATTTTGGTTGGCGATAACTTGCACTCTTTTTGTTGATAGTTCGTCCTCTGAGTTCCAATGTGTTTTATGTGCCTACCTACACATAGAACACATTGGATCACGGGACGATTGGTCAAATGAATTGCTGAGTGTCCTTCTAATAATGGCCTTCGTAAACGTGAAAGCGTGTAATAAACATAGAACGACACATGCGTGCGAATGGGTTAATCGATATGGCACTTGAGCCATCGCGAAATGATAAAACTCGAGGCCTTACAATATTCCCACCCCTATAAATGAAAATCATGACGTCATGGTATTGCGTTCTTGAGCTGTGTATGAGGTTATCCCTATTCATTCTTCCACTTGTACTATAATCACCTAAGTTTATAGTAATGTTTCAGTTGTCTGTTTCGTTATTTTATTTTTCAGGTTAAACGCGTGCTAGGCCTATATAAAAATATCATCGTGGCAAAAGAATGATCTAGCCTAATTTAGTTCGCTGAGTTGGTGACTTAGTTATAATTTAATTACTTTATCAAAACAGTGGCCTCGACATGCGTAATCAGATTTCAATAACTGTGGGTAAAAACGTTCTCTTTTTAAATCTAATAATAATCGCACGCGCGATTGCTATCCCAATACAGATTTGTATTTTGTCTAGACGCTTTTAGTTTCATTGGGAGAGATACATTCTTGTTGTAAGATAAATAAATTTATCATATGATTCGTCCGTTTTGTTCACTTTAAAACATTTGATATTTTGTTTTCATATTAATCAGTAATCAGTGATAAATGAAGCCTTCTGCCAATTTCATTGGTCAGTTTCAAAACTAGACAATTTGATTGGCTGAACAAAATACAATTGGGCCACATTTTCATAATTTGCATAATTAGAGTTGGGAGCTTCCATTGGTCAATTTCAAAACTGGACAATTTGATTGGCTAAACAAAATACAACTGAGTCACATTTGCATAATTTCAGTAGGGAGAACTTACGTTATCTGTCCTATTTAGGGTGGGTTATATTGTATTAATCTTTTACCTACAAGAAAAACGCCATTCATTTTTTTTTATATTTTCACTTTTTGCTTCCGAAACATAGGTTATGACCCCTCATTGGAACGAGCTCGACGAGCTCGTTCCAATGAGGGGTCATAACCTATGTTTTGGAAGCAAAAAATGAAAATCTTTAGTTGTACAAGGATGCTTTTTCCAAGTGCCGTCTGCAGCTCTAGTTAGGTGATGGGTTAAAAAGTCATACTAAGTGGCTAATTTGTGCGTGTGTGTGTCATATGATAAATAGAATATGAAATGAGTGTTTTTCTCATATAATATTTATGAAACTCGTCCGAATTTTCCGTTTTGGCTCGCCAGAGACTCGCCAAAACGGAAAATTCTTAGACTCGTTTCATTAAATATTATATGAGAAAAACACTCATTCCATATCCTCTATTTATTATATATAATCAGATTCACCATTTACATTTCCATACTCTACTGACTCTAGTAATGATTTAATTTTTCAAGCCAACAGATCATTTTTGATATGGAATCCCAGCACTCAGGCCAGAAAATATAAGCCAGAATATCTTGATAGAATTAAAATTGGTTTGTAATATTCCATTGCAGAGAAGTCGCACTCACGACAAGCCTGCTCACGGGTGCCTACGAGATACGGAACCCTTTTCCTGTGTTTAGATACACAAACGTCTCTCGACTTTCCACCTTCCTATGTTCCTTGAGTAATATGCTGCTACGTGCTATCGTATATTGCAGCGTATCGACCAAAATCTTTCAAGTTGCGATAAGCGAAAAAGGTTTTTATCGGCAGTACTTGAAAAACATAAGTAGTTGAAAGAACTGTGAAACAATGGCGGTCAGAGAATTTCTTTGTCCTCTTTTATGCACACAACACTGCAGGAGATCACTTGTAGAAATAGTAAATGAGAGAACCATGCATCTCGTATGGAATTTCCGATCGTTTTTCATGATTAGCTTGTGTGAGACACACAGATATTGTTTTTGTATGGTTTCTTTTTTTTTTTTTTCTTTCTCTTCTTCTTCTTCTTCTTCTTCTTCTTCTCTTGTCGCCTCTCTTCTATGCGCTTCCTTCTTCGCACGATAGCTCGTAAACGATTTGTTCTATCTCGCTGAATTTTGACATACTGATAGATAGCCACAAGTTTTCGGCAACTTATGATTTTCAGATTTCTGCGGCTTTAGAGGTGCCCGTAGGGGTGTTTTGAAAGTGGGTCACGCCCATATCTCAGGCATGGTATGACGTGTGGACCTGGGGGCCAACACCTAATGAGTCGACACTCGATGGAAAGTCAAAATATGGGTCAGGGTCACTGAGATCATAATCCAGGGGTCATTGAGTGCATTTTTCGGAATGGCTGGAAATCACATTTTTTGACACTACAATGCATTCCCAAAATTCATACATTCATTTTTACACAAAAAAGTGGGCGTGGTCAAAATTTATTTTGAAAATGGGTGATGCTCGTATCTCACGCATGGTATGATGTATAGACCTGGGACCAACACCAAATGAGTTGACACTCGATGGAGGTTCAAAATCAGGGTCAGAGTCACTGAGGTCGCCCAGGGATCAATGTGTGCGTTTCCAAAATTACTGGAAATCACGTTTTCTTATCTCTAATACTTTCCCAAAGTTTATACATGCATTTTACACGAAAAAGGTGGCTGTGGCCTAAAATTTTGAAAGTGGGTCATGCTCATATCTCAGGCATGGTATAATGAATGGACCTGAGACCAACACCAAATGAGTCGACACTCGATGGAGGTTCAAATATGGGTCAAGGTCACTGGGGTTATCCATGGGTCAATGAGTGCATTCTTTTGAATTGATAGAAATCACATTTTTTAACCCACTAATGCATTCCCGAAGTTCATTCATGCATTTTATACAAAAAATAGTCAAAAAGATCCATTGCTGATTCCTTTATAGAACACATTTAATGCTATGGACAGAAGTTATTTCCAGTTTCTTGAAAAACTGTAACTGAATCCTTTATAAAAAGCTTTAAATGATGTTTACGAAAACTTTTCTCCGAATTCTTTAAAGATATTTTAGTGCTGAAAGAAGTCTCGATAATTTTTTTTTCAATAAAGTTTAGTTCTGATGCTGTCACCATTTTCACGCAGACATGAATTTACTGGTTGCTGTAAATTCTGTTCCTCTAGTTTAGTCTTGATTTCGCAATATTTTGTTTTTGAAGCGTGAAGAAAGTGTGTTGCGACCGGATCGCGAAGTGATCGAGAACGAGACCACTTGTATGATCACAGTATTGTGTGTCATGTTCGAAACTTGTAAAGATTTTTACAGATCATTAAAAATTGCTTCAAAAGCATCCTACATGTTTTGTTTTTCTCATCTGTCTCGTTTGCTTTTTTATTGTACGATCTTACCAAGCAAGGTAGTAATTCGTGCTCTTTAACAATTTTCCCCCCACAGCACAGTTCACTTTTTCTTTTGATTAACTAGACATGTTTTCACCTAAAGCTAGCTTCAGAAACTGTCATTGGAACGTGTATGTCAAATGGATTGCTTCGTCATTCATGAATCAAAGACGATTCTGAAATCAAGCATTCATATATATTTTGGAGAGTAAATCGTTGTTATAATAATAACATATCATCCGTCACTAAAACATACACGTTCTCAGATCAGAAAGCTCTCGTTACCACTGTGATCTCCGTCCTACTCGCCCTCCCCTCATCCAAGCACGCAGAAACAAACCGTGATAATATCCCATACTTCTTCCTTCGCAGTTTTACTAACAAAGAGAGTAACCTTCTCCCATGTATTGCCAATAGACATAACGTCGCCTGAGTGCTAGAATGTTCTATGTCCCATAGGGGACATAGAACTTTCTAGCACTCCCGCGACGATAAATCCATCATCCTTCCATCTCACCTCCCCATTATATTCCGGATCATGTTATTACGTAAAACTAATTTGATTGACATTTTGAAAGAAAGTGTTCCAGTGTCCCCACCACTACCGAATTAAATGGCAGGTAAACTTGAATCCTTGATCATAAAATAATGCGAGAATTTAGAGCATCAAACACCTGGACGGAATACATGAATGAAAATATTGTTTTAGGTTTGATACAGTACTGTGACTTCAAAAGCGGATAGCTAATTTCTACCGGATCGAGACTGGTGCGCTATCGGGTGGATACCTTTGGTCCGCATTCCTCGTCACAATTGTGTACACTCTAATACCAGTTGGGTTTACAATTAACCCGAATCAACGGTGTTGAGTGAATATGAACCCATTTGGGTTCATATTCACTCGACCACGTTGATTTGGGTTAATTGTTAACCCAACTAACTTTAGAGTGCAAAATTACTGCTGTCGAATGAGAATGGGGGTACATTAAACCACAGATAATATGTTCCTTGACATTACTTGATATTTCGTGATTTCACAACAGAACATTAATGAAATCTCGATCTACAGATGTTTGCCTGTCCTCACCGCATAGCTATCGGACCACAACGGAGACCGCTTTTGCAAATGAAGTTTGTCGTCATTGGGCCATCTGCTTTTGAAAATTGAAAAAAAAATCTTAACAGTTAACCCCCAAAAATCTGCAAACACAAATGTTTTGTCACTGCTTTACACTTTTATGTCAATATTTCCCGCACCGCCCATCCCTTTACATTCAAGTTCAGTAAACACAGTTTCAGAGATGCCGTCCTGCGTCCGTTATGGTTTTTGTTTGTTTCTTTGTGCGCATGAACATTTTCCGCAGCGCCACAGCAATGGTAAGTAAATAAAGGTGGCACGTATTCCATTCCCCTGTGAAATATGTATACGATTAGCTCTCTTAGAGGACTTGACAAATCACGACTAGAGAGGGATCGCTCTTAACAATTACATATCCGTTCTTGAATGTTCCACATGGGGAGAAACCACCTGTTCTCAGTGCCGCATGATTTAATTGTGTACATAACATACATTCATTTTTGTTTTCCGAGGACTTGTCCTTTTAGAGTACAATACCACGCGTAAATATTTGCATCTCAATCGAATTGTCCTCTTTGGTAGCTCACTCGAAAAACATTCCTTTGCAAAGTTTCCAAAGATTATTTCTTTATATTGTGGTCTCTCCTAACCTCTGGCATCTCCGGACATATGCCGACGACCACAAAAGTGTGAGGTCAACTTCAGCCAACCGTTTATAAATATGTCACTCATTTTGGAGGACTCGCACCGAGGTGTTGTTGTCAGGTACATTTATACTTTTGACGCAGACCTCTCTTCTAGAAAAGGAAGCTAAGTGCGCTTCACTTGTCTATGTTCTCGGGATGACATACAGAACTGTGATTACAAAAGCGGAGAGAGAATTTCGACCCGAACGCAACACGGTCGCGACCTGGTCGAAACTCTCTCTGCTCACCTCATAATAACATTGCAGAATCTCACCTGCGGAAACGAAAAGGTGACAACACGGAATCGCAAATGCTATTCTCGTTTGTTTTTCTTGATGCTGTCTTCGCGGTTGTTTTGTTTATGAAATGTGGTCCCGCTTGTATGGATGTATAGGGACCAGACTCGCATTCTAATCGAAGAAGAGATCGTTTATTGATCACAGAACAAAAAAAATCAATGAAGAGAGACTGGGTAAAAACCTTCGCTAAGCTCAGTTTGTAAAGAACAAAAGTAAACGCGTGGTAAGATGAAATCGTGTACCCAAGAAATGTATTTAACAGTGCTCAAAATAACTTTTTTTTCTTTGCGTAGCAAAATGCTACGTATTTAAAAAAAAATGAATAGCATTTTGTAAAAATTACATAGCTATTTTTGTATACCAGAGTTATGTTATGCTGTTTTATATTGAATTCTTCTAAGTAGATAGAATAGTTTCCATCCATTTCTGGGCATTTCCAAATGATCTGCAACACATGAAACATTTACTATGTTTTTTTAACTGAACTGCTTTTAAGGGCTGCATGGACTTGTATACTGTTATAAATGGCGTCTTGGTTGTTTAATAGAGTTCTCAAAATGGAAGTTGGGATTTTTAATTTGATGGGCTTGTAGTTATTTTTAATGGACATTTTATGCAAAATGTTGTAAAAACAGGAAATATTTAAACCAACAGAACTCATCTTACATATGAAGTTGCTAATGATGCTTGATGGAGAGTTAATCTGAGTTATGCCTGGAATGTTCCACAATGAGAAGTAAAGCATCAGTGAACTAGTTTTCAAACTTCTTTGCAAATTTTCAGTTACATTTTGCGATACAAGATAATCAACTGCAGCCTGATAGGCTGCAGTTGATTATCTTGTATCGCAAAATGCTATACATAATTTAACATTGTGTAGCTTTTTGCAAGTTTTGCATAGCAAAAAGCGACGCGACACCGCTTATTTTGAGCCCTGGTATGTAAAATTATTTTCTAGACCACCATCATACTTCCCAATTTCGACTAATATCGCTTTAGTTTATGCGTTCGCTACGAGTTTATTTATTGCAAGTAACGCAGAGTATGGGACAGGAGAATAATTGCAGACTGAAAGTGGCATTTTACGAGACAATGGTTTGTTTTGGTATGTCGGGTTCGTGATTGCAGACGTGTTTTGGCCTAGTGCGGATTTAAGATTTTTCCACCATGAAGAGGAACTACCTGATTGATTATCTAATATGTTTTTAACTTTATTAAAACTGTTACTTTTTGCTTCGCGAACTGCCGAGACGACTTCGTTTCGTTTTTGACGATACTTTTGCCACGCGGCCCCAGAACCACTGCGTTCGTCACTGCGATAAAGCTGTTTAGGCAGAAATTATTCCAGGCCACCACCGTACTTCCCATTTTTGACTACTGTCTCTTTAGTTTATGCGTTCGCAACGAGTTCATTTATTGCAAGTAACGCAGAGGATGGAGCAGGAAAATAATTGCAGACACAAAGTGGCATTTTTTGTTTTCCACATTTTCAGACCCACCCACCGCTACCTGCAATTTTGTTTTCGTACTTTCTGGACACCACCCATACTGGACGATAAATCTACCCTCCAAGCGTCGCATGCCTACACGGTACGGAAATCACAGAGTACACAAATTGTTGAAATTGTAAAGATTGCTTAGATTGCTTCCACCCCCCCCCCCCTCCTCCTCCCCGCGAAATAAAACATGGTTGATCGAACCATATTTTGTGGAGTTACATACACAGGTGAACCAGTATATCCCCAATCTCTTCGATAGTTCATTTCAGAATAGAACTCCACCAATACAGATTATTGGATCTTCATGAATTCTTACGTGCATTTTAGTTTGACGTGCTGTTTCAGACAGATGACAAGGGATGATGTCCACATGACGATAGATGGTGCCAACACATTCTGCTAATGGTTTATAGCACTTTTTCTCATTAATAATTAACTTTTCTACCTGTCCAACTCAGCTAAGATAATACCACAATGGATGAAAACAGAAAGCATGAGCAACAAAGCGTGTATGTGTACATTTAGGTCATCTGTAACTGCGAGACCATTTACTTAAATCCTAGCGATGGATGTGGATCAGCTAGACCTCTCCTCTGTGATTGTGTGACTAAGACTGTAAGAATAAAAAAAAGATTCGTCACAATTATTTTCACTTATTACTTGGCAAAGTGTGATTTACTGGGATTTCCCGGTTTGATTATAAACGATAACTTCACAAGTGAACACAATCAACAATTGTGTCATGTATTCGTGCGCGGAAACGAAGACGTTTTGCCGTGTGTGTAAAGGGGACCTCATATTTTTTTGTTGCTTTTTTTAACCTTTTACCTAACATGAAAAGCAGACGACACTTGCAAAAAAAATTTCTTGAATAACTATTATTTTCATTTTTTGTCTCAAAAACATAGGTTATGACCCCTCATTGGAACGAGATCGACGAGCTCGTTCCAATGAGGGGTCATAACCTATGTTTTAGAGACAAAAAATGAAATAATAATGAAAATTAATTGGCGAATTTTGAGAATAGCGCTGGCCGTTTTTAGCCGTTACTTTAGGTAAAGGGTTAAATAATATAATTATCGTTAATAATAAAATGTAATAAACAGAGTAATCGCTTGACCGGACTGGTTACGTGAAATAATTCATTCGAGGCGAGGGACTATATTGTAAAACACTCGTGCGCATTCACGCACCCGTGTTTGTACAACGTCCCTCGCCTCTCATGAATTATTTTACGTAAGCAGCCCAGTCAAGCGATTACTCTCTATTTATTATTTTGGTTATCACATTGATTGGCACACTTTTATGGAGTGATTTAAGATATTGAAGTCTACCGAGTAACAACAGTAAACAGAAGATCACTCTCTCCTTTTTGAAGTGATAGGTACCAGACAGGAAGACACTTTCTTGATCGCGTTACAATACACAAGTTCTGACATGTACACTTACACATACATGGTTTCGCTCCGCTCACTATCATCGTCGAAACTGAGGACTCGTTTTGTTTTTCTCAGATTCGGCACCTGTTCATTATTTATTTATTTATTTTTTGTTGTTTGAGGCCACGTATTTCTGCACAATGGCTAATCGTGTCCAGAACATGGATATAAAGTCAAGTCCAGCCAATCGTGTGTACACATTTTGACCATACTAGAGAACTTCCACCCCGAGGTATCGGTTACCATGTCCTATTTACCAGCAAATCAGAGCTTGTTTACCACAGTAAATAAGTACTGCTTCTCTTCCCGAGATTCAAACTTTAGTTGCGGTCGACGTAATTACATAAATGTCGAACGTGAGCTGTAATCCCAATAACAAGAAATAATGTTTGGAAACTATGCTGTAGAAGGTTTTACGAATGAGTTATAAAGAAAGAATATATGTTCATTTATTTATAGTATGGTGCAATGTCATCCCAATAATGGTTTCTTGTCCTGTTTATTCCCATCCGTCCTGTTGCACTAAATGGTATGCAATATCCCCCAGCCCTTATGCAAAAACATAGTGAATATAATGGGGGGGGGGGGGGGGTAGTTGCGGTAACCGGCTCTCGTCAGATCACCGAAGTTAAGCAACGTCGAGCCCGGTTAATCCTCGGATGGGTGACCGTCTGAGCGATCGATTCGGACTCCCGTGTTGTGTCCTTGGGTAAGGCACTTCACCCCGATTGTCCGCATGATGACGCCATGTACAAAGGCGTACTGCACGTCGATGGTGCGCATGTCTTCAACCAGTCTAACCCTGCCTGTGCTGCCTGCTGTGCGGAGTTACGATGTTGGGGAGCTGGCAGCTGCTCGTCGTTGCTCGATGGTTCTCTCCGGGAACACCGGCTTCCTCCACCCGTAAAACTGTCACGGTCATGATTAGCCATTGTGCATAAGTATGTGACCTTAAAACACCAATAAATAAATATAAATATAATGAGGACATCCTGAATGAGATGGTAAAACAGGATCAATGTCACCACTGAAACATAGATGATTTAAATCATCAGAAGTGGTTCCATTTAGTTTATTTAACATTCTGCGAATGTGATTCGTGGTTCTAACGAGCCAAAAGGAACACAACCTGAAGGATTTACCATCTGCACGTGTATTTTCAAAACAAAAAATAACAATATTCAGCATATTTGTTTTACCGTTTTCCAACGAACATCCATTCCGGCCTCCACACTAGTTCTTGTGACATTCCCCCATTTGTTACACCTATATAATGGTGAAAATCACTCACAATGCTTCATAGTAGGCACTGGGGCTGATTTATATAATTCTGAGCTTATTTGGAACTCAATCTTAATCCTAAATATGAATAAGGAAAAAAAAATTGCATGTTCGAAGAAACATTTTTTTGTCATGATGAAATCACCTCCCGAATGCGTTTGCCCCCCCCCCCTCCCCCCCCCCGCCCCTCCCCCAGGACACGGGCCGTGTACTTTAGTACGTATAATGAGCTGTCAGACTTGTACATCAATAGCTTGGAGATGTTTTGTCAACAATAACTAGACCTGCAATTACGATACATGCCATCGCGTATAATTATCAAGTATAGTTAATTATAATATCAAAACGTTATAGGCCTTCGTAAAGTAATAACCTCTCATGTAAAAGTTCGGTGTGCTGCGTCAATGATAGTGACTGTTGATAACTCAGCTTATATTAACTGGTTGATGGCTAGATTATTTTTCGTGGTCTGATTTATTATTCAAAACTTGTTCTATAACAAATTATTGGAGAGTGCCTACTGGCACTCTCCAGTAATTTGTAATAGAACAAATTTATATAAACAAAATATTATTTGGGTTTGACTGAATATGAAAGCCCTTGATAGTAGCTTCTAGCACTCAACCAGTTAACCCTTTACCCAACGTAACGGCCAAAACCGGCCAGCGCTATTCTCAAAAATCACCAATTAATTTTCATTATGTTTTTATTTTTTGTCTCCAAAACATAGGTTATGACCCCTCGTTGGAACGAGCTCGTCGAGCTCGTTCCAATGAGGGGTCATAACCTCTGTTTTGGAGACAAAAAATGAAAAAAAGTTAGTTATTAAAGAATTTATTTTGCAAGTGTCGTCTGCTTTTCATGTTAGGTAAAGGGTTAACAGAGCAATAGTTAGAACAACATTGAGTTGCTTTTTACGAATATTGCTGAACAGCTTCCACGTGCATGGTGTACACAGTAGTGATTCCTGATTATGCAGCTTATGCAGATTTCAAGATCCCGAGTTGGCAGTAAAGATTAAGGGGTACCAATACACCTTTTTTGGAACTGAGCGCGTAGTTGTTTGTTGCGTACAGGTTAATACCTTCATGTGTGAATTCAACGTAAAATGGGTTGTGGTCTGTTTTTTTACGAACGGGTATGCACTTGAACAGCTAAATACGGTTTGTGAACTGCTGATATCAATAAAATCGCTTCTCAAAGTTATTTTTGTTGTCAAATAAACTATTTAGAAAGACCAAATAATATTGTAGAATTTTGTGGTGTGTGGACGTTTTAAGTTAATACTGCTGCCAAACTGCTGAGATAGGAACCGTTGCTTCAGATTATTACGTTTACAGTGGAATTGTTCTCTTTTTCAAACCAGTATTATTTTAAGGTGTTTATAAGAAAAATTATCCGTTTTGTACTACCTCAACCAAATCCGAGAACGTTATCTGAATACTCCCTATTTTTATTGTTTAATTTTTTTAAATCATAGCTTTGGACTCATTAGTGGGCCAATGTTGTGCAAGTTTTCCAACGAGGGACCTCGTCCCATCGTACGAAACTTTCTAATGAAGTACCTCGCCCTATTATACAAAAAGAAAATATCATTTTTTGAATCATCAGGTGAAAATATTCAAACTGATGTCGTCAACTGAGATAAGCAAAGGCTTATGCCATTTTCGCCTTTTGATACCCCCTGGAATCTCTCAGTAGTTTACTTCACCAAGCAAACTAGCTATTGCTGACTGGCGTCAAACCAAAGTTGGATAATTTTTGCATAAAATGGCTGCCATTGCTCGAGTAAATGACACGAGACGCCCCAAATCAGTATGGGCTGTAGGGCTGTAGGACTAAATTATTTCTGAACCTCCCTATAAATTAATTCCATTTTACAGTAGGCAATATTGTATAACAAAATTCAACTCATCGCATTAAGTTGGAAAGAGAAATAAGAAAAAACAGTCTTTTTTTCTTGGTTTTTCGATTTTATCCGAGGCACAACATTCGAACTATCAATGGGACGAAATCGTAGAGATATTGTTTCAAACTTCTTCGAAGACGAAATCGTAAAGTAAAAGCAGATATTTGTATTGCGGTTCGAAACCCGTCTAAAATGCACAAAGATGTATTTATTACTTTCCAAAGTGAGATTTACTGGGATTTCCGGATTTGATTATAAACAATAACTTCAAAAGTGAATTATGCAGTCAACAATAGGATCATGTATCCGTGCGCGCAAACGAAGACGCTTTGCCGTGGGTGTAATGGGTACTTCATTGTTTTTGTTTTTTTTAACCCTTTACTTAACTTGAAAAGCAGACGACACAAGCAAACAAATTCTTGAATAACTAATTTTTTCATTTTTTGTCTCAAAAACATAGGTTATGACCCCTCATTGGAACGAGCTCGATGAGCTCGTTCCAATGAGGGGTCATAACCTATGTTTTAGAGACAAACAAAATTGGCGATTTTTGAGAATAGCGCTGGCCGATTTCGGCCGTTACGCAACACATTCATACAAAATGTTAATTCCCCACCATGATTTTTTAGCAATGTCACAAATAATGAAAATGTTGACAAAAGAGACATTCGGGATCTCACATCTACTTCCCAGTCAGTCACTACACATCGCAACCATTCTGACTCCACAACACCGATCTGTATAATTGTGATATTCGGTAAATACTATGAGTGTTTCGAATGCAGGCTGGTGTAGTTTGTTTTCTTGTGATTTAATAGCGGGGGAGGAATTCGTCACATACAGGTGAATTGTGCACTTGGTGATACCTTCTTGAAATTTGGCACACTGTTAGTGTAGGCTATGAGGTTCTCAAAAACGATCGGCTACAAGTTGACACCGACCGGTGGCGACCAGTAGCGGCACAATCCAAAATGGCCGCCAGCGGCTGAAGGGAACCTCCTTTTCGACGGTCTACCGACTATACATCCGATTGTAAGGGCGCGAAAGTGAACTCTGATCCACGCACGCGTTGGAAACAGACGTGGGAGATGATGTAGAATAAAACGAGATTCTCTATACGGACGCATCAATTTCTTGGAACTTGAAAAGAGCGTTGTTTCTCCGGGATCAGCGTCATTCAGGCAAACCTGAATGACGCTGATCCCGGAGAAACAACGCTCTTTATGAAGCAGTCTCTTTGCCATACAATCTCTTGTTTGGCGTAATTCCGCAAGCAATTCTGATTTGTCTGTCGAAATTAATTCGAGAACGCGATTGTTCACAAAAATCATTCACAGAATGAGTGAGAATCCTCTTCGTGTACGGACTAGTACTGACTGGGAACGTTGTTGCTTTTGCCAGCAAGACAGTTCCAAGAAATTGATGCGTCCGTATAGAGAATCTCGTTTTCATGACGCCTATAAAGCTATTGAGGAAGACATAACGCGCTTCCTAGATAATGGCGTTGAGCTTCCATATAATTTGACCATTGATTGTTTGATGAGAGAGAGTGATGAGTGTATGTCGATGTCACTGTTGACGAATAAGGCAATATATCATAAGACATGCCGTGACAGTATTCGGACTCACATCGTACAGCGCGTGCTACACAAGCGAGAGCGAAATGAGGCAGTGGCATCCTGCTCCACGCTGAGTCCTAAAAGAACACGGACAAGTTTTGAATCTGGCTGTGACAGGAAACTGCCCCAGTGTGTTTATTGTCACAAACGCGAAGGTGACAGCAGTGAGCCTATTTGCAGATCAATGTCTGATAACAATAAACTCAAAATTATGGCAAAGGAAGCCGAGAACTGGGTTGTTTTTTCTCGGGTCAATGCAGCATTTGATTCCGCTGCTAGTGATCTTTACTATCACAAAACCTGTTATTGTAAGCTTGCCAATGAAGCACGAGCGGCTAAATCTAAAAAGTCGAAGAACGCCGAACATTCCGCGTCAGGCCTGCCCTATGACCCTCTCGTTATGGCAGAGCTCATAACATTTGTTGAACACAACGATTCCGCGATGAAGCTTGTCGATCTCAAGAATCTGTACAGTCGGAGGTTGAAGCAAGTCGGTTCTGATTGGCTTAGTGAAGAAATACATTCCACTCGATTCAAAGAACATTTGTTGCAGAAATTGGGCGATGGCTGGGACGCCTTCACACAGGGTAGAGATGTGTTTATTTCAAGTAGGTTTCGAGTTGGCTCCTTGTTGTCCGAATCTTTAACTCGTATAGTGTCTGAGGAAGAGGCAAAAAAGATAGTTGATGTGGGTCTTCTTCTGCGTAAACACATACTCATATCTCAAGCTCCTTTCACGGGATCATTTTCATCTTATTGCTTGAGCGAGCCTGTACCCAACTCACTCCTGACTCTTCTTAGAGTTCTACTTGAGGGCACATGTAGTATACAGAACTTAGGCGATGATGAGACTGTTAATGCCAAGACTCGAGTGGCTTGTACTATTTCACAGATGTTGATCAGCAATTCAGCGAAACGCTCCGAACATGCACAAAATGTTCACCAGAGACGTGACAGAGAAACTCCAATGCCTCTTTATGTGGGTTTGAAGTTGCATGCCCATGATCGTATGAAAAATCTTATCAGAGATTTTCATCAAATGGGACTCTCTGTCTCTTATGATCGCGTAATGGATGTTCGCAGGAGTTTCGCGAGAGCTGTTTCACTGCGGTTCAAGAACGAAGGTGTTGTAGTCCCAGCTAACTGCAAACGTAATGTTTTCTCGATAGGAACCACTGATAACATTGATGTATCTGGTAGATCTGATATGCATGGTACGTCCATCACACTCATTGGTCAACTGAGCAGGGACAATGTGGGTACTGATCCCCCACCACTGAGTTTAGATGTTCCAGAAGACACACAAATTGAACTCCCAGACGACTATGCATTTGTTCCTTTCGTTGAAGACTTTGGTGGGGACATCAGGCTTGAATCTCCAGATGAATGTAATGTACGGCCCAATGAATATGCAGATTTGAACGTGGGAGAGAATGACTGGTTGTCTCATGTGTCACAGATCAGCAATAAAGGGAAGGTTGATGGCAGCTGGCAGCTTGATGAAGTCCCTGTGACCTTTTCAGGCTTCTTTTCAAAACATGAAGATCAAGACAATGTCAAACCTCGTGCAGTTATTGGGGTATTCCCTGTTTTCAGTGAGCAGAAAGCGGACTCACTCAGTATGCAGAAGCATGCTATGTATGTGGTCAGGGAAGCTACTGCTTTCGTAAACCCCGGCCAGATACCTGTCATTGAAGGTGACTGTCCGTTGTATGCCAGGCAGAAAAAATGTCAATGGCTGTTCCCAGAGGAGATAGGTGAGGATCGAATGGTGTGTATGATTGGATTCCTGCATCTTGAAATGTGCACCCAAGAAGCTGGTGGTAAGCTTATGGGTGGTTCTGGTTGGGAGCGAATGTTTCACCTCGCAAAGATATTCACACCCGGTGTAGCATCATCCCTACTTGGTGGGAAACATGTCAAGAGGACGCGACAGGCATATCTTCTCACTCTAGCTTGGCTTGAGATCCTCAGAAAGAATGCTTATGAGATTTACTGTCAGCAGACTGGGCCCCATGAGTCATTTGAAATGTGGGAACAGAGGATTCTTTCACAATCTCCAACTGCGCGCTATTGGGGTGAAATCGTTCGGAACTTTCTCTTGACAAGCTGTCAATTCGTTCGGAACCAACGAATCGGTAACTGGCCTGGTACACTGTGTTCTATCGATGAGTTGTGCAGTTACTTTTTTGCCCTAGGACATACAAATTATTGTCGGTGGGTCCCCGTATTTCTGAGAGACATGTCTCAGCTACCCAGGCGGCATCCTTCAATCCACAACAAATTCATGGAAGGCCATTTTGTGGTCCAGCGTAGTGAGAGGAAGTTCAGTATGATGGGTTTAGATCAGAGCCAAGAACATAGTATCCAACTACTCAAAGAAGACAGTGGTCCAAAAGGTCTCTATGGCCAGGCTGAAGAGAAAGTCGTTATTGAGCTTTCAAGGTCAGAAGTTCTGCGTGTTATAGATGAGTATGAATATGCAAGTTTCCACACAACATCATCAGATAACACGGAACACCCGGAAAGTTCGGTATCAGAGCAGAAAAAATTTCTGAATCAATTGAAATCTCTCCTCGATCTGGTGAATCAGGGACTCATTATCAACCCTTATGATGAAACTAGTGGTCAGCTGGTGACATTAGATACTGGTGAATATATGGACCCCGAAGTTAGTAAGAGTTTACGGTCATTACCCGAAAGGGGCAAGCATTTATATTCCACTTTCTTGAAGGAAAGGCTTGTGGAATGCACCGTACCCCTGAATGATGTTATTCCCAAGGCAAATATATATACCTTCCTTAACCCACCCCCAGCCAACCTGGACAAAGGCCGAGACAAACTCATGTCAAGTAAAGCAACTGCCGCAATAGTTACCCAGATGTTCGTTTCACTGCAAGCCCGGCCTGATTCAAACATGGATGAGTTTTTCATGCACGAGAATGCACGTGATCCGCCAGCATTATCCGATAGAGGTAAGCTACGGAGTGGGACAAAATCTCAAATTCTCAATTGTTTACCAGCTATTCCTGCACAAGGGAAGAATTCAGCAGCTAGACAAGCTTCAGTTGTCATCTTGGATATGCCTGCTGTAGTCCATGTAATCAAACCACAGAAAGCGGATCTGTTTGGAGAATATGCTCGATTGCAATTATTGCCATACATCGAATCTCTGATTAACACGAACACCACAAGGGTTGATGCGATCTATGACTGTTACCCCGAAGGCAGTTTGAAGAATCAGACGCGAGCAAAACGCCTCGGTGAGACAGCAGTTAGGTTGATACGGGTGTCCGAGAACGTCCCTTTACCTAAAGGGAAGAATTGGCAGGCATTCTTGAAAGTTAGTGAGAATAAAGACGAATTTTTCAAGTTCCTGTCTGCTGAACTGCTGAAATTAACATCAACATCCGAGTACCAGTTGTTAACGACATCAGGAGAATATGTACTATGCAATAAGGATGTTAGCTTATGTGACATATCTCCATCGAACCACGAGGAAGCAGACACGCGCATGATGCTTCATCTCAACCATGCAGTCTCACAAGGTCACAAAATAGCTTTTCTTCGCACGGTTGATTCTGATGTCGTCATTCTGTCTTTGCACCATTTCGCAACATTCCGTGACCTTGGACTCAGTGAGCTGTGGATTGGGTTTGGAATTGGAAAGGCATATAAAGATATGCCAATTCATGAGATAGCTTCACAACTTGGACCTGATTACTGTAAGGCCCTGACTTTCTTCCACGCCTTCACAGGTTGTGATGTAACATCCAGCATGCTCGGCATTGGGAAGAAGACAGGATGGAATGCATGGATGAATTTTCCCGCATCAACTGAAATGATGATAGAATTGACTGAGAATCCGCAAGTCTTTTCAGAGGATTCCCCTCATATGCAGCATATCGAAAAACTCACCATACAGATGTACAGTAACAGTTGTGTCAGTACACGTGTCAATGATGCGAGACGGCATATGTTCACACATGGCCTTAAGTCTATGGAAAACATCCCGCCCACCAAAGCAGCTCTGTATCAACATGTAAAAAGGGTAATTCTTGTGTCATCTTTCATTTGGCATCGTGCTCTGCAGAAACACTTATGTGTGCCAGACCCATCACAGTACGGATGGGAGTGGAATCCACGTCTCAATATTCTGGTCCCATTTTGGACTCACCTAGGAGACGCAAGTGCTGCATGTGCACTGATGCTCCACTGTAGTTGTGCCAAGGCCTGCAAGGGCAATTGCAAATGCTTGAAAGCTGGATTAAGGTGCACACCTTTGTGTAAGTGTGAAGGTGGCTGTTGTAACAATATTGAGTAGTATACTGTCATGTTAGGACCAGTCATCTCCTATTCTGGTATTTTTTTTTCCATTTTCGGCCAGTTAACACATGTCATGTTTCTAGTTGAGTTGATTTTGCTAACAAATGTTCATCCCATGTGGCTTGCTACATTGTCCGGGGTATAGGAATACAGTTTTAGATTTCGGAAAATAGTCTGTTATTTACTGCACAAGACGGTGTTAATTCATGCATAGCATGATACAATATCCCCAACTATTTTGCCTCTGTACAACAGTTGATACCTTCGTTCACCCGTGTGTTCATCTATGGTATCCTTGTCTTTCTCTGGCCATAGGCCACATGTGACTAGTCAGTTCCTACTCCATAGCAAATCAACTTGGAAATCCTTCATCTTGTAGCGCACTCATGTCTCAATGAATCCATACCTGAGTTGATCTAATAAATCTAACGTAAGGTATCAAATTGCCATACCGGATCATATTTCGATAAGTTATTCGCTAAAACATTTCGACCACTCATCGACATCAAAGGTCATGTTTTGGCTCCCAGTGGTGGCTATATCTCTATATCCCTGGTAAAGTAGCATACCATGAGGGATGGGCATTAAGTGTCGGCAACATTAATCCTGACTTGGAACACACCACATCTTAACTGGCCGAAAATGAAGAATACTACTTGTAGTCAAAAAATATTCCTGTACCTCGAATGACTGCAAACATACACTCACCCCTTCTAGTCCCATTTTGCCAATGTTCTATACTGGCAAGATAACATTGTATAATTAACAACGGGAACTAATGCATCCCGAGTTCATTCCAGCACTGCCCTTGCTGGCAGACGTGTCGCTATGGTGTTGAGATTGAACCAGAACTCCTCTAGAAATTTGATAGTTTTATTTTCTTAGAAAATAAATCTATCGAAAATGCCGGAAGTTGAGAATAGACTGTCACTTTAATTGGATTATCAAATGTCCAAGTATCCCCACTGCTGCATACTATCGAGTACCCTTGTTCATGTGTTGACAGGAATCTCTCATACCATGTTCATTTGACCATTGCATTCCCGAGAAACATTCAACACTAATTTATCTACGGACGGACGATCATACTGACAGTCAGACACACAGACGCACACATCGACGGAAATTCTGATCCCATTATCCATTAATCTTCCCCCCAACTTGTTCCAAGGGCTTCACTCCATCATTCACATCAATTACAGCACATGTATGGTGTTAGGTTTGGAGCTTCAGTTGTGCGATCGGCGAAAATAGCTTTTTTTCGATCCGCTTGGCGGCCATTTTGGATTTCGCTGCTAGTGGTGGCTAGAGGATGGTGCCAACTTGTAGCCGATCGATTTTGAAATCTCTGATGCCTACCCTTACATCATGCCAAATTTCAGGAAGGTATCACCAAGTGCACAATTCTAGCGAATTCCTCCCCCGCTATAATCCACGAACAGAAATCGAGGACATGCATTCAAGATATAGCATCGTAACATTGTGTGCTTGGCATATTTCTCTTCAGATTTATGTTGGAGAAGTAAAGTTAATACTTCAAACTAGACGATTTAAATTCCCAGAAGAATACAGAAGAATTTCAAAGCATTCAAAACACACAAGATGTTTTTTTGGAGCATTTCCGTTTCACCGCATCAGAGACCTTAATGATCGGAAACGCCAAACAGAGGATGCTGCGTCAAAATGTCCTTTCATTTGCCATTCACACAACCAAGTATTGAAGTCCTTGAACCAGGATGTTTCTCATATTTCACGGGCGAACGTGATCTTTCAGTTTGACTCATGCATTTAGGTTTCAGTATGATGAGAAAATTAGAACACCTGAAGTATTATCCTGCAACGTGCTCTCACCGAAGGCCAGTCATTAAATTTTCCTCTTTTTATTATGCAGATGTCAGATAAACTTATTGGCCTTTTCGAATTATTCAAAATACAAATCTACTCATTCGCCATACTGCATATTTAATAGACGGTGCATATTTAAATCTCCTAGTATTTCCTCCACAGCCTGGGATGGGTATCAGCAAAACAATTACCAACACAAAGACTGCGGTGGATGGATGGTGTCGGGCCGGACCAAACTAACGAAACGGTGTATTTAGAAGCCTGGATGTATTTATTACATATATATTTACTGCTAATGGCCAATGTATTACCTTGTTTATAACTTGATTGGGTGACTCTAGTCTAAGCCGCTGTCACCAAAGCAATATCGGAGGACATCAGAGGCCATCAAAAAGAAGATATTTCAATACAGTCATCATTATAATAAAATCAAGTTAGAAAACAAAAACTAAACTCTTAAACCCAGAATTAAAAATATAGCATCCGAGGGTAAGGGGGCAGGTCATAAAAAGAACATGGGTATGAGTTAAGACTAGGAGTTTACAACGTATCACAAATTGTAATGTGACACTTAACCCTTTACCCAGCGTAACGACCGAAACCGGCCAGCGCTATTCACAAAAATCGCCAATTAATTTTCATTATTTTTTTTCATTTTTTTATCTCAAAAACATAGGTTATGACCCCTCTTTGGAACGAGATCGTCGCACTCGTTCCAAAGAGGGGTCATAACCGATGATTTTGAGGCAAAAAATAAATAAAATTAGTTATTCAAGAATTTTGTTTGCAAGTGTCGTGTGCTTTTCATGTTAGGTAAAGGGTTAATAGTATTGTCATAATATGTGTAGGGGGTGAGTATCCAAACTTCTGGAGGAATTTTCGTTTTTGCAGAAGGAGGGTGGGGGGGGGGGGTGGTGTCCGAAGTGGTGGTAACATTTTTAAAGCCTCGTGTCAGTATGTTTTTCCCAGACACCACCACTCCTCCACGACAGCGTTCCAAATGGGTCATAATTAGTTCAGAATAAAAAAAATATCATTATAAGCATAGAAAACTATTTTCGATTAACCCCCTGCACACTGAAGTCAAAATATCTACATTTCGGGCAGAAACAATTTCCCATAATGCAACTAGACATTTAACCAATTCAATCTCGTTTGACAGAGCTCATTGAGCTCTGTCAAACGAGATTGAATTGGTTAAATTTCTAGATGCATTATGGGAAAAAACAGCTTCCTGAAATTTTAGTATTTTGACATCAGAGTGAAGTGGGTTAAAGTCCAATAGGTTGATTGAATCATCGTTGACAACAGTCTGGATAACATAATGCGGTGTTTTGACGATGACCATCGCAGTCTCCAAGAAAAGTGGGTAAGCAAACAGCCCACAGCAGCGTTGGTTGAATTCCTGGCAGAATTAGACAGGTACTCTTAAAGCTTCATCAACGATGTAATTCATAGCAAATCTATTTTTACAGATTACACATTATGGACAATATCTATTGTGCCTGAAATGTAATGATCGAAGCGTTTGTCCGAGGATCTTATTGAGAAAGTTTCTCATTCTGTCCGTTAGAGTTACCAAATACAAATACGCGCAAAATGTTACGCATATCGTATGGGTCGAATGAATGATCTTGGCTACAGTATAGTGAATCAGAAAGTATATAAGCGTACAACCTGCAGAGGAAGTAAATTGCTACCATTTTTATAAATTGTACTTGTCATGTTTAACTGAGGCAAGAGCTTCAGGTTAACGGTTGTTGTTTTTTATCAATTATTCAAGCTGATTTTCATCGGTGTAAATACGAGGTTACAGCTTTAAAAGTTTCAGTAATCTTCTGAGGAAGATGTACTGGAAAAATACACTGTGCAGTGTACAACAGCAGGTGGTTCACTCCCCATATTTACATTGGAATATTTATGAAGAATGAAAGACGGTACCACTGGTTTATTTCATAAGTTAAATTTAAACAAAACTTTGAAATTTTGCTAAACAATTGTTGAGAAGATTGTTAAGAACACGAAAATGTCCATTTTATCTGTACACATTCCTGAACTTCACGACACACATTTTGTTTGTGATTGTACATGCAATACTGCAAATTTGTCACATTAGCCAATCTCTCTGCTCCTAACAGTATCTATGCAGCTTCACTTTAATTAGTTGCATAGGTATGATTAAGATGGAAATTACATTACAAGCATAGCGTCAGAAGCACCATTTCGGCTTATCGCGTCATGAAAAAATACTTTCGATAAAGTTGTCTCCCCTGAAATTATTAGGCGGGCGGTGAAGGTCCAATTTTGAAGTATGTAATTGTTAAAACATACCATCAGTAAAAATAAAGCGAAGTTTCCTGTTGTTACTTTTAATAAACGAAAATAACAGACAGCTTTGGAGCCGTCTGTTGTTTTCGTTTATTAAAACTCACAAAAGGAAACTTGGCTTTCATGACAAGCTGATTAGAATCAACTAAGTAACGGTCCACTTTGTCGCTTTGTTTAGCAAATATGCTTTTACAGTAAATTACAAGTTTTTATTTTTCCCACGAAAAAAATTAGCAAATCTTACCCCTCTGTTATATTAATTGAAAGAAAAGTGCATGTATTATATATCTCGATGTTCAAACTGCTGCAACAACGTCTTCCAGTATTTTCAGTGTATTTGTCAAAATGTGAAAATGTAAATAGACTTTCAAGTCTCCTTAACAATTTTGATTATTCGGGCTTAAATTTTTTGGACACTTTTTTAAATATCTGTCACCACAAGTCCAGACACGAAGTGAGCAAAATGTACTACCAAATATGCCATTCTGCTTTTTCTAAATATTTTTATCACTGATGTTTGGAGGTTGTGAGCTTTAGATCACCACTGACTTCATATTTGTTGCCAATACACAAAAATGGTGTTTTTATTTGTAAACATAAATATCAGTGGCGATTGGAGGTTATGTACTTTAGATCAACTCTGATTTCTTTGATATCCAGAATTTTTTTCTGTCATAAATTTTCTTCTGTCTAATGTTGGACATGGAGACAGGTTTTAAATCATGTTTGAGCACCTTAGCATTATTCTTTTAAAAGACCACGTTTTATTCTACAAGACAGGGAGGAATGTGGTACCAGACGGGTTTCAGTAGACAACCCTAATAATATTCCAGTGCCTTGGGGAAAGACTTCAATGCTTTTGCTTATTTCGCGCAATAAAACCGAGGAGTCCAAACAATCAACAAAATAGCTTAATACTTTTTGATTAATCTGTTTTGCAGAGACCTGAATCGTCACTATAAGCGACATTATCATGTAGGAAACTCACTACAAATATTTGACTGTTAGTACATCTGTGGATGCATTTGTTATTGTAAACATAAATGTACCATGAAGTGAAACCCTTCATTTGTCAGCATAATACAAGTTCCCAAATTGTAGATAGTTTTTGTAAACACAAGCACGATAGTTCAAGTGAAGTGCTGTAACCACAAAAATGGAGAAAGGATTTCGATTAAGTCCTGATTCGGTCGAAATTCTTGGTCTGTTTTCCTTTCCTGCACACGTCAGTACAGAATCTCACCGGATGAAACAACAAATTGAAAAGCACTATCTCAGATGCTAATTCTGTTTGCTTGTTCTTGATTCGTTCTTGATATCGGAATATTTTAGGACATCTCAACAGATTAATATGAGTTATTTCCAAACCAGATAGTGATCTGACCGAGAAATATACCGCTTTTGCGATCACAGTACCTTAGTACGTTTTCAACTGACGGGTGGCTCTCTGAATACCTACCATACCTTAGATCGTCACTTCAAGTCGTTTCCACATAATGACTAAGACTATACAAAGTTCCGGTGCACCAGTGCCGGTAGGGCCCTGCGAAGCTTCGAGATTCGATTCGATTTTCGAATCTCAAGTAGATATTCGGTTCGATTCGAAATCGGCTGCCCGTTTCGTTTCCTCTCTTAATCTTTTACATTGGAATATAGCTTGGTATCAGTCATCTCACAAAACGTATAGTTCAGATGCAAATCGTACATAAATAATATTGAATTAAAATACTGAGTGTAACTTCCACTACATTAACATTAATAATATGTGTTTTTATACCACCTGCAATACCCATTCCAACATCACTAGTCCCTAACAGTGTTGGATTCAAATTTAAGGTTTCCCTGCAATGCCGACGAAGAACTATAATCCTTACAAGGTAATACCCCAACTATATCATCGAGGCATGCCTTCAACGAAGGCATGCCTTGATGATGTAGTTGGATTATTTTATCAGTCGGGACTTGAGCCATCACAGTCGGAACAGTCAGGTTTATAGCACCCCAACAACCCCCAACGGTCATTTTCAAGACACCACTGATTGGATTCGTGGTTCGATTCGAGTTTGAATAATAGACATGATTCGATTCAAGATTCGATTCTTCCAGTGTGAGGAATTTAAGCTCCATTTAATTTGTTTGGTACGTTTAATGTGTATAATGGTATATAGCATAACTTATTGTTATATAATATCGCACAACGGAAAGTGTGGAGTGAACCGAGGATAACTACATTCGATAATCAGAAGGATTTAATGTTCAATGAGTTTCTGTTGTAAGTTTCATTACACACAATATAAGTCACTAGATGTTTTATTCGGCGGATATGGTGTCATATGGGACGAATCGAGAACAATATTAGGCGAGGCTTTAGCCGGCCTGGGAGCGCGTTGGCTCAGTGGTAGACTGTTGGACATCAATGCTAAAGGTCTCGAATTCCATCCCCGACACGGACGACCCGCGTTGTGTCCTTCGTATTGCATGTCGATGGTGCACATGTCTTCAACCGCTGTTACCCTGCTTGAGTGGAGCTTGAACAGAGTTAGAATGTTGAGGAGCTGACAGTTTCTCGTCGATGCTTGGTGGTTCTCTCCGGGTACTCCAGCTTCCTCCACCCGTAAAACTGTCACGGTCTCGATTAGCCATTGCGCATAAGAACGTGACCTTAAACAACAATAAATAATAATAATAATTATAATTAGCCGGGCCTAATATTGTTCTCACTGAGCCACATGTGACACTGAATACGCCAAATAAACGTCCCGTAGCGCGTATTCAATATTCCGGCATACTTCGTGTTTGCAAGTAATTTCAGTTTTTCGTTAAGCTTTCCTATCGACATGGCATCCATTTGTTTACAAAAAAGACGACCAGTGATGCAATGCAATGGGAGTAATCGAACATCTCATTGATCGCCAAGGAAATTATTAATTTATTTCCTCTAACTTTTCTGGGCCCATTTGTAGGTCTGATTGCTTTCCGGCGCTTTGAACTTAAAATAAACTTGTTAAAAGTACCAATAAGATGAATTGGGACTGCGATTTTTGCGATAAAAACACCGCGGAGGACAGTGACAATTAATATATCTCAAGTGGCGGTACATTTTATTTTACGCTAAACGATAGATTATCGAAAAAATGCGGAAAAATAGAAATGCTGAGGCATTGCAAAGCCTTGTTGAATTCAGGGGATCATATTTATACATTTTATTATTTTGGATAAAATATCAGACATGAACCATTTAATTTTGTTTTTAAAGTTTGCATTGGTTATAAAGAGAGAGCATGTGCCAGCCTAAAGGAGTGTGCGAGAGGGCCTCATAGACAGATTTTTTATCTTAATACGTCTAACAATCCTTCATTTTCGAAGTCTATGATTAGATTCAATTGTTTTATTATACGCTAAACGATAGATTATCGAAAAGAACGTGGAAAGATAGAAATCGTTACCCCCACTGTGAAGATATAGTAACTTTCACTTTCACGGTATCAATCACAATGGCGGCTTTCAATGCATCACTTCAAGGTGAATACGAGTCAAATTATCACTGAAATGATCAATTAGTTCTAAAAACGTATAATGGAAAGAAAATCTAGTGTTTTGAGGGGATACCGATCATTTTCAGCAATAATTCAACACGTATTCACCTTGAATTGATGCAAGAAACACGCCAGATGAATCAGATCGCAAGACGCTACCTGTTCAGCGTGCCGATCAAATCACTTCCGCGTATCTATGCGGGACGGAGGCCGGACTATTAGAGCCGCGATCAGCTAAATACGTTCATACATCAATTCAAGGTTGAAACGAGTGGAATTATCGATAGGAATGATCAGACTCTTATAAAAAAGAGTATAATAAAAAGAAAATCTAGTGTTTTTGAGTGGATACCGGAAATTATCTCACTCGTGAACGAGATAAATGGTTATTTTCGCTCGCGCAGGAGCTCGCAAAAAATAAACATTTGTTTCTGTACTCATGAGATAATTTTCGGTGTCCACTCAAACACACCAGATATCCGGTATTGCCCTTTATTGTTTGTATATTCCTCAGTCTTCGGTAGGGCTGCACGGTATATCGATAAACCGATATATTCCGGTATTCAAACCAATATCGATTGAATACCGGTGTAATTACAAAAATATCGGTTTATCGTCATTATTTATTTACCCACAAGTTAATTTTCAAGCTGTTTTTTAACTGTAGCCCCGAATGAATAATATTATCCCTTTATCCAAGGAATCGTCTGCTTGTGCCCTCGTAATATACAAATTCAGCAGTTGAAAAAATAAATTTTAAAAATTTCAACAAAACTCTATCACGTGACCCCCCTCATTGGAACGAGCTCGTTGAGCTTGTTCCAGTGAGGGGGGTCACATGATATAGTTTTGTTGAAATCTTTGGGGAAAATCTGATAAACTAATTTTGAAAATAATAAATTTTGATATCGTCTGCTTTGGGTAAAGGTTTTTCGAACCGCATCATCAAGGCATGCTAATTCGTTCCGACTGTGATGCTTCGAGTCTAGATTGTGGTACTTATGTTCATATATCTGAACAGTTTTCGATATACCGGTATACCTCGGTATTTTTTTTAATACCGATACCGGTATTCAGTTTTGAATATCGTGCAGCCCTAGTCTTCGATCACTGGTTGTGACCGTCTATGGCTGATCTATCCGACTGGCACAATAAAGAAAGAAATAGGCACATGTCAGAACCATATACTATCGAACAGTTTCGAAGACAGGGTTAATCTAAATGCTAGTATTGAGCAATCAGGTACAAATGAATCAAGATAGTAATCGCTAAAGACATGTTTGATATCATCACATCTTGTGTCTTGGGACACCTCACCAATTTGCACCCACGCAGGGGTGGCGCCAGGGATTTCTCGACAGGGGGCTGACCTCTCCGACAGGGGGGCTATAACTTGGGACACCTCACCAATTTGCATCCGCGCAGGGGTGGCGCCATGGATTTTTCGACAGGGGCTGACCTCTCCGACAGGGGGGCTATAACATTTGACCTCCCGAACGAAGGAAAATCTGTGAAGATAGGTAAATTGGAGAACCAAAATATAAGCAAATTGAGTATGTTTGTTGATTATTTAACCCTTTACCTAACCTAAAAAGCAGACGACACTTGCAAAAATAATTCTTGAATAACTAATATTTTCATTTTTTGTCTCAAAAACATAGGTTATGAGCCCTCGTTGGAACGAGCTCGACTCGTACCAACGAGGGGTCATAACCTATGTTTTTGAGACCAAAAAATGAAAAAAATAATGAAAATTAATTGGCGATTTTTGAGAATAGCGCTGGCCGGTTTTGCCCGTTACCTTAGGTAAAGGGTTAAAGTAAACATATTATAATAAGGTCGGGAAATATTTCATCTATAAAGCCAGTTTGACGAACAACATTAAGGAATTTCGTGAGAATCACTATTCTCTATCAAAGTTCCAGTGCTGCACGGGTTCGATATTGACAAGACGAGATATCTACATTCGATTGTCGGAAATTTCTCGTGAAGTCGGTGTACGAGACTCTGCGACGGACTGACTACTAAAAATCTCCAACAGGGGGGGGGGGGGGGGGGGGGGGGGGCTGGATCTCTCCGAGGGGGGGGGGGGGGGCTACCCCCCCCCCCCCCCCCCCCCCCCCCCTTGGCGCCACCACTGCACCCACGTGCAACATATATAGAAAATTACCAATCTTGGAAGGATTGATAATTTCAGAAACGCGGTGCCCCGTTTAATGAATCGGGGATTGGCATGTTGAAACAATATTCTTACCGCTTTGAAGGGCGTGACTGTCTTTACTTTAATATTAAAATTGCAGAATGTGGCGGTCGTTGCCTCTAGGCTTTGCGTGGCTAATTTCTCATTATCACTTTCAAATCGATTTCTGTAAAAAGAAGTTTACTTTGGCATTTCAATTACAGACTGTACTTGGCGTTGCCTCAATAATAACATATTTCATTATCGACCAGATATCCAACGTGTCACGTGACTGCTTTCACTGGTAGGCTTTGGCGATCGCCTTGATTGCTGAAGTAGAGCAGAATGTTTTTTTTCCAAGAGAAACAACCATGGGTTGATTTGTCATAAGTCAGATTAAGCAATTATTCGCTTTTCCCATAGATGTATGTTAGGGCAGTAATTTAGCCTTTTGGGCATCGATACGGTCTAAATAGCCAATGCGTACCATGTTCGAGAATTAAATTACAGCTCTGCCATTCTTGCCTTCACTGATATTAACCTTTTAGCTTACAGAACGGTAATATCCACCCAGTGATATTAAAAATGGTCTTTCAAATTTTATTTCTATTTCAATATTTTCCCCCAAAAACTTTGCTTGTGACCTGTCATTGGAACGTGCGTAACGAGCTCGTTCCAATGAGCGCCATTAGCTATGTATTCAAGTCAAAAAATGAATATCTTAAGCTCATGGCTGACAATTTCCGCCATTGGAAGAGATTTACAGGAAAGTTAGCTCCACTTAATTTTCTAAAGTTGTTTGTGAATTTAACACTAATGAAAAGGGAACTTAATTTAAAAATGAAATCTCGGAATATTATCGAAGTTATATCATTGATGATACGTATCATTTCACAATCTTCAGGCACTTTCCTGTAGAATAGTATAAAAATACAGAAGCTGGCTGTTTACACTCTTTTAGCTACCAGTTTGAACTTTTGACAATCATTCTCTGTTTAAACCCATTTAGAAATAAGAAAACAGCGCTTTCACGTTCTTTGATGTTCTGTAACTTTTTCTGTTTATTATATCAACAGTGTCCACATCGTAATATATAAATACAGACACTATACATTCCATTAACCCTTTACCTAACATGAAAAGCAGATGACACTTGCAAAAAAAAAATTCTTGAATAACTAATTTTTTTCATTTTTTTGTCTCAAAAACATAGGTTATGACCCCTCGTTGGAACGAGCTCGACGAGCTCGTTCCAATGAGGGTCATAACCTATGTTTTTGGAATCTAATAATATTGTGTCCGTGGAAATATTACTCACCCCTGGAAAGTGAACGGTCCACGACGGCCATTACCTAACATGAAAAGCAGACGACACTTGCAAAAAAAAATTCTTGAATAACTAATTTTTTTCATTTTTTGTCTCAAAAACATAGGTTATGACCCCTCGTTGGAACGAGCTCGACGAGCTCGTTCCAACGAGGGGTCATAACCTATGTTTTTGAGACAAAAAATGAAAATATTTTGAAAATTAATTGGCGATATTTGAGAATAGCGCTGGCCGGTTTTGGCCGTTACGTTGGGTAAAGGGTTAATATAAAAGTCTAGGATGTAAGATTTGCTAATGCTTTTCGTGGGAAGAATAACTGTAAAAACACATTCACTAATCACAGTGCAAATGTCGTCAGTTACGTAGTTGCTACTAATTAGCTTGCCATAAAAATCCAAGTTTCGTTTTGTAACTTTCAATAAGCGAAAACAACAGACAGCACCGATAGTTGTCTGTTGTTTTTGTTTATTAAACGTAACAATAAGAAACATGGCTTTAAGTTCTACTGATGTCATCTGTGTTTTCTCAACAACAACAACAACAACTGCTTCTTATCTGGACTTTCCTCGCCCGTCTAATAATTTCAGGGGAGATAACTTTATCGAAATCGATTTTCATGGTGCGATGAGTATTTATTTATTTATTTATTTATTGGGGTTCAACGACAAAACTTTATCGAAATAGATTTTCATGGTGAGATGAGTCGGGGATTTATTTATTTATTTATTTTTTTATTTATTTATTGGGTTTAATGACACTTTCGACACCCAAGGTGTTCTACGGGTGGGGGAAGCCAGAGTACCTGGAAAGAATCACCGACCAACGTCGAGCAACTGGCAGACTCCCCAACGTACTAACTCAGCACAAGCAGGGCGATCATTGGTTGAAGACAAGTGCATCATCGACGTGAAGTACGCCTTAGTACACAACGTCACCGTGCCACCACATGGGCAATCGGGATTAAATGTCTTACCCAGGGACACCAGGGATGTATTCACGAAAGGGTTAAAACACTGTTGCGTGTCATTATTATATCAGCCTAATTTAATACACCACATGATAAGGGTGATGTGTGGGTACCAATATTATGCTGAGAGATAATAACAGTAATAATATAAATTTGTCGATCATTACGTTTTATTAACGAACCTTCAATAATGGTTGGCACATTTCCATATTTATTAGCGGTCAAGGCACTCGTAAACCACTCAGACTAAATTACGCTGGTAACCATTGTATTCGGCCAGATAATGAGGCAGCGTAACGCCCCCAAAATCATGTTATTGTGAAGAGGTTGAAGGAAATATAACCTTGTTATGATGTATGTCAAGGACATTTTCTACTTCTTTTGATGTCTCATCGTCATGTTGCAGAAAAGGTAAAACAGTTTTATAGGGTTATTATTGTAATCAGATTATAACTGGGAGGAGCGTTTCCATCGGTGATAACCACATCGATACACCGATAGGGACAGAATAAATGCTACTTTTCCAATGACAAAGAGACAGATTGAAATAAATTTTAATTTTTTTTACAATAGTCATTTTTGTTTTGTTCTTCAAACCCGTCATAGCAACAAACGTTTAAAGAAAAGACTGAATTTATAAACCACAACCAAATATTATAGTTATTTCGTGAAGACAACAACTGCTGGAGCCAATACTATAAACCTTTTTACAGTTGTATTTTCTACAATTGTATATTCTACCTATTAATATAACTGACTACAATGAATCATTAGCATTTTAAAAGATTTGGCAATTTGTCAACTGGCAAATTGCCAGATCTTTGAAAAAGCTAATGTTTTTTTAATTCATTTAAAGCCACAACTCGGCAATTCAATTCTGGAAAATACAACTGTAAAACTTTTATAGTATTGCCCCCTGATCTAACTCTTAAAATTAAACCTGCCCTTTTTATTAATTAATTTTTTAGATATGATTTTGTCTCCTACAATTACCCATTATTGCGTTCGAATAATCCGACTTCAATCTCGGCTTATATGACGACGCCCTCGGTCGATATGAACCAAGCTAGAGTTGTCCACCTTGATGCGTTACTAGGCGCTGCCATTTTGTTTAGAGCGAAATCGCTCACCGTCATTCGTCGAAAGCAGTCACTCATTAAAAATTTCGGTACAAGGCAAAAGAGAATAGTTATTGTCTGGTGAATAATCAATGAGGACAATAAATATGAATTACTGTACGTGGAGAGTGGATTGTAACTAAATCACCGGCGGAGTGGAGTTAATCACGCAAACTATAACTTTACCAGGATATTGGGTTGCTTATCGGTTGGTGCCGAAGGAAACTCTCGGCGTGGGTTCCAACCCCCGCTATGTCAGTGTAAACAAAACCAGCGTCCTTTCTTAATTCTATGGCATCCGGGAAATTTAAAAAAGACAAGTGTCGCTGATTTCTTCTGAGGTGCAGTTCGTAGAATTAAGTACTTAGATGCAACTATCTGATGAATAATTAAATAATTGAGTATTCCGTGTGTTCTGTACTGGCCTTGTATATACTTGTTTAACTAGCATTCCCTTTTGGGGGCCTGTCAGTGGCCGAGTGGTGTGCGTGGTTCAGAATAGTTTCGCTAGGCGGTTGGTGCCGAAGAAAACTCTCTTTAACCCGGAGGTCCATTGGCTGAAACATTGCTTGTGCTAGTTATGCTTTGCAACAAATTTGCAATTATTGCTTGGGTGGAATCTCCACTCTGTGGATGATTTACTGATAATACACTCTCCAAATACTGTAGGTTGATGAAGACAAAAAAGTTGAGAGTGGTACACAACATTCAACGCAAACTAAAATTCTGATTTGAAGTGAGAGAAGAGATAACTGAGCCACCCGAACGTCACGGCTTGCCGCTGGAGAAGCTGCGACGTTCGGATAATCGAACTTGGAGAAGAGGGAAATTAGGACTTTATGAAAACAATGAGAAACAATAACTCTAACGGAAAACTGTAATAGATTTGAAAACATTTTGTAATTATTTGATTTGGTATAATAAACAAAGAGGCTATCACTTGGTTAGTTTCATATCGACCGAGAATTCAGAACTAGTAACTTTACGTATGAAGTTACTTTGAGCTGATATCTAGGCCGATATGAAACTAACCAAGAAATTACCTCTAAATATCTAGAGCTGCCAATACTCGATAACTTCACATCAGCCTTCGACCTTCGGTCTCAGGTTGATATGAAGTTACCTTGAGCTGATATCTCGGCCGATATGAAACTAACCAAGTAATTTTCTCTAAATATCTATAGCTGCAAATCCAAGAACACGCTTGAAAGAAAAACACAAACCCGGAAAGAGTTGAATGCATTTTTTTCACCACACAAGTGAACCAATATAGCTGCAATACATTTTTCGAAAAGCAACTACTAAACATGGGCGTGCGAACTCGAAAATATCAAATTGTCCAATCTGGTCTTGAGCTCGTCAACGTTCGAATCTTTTAAAGTTTAGGTAGTGTTGAACCATTGTATTAAAGGGAATTAGAATATTCGGGAAGAGCAACACATGCGCACGTATGTTCGGACAGGCAGTTGTAATGCTTTATATAATACAAATAGTGAGCTAAACGACGTCGTTGTTGAAAGCAACACTGTCCAGTTACAATGCCTTGACATTGCAGCTGTCCTGTCTTGTTTTTCCTAAGTACCGGACGTTGATCGAAAAAGCGGTGTCTGTATCCATACGGCGACGATCTGGTCGCAACGCTTACATTAGTGGGTCGATATTTCATAAATAACATGTGGCTTAATCATGATCGAATGACGAAACACAAACGAAAAAAAAAATATATGTTCCCTCATTATTTTTCTACTGGAAATATCCTGCGGTGTTCCGAGGACGAAAACGAACATCGAATTTCGATCAGATACCGATCCAGTAGCGATTCGGTCGGAATTCTCAACCAGCACTTCTTATCTCAGTACTGTACGGTATCAGATGGTGGGGGTGTCTCTTCGTCTCGCGACTGTGCCTTATAGGCTGCAAGGTTGTACAGTACGGCCGCTGTGGGCCGATCACTTTCCACTGGTGGGTAATATATTCACGGGCACAATATTAGATTCCAAACACTGTTTATAGGAATAATCAGCAAAATGTTAATCAATGAAGCACCGGGTACAATCCGGTGCTTCATTAATTTAAATTGCTATTGATGACTATTATTACCTGGTAAACGCATGCGTGGACATCACTTTCCACGAATGGATTACAACCACTCCACGGCAGCTGTACTGTAGAACATGTGCTTACTTTCCAACATATTGCAGTCTGAAAAAACTCATATTGAAACTTTCACGTATCCGATACATTAAAGTATTTTTCGTTCCCGAAGATATACCAGCTTCCCCTCACTGTCACAGCGCCCCTACCATCTGTGGGAAAAAACAACCCAATATCTTGTTACAAGTTCCATCCATACGCCCCTGACCGTCAAAGTTTCTCTTTTCTCTATATTAGTTTAAACAACTGCTTATAACGTACTCAATTGAGAAAAGCCTCCAATTAACTTGTGCATGTCTATTTTTTACAAGGGTGACGACTCAGAGAAGCACAATGCTTACTGTTGAATCTCTTTCTCTAAAGTCATGTTTCTTGTTATTTTGAACATGCTGTGTTCATATAGCACGATTTTTTTGCATTGGAATATTTTTTAAAATAGAAGATATACCAGTGACGAGGCTCTGAAAAATAGTACTTGGAAATAATAAGATGTTAAATGCTTTAGGATTGCAATTAATATCAGTTTCGTTTCTTTCTGAGGAAGCAGTTTCCATCAACTTCTACTGCAGTTTCCATCTCTTTACTTGCAATACACAATATGGAAGATGGAAGAGTTGTCGCACAATAATCATCTCATAATACATATTGCGCCCAAAATGGCGGGTCTCTGAATTGCGAAATGTCATTTACCTTCGACTGTTTTCATTTGACAGTATCTCCCGCCTGGACAAGTGACTTCCATTTGAGATTTCTTCCGACTGATTTAACTTTTCTAAAAAAACTCAAGATGAGTTGCTGTTTGTGACATTTTTTTTAATAAAAATCTCTCATTATTATATAAGATCGCTATATAAATTTACTGTTTGACAGCAGTGTTTTCATACGTAGACATTTAATTATCCCAGTGTCTCAGCCTTTCAGTTTTGTGACACATCTACTCATCATCGGTCTGTTTAAAGATAGTATCTTTGTCAGACGGCGTGGATTGGGAGAAATTATCTATCAAAATCTATGTAATGTAAATTGACTTTCTGTGTCGGAAGTCCATCGCAATTATGATTGTGTCTCCATCCCGATCTTTAAGTAAGTAAACAATAGAATTCGCCGAGAAAGAAACTATGACAAAATAAGCAATATTTTGTGAAACTTGTACATACCGAAAGATTAACAGCTGAGACTGTGAGTGAAAAAGCCGTAAGGCCGTAACAAATAGGCAAACCGTCCCCTGAGTTCCAATGTGTTCTATGTGCCTACTGGCACATAGAACACATTGGAACTCAGGGAACGACATATCTGATGAGGATAAAATCAAATTGCGTCTTACTGATACCCGTAGTGTACAGACGATACGCTGCCAATTGCTTCATAAAGAACAGACAGTGGTAGACTGTTGGACTTCTATGCTAGAAGTCTCGAGTTCGATCCCCGTCCGGGACGACCCGCGTTGTGTCCTTGGGCAAGGCACTTTATCCCGGTTGCCTACATGGGGGCACGATGGCGCTGGGTACTAAGGCATACTGCACGTCGATGGTGCACATGTCTTCAACCGCTGTAACCCTGCTTGAACAGAGTTAGAATGTTGAGGAGCTATTGCTCGTCGATGCTCGGTGGTTCTCTCCGGGTAATCCGGCTTCCTCCACCCGTAAAACTGCCACGGTCACTATTAGCCATTGTGCATAAGTATGTGACCTTAAAACACCAATAAATGAATAAAGAACAGACATCTTCTATTTCCGAAATAGTATGTCTCCTGAAAAAATGGCGTGTTCGTTTTATGGTTAGGCCTTGTTTAAACTACTATCAAGCTCGTTTTTGTGTTTTTTGTGCAAACATGTTTCTCATATCATCATGTCATAAAAGTATGACTCTATAGCTACAAGCTTACCATAGAGGCGGATTTCCGTGAATGTGATACTGGTAATCAGTTGAGTCCCATTGTCATTACAGAGGATATGAGGGTTTTGAGGCTAGACGTCATTGAGGTATCCATATTGCCCCTTCTACGAAGAAAGTAGAATCCTATAGCCACATACGTAACATACAGAAAGGGATTCCATGAGAAGAGTTTCCGTGAAAGATGGGATTTAATTTCGTCGTATGATGATACACTATGCCGAATTTGGCTCGATGCTAAATAATTCAAAATGATCCTTCAAAATCGATAATGTTTTAATACACTCCACCATAGCAGCAATGGTTACCTAGGTGAGACATATCTGTCTGTCTCATCCCACGTGACCGTTCTTATTTCAAGATTTAATGATCACCAGACTATTTCGTCATCGTAGATATTCTGTAAACTAACACGGCATCCCACTGAGCTCTAAATCACACAGTTATACATCCCACCCAACCACTTAAGGGTGAGTTGGTTTCTCTCACTACACGCAACATGACGTCAACGGAATCAATAGTTTCAAAAGTGACGTCATCGGAGTGTCAAATGTTACAGTTTGCATCGAAATGTTAATCCATCGTTGCCGTGGGCTAATGCCCGTTGCACAAGAATATACCTTTGGTATACACGGAACTTTTCGGTGCTCTTTACGAATATGCAATTCATTATTTTTTTTATAATCAATCGGTATTGCAGTGAAAGTTCACCGCTCCTGCAGTAATATGATATTCATGACGTATTGTACAATCACCGTGGACTGGTCGTATTCCACGCGTTGGCAACAATATTCGCCCTACCGTTTATCAGGTAACAAAAACCACCATCCGCAAAATTTTATTAAATGAAGCACCGGGTGTACCTTCATTAATTAATTTTTTGATGATTATTCCTGCAACTAGTGTTTGGAATCGAATATTATTGCCTTCGTGGAAATATTCCCCATCCGTGGAAAGTGGTCATGGGAATAAAATCATCCTCGAGTGGTTTGGGGTAGGATGGAGAAATCTCTCGATTGAAAAAAGACTCGTGGCTGGAAAAAAATTGTCTTCCCTCGTGTGAAATTCCCCATCCCACCGCTTACATCTCGAGGATAACAGTGCTCTCATGAAATTCCCAGGACGTGGAGCTGTGCTTGATTACTGTGAAAGTGCGTAGCCGGGAATTTTGTTGGGGGTGGGAGGGGAGCTCGGAGGGCACTCTCGATGCTAGCCGGCGGAAAAACGTTTGAAAAATGAAGAAACTGGGAAAGTATTATGAGACATTTAGACGAGCGAGGAAGACTGAATTAACTGGTTGAGGGCTAGATTATTTTTGGTGGTTATAATTTGTTTGTATATTTATTTATATAATCGTCTCTGGTCACAACATTTAAGCACAGGAATCTCAAATAATGGAAGATCCGTGAAGATGCAACTGCTTGAATTTAATTTATATCGCTATATCAAGCAGGAATTCCACCAAGCATCGTCCTACCACCGCGCCACTGGATTGAAAACTGTAAAGTTTTTCGGAAGGTGGCCTCGACGGGAGTCGATTCCGGGTCTACGACATCCAATCGCCTGGCCATAAATGCTCTGCCACTATACCAACTGAGCCAACGACATCTCCAAAAGATGTTGCTATTTACTCAGCCAGTATGTTAGTTCGCATTTGCAACTCGCCCGAGACCGATATTTGAGAATTGACAATTACTGAAATGTTGGAATCGTTTTCTGTGTTGATTCGTTATTGTCTACAAGTAGCCTGTATTTTATTGTGAGATTTACCCGTGGATCGTTTGCCTTAGCACCCAATGAAACTGGAACAGGTTACGGTTATAATGATCTTTAGTCCTAGTTTTTAAACACTGGAATCTCATTACTTGTTTCGGTAATTTCAGTAATTACTTGAGATGGGTGTGATGGGTGTGGGTAAGGGTGCGCGTCTGCGTCTAAGTCTGTGTCAGTGTGTGTGTCTGTGTGAGGAAGTGTGGATACAGGGATATGTGTGTGATGTGTGTGTGTGTGTGTGTGTGTGTGTGTGTGTGTGTGTGTGTGTGTGTGTGTGTGTGTGTGTGTGTGTGTGTGTGTGTGTGTGTGTGATGCAGGTGTGTGAGAGCGTGGGTGTGTGAAGCTGATGAGTATGTGTGTTCAGGTATGTGCGTATGTGTTGGCTGTTGGGTAGTGGGAAGAATGGGGATTGATCCATCGCAACAGATGATTTTTGTAACTGTATCTTGAAGCACACCACGGACATGTGCATATATAATCATTTCTTTTTCACTTGTTTCACTTGTATATTGTAACCTCATTACCAAAACTATGACGAAAAGTTGAAAATAAACATAAACATAAACAAACTGTAAATAAAGTGTACACTTTGGTTCACTGTTTGGCAATGTGTTTTTACATTAATTTGAAAGTTTTTATTCTTCTCAGGAATCAAATTAGCAAACCTCTCCAAAGACTTTCATATTAATGGAAAAGACAGTGTCTGCATTATATATAACGATCCGCACACTGTCGATATAATGAACAGACAATAAAGTTACAGAACATCAAAAGATGGTGAAATCGACTTTTTCTTTTTTTAAGCGGATTTCGACAGAGAATAATAGTCAAGCGGCCGAACTGATTGGGGAAAATGTAAAAGGCCAGCTTTGGTATTTTTATAGTCCTTTACATGGAAATGCCCGATGTTTGTGGAATGATGCTCACAACGGTGAAACAAATTCGCTAACATTTCTAAAGTTCAATTTTATACGAATTCCGATACCCTCAGAGTTAAATTACTGACAGCATTAAAAATTAGCTGGAGGTAACGCTCCTGTAACTCGCGTACAATAACGAAAGCTGACAACCATGCATCACATTTCCTCTAACGTATCGACCCATGGCCACGCGAGAGGGACCAGAGATTAATAATTGACGTGTTTTCAAACAGATCGTGTATACAGGGTCAATATCTTTGAGAATTCTACAATCAGCTTTCCAAAATTGCTGGAAGCAAAACTCTCTTTAATTCAATTCCAAGAAACATAAGCGACAGCATTCTATTACTGCAAACACGATTTTCACAGTATATTGCGGTCACTCTTAATATGACACTGCAAACAAGCAGCCAATTACTCAGTACGGAATATAAAATTAACACGATAGCTAATTCGATAAGATTTCCGTTGGCTGTGATTTAGTTTGGGGGTGAAGCACGTTTAAGCACGCAATCGAACCACAAATATTTAAATTATACTAATTGAGATGTTGTAATATTGGTTGTTCGTTAACCCAACCTCGTAGATACACGTACCACACTCAGGGACAGATAATAACAGTATGCTTTAACCCTTTATCTAACACAGTACATTTTGTAAAAAAAATATATATTACACACTTTTCGAAAACGAATTTCACAATTTTTCAATAAAACCATACAAATATGGATATCTACGAGCTGGTTCTAAAGACATCCATATTTGTATGGTATTATTGAGAAATGCCCGAGATATTTTAGGCTGTGGTAGGCATATCTGGTTAATTTTCTGGCCGTTTTTTGCAGCTGTGTTAGGTAAAGGATTAACACATTACCCAACGCACAGCGCACTAGATTTTGCGGCTCTACATCACAAGCCACAAGGCGATATTGAACCACCTGCTATACCACACTGATTTAGGCCGAGGTATCTAACTCTATTTCCACACATGTAAAATCTCAGTTATTGAATAAATCAAAAGATTTATTTATTTATTTATTTGCTGGTGTTTAGCGCCACATCAGCAACCACGGTTATATCGTGGTGGTAAAAAGTTCTGAACAGTAAACCCATTTCGTCAAAAAGTAAAATATAGGAAGAAGACATGAAAAATGTACATGGTCATGTCATCGAAATAAATAGCGAATATTAGAGAATCTTATCAGAAGTGATTGTGTAAAATAGTTCTCTCAGGGGCGGTACACGATAACGTCGCCGTCTGTTGTTAAAATCAGTACAGCCTAATAGAATTTGTTAGATTGTCAACGGACATTGGCAGAGAACGCATTCAGGTCACATATTACCCTCCACCAAAAAGGAATGTGGAATATATTATTAGTTACACGGTTTTGTTGGTGGCCTAATATGGTATATATGGTGTCAGTTAATTCCATATTGGAGTCCAATATGGAATTAACTGACACCATATATACCATACAGGCCACCAACAAACTGTGTAACGAATACACCTTACCAAAGCTGCATCGATGCACAGAACTAATAACAACAGCGATCAAAAATAAATGAGAGAATTCTCACAATGTGTTCACGTGTCTTTGCCTTGTTACAATTTATGGGAGAGTGCCTACAGGCACTTTCCCATAAATTGTAACAAGGCAAATTCATACACACCAAACAGTTTCATTTCGAAGGTAACATGACACACATTCGCAGAATATGAAGCCTTTTAAGTTGCCTAACCTGCACTTCAGGCCAAATATGGGCTTCCAACACTCAATCTTTCAACTTGAAGCGTTTATCGGCTGCCGCCAATTTGAATAATCAATGAACAAAGGGGAGATTACCCATAGCTGTCAGCGTATATTGATGTTGACAGGCAGCATATGGTTTTAAATGCAGTCTGCATGTGACGTCTTTGAACCAATGAAATTCCCAGATACTTGTAGGAGGTAAGATATGACATCATATCAATATTGAATGGTCTTTTCTACAAAGGTTACGGATACCTATCAGTAAGAGTAATCCAGAAGCGAGGAACCTGGTTATCTGTTGCCCCATCCCATCCGCCTGCCTCACATATTTGATGTACTTATAGATCCATGATTTAAAATCACTGATGGGAATTTTAAAATCAGTTAGAGGATTGTTTAAGGACTCGTTTTCTACACTCTCTGCTCTGGTGTTGCCGGAGATACTAGCATGTCCAGGTAACCAGCAATACACGATATCATATTGGTCAGACAAGATAGTATTCAATTTGTCACGCAGTTCTAAAATGAGAGGGTTCTTCAACTTGTGGTTCAGTTAGTAGAGAGGAAAACGAGTCGGAAAATATAATCGACGTCCTTCCCAGTACATTTTTGAGGTGTTCAAACGCTGGGTGTAAAGCTTTGACTTCAACCGTGAAAATAGAACTGACGTGGTTATTAGTAACCATCATGAGCAACAGCTGATGATATTTTGTTACCATCTTTAGATCTATCTGTATAGATTCTTTTATATGCACTTTGCGTAGACTTCATTTCGGTATATTTTTGTTTGAACAGTGGAGAGTTTGTCTAAGATATTTTGGAGGTATCAAGGTCCAAAATGACAGAAGAGTTTCTGAGTTGCCAAGGCGCAAAATATGATTCAAGATTCTCTTTTATCGAATCAGATTCAAGAGTGGCTGACTCAACATGTAAGTTTAATTCCCAAATGGAAGAATATGTCTCTGGTGCCTGTTAAAACAAGCAACATTCTGAGGGTCAGAGATACAATTATAAGCAGGGTATGATGGATTAGCCAACAGTTTAGAAACATATTGGATTGATAGTTTAATTCTGCGCTTCTCTAGAGAAGGCTTATCTGCCTCAACGAGCATCGAATCTATTTATGATGATCTAAAAGCCTCCAGGCTAATTCTAATACCACTATTATGAATTGCATCAGGTGGCTTGAGGTACGACTTTCTTGCAGAACCGCAAATCACACAGCCGCAATATCCAACTTTGATCCCAGAAGTGATCTGTACAGATGGAGTAGTGTTTTTTGGTCAGCACCCAAATCACTGCTACCAAATACTTTCAGCAGGTTAAGTGCATTTTTACATCTAACTCTTAGTTGCGTGATATGAGAAGTCAAATTCAGATTAACCCTTTCCCCAGCGCAGACGATATCAAAATTTATTATTTTAAATATCATTTTTAAAAATTTTGAAAAAATGTTCAACAAAACCATATCATGTCACCCCTCATTGGAACGAGCTCGTTCCAAAGATGGGTGACATGATATGGTTTCGTTGAAATGTTTTGAATAATATTTTTTCAGCTGCAGAATTTGCATATTACACGGGCGGATATGGCCGATTCGTTGGGTAAAGGGTTAAGCCAAACAAAATTAAATAATTGATTCTGAGGCATTTTTTGAAAACGAATGAGGAAGGGTGGTTTTTATTTTGTACTCCTGATGGTCGACAATGCCGAAAATCCTGTTGTGAGAGCCTAAAATTAAATACTATAGGTTTCATGTTGATTTTTTCTAAAATTGATTTTTTTTTTTGGTAACAGTGATCATACATTACAAAATCAATACAGAACAACTAAAATAGAGATTAAAAATAATAAGGAGTTTTTTTAACTGGTTGAGCTCTAGATGCCAGAATCAGACCTTTAAAAAAAAAAATGACGGAACCAGTGCAAAAGCAAACATTTTCCTTAATCATGTTTCATATTCTGTCAAACGTGATTATTACCACTTTTGCGGGCGTTCCTAGTACATTAACGATGTTTTACCGGGCGTTGAAACCTCGTAATGCTCAACAAGTACAAGTCATGTGACGTGTTGAGCCGTTATTGACTATAACAGTCCAACACGTCAATAACAGCCCGACACGTCTAAATATAGACAATGACGTCACATCTCTCAGCCGATCAACAATATTTTTCCCAGATTTCCATTTGGATCGAAATTCAATTCGGATTTGTTTAATTTGTAAACACAATTAACACATTTTTTTCAAGTGTTTCCCTTTGTGTCACGGATAGATAATGTATCAAATATAGAAAGCGATGCACACAAAGTAAGTGATAATATCTTTGATGAATAAACTCCTTTCGTAAAGTTCGCATTTCGAAGATATATTTCATCATCTAACTTTCCAAATTTCGCCGTAGACTGATCAGACGATAGTCATGTTACCCGGTTTGTTTGTCAACAAATCAGACGATAGTGTCGCTGTTTTTTTGTTAATTCTAAAACGCTAAACTTCGTTTATTTGTCTTATTTCCCTAATAATTTAATCGTAATGTCCCCGATGTACGAAAGTGGCAATAATAGAAATAACATTACTTTGTCGAGCATTACAGTGTATCAACGGCTCAACAGAAATGGTTAACAGCCCTTGAGCTTATTAGCGGCCCTCGACTTCGTCGCGGGCCGCTAATAAGCTCTTGGGCTGTTAACCATTTCTGTTGAGCCGTTAATACACCGTAAAGCCCTTCAAAATCATGTTATTGTTATATTAATAATTTGTTTATAGAAATTTGGTCTATTACAAATTATTGGAGAGTGCCTATTGACTCTCTCCAATAATATGTAATAAAACAATTTCAGATGAATAAATTTAGACCACTGAAACTAATCTAGCTCTCAGCCAGTTTAGTGAATATTTATTTTACGCATACATATGAGAATCGTGTCGCATTTCGCGAAGAGAATAACAATACTGTATCAATGAGTACGACATATTGCATCGCAAATCGCGATGTGATACCGCTAAAATCACACTCTATAATAATTTTATACATTTTGAACTTTTTGCCTCTAAAATAAATAGGACGGAGGTTTGGCCGAAAAACGAATGCGCCTTTGCTTGACAATCAAAAGATTAATTTTTTTAGCCCGAAAATACTGTCAGTTTTCTTGATTGTTCTCGCCAGCTACAGTAAAGTTACAGAACAGTGAATGATGCGATTTCTAACTTGGACAGGCGTTCCACGAATATGAGATCACTATCAATTGCCCGGGCATTATTCGAAGGACAATACTTCTTTAAAAGTGTTTCCTGTAGTCAAAACGTAGCAGGTTTATATCTTTAGCATAAAGGGCCCAATTCCGTACAATTTACGCAAAAAAACTACAACACCATTGGATTGTATTGTTATTGTTGTGATCCATATTTTGTTGTTGAACTAGATGCTGGGCGTGAGGGAGAAATTGTCCCCGTATTTTTCGTTGGTGACTTTTTTACGTGGGTACCAAGCGGTGAAGAGTTCAGTTGAGTACGAACGTGTCATTGATGCATTCATCAACTGACATTTACTCAAGCCCATCAAACATGTTGCTGGTAACATCATTCTTAAATAATTTAGATATTCTATTTCTTTCTAACTTTTATTTTCTCTCTGTTTGTTGTTCTGACTCTGATTTAGATTCTGTCGTAATGGCTTTGGTTTTTTGTACGGGTTTCGATTTTCATTTTTCTGTTGTGGTTTAGTCTTTTCAGTTCTGTCCATTGGAGCAAATTTGTTGTATGTTGATTTATGGAAAGCTGCCTCGGTCTGTGATGATTGAGGTTCAGTTGCATTAGAGTTCGCGATTGTAAAAGGAGTTAATTGAGTTCGAGAGTGTGCCTTTGAGCCATGTAAGTGGCGTCTGACAATCAATAGACTTCTTGGTACTTTTTAATTTGATATTATTGCATAAGCTGGAATTGACGTATAGATATGATGTTATGTCTCTGGCCGCTATAAAATTGATTTGATTTTCAGATTTGATTTTTATTTTGATAGCTTTCACTTTTTCCAGACTGGGCAATCTTTTGAAGCTGATATATGATTGCTCTGACAATTTGTACATAAGAGTACATGACTTGTACACAGTTTATCGTGTTTAGGCCAAACCAGTGACATGTAGTTGATGTCTGCATAAGTTCTGACAACGGCACTCGAAACATCGAAATGGGTTAGGTATATGTAAATCCACCCAATGTTCCTGCATCTAACTGTAAATGATATTGGCGGCTATGGGCCATTAAAATCAAATATATAAGTATTTGTCAATATATCCCGATAAATTCGGTCTTTTGATTGGTCAGAATGCCTTGGTCAAATAACCATAGCAAAGGATGCACCCAACATCCAAGGTATATGAGGGCGTGCAACATCCAGGGTATAAGCGCACGCGAAACATCGGGAGTATAGGGTTTAAACGAAAGCTTTCCGCTTTTGCCCGCCTCGAAATAAATACTGAACCACAAAAAACGAAAATAGTCACAAATATCATCAGATTTCCGACAATTCAATCATAAAAATAAAATAAGAGCAAATAATTCGTCCCCTCAGTACCAATGTGTTCTATGTGCCAGTAGGCTGCCAGTAGGCACATAGAACACATTGGAACTCAGGGGCGATATGTCAACAAAATACTGTTTATTCATTTCCTTAACGATCCAAGGGATGTAACTCTATCTGTTGTCTTCTGCGATTATAAAAACAAATTAATTATCACGACTTATGTCAAGTGATTGTGGAGCTGAGAAATGCGTCCACAAATTTATTTCCTCTATGTTTGTATTGTGTTTCAAATGGGACAAAAACGTCATCTCCGCCAACATGTATGGTATATGGAGATTTAATACCTGGGTGTCTCGTTTAAACACCTCGCCTGCGGCTTGGTGTTTAAAAAAGGGACATCCATGTCTTAAATATCCATATACCATACATGTTGGCGGAGATAACTTATATTGTTTTAAGAATATTCACATCTTTCATTATTTCAATCCTCTTTACTCTAGTTGTCCCCTGTAGTTTCAATTCTTCAACAATTTCCCTCTCCTCAACATCAAATAATTCTCTTGATCAGATCACACCCTTCCTTCTGTTGAAAGATTTGTGGTGTTATACGATTACTTCATTATGTGTTATATGTTTCACATTCATAAGATTCGTACATTGTATTTTGTTTTAAACATTCACTCAGCGAAGTTGCAGATCTTAATTTTTTAACTAATTTTACAATACCCGAGATTCCTTTGATAGTACTTTTTTAAATAAACGGATTAATTTTGTTGCGGGTAACCAACGACGACGACACCAAAAGTACACAAGCAGCATACTCGACTAGGATGGTGCATAAGTATACCGGTGACCGATTGACCCGCCGAGTTGTGGGAAGTACCAGGTCATCAAAAGTTGGATATTCAACCAATTATTTTGTGATACTAGTGCAATGAAATTTTCCACCGACAACTAACACAGACAGTACAATAAAACGGAATATGTTCAAAAATACGAAATTCGTTAAAAGTCAGTACTCGTTACTAATGACAAAAGTGTGTTAAAAGAATTAATTGATTGAATGACCTCCCACAGTCCCTCGACGTGACACCCTTTTGTGGGGCTCACGATTGGCCAAACCTGGCCCATCCAACCGGCGCACAGGATGATCTCCTCCGGGGCCTTCAGAACGCACCTAATTGAAAACAAGACACCCTTCTCCTTTCTTGACTAGGGCTTGGAACCGTTTGTGGCGACGTTTTCTCTCCTTTTAGTTTCGTTCCCCATTGGGCAACTACTCAGTCCAAGAACCACGTCAAGGAAAGAGTGCGTTATCCTGGGAATTGGAAGATTATTGTTATTATTTATTTATTGGTGTTTAAGGTCACATACTTATGCATAATGGCTAATCGTGACCATGACAATTTTACGCGTGGAGGAAGCCGGAGTACCGGAGAGAGCCACCGGGCATCGACGAGCAACTGTCAGCTCCCCAACATTCTAACTCTGTTCAAGCTTCGCTCAAGCAGGGTTACAGCGGTTGAAGACATATGCACCATCGACGAGCAGTACGCCTTTGTACACGGTGTAACCGTGCCCCCATGTAGGCAACCGGGATAAAGTGCCTTGCCCAAGGACACAAGGCGGGTCGTCCCGGACGGGGATCGAACTCGGGACCTCTGTCCTAGAAGTCCAACAGTCTACCACTGAGCCACCGCGCTCCTGGAAGATTATGAATCTTTTAATAACATAGGTGCATATTCAAAACATCCTGCTGAGCAATGTGTAGAGAATCCTGAGTTTCTACTTTTGAATATTTACGGAGGAAGCATCAAATTGCAACACAGGGTAGTGTTTGGACTTGTTGTTTGCTGATATTGTTTTCGTACTTTCCCAGATATGGACTGACCTTTCCACAGAAAAGGGACAAAACATCTTTCTTCTCACTATTCCTTAACCCGTTGATACTTTTGTACGTCTTATGACGTACGAAATCAAACAGCGCGTTGATACTTTTGTACGTCTTATGACGTATGGAATCAAACGGCGCGTTGATACTTTGTGGTCATTTGTTTTGTTATTGTTTTTCGATTTTTTTTAAGTTTTAACCTCAATTCCTATTTTCTCCCGAATAGTGCTCAGTGACAACCGTTGAGCTAAATGTTATAGTAGCTTAAAATACTAATACAATCCTGCTGTCAAGACTTCATAACTGGTTGAGTGCAAGAAGCCACTATCAGGGCTTTCAAAGGATACCAGAGCAAAAGCCAACTCTCTCCTTGCTTATATTTCATATTCAGTCAAACACAAATAATATTTTGTTTATATAAATTTGTTTTATCACAAATTATTTGTTATTTAAAACTTGTTTTATTACAAAATATTGGAGAGTGCCCACCCGGCACTCTCCAATATTTTGTAATAAAACAAGTTTTAAATAACAAATTCAGACCACCAAAAATAATCTAGCCCTCAACCAGATAATCACTAATGTGAAAAATATCTTGTTATGTGTACTTTCCGACGTTTGACGTCGCATTTTGAAAAACGTTGAAGAAACTGAATTCTCAGTGACGTTTGAGCGTCAGAATAATTAAAGTCTCAAAGGGTTAATGTATCATGATATGTGGAGAAGCAAACATTTATCCAACCGACAAAACTACGGTGCGCGATCTCATGATGTGTCTTTCCTTAACAAATTTACCGATTTCTCTCAACACTGTGCACAAAATCACCGATGTTTCGAATTCTGTATTCGGGAAATTGAAACAACCTAAGGCCTCGAACAAGAATAAATGAAAACGAAGGATGTGAAATTTATAAAACTGAGGTCTTTAGTGGCGCCACTATGTTGTTATTGTTTGGTATGATGAGGTTGGCAAAGCAATACTTATCGCTTCATTATACTTTTCACCAGGGAATCACTGTATAGATTAATACGAATTTATGAAATGTTACAGTTCTGAGACCACAAATGCGACGATGAATTTCTCTGTCCGCTTTTCCCACAGCAACACTGGAATCTCACCCGAGGAAAAAGAAATGCGCGAACATAAAATGTCAATTTTGTGATTATAATACTGTGCAAACTCCCTCTCGATATGAATGCATGTACAAGTACATGTCATTAAGTGACATAAGTGAAATTTCGCGATCTTAGATTCTGTAATTCTCTTTATCAAATTTAACCCTTTTATGCCGAGCGCCCCTTTTCCGGTCAGGAAAATGATCATAGCGTCATTAAATCGGATGGCTGTTCAGTAAATGTGGGGGGGGGGGGGGGGGGGGGGGGGGGTAGACCAATCAAGCCTCGAGGCTGCACGTTGAAAATGTTGATTGGTCTACCCCAAGTAATGAATATGGACTCTTCTAATTGCTGCCATTGAACTAGAATGGAAGATACCACCAGGTTCAAAGGGTTAATCGTCATTGTTGCCATGACCTGGTAGCTGAATATTCAAGTAAACCGGAATACAAGAAAATGGGTCATCAAAATATTCATTGTATTTTACTGGAATGAACATTGTTCAAATGACTCACTGTAAATACTGTATAAACTAAATAACAGTGCCAGGCATAGTATTGCACCAAACTTCGAGTAAAGACGTGCTTGTTGTTTCGCTGTTCTCACAAAAAACATAAAGAAAAAAACGCTTATATTCAATAGAAACCTCCTTCAAGATAATATGTTAATGGCGGTTTTGACCTCACATCAAATATGCATAGATATGGATACTCGATTACTACTTCTACCACTTGTTATGCAATTTGTATGGTAATGCAATAAGCGCAAAAAATCTTAACACATTTTATTTTTAGTGGAAGACTTGTTCCTCTGTATTTGTGACTATGAAAATTGTTTTCATTCAGAATAACCCACAATTTGCTGGCAACGCCTAGACGTCAAACGTTGGAGCAGCGGAAGCCATAAAAGGCACTCCCCAATAATTTGTAATAAAACAAACTTATATAAACAAAATATTATTTGTGTTTTACTGAATATGAAATATAAGCAATGAAAGCTTTGCTCTGGTATCCTTATTTTTTGAAAGCTTTGATAGTGGCTTCTAGCACTCAACCAGTTAAGAAGTCTTGACAGCAGGGTTATGTTAGTACTTTAAGCTGTGTTAACATTTGGCTCAATGGTTATCGCTGAGCATTATTAGGGAGAAAATAGGAATTTGAGGTTAAAACTTTAAAAAATCGAAAAATAATAACAAAACAAATGACCACAAAGTATCAACGTGTTGTTTGATTTCGCACGTAATAACACGTACAAAAGTATCAAAGAGTTAAATTAAACAAACGATTTCGTACGTAATAACACGTACACAAGTAACAAAGGGTTAAGTAGCGATCTGTCATACAGTACGTGGAGAGTGGATTGTAATTAAATCACCCGCGGAGTGGAGTTATCACCCAAGTTGTAACTTTAGAATCTTGTACATATCGACAAAAAACAAAAGCAATGTTTCAGCCAATGGACCTCCGGGTTTAACCCGGAGGTCCATTGGCTGAAACTTTGCTTGTGCTGGTTATGCTTTGCAACAAATTTGCAATTATTGCTTGGGTGGAATTCCCACTCTGCGGGTGATTTAGTGATAATACACTCTCCACGTACTGTACGTGTTTGCCAATCACTCGTGAATTTTGTTTTTATTTCAAGCAGACGTCGGTACTGTCAAATTCTACTAATAAGACCGAATTTGTCACGATGAAATTAGAAAATGATAATTAGGACTGATGCGTGTAATAAGCACACAAGCCTACGATGTGTGGATGCATTCATCAATACCGCACTTATCCCATCGCGGAAGGATAGTACTAGAGGTTACGACTTTCGTTATATCCGTCCGTGCTGGCAGTCGTACAGTACTGACAAACGCATTCACACACATCGTGACATTCTGTGTATTAGCTGCAAGGTGATAGTGTACTTGTCTTTAACCACTGCTAACTCTGTGTCGGGTCAATATGTCAGATAGTTGTACGTCCCTGATCCGTGGATCTCTCCAAGTACTCTTACTTCAACCAATAGTAAAACTTCCCGACAGGATACGACACTTGTTGTTGAAAGTGTCGAAAATCTCAAACAAACAAATAATCAAGGTTTTGACCATAAAAAATCAATTTATTTACATAGATGTGCACGTTTTTTTTAAATACGGAGCATCAAACCATCCTCACACAGAATATAGTCACACAATTTGAAGATATTTTACTCAACAGAAGCGATGTGATCGGTCTAAGGGCAGCTATAAAGTAATACATAAGGGGTTTTCTTCTTAATCTGCAAATATCGACATAGTGTCACTGAATGCAGATTCGCTATAAAGCAAAGACGATAATTAATTGAAGTCACACTTTAGGTGAAAAGGGAAACATATAACCAATCAATATGATTCACTTCGTCAATTTTTATTGGGGTTTAACGACACTTCCAACAGCCAGAGTCATCTCGGGTCGGGCAGTTTTACAGGTGTGAGAAGCTGGAGTATCTGGAGAGAACTATCGAGCAGCGGCGAGTAACTGTCAAACTCATCAACATACTAACTTCGCGCAAGCAGGGTTAGAAGGGTTGAAAACAAGTGCACCATCGACGTACAGTACGCCTTAGTACACAGCTCCTCCTTCCTTGCCTCCACGTGAGCTATCGGGATTAAGTGCCTTACCCAAGGACCTGACCTAGTTACCCCTGGCAGGGATCGAACTGTGGAACATTCGGTTTGAAGTCCAATACCGTTATCACTGAGCAAATGCGCTCCCTGACGTCAAACTTATAAGCAGTGAGTTTGTATTTCGCTTTGTAAATAGATCTCAGTTTAGTCAATACTTGTGTTTGTTCTTCAGCAAGGCTAACATTAACCCTTTCCCAACGTAACGGCCAAACCCGGCCAGCGCTATCTACAAAAATCGCCAATTAATTTTCATTATTTTTTTCATTTTTTGTCTCAAAAACATAGGTTTTGATCCCTCTTTGGAACGAGCTTGTCGAGCTCGTTCCAAAGAGGGGTCATAACCTATGTTTTTGAGACAAAAAATGAAAAAAATAGTTATTCGAGAATTTTTTTTGCAAGTGTCGTCTGCTTTTCAAGTTAGGTAAAGGGTTGAACGAACGAAAATAACAGGTACATAGTTTCCGATACGCAAAACAACTCTGTTACCTGTTTAGAATTGAACATTAATCATTCAACAGTATAGCAACTGTTAATTAATTAATTCTGAGCACAAAAACGCGAAACAGTTTGAGTACAGTGCAGTAACTTTTTTAATTAATTGTGAGCACAAGAATGTAAAACAGCTAATACTCTTAAGAAGGCTTAATGCATTCTTGCCGTAGACCGGGAGCATGGCAATGAACGTCCCTTGAACACGGGCGGGTGCAGATTGCTGTAGCCAACTGTGTAAGTGTACTTTAATGTAAGTACCGTTCATATATTGAAAATTCAAGTTATTAAAGAATTTTGTTTGCAAGTGTCGTCTGCTTTTCTTGTCAGGTAAAGGGTTAAATAAGAGGGCTGCGAAGCTCCAATATTCGATGCGATTTAAAATCAGCCCGATCATTCAATTCGAATCGGGCTGATTTGGAAATTTTCAAATCCGTGAGATGTTATCAAATTCCTACCAGTTGTCTCCTCTTGAACTCTTCTCCTAGAAGCAGAGTTCAAGGAGGTCCCGCTTCTAAAACTACTTCTGATTCCGTTTCAGGAATATTTCGCTTTTTGGGTTGACTTGTTCAAAGAGGCAAAGCGCCGTCCAATATAATATTTGAGTTGGGGCAGATAATATTTTTGTACTCAGCGGTTGTAGGAAGACGAAATATATGAACAAATATGAACATTCGTAAGATTCGATTCGAGATTCGATTCGATTCTAAATTTTGAGATTCGTCGGGTGCTACATTAGAAGCTTCACGCCATGTCAGAATTGTAAAAATGGTAAGAAAAATCTATAGTTATTACTTTATCGTAACCTACATGTCGCATGGCATCGAGGGTATAAATGCCGTAAGACAAGTATTTGATCATAACAATCGTTTTTTTTAACAGTAACAACACGGATGCGAGATCAATAACCACAAGAATAAACGCCTCTCTCAACCAGACCAGGACTGTCTACCAAGAGGTTAACACTTACGCTGATGAAAGTGACTATTGTTACCTTTTTTACGATAATTATAAGTACGTTCTGGTGCACAGATCAAACTTACCATCTGCTTAATTATTGGGAAGGGCTCAGAGAGGCCCTTCAGATGATAAAGTTTTAAGCATGTCATAAACTTTATTAACCCTTTACCTAACATGAAAAGCAGACGACACTTGCAAAAAAAATTCTTGAATAACTAATTTTTTTCATTTTTTGTCTCAAAAACATAGGTTATGACCCCTCGTTGGAACGAGCTCGACGAGCTCGTTCCAACGAGGGATCATAACCTATGTTTTTGAGACAAAAAATGAAAAAAATAATGAACATTAATTGTCGATTTTTGAGAATAGCGCTGGCCGGTTTTGGCCGTTGCGTTGGGTAAAGGGTTAAACTTCCTCACATCCAGGCGTAAATAGAGGTCCTCCATATACGGCTAAAGTGGGCGTGGCAGTAAAATGGTTAAAGATTGAGGAGTTCGTTCAACGACCAGTTGTTTTGCCCGGGTCATTCTCACTCTCGGTGGATCACTTGTCACGCCCGATGCTGAAAGCAAATTTAAAATTTCCAAAAAATGCAGACGATGAGATGTTGGTAGTGTCTAGACCTGTGCGGAGCCTAATACTGGTGATGAGCTGGATGGTATAACATAAATGCTCAGTGAATTTGTGTGAATAACGCTTTTAATACTATCAACCAGCAGACGAACAACAATACGAAACATTAATATAACAATGACATGATTTTCAAGGTAATCGGGGTTGATTTGCTGCTCAACAGAAATGACTGCCAGCCCGTGGTCATATCGGTGTTTATGAGATAGAGAGCTGTCAATCATTTCGGAGAGTGGGACGATAATTGAACCGTAACGACTGAGAAAGTCATGTTATTACTATTATTACCACAGCCCTAAAATGAGAGGGGTGATTTCGATCGCGTTACGTTTAGGGCGCTAGTGAAAACAAATTCCATATGTGCCTGCTGGCCCGACACATCACATGGTTTTCTGATCGTTAAATTGTTTAGCGTAGCAGTAACATTCAGTTAATATACCTTTGGACGCATGCAAAGTGTTGATATTATATCTCCCGAACGTAATACACATTCACGCCACTGGGGTGATTTAGGATATCTTTTTCCCCAAAATCACGACTCACTGGTTTACAAGTAAATACCAACAGTGTGTTTGCAGTTGTAAATGGACACTCAAACAGTTAAAGAGGCCTGAGCCCGATATATCATTAACATCATCAGAATGCCGTTGTCCGATTTTGAAAACACCGAATCGGAAACTACACCCAAGCATTATGTATTTCGGAAACGTATAATGAAGGAAGTGGACCCTTTACACCAATCGTTGCAATAGGCGGGTATTTAAGTCAATCGCCTGTTCTCTTATGAGATCACATTTCTTTGTCGCAATCCGATTCATAAACGGTGTTCTCAAAAAAATGTCGGGAAAGAGCCAAGAAGTTAAATCCGTTATCTAGGAAGCGTGCACAACTGATAGTCGCCCCTTGAGTGGACATGCGCCATGTGCTTTGGTGAGTGATTTTATAACACTCACGTTCTGACTTTGAAGCAAATATCTCTCAGATTACGGGAGCTAATTTCTTAAAAATACGAATAAATAGCCTATTTGGACACAATTTTATTTATATTATTCTCTTTGCGTATCGATTTGTCACACGTATTTGCCAATCAAACCTGTGTTTTGTTTTTGTTTTTATTTCAAGCAGACGTCGGAAGTTTCAAATTCTACAAATAAGTCCGAATTTTTAAATTTATGAATTAGATGTCACAGAGGCGTTTAATGAAAACATAACGCTACGCGTCTCGTTCCATCCTTCCGCGCTGGAACTCTTGCCGTATTGACGAACGCATTCACATATCATGTCGTTCTGTATATCTATTAACCCTTTGAACCCTGGAGGCCACTTTGCCGTCACGGGAATATGATACGTCATAATTTCCTAGGATGACTGCTGAGTCAATGTATGGAGCAGACCAATTAATATTTTCAATGTGCAGCCCTACGGCTGCACGTTGAAAATATTAATTGGTCTACCCCTAAATAATGAATATGGACTCCTCTAATTGCTGACATGGAAGATACCACTAGTGTTCAAAGGGTTAATCAAACATGAACACGAGTCTCAGTTGAATAACACCAAAAAGCGAGTAGACTCCACTCCGGGCTTCAAGGTGTTAACAAATGCACCCATTCTTAATCAATTTGTGTTTTAGCCTTAAAAGACCTTGATTTTAAGGATATGCCACAATTGTAACTCATAGAAGACCATGAATTAAGATAGAATATATTGAACATTGAACAGTGAATGGTATCGAGACTTGGGGGCCAAACAGTCGTTTTTAGTCAAGTGTAATCTGCTTGTATTGTAATAGTGAACAGGAAAATACACATAACCCAAACCGCATTTTTAGTCAAGTGTTGTTTACCTGGATAGGCAGACAACGCCTGACTAGAAACTACTGCCCAGGTTATATGTACTTTTCCTTTTCTGTCACTCAAACGTCAGCATGGCTCCCCGCTGACCAACACTGAAGGCAAGCAAACTCGACCTCAGGCTTCAAGATATTAAAAAATATCTGTATATTTAATCAGAAGTGATGCACGAAGCTACATGCTTGCAGCTTAGAATAGTTTGAAGGCATCTAAGGCCTGTTATATACGTCGCTCTACCGTCGCGCCGAATTCAATTAATTGAATTAATTGAATTCGACGCGGCGGTAGTGCGACGTATATAACGATTAATTGCGAGTAGATGAACTACAGACGAATCTTCGTGTCAGCCAGACGAATCTAATTCCCAAATTTGAATTCGATCCTTGTTGGTTGTAGACGTTGCATCACCGTCGACTCTAATTAAAAGCAAATGAAAATCAACACGGATCTAATTGCTGTAATCGTTTTTAACCCTTTGAACCCTGGTAGTATCACCCATGTTAGTTCAATGACAGCCATGGGAAGAGTCCATATTAGTAGTAGGAGATGTGGTAAACGTGCCTCATTGGATGCATCTCATGCTGGATCTCATGTGACGTCATAGTCACATGACCTGATGGCGCCATGTAGTGTTGCCATGGTAACCCGCGTGAGCGGCCATCTTGTGACGTCATCTCCATAGTGATACGTGGTGTGAGTGCGCATGCGTAGCGCGTGTTGTTAAGGTGATACGTGTTTCCGTCGTCCATTTTGTATACTGGAGGCCGCCATCTTGGTTTCTATGGTAGCACGTGGTTGCTATGTTACCCAAAACCTTCTAACAAGACAAGGGTATGTTCAGAGGGTGTGTTCGATTGAATCGGAGTATTACGAATTACCACAAACAACCCGAGAATCCCTCCAAATCACCAAAAACGAATTTATTTGCTATGGATTCCCCAATTTATCGGTGTAGCACGTAATGCTATAGTACCAACGGGATTCAAGGGGTGCGTTCCTTTGTAGAAGAGTAATTTTCTGGCTTAGAATTCTCCCAGAATCCTCGTTTAATTACCCAAATAAACCCGACAAGTTGTACTATTTCGAATTCTTTCAGAATTTTCTGCTTCTATCTATATATGCAATAGTTTTCGTCTATTAGACCTTGTTCCTTATTCCTGGAGTATACTTCTGTAGCATAGAAGTGCCTATCAACTGGAACAGCTTTGCTTATTATTACTATATTTAGCTATTCTAGTCTATTCTTGTTAGTCCTGACCCTATTCCGTGTACTCTTGTTGTTTCATTTATCTAGATCATTTATATAGATTATTGCTAACCAATCAGATTGCTTGATTTCTCATAACCTGTCTGAAAAGTTATCTCTCCTTATTACAACGAAGTCGTATCCGATTCTCATCACCTCTATATCCAATGGCCATGTCCCATAGAATCCCATTTTTGGGAAATACCCATGGCTATGGAATCCCTTTTTTGTCGTATGAGGCCATGAGGGCTATGTAAAGACCCACAATGAGGCCTCATTTATTATCCCTCATACCCTCATTGAATTTTGAGGTTATGAGGACCATTAAAAATCCCTCAATGAGGTATAATTTACTACGACTCTTAGCCTCATTTCATTATTTGAGGATACCTATGGCCTGGTATTGTATTATTCGAGGGTACCTATCGAGGATAGCTTTTGGAGAATCCCTTTTTTGTCGTATGAGGCCATGAGGGCTATGTAAAAGCCCTCAATGAGGCCTCATTTATTATCCCTCATGCCCTCATTGAATTTTGAGGTTATGAGGACCATTAAAAATCCCTCAATGAGGTATAATGTACTACGACTCTTAGCCTCATTTCAGTATTTGAGGATACCTATGGCCTGGTATTGTATTATTCGAGGATACCTATCGAGGGTACCTTTTGGAGAATCCCTTTTTTGTCGTTTGAGGCCATGAGGGCTATGTAAAAGCCCTCAATGAGTCCTCAGTTATTATCCCTCATAGCCTCATTGAATTTTGAGGTTATGAGGACCATTAAAAATCCTTCAATGAGGTATAATTTACTACGACTCTTATCCTCATTTCAGAAAAAAGGGATTCCACAAATGGGATTCCAAAAAGGGATTCCACAAATGGGATTCCAAAAAAGGGATTCCACAAATGGGATTCCGTTTCCATCTTGTCGCCAAAGCTCCAAGGCCACTACAGGTCTATGCTCTGTCTGTCCTATCATTAGCTTCTACAACAGTCTTGTTCCATTGCGGCCTTGTACCAGTACTATTGACTTAACTACCATCCATTAATATTGACTTGTATCACTACTTCCTAGCTATACCTATCTCAGTCTCGACTATAACATTGATCAAGGTTGAATCAGATTTCCCCTGTATACATATAAGGCATTCCGTAATTGAGATTCCTAGCTGAGTCCGTAAAATATGGATTCCGTGTTTTAACATCAACAATCGAGGGTATTCCCCTTCCCTGTTAGAAGAATTCAGTTCAATGAATTGTTGTTCATTCAGTTAAAATTCAGATCACCTTCGTTATATTTTCATTAAGGCTGTAAACTTTGTTCAGTTCAAAAGGGAGTGTTAATATTATATACCTTCATTAGGGTTATAGTTCAGAAATAAAGTTCCTTCAAACAGTTCAAACGGGTTTTAAGTACATAAAGTTCATTCAAACAGTTCAAAGGGTTAAAACTGGGTTTTATTTAGGGGTTGTAGTTCATTCAGTTAAAAACTTTGTTCTGTTCACTTCGATCTTGGTTGTGTTGGATCTTTGTTCACTTTGTTCTGTTCCCTTCCATCTTGATTGTATTTGATCAGATCTGTTCAATCTGTCCAACTAGTTCGATCAATCTGACAAGTTTGACATTCTTTCACTTTGTTATGTTTACGTCGATCTTGGTTCTGTTGGATCTATACCTTGTTATTTTGTAGTGGCTGGTTGTATCTGTTCAGAGTCTTGTAGTCATTGTTGAATTGGGTGTTATCAATCCCTTTCCGTACCTTTGAGTGTTGATGTTAAAACACGGAATCCATATTTTACGGACTCGGCTAGGAATCTCAATTACGGAATGCCTTATATGTATACAGGGGAAATCTGATTCAACCTTGATCAATGTTATAGTCGAGACTGAGATAGATATAGCTAGGAAGTAGTGATACAAGTCAATATTAATGGACGGTAGTTTAGTCAATAGTACTGGTACAAGGCCGCAATGGAACAAGACTGTTGTAGAAGCTAATGATAGGGCAGATAGAGCATAGACCTGTAGTGGCCTTGGAGCTTTGGCGACAAGATGGAAACGGAATCCCATTTGTGGAATCCTTTTTTTGGAATCCCAATTGTGGAATCCCTTTTTGGAATCCCAGTTGTGGAATCCCTTTTTCTGAAATGAGGATAAGAGTCGTAGTAAATTATACCTCATTGAAGGATTTTTAATGGTCCTCATAACCTCAAAATTCAATGAGGCTATGAGGGATAATAACTGAGGACTCATTGAGGGCTTTTACATAGACCTCATGGCCTCATACGGCAAAAAAGGGATTCTCCAAAAGGTATCCTCGATAGGTATCCTCGAATAATACAATACCAGGCCATAGGTATCCTCAAATACTGAAATGAGGCTAAGAGTCGTAGTAAATTATACCTCATTGAGGGATTTTTAATGGTCCTCATAACCTCAAAATTCAATGAGGATATGAGGGATAATAAATGAGGCCTCGCTGAGGGCTTTTACATAGGTATCATGGCCTCATACGACAAAAAAGGGATTCTCCAAAAGGTATCCTCGATAGGTATCCTCGAATAATACAATTCCAGACCATAGGTATCCTCAAATACTGAAATGAGGCTAAGAGTCGTAGTAAATTATACCTCATTGAGGGATATTTAATGGTCCTCATAACCTCAAAATTCAATGAGGATATGAGGGATAATAAATGAGGCCTCATTGAGGGTCTTTACATAGCCCTCATGGCCTCATACGACAAAAAAGGGATTCCATAGCCATGGGTATTTCCCAAAAATGGGATTCTATGGGACATGGCCATTGGATATAGAGGTGATGAGAATCGGATACGACTTCGTTGTAATAAGGGGAGATAACTCTTCAGACAGGTTATGAGAAATCAAGCAATCTGATTGGTTAGCAATAATCTATATAAATGATCTAGATAAATGAAACAACAAGAGTACACGGAATAGGGTCAGAACTAACAAGAATAGACTAGAATAGCTAAATATAGTAATAATAAGCAAAGCTGTTCCAGTTGATAGGCTCTTCTATGCTACTGAAGTATACTCCAGGAAAAAGGAACAAGGTCTAATAGACGATAACTATTGCATATATAGATAGAAGCAGAGAATTCTGAAAGAATTCGAAATAGTACAACTTGTCGGGTTTATTTGTGTAATTAAACGATGATTCTGGGTGAATTCTAAGCCAGAAAATTACTCTTCTACAAAGTAACGCACCCCTTGTATCCCCTTGGTACTATAGCACTACGTGCTACACCGATAAATTGGAGAATCCATAGCAAATAAATTCGTTTTTGGTGATTTGGAGGGATTGTCGGGTTGTTTGTGGTAATTCGTAATACTCCGATTCAATCGAACACACCCTCTGAACATACCCCTGTCTTGTTAGAAGGTTTTGGGTAACATAGCAACCACGTGCTACCATAGAAACCAAGATGGTGGCCTCCAGTATACAAAATGGACGACGGAAACACGTATCACCTTAACAACACGCGCTGCGCATGCGCACTCACACCACGTATCACTATGGAGATGACGTCACAAGATGGCCGCTCACGCGGGTTACCAATGAGGCACGTTTACCACATCTCCTACTACTGATATTCATTATTTAGGGGTAGACAATTAATATTTTCAACGTACAGCCTCGGGGCTGCACGTTGAAAATATTGATTGTCTATCCCACACATTTGCATTACAACCACTCTAGTTCGTGAAATTATGACGTATCATGTTCTGGGAGGGAAACCGGCCTCTAGGGTTCAATGGGTTAATTGAATTCGACGCGACGGTAGTGCGTCCGTAAAAATCAAAAATGAAGAGTAGACGAATCTAATTCATTTGTATTCGACGCCACGGCAGTGCGGTGAATATAACATGCTTAAAAGGTGCATGAAAATGGCTTGAAAGGGTCTCTGAAAAACCTTGAATAAACCTCATTCTTAAGAAATGAACCCTGCTCTGTAACGTCTGTTGTGACCATTCAATGAAATTTTCCGTCAGGCGTTGTTGAGCGTTTCCAAATTGGAGTGTCAATAGTTGTTTTTGTGGAAGAAAACAATTTTAGCTTACTGAAAAGCCCGTGTCAGATGGCGATGTTAAAGTTAGGCCCTCTTGTTTTTCCGAAAGGTGACGCATACATTGGTTCAAACTAATTGAAAAAAAATGTTCCTTGCGAAATTGAACTTTTAATTCAACACAAACATTTTTAGTTGGCAGCTCCTGCCATGTATTGGGTAATTTTCAGAAAATTAACATTCTACGAGATGTGTGACGTGTTTTACAAAATGCACAATTCACGGCAACAGTGATGATGAAAACGACTTGCTTCCCCTCGAAACTTTAATTAGGCGTTGATGTAATGTTATTGAGTTTCTCCATGATATCGGGGGTCTATATTAAACTCTCACTGCTAACGAAGTTAACTTATTCCGATCGTGGAGAAAATGGAACCAATCACGAAGCAAGTTATTTTATATTCCGTGACAGTGATTCAACTAATATAATTTATTGTCCAATTTTCTTGACGGGATTGCAGGTTGTTGTGTTTTTTCTGTCATGGGTTCGTAATTGCGTTTCTTCCAAATGAGTGGTATGGTTATCATAGCTTGTGAAGTGTGACTCTACCTTGTTGTCATTGACATAGATCTCTGGAAGCCCCTCTAATATTGTCTATTAATGTCCCCATCCCATCCCCACAATTTGTTCACCAGAGCCAAAAAGCTCTTCGCGAAACAATGCATCTAATTCTTATCTGATACTGCTAACAGACGACACTCGCAACATTTCTTTAACCCATTGAACCCTAATGGTATCTTCCACGTCAGTTCAATGGCATCAATCGGGAGAGTCCATATTGATTATTTGGGGCTAGACCAATAAATATTTTCAACGTGCAGCCTTCGGGCTGCACGTTGAAAATATTGATCGGTAGGGCTGCACGATATTCAAAACTGAATACCGGTATCGGTATTCAAGAAAATACCACGGTATACCGGTATATCGAAAACTGTTCAGAAAAAATGAACATAAGAACAACAACCGAGGGTTGAGGCATCACCGTCGGAACGAATTAACATGCCTTGATGATGCGGTTCGAGAAACCTTTACCCAAGGCAGACGATATCAAAATATTTTTTTTAAAAGTTTATCAGATTTTCCAAAAAAAATTCTTCAAAACCATATCATGTGATCCCTCATTGGAACGAGCTCAACGAGCTCGTTCCAATGAGGGGTCACATGATACAGTTTTGTTGAAAGTTTTGAAAATTATTTTTTCAACTGCTGAAATTGTATATTACGTGAGCACATGCAGACGATTCCTTTTGTAAAGGGATAATATTATTCATTCGGGGCTACAGTTAAACATCTCAAGACATCTTAAAAATTAAATTGTGAGGAAATAAATAATGACAATAAACCGATATTTTTGTAATTGCACCGGTATTCGATCGATATTGGTTTGAATACCGGTATATATCGGTTTATCGATATATCGTGCAGCCCTGTTGATCGGTCTACTCTACACATTCACTTCGCAGCTATCACACGTAATGCAATTATGACGCATCATGTTCTTGGCACGGAAAAAGGGCCGCTCATGTTCAACGGATTAATAATCATTTTTAGTGCTCTGTCGTGCGCAGCGATTTGTATTATAGCTCAACACCTATCTTCTTCAAGAATAAAAACCACACACTACCTTCGAAAGTAGGACCTGCTCTTGGCTTCTTTCTTGTTTTGCCCCGGCGATGAGGGATCATTTTGGGGTGGATTGTATCATTGCGCCTGTTTTTCAACTGTCAGTACGGTGTGCTTGTACGTCTGTGATAATATCCGGGAATTAGCTCTGGGAACATTTATCGGGGTTGCAGCCAATATTAAAAACACTACATTTCGCTGCTTTGGGATGCAGGGATTGTTCTCACTCGGCTGACACCTTGTGGAAATAGGTCTCCGCGTCGCATACGTGAATAAGCATTGTGCACTGCTCAGGGCAGTGGACTGATGTCCATGTAATCGAGGTTATATGTACGTGGCCAGAAAAAATCAACGTGTCTACTGAAAGGTGCAAGATTATGTACCCACACACTCGTCAGCCGGCTGCTGATCTCTCTGCGATTACTGTACATATGCTGGAATTTATGTGTTCATGTCCGGGTACTACGTACGTGTTGTACGCGTATATCGACGAACGTTGATAATATACCTGGAACCTAATTAAGCATCCTCTGTTTCGCAAGGTGTTAATTGAACTGTCATTACCTTCATGCTATCTTTAAGATGTCCAAAAGAGATTGTTTGCGGAAAGAATGGTCTGTTGACAAATGAAAGACAACACAATGATGAAAATATGCAATATTTTAACGGCACTAATTACACATATCAGTCACTAATGTTTTTTATGTAAAAATGTTCTCTCGACAAGTATGGTGCTGTAACGGTCCATGACGAAACAAGGCCGATAATTACAGACAAAAATGTAACTTGTGATCTCCTGAACAGAATAGCAGTGTCTGGCGTCAGTAGCAGTGTATGACAGCCTGAGCCCTCCTCCTAAAGCTACCGGTGAGCCTCCCGATACGATCCAGAGGCAACGGCTGCCACGTCTCATGCAGTGCAGCTTCCAAGTCGACCAAATTCTGTACAAGCGGATCCCTTGCTTGCACACGACGTCCAAGAAAGTCCCAGATGTATTCTAAGGGATTCCAATCTGGGCTCATTGCAAGCCAAGGTAGTGTAGTAATAGCGTTGTCCTGAAGAAATGATCTCACAGCATGGGAACGATATGACCGTGCATTGTCGTCCATGAATACAGGGCGAGTAGCCAACGGGTGGTTGTCAAAATGAGGCACGACAACCGGATTGAGAATGTCCCGGATGTACTGATGACCATTGAGATTCCCACGTACAGTCACCATATCAAGAAGTTTACAACCATGAGCGAGGCATCCCCAGGTCATTGGTGATCCTCCACCATAAGGAAAGTAGATCGTATGTTCTTGGACACGTAATCAGTATTCCTATGCCTCCGCATTCTCATGTGACTATCTGTGACGTGAAGCAGGAACCTACTCTCGTCTAACCAATGGACACCCCTCCATGTACTGAGATTCCAATGTAGTTGTGCCATACACTACTCCAACGTCATCTTTGATGCTGATCGGACAGAACTAGACGCTTGATGACCCTTCTGGACCTCATACTCAGTGCCTTGAGACCGTTTCGGACAGTTCAGTTGCACATACGCCTGTTGGGGAGCCAAAGGCGTTTCAAAACCCCATTTGAAGCAAAGGGTTCACGACTAACGAGGCGTGCAAAACTTCGATCTTCCCGAGGAAAGGTCTTTAGGGGATGTCCAGGCCTTGATAGGTCCTTAACATCGTTGGTTTGTTGATTATTTCGGAAAAGTCTGCTGATGGCAGAATGACTATAGCCATGTTGCCTTCCAATAGCCTTGAATGACATGCCTGTTGCATACATGCCAACGATTTGCCAGCTTAGTGCCACTGACAGTCTCCTCCTTGCCATTGCAAGATTTATTGATAAATGTAGTGACAAATATTCTTGCTCTATACCTAGATATTGCATGCTGGTGATTGTGTTTTTGTTGTGACGTTTGTGGGAAGCATGCTTCACGGGGACGAGGGGATGTGTTTGGGGTACGCTATCAACCAGAAACATCAATTGTCACTTGATGAGATGTACTGCATGACATAGCAATCATTAAAACATAATAATTAGTAACAGAAACTTCAATGTCATGAAGCAATTAAGTTCCATGTGTATATATACCTGTGATTGCGGGAGAGTACATATGCGTAGGCGGTAATTAGGAGAAGATGGCGTAAATGTCTGTGGTGTGGACTTCCTCTAGTGTACGGTGGAATCATCTGTCTAACCTGTGTATTTCATTTCTCATCTCTTCCCTAATTTCTCTTCGCTAGTGACCTCTTTTCGGATAATTCTTTCGTAATCTTTTCTTTAGAATCAGCTCTTTCCAGGAATCTGACTATGCCTCTCAGCCTAATTTCATACATTATATGACCTACTCACCATATGTATATTCACTAATGTACAATGTGTCTTATGGATACAGCTAACATAAGCAATCATGCTTGTTGTTGAATCCAATTTCATTGATCAAATTGTTATTCGTGTTGTTTATTACGATATACAATATGATGTATCAGTTTCACTTTGAAATAAAATAATGTTTAAACTGATAATCATTTTCTGCCTCCAAAATATAAACTTAGATCCCCTCATCGTAACGAGCTCAACGAGCTCGTTCTAGTGAGGGAACACAGGCTACGTCGTGGAGGCCAAATTGGAGAATAATTATATTTAGTTCAAACCATATCTTATTTCGAAAATTAGATGTGAATTTCACACAATGTCGCAGTAAAAGAACAGAGTGATCAACAATAATTACAGGAAAAAGATACAGCAGCAGGCTGTAGCTTTTGTGAGTTGTCTCCAAGTCTGACAATGATTATTTTTGTTCTTCGTCACATCGCTATTAAAATAAAACGATGTTGATAGAGGTGTTGTCTGCTGAACAATTTTCATATCCCAACAATGCCATTTGAATATTTACAGAGGAAAATGGTTCAAAAACACTTTTAATTATAGCTTAAAGTTTTCTAAAACCCGAACTGTCAGCCCGTGGTGATTAACAACTTGGCAGAACAGTAATCAACGGTAGTCATATTATTGTGCGCAAGCTACGCTCGGTCCGTATTTGCATTTAATGTGTGAAACCATTCATTGAACATAGAAATCAATATCAAATCTGAGTTCAGCAAGCCTGATAATTTAGTATTAGGACTTCAAGAATTGCAACTCATTGTTTGAGAACCACGCACATATCTTCTCGCAAATATATATAACAATGTTTAACTGAATTCGGTCCAAACACGTGGAAGATGTCCGTTTACACAGCAAATTCATACAAAAATTAATATTAAACCCAAGTTAAAGAGAAAATAATTTTGCAAAAATTTGCGCAACTTGAAAATGGGAAGTATGGGCATGTCAACTTTATCGTGGTTAGTGTATGGAAAGTTTTATCAAAACCGGTTCGTAGACTGGAAAGTTGTGTGGGTGGGTGGGAGGGGTGGTGGTTGCTTATATATACATACCTATACACATATACATGTATATAATGAATCTAAGTTCACGAAGCTGTTTTCGCTTGTTTCTATATCAAATATTCTTCGTCAGAATTCTACTAAAATATAGGTCTGCTGTCTGAGATGTTGTCTCTTCAATAATGTCCAATCCAGTTGATGTTATTTGAGGGGTTAAACAGCATAACTGGTTCAAATGGTACTTTTAATTGTAGCTGAAACACCTTCTGAAACTCGACGGTTTATGCACCTTTCACGTCAGAGCCACATGTTGGCCGAGGGCAAATCCCTCTTGTTTTTGTTTAACAATCTGCACACTGATAACGAAATATCAAGATTGCAAATGCCAATTTTTCCCATAACGCAACTAGGAATTTAACCAATCCAATCTTCTTTGACAGAGCTCCTTGGGCTCTGTCAAACAAGGTTGAATTACTTAAATCCCTAGATGCCTCGTGAGAAAACGTTTCTGCTTGAAAGTTGATACTTCAACATTAGAGTTTAGAGTGTTATCCCTTTTGCACCCGAAAGGTTGCTTATTCCGAGCCAGATTCATAATTCACTCCCAATTCATGTACGTGAATGTAAATTATATTTTACGCAGTCAGTGAATTTGGAAGGTAAGAAAATCGATATTTTCAACTTCAAACATGTTTAACAAGGCAATCTATATCAAAATTTATTATTTTCAATATCATTTTTTGAAATTTTTCAAAAAAATTCAACAAAACCATATCATGTGACCCCTCGTTGGAACGAGCTTGACGAGCTCGTTTCAACGAGGGGTCACATGATATGGTTTTGTTGAAATTTTTGAAAACATAATATTTTTTCAACTGCTGAATTTGCATAATACGCGGGCGGATGCGGCCGATTCGTTGGGTAAAGGGTTAAAATGCTAATTGGTCTACCCACCGAAATGAATATGGCATTTGTTTACGTCAGTTTGGATATAAGATTACATACTTTCGGGGGACGTTTTTGAGATTGTATACATAATAATGCATGTGAGATGCGTTTCAGTATATGAGAGGATAAACAACGCACAACTCTAAAAGTATATTTATCAATTCATGAAATCCTATCGCTATTTTGTTTCTGAATTACATCGCTGGTATATATCTGTATCTCAATCATCGGAAGCATGAACTACTCTCAGTTACTGAGCTTTACATTTCACCTAATATCTCAAGACTTTTGGAGATTATGAAATGTGAAGACAATAGATATCATTTGAACTTCATTTATGATTTTAGAATTTTATCCCTTAAATGGATGTTTATTCAACCAATAAAAGTCTTGGATAAATATTTGCTTTATTCACCTGGTAGCAGCTGCAAGTAGGGTGATACAGTTTCCCCGTAGGTTTAACACTGAAAGAATTTATTCCTATAGTAGGAACGGACCCGTTGACCTCTGACGTCTACCGCATTCGTGTTGTCATGACCTGGTTTACATTTGTGGGAGATATAATGAACCGACGTTTATCAAACGCTGACCGTCGCGGAAATGTTTAGTTTTAGAATATACAGTACGTGGGAAGTGGATTGTAACTAAATCACCCACGGAGTGGAGTTATCACCCAAGCTATAATTTTCAAATTTTGTACATATCGACAAAAAACACAAGCAATGTTTCAGCCAATGGACCTCCGGGCTTAACCCGGAGGTCCATTGGCTGTAACATTGCTTGTGCCGGTTATGCTTTGCTACAAATTTGCAATTATTGGTTGGATGGAATCTCCACTCTGCGGGTGGTTTAGTGATAATACACTCTCCACGTACTGTATAACACATTTCAACTCTAACAATAAAACGAACAACAGTTAACAAAGAAAACACAAAGTAAATCAAATGAAACCAAGCGTTGAAAACCATACACGCTCCATTGTGAAAGGCGGGGACATGATGAGTGATGTTTCATTTTCCAAATTAGGAACGTGTAAATAAACAAATGAGCGTATCACCTGCTTTGTTTATAAAACTTAAGTTGAATCGACGACGAAAAAAAAACCCAATAAACAACGAAAGATAAACATTGTTCATTTAATAAAGTATTTTTGCAACTTAAACTCAAGTTTGTAGGGGAATTATTTTTAGACAGAAAAGTATCACTGCCCCTTGTTTAGTTTTTGGCTGTTTTGCTTGTCGATCGAATTAGACCAATGTGCTCCTCACTTCTCACAGTGTTTTGTAGTGGGTAACAGCACGATTTCGCAGCGTAAACGATTTATCTGATAAACAAAATAAACGTATAGTGTTTTCAAGTAAAACATTTATTCTACTCGAACGATTAAGAATTAAACCTACTCGCCAGAGGCTCGTCAGTTTCCTTCTCAATCCCACTCGTAGAATATTTTTTTACTTCAAAACACTATACGTTTATTCTATATTTTACCCGCACAATGCACGGGTGTTAAATTTTCCCCAATTTGTATTTTTTTATTTGTTGGTGTTTAAGATCACATACTTCTGCACAATCACTAACATGGAGATAAGGTCAAGTTTAGACAATCGTTTATACCCATGTTGCCCATATTAGTGGGATTTCATCCAACTATTTGGTGACTGGTTCCTACTTTACTAGTAATCCAGAGCTTATTTTCTTTAGTAAACGATCACTGCTTCTCTTCCCTGGGTGCAGCGGTGAAAAATTCGTATTACATGTTATTACTGTTGGCCAAATACCATGAAAGTAATGGTGCTTTTATTTTATTCTTTCAGGATGAGAAAAATCAGGTGTTGGTAACCAATGTTTGGCTTGATCAGGTAACATATGCAATATTTCTCTATTTATTCTGTGCTTGAGAATTATGCACACCGGCTGAGATTTTCTTAGTGGGGACGCACACTTCTCAGCCCAGTAGCAGACTCAACCGGGTGGGCTGTGGGCAGTATAGTACTTCGAGTACTCCCTCTTATTGATTGACCGAGATACCTCCCACCTCCCCCGTAGGCAGATATTGGAATATTGAGGGAATTTGTGCTGTAAACATGACATAGCCTGGATCGTACGCTTTGCTCATTACTGTCGACATTTAATTTCTGGTGAGGACCAGAGATAGATGGTTGCTGGGGTGTAATGGTTGACTCCTTTTTATAGAGTGCGGGAGGTGTTACTGATTTTTATATATACGCGTATTAAAATGTTGTACAAGTTGGTACAATGAATTTCATGGAAGGCCAGCTTACCTCCATTGAGGTTTTCACCGGATAATTTATTGATTTTGTTGTGAGTGTAGAAATTGGCGCGTTGTTTTGGTAGCGGGACTCATTTGAGTGCGCATTGCCGGAACAGGATTGAGCGCGGTGTTTTGGTTGGCGGAACTCCGTAGAGTACGCGAAACCATAACTGATTACAGCTTACTTCAGCTCACTTGAGGTAAGGTAAGCGTCAAAGCAGGTTTATTTGCGCATTGAGGAAAGTTGTACGCATCAAGTGACATTATTGTGGTGAAGAAGCGCGTTAACCATAATGAGGAGCGGTGCTTGTATACCTTGGTAGACAAGCCCCGCTCACCATAACAAACCTCCATTGGTTTAATAGGATTAAAAGTCCTTTAGTGACCAGAGTTTATCGATTTTTTTTTAAGTCCAGGTAAAACAGTATCCCCACGAGTTAACCTTTATAATACACAAGTTTAGGGTCTTGTATGTATAGGAATTTAATACATATATATTTACTTTCTCTATAATCTTGTTCATTGAGCCCCTTAGATTTGTTAGCCCCTAGAGATTGGATATAGGGGAATTGTACCTGATTCTTTAGGCCCTTACGTTTTTCCAAACTGATGCCCCCCATAGGGACCCTCTTATTGTTTTGAACGGAGGCATTGTGCAAGTCTTCCTCATTGGAGAAAGACTTGTAGCACTGGCTTCACCCAAACCTTACAAGGCACCGCTTGTGGTGTGAGTTAAGAGGGGCGGGGTTAGTGTGGTCTGTTACAGTATTAGAAGGTGACCGCACAAAATATTAGTGTCCTTTCTGAGAACCAAGTGGGCAACATCTCTTGTGCCGAAGTTATTCAGCTGCGTTTGATACAGATGAAAATGTTCAAGACGACTTCAAGCGAACTTGAACTTGTTTATTTCTCCTACAAACCATTATACAATGGTACATACAGGTAAGATGAAAACGCTACACAGTAGAAAAACAGAATTTTTAATTTAAGTTTTTCTTGTTTTCTTTTACATTTACTAATTGAAGTTATCATACTGTGCTTATAGACAGCAAACTGTACAAGTCAATCCTCCATTCGGAGGGAAGTTCAGTGATAATTCAGTCATAAACTCCCCTATCCGCATCAGTAGCTCAATTTCAGACATGGACCATTATATTAGTCTGTTTTACACTGTTACTAAATAAATGAGTTACAAAACATATGAACTTATCCTGTTCTGTAAGCAGATTTTCTGGTGTGACGACAGCTTGGACACCCGCATAATAAGCGTTTACCAAACTCAATAATCTAGTCTGCGTTGTTCGCACAATTCTACGTTCATATTCTATTATTTTCATCAATTCTTACTTCCAAAGCAGCTTTCTGCTCATTCCAGTGTGGTCTCATAAGATATTGTTTTAATCTTATTTGTTTTACAGAGTTTGGTGAGCAAGTTATGTAATTTATATTAACGCCTTCGTAGCGACAACTTCTTGGACTCTCTCTTCTCAAATACCACGAAGACATCCTTTAACCTGCACGGAGTGTCTCTCTTCGTACAGAGGACAGCCACTTTACGTCCCACCCAATTGGACGGAACGCTGTAACAGCATCAACCCCCCATCATTGATACTAATAGAGTGTGATCAGGCGCATCGAGAACTTTCCCCGACCAGAGATTGATCCCGGGACCACTGGCCGGAGAGACCAGCTCATTTATCCGCCACTCTCTCTCTCTCTCTCTCTCTCTCTCTCTCTCTCTCTCTCTCTCTCTCTCTCTCATTCCTCTTTTTGTCTCTCTTGATGCAAAAAATGGAATGCAAGCATTTTATTTAAAAGTGTCGCCCATGGTCGTGTTAGGATTACGAAATGTCAGTAATAATTTATTTCGTCGGGCCAATGGTCTATAGAATTAAATAACCATTTTCAGTTCTCTTCATCATAAATTGTCACCACTACTCCCAAGTTTAACCCTCTGCACTTTCATTTTAAAATGACAACGTTTTAAGCGTCAAATATTTCCCATAATGCAGTTTGATATTTAACCCAATATACCTGGTTTGACATAGCTCAGTGAGCTCTGGGAAACAAGATATAATTGTTTAAATTCAATAGTAAAAGAATAGAAAAATAGAGTGATTGGAGAAAATTATGTTGCATTACCAGGGTGCTAGGGGTTAAAATTGATTCTTTCATTTTCCTACGATAAATTAGTTGAATCTACGACTTATAGAAACACGCGAATACAAACGACAATGAAGAGTACCTGGGTCGTGCAATGTGAAATTGAAAACAGTGGTGTTTCTTCCTCTGTGTATAAAAAGTCGAAATGAAAAAATCATTTTTAGGAACTTTTCACCCAACTATTGACCTTTCTCGTCTACCGATTATTGATAATTTCTTGGAATTTTTTTTTTATACACAATACTTGCTAAACTGCATTCCTTGTTCAATTGTGGGGAAAAGAAATCGCATCTATTACCAGCAAGTAAAATGGAACCTAATTTCCTGTGGGATATTGAATATTGTATACTAATGGGGTTCCGACGATTGATTTACTAGACTCTCTCACATGTCGATTATAATTCACTGCAGTGTTCTGCAAAATGATCTAGGAATGGAATCAGATCTTTACTTCATTCTAGTTTACCCAATTCTCCGATTCAGTCTATGATCAAAGGTCTGATTATTTCGTAATTTGGGCACAAAGAGTATCATTTGAGCAACAATATATCCAGAAATGCAATTTCAGTTGTGTATAAAACTGAACAAATATTTCCCCGAAATTTTAACATGAATAGCGTTGAGAAATTGATTATTTGTGTGATATTCACGATCCATTCCTATGAGGGTAAGAATATTCCAAAGACCCCCTTAGCTCTTTCCAGGAACCAATACTAAACAACTTTTACAATTGCATTTTATAAAATTGTATTTCTCCCAATTAATATAACGGACTAAAATGAAACATTAGCATTTTAAAAGATGTGGCAATTTGCCAACTGGCAAATTGCCACATCTTTGAAAATGCTAATGGTCCATTTTAACCCATTTAAAATCATAACTAGAAAATATAATTCTAGCAAACACAACTGTAGAAGTGTACAGTATTGGTCTCTGGTTTGTTTGTCAAGGAATCCACCACCAAGCTTTCCTTTTAACTGGTAGAGTGCTGGAAGCTCTATTTTGGGCTTTACCAAAAGTGACAGGCAATAACTGTCTGTAGCTACATTCTGCCTGTGGAAGCCTTTATTGTCCGCGATATGAATCAGATTTTTTATACAATACCTTGCTCTCTGACATTTAATTGGATAGTGCCTATAAGGCACTATCCAATTGAATGTAATAGAGCAGTATTTGACGAGCTTTGATTTGTTGTCAGAAAAAACTCAGCACTTTACCAGTTAATAAATAGGAGATACACAATTCTTCATAATCCCACAAATATTACTAAACATATGTATTGGGCGATTCAAAGTTCTTTGCCCGAGAGCAATGTGCATTGCAGTTGCAGGTTCTCCTTGTCAAAATACATTTCTGAAAAGTGTGTAGTTTGAACATGGCTCGTGACACTTTAAGCGTAGCAAGACCGTAAAAAACAGATCTCGATTAAACATATGGATATCTAGTCTTAATAATAATAACACCTTGGGCGGCCGCTGATTTGTCGCGGATCTCAGACGAAAAGGCCTTGGTTGCCCCATGCGCTCCCTATTCCCACGCTTCTTCTCTCCTCCCAACACTCGGAAACGAAGTGCTTGATGACATTCCGTGTCCGATTCTACTCAAACTCTCCAATAAGCATACTAACCCTCTCCTTTGTACCACCCACTAACCACATGTCCTTCATTCTCCCATCCCACTTCCCCATTATACTACCAGTGAATCTTATTCTGTTAGACTGGTATTTTGGGCATTCCAGTGGAAAGAAGAATAAACTAAAGATAGCAATACTCATCATTTTGTTGTTCTGTCATACTCATACGCAAACTCTCAGACTGTCTGTCTAATGCTGTAAGGAACCGAAACAGTTATGGGCGTTTTGCTTACTCGCCTTTCGTGGAGTTTAAGCATTTACTCTCAAAGATATACAAATATAAGTTCGGGTTTCAGTTATAGACACTGCAGCTAATAAGTATGTAATTCGCCACAAAAACATAAAGATATTTATTTAACCATTCAATGAATTTACTTGGATTAGTCATAAAACCCTAGCTATGGATTTGATTCCTGGCCATAAAAACATCCGATTCATTTACAAATAAGACAGGCGGCTTGAAACCTTTACTAATTATGGTGATATTGACTTGAGTGGATTACAGATGGCCGTGAGCAAATGGAGTCTCTACGAGGACAGATTTTGTGAAACAACTGTTCACATTATCCCGATAATTCCTTAATTTTTCTTTTTTATTTACCAGTTCTAGTCGACGGGACTTAATTGAGGCAAAGACTGTTTTGGACAGAATGATATTATTTTGTCTGGTGAGTCTGTCTTTGCGCTTGGCAAGACGCACCACAAACAGATACCTTTCCTTTGTTATGTTGAACGTGCCGACGTTAACCAATTACCTAACACGAAAGTAAACGACACCTGCAAACAAAAGTCTTGAATAACTTTTTATTTTTCATTTTGGCATCAAATACATATAGGTTATGAGTCCTCCTTGGAACGAGCTCAAGGAGATCGTTCCAAAGAGGTGTCGTAAGCTATTTTTTGAGACATAAAAAATGAAAAAAAACAATGAAAATTGAATGGTGATTTTTATGAATAGCGCTGGACGATTTTTGTCGTTACGTTGGGTAAAGAGTTAGTGGGTAAAATCAACACTCCGTCCGTTGGGCGAAAATAATTTAGGTGTTGCCTTAGAAAAATATTTTTGAAACGCAGTAAATGGCCGATGTATTGTGAAAGAGTGTTTTAAAAACAAGTTTCGCATAATGATATTCCCTGTATTAGCCACGTTGTAGCCATAGATACTGACGTATGATTAGGCACTAATACTTAAATTAATTTGTTGTGTGTTGAACAGACTGGCGCAATTGTGTTTTTCCTGTTTGACGCCCAACATCGGTCACTGTCAACTTTTACCAGAAACATTGAAATTCGTAAGGTTACAGTCAGGTCAACAGTCCAATCATACCACTTTGTGCTCTTTGCAAGGCTTTATAAAATGTATCGCCAATTCTTTCCCCTATATCGGACTACAAATTGGCAAAAACAATGAAATAATGAAACTGAACAAATTCTCTCCATGTTGTTACTTGCAGATAATGGCCCTTCTATGCTTTATTGTTATGCCCCAAAGTTACTTTGACCAATCAGAACGCTGGAACACCATCTATGATCTTTGATGCTTTTCCACTCGCTTCGAATTTTCAAAATTTAAATTAAGACACAAAAACAGTATTTAAGTACCCAAAATATTTTTTCAAGGTACCGTATTTATTAATTTAAAACATTAAATATTTCAAAAATGGACAGAAAATATTATTTGTTGTCCCAAAGGTTCTTTGTTGTTTTTCCTTTTACGACCCTATCGACTTTTTATGCTGAGCCGGAAGCGAACATTTTCTTTACAGTTTACGCAATACACTAAAATTGATTTTTTGAACGTTTAAAAGTGCTTTCTTACCTCTTCCGGGTGGTAATGACGCTACATGTATGTGAGAGCATTTCAGATATGCTTGTAGCTATACACTTTATTTTGTAAACAAATATCGCACTTCAAACAGCGACGATTGTTAATTGCAACCATGGATCCGGATCCGTGCCATTCACTGTTTACAATTCTACACGGTGCTGTCAAAAGAGGTTTCTAAAAATACACGTCCGATCATCCTTTGTTAAATTTGTTAATCCCTTGATTTATATGGACTTTTGGCATAATAAATATGTAACATGACGTGTAGGTGACTGATACATTTCCATACAAGGTTCTCCGCCTCACCTGATATGAACTCTCATCGCCGTGTATGGAAATGCATCAGCCAGCAACATGCCATGTAACTTATATTACTATATCACTCACCAGCTTCCCGTGAATTTTTACACTGTAATTGAGAATCTTGTATAATCTTTTTTGTCGCTTTTCCTTTGCACGCGAGAACAAAATCTTACAGTTTTGTTTCTGGAATACTTACATTTATCGCTCTTAGCCTCGCAAAGACTAAAATGTAAGCGGCAGTTATTTGATATGTTTTTAAATACGCTTTCCTCATGAGATACCAAAAATTAACAAACATACGTTGTCTGATGTTAATAAAGCACCCACAACTCGAAAGAGTATGTCACTATGTTATTAAAATGAAAAAGGCCCCGTAATTTGAGCATTTCCTTGTCTATTTCGTTTCGGCGATAAAATTGCCAGCGAAAGTACCGCCCTCCGGTGCCTATGTAAACAAAAACAGATTCGCGCGTATGAATATTGATTTATTTAACATTTAAACTCTTATTAATCTGACGATCGTGGTATAAATAAAATATACCCAAAGTGGCTTGCGGTACCAAATGTTCACCACTTGTGGCGAAGTGGTGTTAACCGCGCGCCAAAGGCTCGCGGTTAACACCACTTCACCACCCGTGGTGAACATTTGGTAAACCAAGCCACTATGAGTGTATTCTATATATCTCACAATGTTCAACTATAATAGCTCTATTAACACTTTACCTAATGAATCGGTCGCATCCTCCAACATAATTTGCAAATTAAGCAGTTGAAAAAACATTGTTTGTCCATAAAATTTCAGAAAAACTCTATCCTGTGATCCCATATTGAAACGAGCTCGTCCCAATGAGGGGGTCACATGAAATGGTTTTGTTGAAATTTTATGGACAATGTTTTTTTTTTACAAAATGTAATTTCTTATTCGAAATTGTGATATAGCGTGCGTTGAGTAAATAGGGAACTAGCATTTTAATTTCATATTTCATTTCCAAACCAATAAAATGGTTGTCGTTTCGGCGCAAACGATATACGCGCTGCAAAGTACATTTTCAATCCTCCGATAAATTTATCGAGAAAAGACTTTATCTCACAATCGGGGCGTTTTTGCATTGTTACGCAATTAAATTTTAATGTATCTGGGCCCTTGTTCCGAATCCGCATCAAGGGCCCCTGATACAAGCGCATGATTCTGCTGTTGCCAAAACAACGGAATTAATATCATTTTTCGATCGCTTCGCGTTTTTCACTTCAGAGAAAACAATATTAGGTGAGGCGAAGCCGAACCTAATATTGTTTTCTCTGAGCCGTATATGACACTGTATCTGCCAACGAAACGCCCTGTAACGTATTTATTATGCACGGCATGCTAATATGTCACTGGGGAAGTTAACTCAACGAATAGTTAAATTATGCGCACTTTTCGGCATCTTGGGCTGGTTTGTAGCCTATTATTGGGATTTTCCAGAACGCCCGAGTCGAGGCTTCTCTCTTGAAGTTGAAGGATTAGCTTTCGCTATGAAATGTGGAAAACTCAATCTCAATAAACGATGAACGGCATATTTTAAAATATAATAAACCTTTACACCAAGAGGGATATTTAATTCACCAGTAATTATTGCAAAAGTAACAACCAAATTCAGGTTGACGAAACACACAGTTGCTCCACATCGCAAGACAGTATTCAGTAAAGTGAATCCCAGTGACGTAATTTTCTCTGAAGTGTAACGTCATCACTGACCTCAATACGGAGATCAATGAACGCTATTCTATTCGCGTCTTTCCATCGATAAGGCAAATGAAAAAGTTCCTCTTAAAATAGTTTTATAACACATTTTGTGGTCAATATTGTGAGTTAAATTTATCATCACCACAGTGTGTGTCTCCGGAAATTCTGATCAAGTCTCGTTGTAGGCACAGAATCGCATTTCGACTCGCCCAAACGGCCTCGTCGAAATACTGTTCTGTTCCTACAACTCGACTTGATCTGAATTCCCGGATACACACACTGTGGTGATAATCTGTATATATCAGTGTAACTGCGTGTTGTTCTAGCTTGATTGCTTCCAGCGATTCAGATGCAAAAGAAAAAAAAATAATGAGGTTTCATAATTTAATAATTAACTATTTTGAGAAGTTTTAAATATATATATAGAAACCTATAAAGTCCATCGCAAACGCGATTCGAAAGTTTGTAATGTTCTATAAATAGTAACGTAAACAAATCGTTACCAGTCACACGGTTGTGTTATGCGATTGGAAGAAACAGATATTGTATCAGGGATCTCTGATAGACACTGTGTTCTGCTAATTACGAACGCAATGTGTACATAATGTAAGATAGCATTAGATGTCATAAAGTATGTTTTGAAGGAAAAATTGAAAACAAAATAAAATATGAAGAGCGACTTTTGTGAATAGCGTTAGTAAAAAATTCTCGCCCATATGATACTTTCTATATTTAACCACTTCTGGAACCCACCGATCCTTTTTTCCCAATATTTTTATCAAGTTTTTTCCAACTATTTTTGACCCGCCCACTCTAGTGTCACACCCCCACCCCACCCCAACCCCAGTATCCTTTTTAGATGAGCGTATGTCTGACTCACATGTTCTTTCTCCTTTAGTCCGGGTGAATATTTTGTTCTGCAGGTGCAAAGATATGTAACAAGATAACAGAGTATAAGGCAGCTCAGTATTTGCAAAACTTTAGTATTAGTTTAAGTTTATCACAGCGTATATGTACATGTAATTTGATAGCATTCGCGTGTAAAAAAGAGAGCCTCAAGTATCCTTGATAAATGAGGGTCGGTATGATACACAGTTTTTTTTTCTTTTTCGCTTGTTTTGTTCTCTTGGCCGGGCGAATATTGAGTGGGTGCATGAAAGGATGGGTAACTGGATAGTAGAGTATGAGACAGCTCAATATCTGAAAAAAATTACCATTAGCTTAAGTTGATCAAAGCATATATATACATGTAATCTGATAGAATCCACGTGTACAAGAGAGACCCCCCCCCCCCCCCCCCCCCCAAGTATCCTGGATGGATGGGAGTCTGTCTGATACACATGTTCTTTTTCCTCCAGTCTAGGTGAATATTTTGTTTTTCACATGCACATATATATAACAAGATAATAGAGTATAAGGGCCTGTTTTCACGGAGACGCGTATCGAGTATAGCGTATAGCGTACGGCGTAGAGCGTAAAAATACATGTAGCTTGAGTCAATGAGATGTTCGCACGACAGGCGTCCAGGCGCGTCAGCGTATAGCGCATAGGGTATAGTAATGCGCCCCGACGCCTCTGCAGTATTTTTACGCGACTCGACGCCTGTCGCTTCGGGAAACTTGATGGAAAATTTGTGATGAGGTCATGACCTTGACCGCAATACTAAAGGGATAGGGCATACCCAAGCACGCAAGACTGTCCAGTGGACGTGCATATTCCCCATACATTTGTATACACGTTGATATAATAACGGTCAATGTGGAGCCTTAATTCCGGTACCAGCGAATGGAATATTCCGGATATTTGACGCCGTTCGTTGATGGGATGCACCCACCATCTTCTCATTCTCTTTATGTCTCGTGTGCACAGGTCATCGCTACCGTTAACGCGTCTCGTTAACGCTATACGCTATACGCCATACGCGATACGCGTCTCCGTGTAAACAGGCCCTAAGGCATAATGCATCTAATATCTGCGAAACACTAGTATTATTTTAATTTTATTACAGCATATATGTACATATAATTTGATAGAATCTACGTGCGCAAGAGAGAGCCCCAAGTGTATCCTTGATAAATGAGGGTCTGTATGACACACGTTTTTTTTCCTATCCCTCAGCAGCTGTTTTATATTAAATGATAACTTATTTAGCCCGTTGCTCGATAGGATAGGATAGCTGTAAATTTATTAACCCTTTACCTGACAAGAAAAGCAGACGACACTTGCAAATAAAATACTTGAATAACAATTTTTTTTTCATTTTTTTGTCTCAAACACATAGCTTATGACCCCTCATTGGAACGAGCTCAACAAGCTCGTTCCAATGGGAGGTCACAAGCTATGTTTTCGTGATAAAAAATTAAAAAATAATGAAAATGGGATGGTATTTTTGTGAATAGCGAGGGGCGGGTTTGGACGTTGTTACATTACGTAAAGGGTTAAATAAGAACAAAGAGACAGCTGTTGACTGTCTGAGGATAGTTTGGACGGCAAGGGTACACTCTTTATTGTTTTTCCTGACGAAAACAGTCTAAAAAGGACTATTAAACATGTGGAGGAAGAAAACATGGAGGTTTGGTAAAAAATGGCCTTTCGGTCGCTTCAAGCACCCCATCATATGTGTCTTGAAAGGTTTCAGACGTTGGTCAAATGGTTAATGAAACAATCAAGATTAGTGTTAAACGACCCCTGTCTCTGCTTCGCGCATCTACAAATCAAATTGTAATGTAAGGGATGTAACTCTGTATAACACACTAAGCTACGGAACTCCGTTTTATATGTTGAACTATGGAACTCCATTGGTGTAACTTATCAAATTGAAAATACGCCTTCATTTGAGACGATACTGTGGTTATGAGATAAGAGTAGTACATATATAGAGCGTTTTGAATCCGAACTATAAAGCACGTTAACAGAAGTTAATGAATTAACAATAACACTTAGACAAACTGTTTGTGTTATTTCAGAGAATAATTAGTAGCTATCCAATTTCACCAGCAGACCTCGACTGCGCCTCGGGTTCGCTCATATAATGTCGGACTACTAACCATCCCGCTGAAGAACCCATAGTAGTATGTCTCGCACGTTTCGACCCTCATTGATAGGACCCCGGTGCAGGACCCCGAAGTGACGTCATGTCACGTGACGTAGTGACGCCATGTTGTGTTGTCATGGTAACCCGCCTGAGCGGCCATCTTGTGACGTCATCTCCATAGTGATACGTGGTGTTAGTGCGCATGCGCAGCGCGTGTTATTAGGTGATACGTGTTTCCGTCGTCCATTTTGTATACTGGAGGCCGCCATCTTGGGTTCTATGGTAGCACGTGGTTGCTATGTTACCCAATTTTTTTGCAATAGGACGGGGTATGTTCGGAGGGTATGTTCCTTTGTAGAAGGGTATTTTTTCTGGTTTGGATTTTCCCAGAATCCTCGTTTAATTACCCAAATAAACCCGTCAAGTTGTACTATTTCGAATTCTTTCAGAATTCTCTGCTTCTATCTATATATGCAATAGTTATCGTTTATCTGGCCATGTTCCTTTATTTTAGAGTATACTCCAGTAGCGTAGAAGAGCCTATCAATTGGAACAGCTTTGCTTATTATTACTATATTTAGCTATTCTGGTCTATTCTTGTTAGTTCTGATCCTATTCTAAGTACTCTTGTTGTTTCATTTATCTAGATCATTTATATAAATTATAACTAACCAATCAGATTGTTTGATTTCCCATAGCCTGTATGCATAGTTATCTCCCCTTATTACAATGAAGTTGTATCCGATTCTCATCACCTCTACATCCAATGGCAATATCCCCGGGCACCCCAATTTCGGCACCCCTTTTTTGAAAATTTACTACGACTCTTAGCCTCATTTCAGTATTTAACAGCCATATCCCCAGGCACTCCATTTTCGGCACCCCTTTTTGGAAAACATATGGCCTTCGGCACCCCTTTTTGTCATATGAGGCCACGAGGGCTATGTAAAAGCCCTCAATGAGGCCTCATTTATTATCCCTCATATCCTCATTGAATTTTGAGGTCATGAGGACCATTAAAAATCCCTCAATGAGGTATAATTTACTACGACTCTTAGCCTCATTTCAGTATTTGAGGATACCTATGACCTGGTATTGTATTATTCGGGGATACCTATCGAGGATACCTATCGAGGATACCTTTTATAGGATACTTATCTGAGGATACTATATAGGCTGTACATATCCCTGTAGGTCTCTTGCTGGCCCTTAGTACTATTAACCCACCTGATGCTTCATGTTATCCTATGACTGGTATAGGTAGTATGCAATGCTAGGCATAGGGGTATTGTGGGTAGGGGTACTGCCTGGTAATTTAGAACGGTACTATAGTATGGGCGGTATATACACCTATAGGCCCCGGTTAGTGCTTGGTACTATTAACCAACCGATTGTTTTGTTTTATTACATGGCTAGTATATGTAGTACGTTATGGTAGACCTGGTGATTTTGTGGGGGTGGGGGTAATTCTTCGTAGTTTAGAACGGTAGTATAGCATAGGCTCTACATATCCCTGGAGGTCTCTTGCTGGCCCTTGGTACTACTGATCCACCAGGTGCTTCATATTATTGAGCGGTATTCTGGGATGGGGGTCAATGCCGGGTAATACAGAACGGCAGCAGAGTATGGTTGGTATATTCCCCTGTAGGTCCCATCCTAACCATTGATAGTATTAACCTACCAAATTCTTTGTATCATCCTGTTACTGGTAAGATCGTACGTAATAGCAGTAGTTCTGACCCTCTTCCAAGTACTCTTGTTGTTTCATTTATCTAGATCATTTATATAAATTATAACTAACCATTGATTTCCCATAATATGTATGCAGAGTTATCTCCCTTGTGTATAATAAAAGCCTATATCCAAAGGCCATGTTCCCAGGCACCCCAATTTCGGCACCCCTTTTTAGGAATCCCATTTGGAGAATCCCTTTTTTTCTGAAATGAGGATAAGAGTCGTAGTAAAAATCCCTCAATGAGGTCTAATTTACTACGACTCTTATTCTCATTTGACAAAAAAGGGATTCTCCAGAAGGCACCCCAATTTCGGCACCCCTTTTTAGGAAGAATCCCATTTGGAGAATAGCTAAATATAGTAATAATAAGCAAAGCTGTTCAAACTGATAGGCTCTTCTACGCTACTGGTGTATACTCTAAAATAAAGGAACATGGCCAGATAAACGATCACTATTGCATATATAGATAGAAGCGGAGAATTCTGAAAGAATTCGAAATAGTACAACATGACGGGTTTATTTGGGTAATTAAACGAGGATTTTGGGAAAATCCAAACCAGAAAAAATACTCTTCTACAAAGGAACATACCCTCCGAACATACCCCGTCCTATTTCAGAAAAATTGGGTAACATAGCAACCACGTGCTACCATAGAAACCAAGATGGTGGCCTCCAGTATACAAAATGGACGACGGAAACACGCATCACCCTAACAACACGCGCTGCGCATGCGCACTAACACCACGTAGCACTATGGAGATGACGTCACAAGATGGCCGCTCACGCGGGTTACCATGACAACACAACATGGCGCCACTACGTCACGTGACATGACGTCATTTCCGGGGTCATGCACCGGGGTCTTGCCAATGAGGGTCAAAACGTGCGAGACATACTACTACCCATAATAAACAAGAATGCCATTCATAGTATAGTATTGATATTGTTATAACGCATCATTTGTGTCAAAAATGTTGAAAGTATTGAAAATCCTTATTCTGTTTAGTATGACAAGTATAGCATGTACCTCTACGACCCTGATTACCCAGATATTTACCCGTGCAGCTAATGTTAAATTCTCATAGGAACCGGACTTTTGCCTGTGCAATTCTCGTCTGTGCAAAACTTCGGCTAGATCCGGCAAGTGGTGTACGTACTGCATGTATAGTATGATATAGTAAGGATAGTGGTGTATGTAGACACAGGGCTATGAGTATATATATAGTATGGGTATGTAATGGAATTTTGATAGGGAAGGTTGTTTTGTTTTTTAATTTTTTCACGCAAAAGGGTTGGCGTTGAAAGTGACGTCGTGATTATGTGCACGCGTCGTCATAGAAACGTTGACCGCAGTTGCTGTCCATTGTACAATCCGACATAACGTTATTCGGGAAAGGATGTGTCGAGATTTTCGAACTGGACTGAGATGGTAGTATAGTAAGGGCGTTATATACCCTTGTAGGCCACCTGTTATCCCTTGGTACTACTTATCGACTTAATGTTTCATTTTATCTTATGACGGGTATAGGTAGTACGTAATGCTAGTCCAGGCAGTATTGTGTGGGGTGTGTGGGGGTAATGCATGGTCATTTAGTGCGATATTGCGAAGTAGTACCTGGTGGTTTAGAACGGTAGTATAGTATGGACGTTGTACCCCTGTCGGTTCAATGTTAGCCCTTGGCACCACTATCCACTTAGGGCGGTGTGCTGGCCCACAGACGGTATTGGTAGTACGTAATGCTAGGCCAAGGAGTATTGCGGGGTGGGGGTAAAGCACGGTTGTCTAGTGGGGTAGTATAAGGTGTCTGGCCTGTATCCCAGTTGGTCTGTTATTAGTATTTGGTACAATAACCCACTGAATGTGGTATAGGTAATGTGTTTCGCAAGGCTTTGCGGTATTACGAGGTAATTTTAAAATGGGTTACTCCGCATACTGCTCTACGGCTCATCTTGGTATTTGAGGATGCCTATGACATTGTGATGTATTATTTGAGGATACATTTTGCAGGATATCTATCTGAAGATGGTTATGGCTCCTAACACCGTTCAACTCCTGGCTTCTAGGCCACCCAGCACCTTCATAGTGGTACTACTATGGCTCTTAGTACACTACTGTCGCTAAGGGTCCTAGTTCACATCACTTTCATACTTGTTTTTTTTTCAATACTGCATGCTCGATCAACTCGAATCTTATCGAGCAAATGTGCTCCACATACGACTCTTATGCTCATCTCGGAAAATAGGGATTCCCCAACCACAGATATTTCCCCAAAATGGATTCTATATGGATTCCATTAGTGGGATTCCAAGCCCCAAAACTGCTGCTGATGGTCTTATCATCAGCTTCCACCACATCTTCAGCTGTCTGTCATATGATCAGCCTCCATTGTATTCACCATTACTAGAGTGCTCTACAAACCTCCTACCATTACTACTGACTTGTAGCATTACTTCAGGTTTGTTAACAAATGCTCGAATGAGTGACTCCACATACGCCTCTTATGCTCAACGCGGATAATAGGGATTCTCTAACCATAGACGCTTCCCGAAAGGGCATTCAATTAGTGGGAGTCCATAAGTGGAATTCCAAGCTCTAAAACAGCTCCTGGGGGTCTTACCATCGGCTTTCTCCACGCCTCCAGCTATCTATCTTATGATTAGCATCTATTGTATTCACATTTACTACTGTGTTCCACCAGCCACGCAGCCTTATACCATTACTACTGACGTGTAGCATAACTAATGGCTTGCTAACTACTTCAGATCATGACCTCTACTCTCGGCCAAGTCTTAGAATGTCAAAAGACTATCCATACTCTACTACGAGATTAGATACCAAACATACCCCACACAGCACTGCATGACCTAGCATTCCGAACTACCCACGAAATAGTACAAACCATTGGGTGGTTTTATAGTACTAAGGAGTAACAGTATACCTTTGGTGTACAGACCGTACATACCATACTACCATTGTAAACTTACCTCGTAGTGCAGTACAGTCTAGCATTACGTTCTAAACCACCAAGTACTATCTCGCAATTCTGCATTACACCCACCCACTCCGCAATACTGGACTATTATTACGTACTACCTATACCAGTCATAGGATAATATGATGCAATAATATGTCGATTAGTAGTACCTATATACAATTGAATATAACTACCATGTCAGTCCAGTGCGAAAATCCCTACACCTTCTTATCCGAATAACGTTATATCGAATTCACAGTGTGCAGTAACGGCAGTCAATGTTTCTATGACGTCGCGTGCACATCATGAGTAACGATGGCAATGGTCATATCAATCGTTTCGCGGGGAAAACTTGCAAGACATCTCACTTTCTCCATCAATATTCCATCACGTACCCATCCTATATACTCATATCCCTGTGTGTACATATATCACTATACATATCATAGCATAATATATATTCGGCACGTATACCACTTGCCGGATCTTTCTAGATGAAGCCGAAGTTTTACACTGACAAAAGTTGCACCAGCAAGAGTCCGATTCCTATGGGAATATAACACTAGCTGCACCGGCAAACTTCGAGGTAATCAGGGTCGTTCGGGTGCATTCTATATTACTAGTGTGTAATACAAAAAAAAAACTAAATATTTTTATATGGGTGATAAAAATTATTTCAGTTATCTTATGTTTGTGTTTGTCACACGATCATGAATATTGTGGCATCTATTTTAGGAATGGTACGATGAATTTTTGCAGTGGCCACCGGAGGATTTCAACAATATCACGAGTTTACGTATACCATGTCATAAACTTTGGCTGCCAGATATTGTATTGTACAATAAGTAAGTTCTTAATGTTTTTATAGAGAAAATGCTCTTTCTCCCACGAACTCACTACGTCGACACCCTGGCATCGAGAAGATGCCCCATGCAGCATCCAGCAATTATTGTCAGGACTGTTATCGGTGAAGGAAAGTGAGTAGTGTCTTGAGGTCTAATGACGAACTATCTGACTACGAAAAACATGTACTGGACAATAGGTTAAAATTTATACCTACACCCCCTAAGCTCTCTACTGGCAAATTTGGCCAATTTGACCACACCTATAGGTACATATAACCTCCATCGCGGGTACAAATAACCAGCATGAGCATTTGATGAAGCAATATCACACTCGCGACCAGATGCAACATTTATGATAATGCTCGTACACCAATGAGCATAAGCCTGCATCTACCCCCACCCCCACGCAAGAATAAGCTGATGTACTGGGGGAAGCCATGTGTTTACCCTGCCACCGTCACCCAGTGTGGGGTTGGGGATACATTACATCCTACTTCACCTGTAACAACACCAATTAATCCTACAGTAGGACCAGGTCGGACTGTCAAATACACTACACTCATGACCATTTAATGCTGTACAAACTTGTGTTTTGTAGGACAGCATTTAATTAAACATAAAATGGATAATACCATGCCACGTGCTGTTATTTCCGAACGAGTCGTTGAACCAACAGTGACCGATAAATGGTGCTTTGTTTGTCTTATTGAAAAACTATCACGTTTATGGACCGACCTGAGTCAAATAATCCGGAACTAACCCTGTTCTGATCACACTTACTATAGTTTTCAATTCCCAGGTCTAGTGTTGGAAGCTAGTCGGTCGAGGATCCCTTCAGATGTTTTGCCCTTCATAGCGTTCATGCTCGTTCACTACCAATTTGTTTCTTCACGCGAAAATTTATGCACACCGGGCTGAAAGGGTTAATCTGATACCACATCATAACTACATCAATCGGACATTATATTTTATGGGGCTTTCAGTGGGCGGATATGGTGTGATATAAGGCGAAGTGAGATCAATATTAGGGAGGCCGAAGGCTGAGCCTAAAATTGATCTTGCTTCGCCTTATATCACACCATATCCACCCACTGAAAGCCCCATAACGTATTTATTATGCCAGTCCTTTGAAAGAGACACAACCATAAGTGTACCCAGATTCCTAGCGCAAATGTTCTGTTATCGCTATCAGGGAATTTCCCGGTTTTACGTCATGTAAAGGTCACGCTAATAACAGGCGCTGAAACAACGGAGTTTTCTTCTCAATAAACATGAATATATATTAACAATTCACAACTTTAATTCAGTGTAAAGTACTGGGAAAATAAAACAACTGGAGCGAATGGGTTAACAATTCTTTCAAGATGGTAAGTGGGAACCGTTTCATTCATTATTTGTTGTTAATGGTGATATTAATGTTTCTATACATGCCGTTTTAGTGGTTTATTTATTGTATTTATTTGCATTTGTTTATTACAATTTCTCAAAGACTGGAAGAAACGTATTATAGTTGTACGTTGCTCAACAGACACACACGCAAAATTATTTGTTGTTCGTTGAACACGCGAAATTAGGAAAAACATCGAAGAGTGAGTTGCATGTCAAACACAAAATGTCGGAACTGACCGTATATAAGCTCTATATGCGGTCAGCTCGGTGATACACAGTCTCATATACGGTCACTAGATATTGAAGCTGATTGGTCAATAACAATTACTGGCATAATAAATTCATCTTGTAGTAATATCTATCAGAACGTAGATATCTAAAAGCAACTTTATTGCGGGTGAAGATCACAGATTTTCTTAGGCGTTTGGTGGTTTAGCTTTATATAATGTGTCAGGTGAAGCATTTTTAAACGGATCTCGAATGGAATGTGTGTCCTGAGCGTTCGCGCCATAATACTCGAGGTCTCCTTTCGCATTTGTAAAATTTTGCCTCCAACGTCTGCGATTGTCATTGACTCACTTTGAATGGAAATGTTTGTATTCATACGCGGTTTTGAGACACTAAAGACTCCATTTCTGTTAATACATGCTCAACTTATCACACCGTAGTTCCTTGGCGGACTGCGGATGAAAAGTTCTCTCTATATATGATTTTAGTCTCATTGTTAATGCATGTCAGTTTGCAACTTTAAGTTTTTTTCAGTATCCTGTCGCCATAACGGTAAGAAAAGGAAAACAAAGACAAACTGAACAACTGCACTTTATTTAAGTGCCTGTTGTCCAGAAATGATCAATCAATGCACACTGTTCCAATTTATCTCCCGACAGAAATCAAGGGAACTCTATCCCGGTGGCTTAAGTAATTTACGTCCTATTAAACCTTGTTTAACCAACTCCACCACCCTTTCACTTCGTGTTGCAAAGAAAATGTTTTTTTGCAGAATGTCCTCGTGTGTTTGGATGGCAGTTTTTGTATACTAAAAATAAAATGACATGACACAACGGATCTAAAAAATGAAATCTTAATAGTCCTTTAAGCATTCTTTGGTTTTGTTGTCAAACTCCCAGATCACGAGTCAGAAAGATATTTGTTGGCATCAATATAGGATGCAGTGTCTCTCTTTTGCATTGTTGTCTCACTATATCCATTTTGCATTTCGATGCAACTCTTATCGTTTATTGCATTAAATTACCAAATGAAGCTAGCTGTTCACTTGTTTTTACTGTTGACATTCGCGTATGCGATACACTATTGGAGTCCGTCCCAATAGTTTGCCACATAAAATCAGAGGAAAGTGTATTAACACTAACACTCTTTGGGGTAGAATTTTCATCAAGTTTATAAACCTGTATTCTGTGTAAAAGCATACGACTACGAGAACATGTTACGAGAACATGTTAACCATTTGAACCCTGCAGGCCGCTTTTTGGCACAGGAACACGATTCGTCATAATTTCATGAAGCTGGATGGCTGCTAAGTGAATGTGTAGGATAGACCAATTAATATTTTCAACGCGCAGCCTTTGGGCTGCACGTTGAAAATATTAATTGATCTACCCGCAAATAACGAATGTTGACTCTTCCAACTGCTGCCATTGAACTGACATGATTGATACTACCAGGGTTCAACCGGTTAAGGTATGATAAAGTTTGAGGCAAATGATAGGTTCCCCGAAAGGTCCATTGGTTGATACCTTGTGTTTTGGATTCCCTTCACATGCCTTGATAATTAAAGTCTACGTATAAAGTCCACTTCACGAGTCTGTTGTGGTAGAGCCTTATTCATTCCTTGAAACGTCAGGCCAGCAGCTTTACTAAAATGCGCTCACATGTTGGAGCAGCATGTGTCGGCTTTGGTGATGTCGCCTATTTTATTATTGACAAAGCCCATTCCATCGCCGTGTGGCTAAATAATCTACGTGAACAGATTCTTATGTAATCGTGCCCAATAGTTTGTTAAAATGAGACATACAAAGTGTGATTTTATCATATATTCTGTCCACATTATAAATTTTATGTTGGTAACTGGATATTTTACATGTACAGTTATAAACTCCCGTGGGAACCACAGGAAGTGAAACAGTGTTTTTTTACTGTGATAAACAAACCCCGTTTTACTGATAAAATAGGACCCATTCACCTATGATTGAGGTGCAAGTCATCTAAGACGAGCAACATGGGAATACACGATTGACTGAACTTGCTTTATATGCTGCTGTCACGTTTAGCCATTATGCAAACGTACGTGACCTTAAACACCAATAAATAAATGAACAGTTATAAAATATGAGTCTCAGACTATGATAAGTGTTTGATAAGGTCCGCTCTATGACAGTAAATTCATGCATGAAGTACTGGCACGTGTACAACGCATTTTTACATAAACCAAGGATGTTGAAATAAATCGCACTATCTCCTGATGTCTGTTGTATTAATCAGACGTTCTGGTTTAGTACTTTTTTCAGCAAAGTCTTTCCTTGTGAAAGACCGATTCTCAAAATTTATTTGCATCTCATTGTTTCGTCTTATTTATTTATTTATTTATTTATTGGTGTTTAAGGTCACATATTTCTGCACAATGGCTAATCATGACCACGAAGCCGGAGTACCCGGAGAGAACCACCGAGAAACGGCCAGCAACTGTCAACTCCCCAACATACTAACTCCACACAAGCAGGGTTAGCATTGGTTGAAGACAGGTGCACCATCGACGTGCAGTACGCCTGAGTGCACAGCGTCACCGTGCCCCCACATGGGCAATAGGGTGAAGTGTCTTGCCCAAGGACACAACGCGGTTGCCGCAGGTGGGATTCGAACCGAGGACCTCTCGGCTTGCAGCCTGCACCTCTACCTACTGAGCCACCGCGCCCCCTGTCTGCATCATTATTTCTGAGCAAAACATTACAGTCCCAGCTGTAATATCGTGAAGGGTACCCACGAGAAATATTTGTTAGAATTACAGTTGCTGGTCATGCTACAAATTGAACCTAGTGGAGGGTTAACATTAACGATTTGCCGTTGTTGCCAATCCTTGTTTAACCCCCATACACTCCGTTAAAATATCAAAATTTCAAGTAGCAATTTTTTTCCATACTGCAACTTGAAATTTAACCATTCAATCTCGTTTGACAGAGCTCAATGAGCTCTGTTATACAAGATTTGAATGACTAAATTCCTAGTTGCGTTATGAGGAAAATTTGAAGTTTGAAATTTTGCTATTTGGCAACAGAGGGTAAAAAATGAAGTCTAAACCTATTTTCTAACACTTTGTGTTTTTCAGTGCTGCAGAATATACCGATGGTCTAATGCCAGCCAACACCATGGTCAACAACCTTGGCAACGTATTCTGGCCAATTCCAACAAAACTTCTTAGTTCTTGCAAATTTGATGTCACATATTTCCCGTTTGATGAGCAAAAATGCAAGCTAAAATTCGGCTCCTGGACCTATGATGGTTTTCAAGTTGACGTTGTAAATAGGACCAGCGAAGTAGACCTAACAAACTATGTGATGAACGGTGAATGGCATTTAGTCAGTATCACTATTGTGAGGAATGTTGTATATTATCAGTGTTGCGTGGAACCCTTTCCGGATGTCACATTCCACATTCATATAAGAAGACGTACTCTGTATTATATGTACAACGTCGTGTTTCCTTGTATCATGATGTCGGCGCTGACACTTCTCGTGTTTTGTTTACCGCCTGATTCTGGAGAGAAAATTGCATTAGGGATAACGGTTTTGTTAGCATTTTCTGTGTTTATGTTAGCAGTAGCCGAAAATTTACCAGAGACGTCGGAATTCGTTCCTTTAATAAGTAAGTTTGTGGGGTGAAGCCGTTTATTACACATCCATTAAACTTTAAACCCTTGTATTTAACAGACTAGCCGCTATGACATAAATGTTTCTGTATTTAAATGGTAATGTTCAAATCGGAAGTTCCCCCCCCCCCCCCCCCCGCTCCGTTTAAACTAGTTCCTTGCCCGTATAGTCATTAGTTACGCTTCGAAAAGTTTCCAAATTTCGTTCTACAATTATCGATCATCTGTCGCGTAGCGTGAAAATGAAAACGCTCAAAGCAAAATAAAGACGGTCCACAAAAACATAAGTCAACCAAAAATGACATAATATTAAAAAAAACACAACATTAATCCCGTCCCGTGGCCGTGTCGTCTGCGGATCCCATTATATCTAAATTAGAGAACTTTATTTTCGTCAACAAAAACGCCCAAAAGAACAGATAACGAATGAAATTTAGACTGGATCCCTAAAGGTTCTTTTGATTTTTTATCGATCCACTTGATCAGTACCGCTTCAAATAAAAATAACGGACTCTTCACCTTTGGGTTTAAACAACGGAATAAAAATTGGTTTATTCAAATGAATTTTAATGGGTAATGGGTAATAAACACAGAACGCGAAGTGTGTTTGAATCGATGTGTGTTGGAATGGCGTTTTCTCGCGAAATATGACTACGCCATTCCAACTGGTTATATAAAAACACCCACCGGTTCAAACAAACATCGCGTTCTGTCAATGTATGTTATCCGTGTTGCGTATGATGTACAACGAAGAGTTCCAACATAACAAAAACAGTTATGACCTTTTTCCCATCGCACACGGAATCACAATTTATTTTAATTATATTTTGTTTCCAAAACATTTCAACAAAACATTATCATGTGACACCTCACTGGAACGCACTTGTCGAGCTCCTTCCAATGGTGGGTCAGGTGATATGGTTTTGTTAACATGTTTTGCAACTACTCAATTTGTACAGTACGCGGCGGATGCGATGGGTGCTGCCGAGTCGTGAGGTAAAATGGGTAAGTGACTTCCCGGTTTAATCCGATAAGATGCCACGAAGTTGCCGTGGCGGGGTCACCCCACGTAGCCGCGCTCTTAGAACAGAGGAAAGGCGTTACTATAAGTTGTATAACTTGCTCGCTTAACCCTTTACCCAACGCTGACGATATCAAAATTTATTATTTTAAATATCATTTTTTAATTTTTTCAAAAAATGTCTACAAAACCATATCATGTGACCCCTCGTTGAAACGAGCTCGACGAGCTCGTTCCAAAGAGGGGTCACATTATATGGTTCTGTTGAAAGTTTTCAAAAAATAATATTTTTTCAGCCACTGATATTGCATATTACGCAGGCGGACGCGGACGATTCGTTGGTTAAAGGGTTAACCCTGTAAAATTAATTAGCTTGAAGGACATGACGACCAAATATATCAGTTCTACTCACAAAACTCGTCATTGACAAGTTTAGCTATTCAAAACGTTTGGCAAGTGTCATATCTGGTCTTGTTTGGTAAAAGGTTACGAAAATAGTCTTGGCGTGATATATTTAAATTTTTAAACACTCAAAGCGCCGAATTTGCAAATAGAAAATGTCCTACTTACCGTTTTCAAGATCAGAACAATAAGAAATCATAATACTGCCCGTCGCCTCATCAAATGTCCAGGTGAATTTTCGAAACAAGAAATGATATAATAAAATTCATGTTTTGGAAACAACCACATCAACACAGGAGTCTTGATTCTTCACATATTAAGCGGTTTGAATTGTGCAAAACCTCGTTTTAGATTGCACAGTTGTATGGCTCATCAACAAGAGGAATTGTAATCAGCACAAACAAAACATGAGATCCGTAACTACCCTCTTTGTGATTCATCCAATGCCAAGATCAAAATCCATTTCGAATGCGTGCTACTCGAGACACACAGGATATATAACACAATACTGACACCCCAGTAACACAGCTTTTTAACCTTCCTGTACATTCTGTGGGCGATCTTGATATCCATCCAATTCCACAACCATCAATTGGAGACACACCATATGAAAAAGATGCATTTAGTTTAAACAATTTTTATTTCCATTAAACTTAAATAGTATGCACACCGGCACAATAAATTGGATCCGACACTCAACTTGAAGTTTTTTCGAGGTAGTTTTCAGATATAATACACTTACAGAAATAGTTGTATGATGGCAGAGGTAGAGCTGTCACGATTTTTTAATTTAGGAATCGATTAATCGTCGCAAATAATCGATAATAATCGATTAATTGTATCGAGATGACCCCCTCTCCCTCTCTTTGAAGTCGTTAAAAATGAAGTTCAAGTCAGATGACCCACATCGAGTAAACAACGAAGACGATCCTCTTTTAGGTACATTCAAAGCTTTGATGTTCTGAACTTTTGAACCGTCAGTGTTATAATCAAGACCAGTCGTCCGTTGCGAAGTTCAGAACATCAAAGCTTTGAATGTACCTAAAAGACAAATGCTTCTAACGGCTTCTTGAGATTTAACGTCGAAGTTCTTGACCTTTAACCTTTAGAAACAATAGTGTTTTCATCCACTTTTTTTAAAATTATTAAACGTCTAATACGGGGTAACATTTCCCGATTCTTCGACAATAAAAAATTCTAATCGATTTCGACATGGCCGATCGACAATCGAATAATCGTGACAGCCGTAGGCAGAGGTATAAGGAATGTTGTTATTCTGTTCTGCATGTAACATATTGGTTTGAGAACGACACATTGATGACAAAAATAATGTGGAAAAACTATACGTTAAACTGAGTTCTTGATAAAGGTGGGATGAGAGAGAAAGAGTCTGAAGCTGATAGAAACAGGATCATTACTTGACATTCACAGGTTTGTCTGGAGGAGTGCGCTGACATATCATTGAGCCAGCGAGCAAATTATGAAGATCTTTATAACCCAGGAAAGGGAGGGGGCATGTTTCCTCACAAAGTTTGTCTGGGGGACTGCACTGACATATCACTGACAGTGACAGAGAGAAACCAGGGAATGAGAGCATACACATGTACTTACATATACACATATATACACATGCACATGCATCCGTACATATACATATATAAATATACACTACTCAAAGTTTGTTAAGCACCAAATATTTGACACAACATTGTGAAATTTGCTTGTGACATATTTGCGATATTTTTGGTGTATATGATTGAGGAATGTATTGAGATGGCCCCCAGGGTTTTCATTAGCTCTCTTGACGGGCAGACTTTTCGTGACAGTCATGGGAAGCATGTACGCCTTGATTTTCATAATGTTTCTGTGTATTGTCTACATGTACAGGACGTGTGTAGGGTATTCAATCTTCATTTCAACACAAACCCTTGTGATCTAATGATTAAATATGGCAAATACAAAAGTGCACCATGAGATGATCACCAGAGCCTGGGCAAGATTTCAGCAGTATGGCACACCAGCCAGACGACATGGTGGTGGCAGAGACAGGGCAACATCTGCAGCTGAAGACCGGTTTTTGATCATTCAGGCCCGTAGGAACCGCTTTATCACAGCAACCCAGCTTCGCAGTGACCTTCAGAATGCATCCGGGGTAAATGTTTCGACGCAAACTGTCCGGGCAAGGTTGCACGATTGTGGTCTCCCATCGAGAAGACCATGTATTCGCATTCCGCTGTCCCAGAACCACTGCCAGGCACGACATGAATGGGCTATGGACCACGTTGGATGGACCAGAGAAGATTGGCGACCTGTCCTTTTTACAGATGAGGCAAGGTACTGCCTAGACCACACAGATAGGAGTTCTAGGGTATGGATAAGACCAGGAGAGCGACTCCATGCAGCCAACATTGCTGAGCATGACCGCTATGGTGGGAGGTCAATCATGGTCTGTGGCGGCATCAGCAGGGGTGGACGTACAGAGCTCTGTGTCCATGAACGTGGTACATTGACTGCACAGCGGTATATTGATGAGATCCTATATGTCCACGTCAGATTGTATGCAGGTGCAGTGGGTGATAGATTCATTGTGATGGACGATAATGCCCGTCCTCATGTTGCCCATGCTGTCGGGGAGTACAGACAGAGGGAGGGGATTGAGCGTATGGACTGGCCAGCAAGATCCCCTGACCTCAATCCAATCGAACATGTCTGGAATGAGTTGCAGCTTGCAATTTCAGTCCGTCCAGTCCAACCCAGAAGTGTCCAAGAGCTTGGAGCCATGCTGGTCCAAGAATGGAGCAACATCCCATAAAGGACCACCAGGAACATGATTGGGAGCATGAGAAGGCGTTGTCAAGCTGTAATAAACGGTAATGGGTCTCATACTCGATATTGAGCCCATACCAGTTCGCTCCGTCAAGTTTTTGGCAAATTGAAAAATTTCCTCTTTTACCAATTATATCCATTTTCCATGGTTGTCGTATTCAGAAGCTAAAACATAATGTCAAACACAAATAAAAGCTTAATTTCTGTACTTAAATCATTAACGCGATATAATTGAATAAAATATATATACACTTTTCATTACAATATTTCAACTAAAACGTCAAACGTGTAGTTGGATATACTTGGTGCAAAGCAAACCAAAGTTGCGAAGGGAACCCGTGTTATTGTTTCGTCCCCTGAGTTCCAATGTGTTCTGTGTGCCAACTGGCACATAGAACACATTGGAACTCAGGGGACGATTTTTAGCTATCGCCTGGGATTTAAGTTGTAATTGCGGTCATTTATGCGGAACAGATTTTCATTTTCCGCATGGTTTAGTGTTGCTGTAGATGGGGATTTCGTAGAACAGGCGTGTAATAAATTATTTTCTTTGCAAGGACTCGGAGAAAACAAAGGAAATATTTGTGGGAAATCAAACACTATTGTCGAGGCTTTCAGAAAATCTGGAAGACAGACCCACCCTAACCCACATACACCTATGCACATATACAAGGTTGCGGTCGTTTGTCGTGTATGCAGGAAGCCCGCAGAAGGAATGACACAACCGTAAGTGCTATCGGAAACATTTTCCAAAGTCTATAGTCTAAGGCTATAGGACAGATTTTTTTATTTAACGACAAATTAACAGCCAGGGTCCTATCATGTCGGTGACAGTTTTACTGGTAGAGGAAGCCGGAGTACCAGCGAGAACCACCGAGCAACGATGAGCAGCTGTCAGCTCTCCAACATTGTAACTCGGAACTCTGCACCGCGGCACAGACATGGTTAGATTGGTTGAAGACATGCGCACCTTCGACGTACAGTACGCCTTAGTACACAGCGTCATCGTGCCCCCAGGTAGGCAGTCGGGGTTATAGGACAGATATAATTTCCAGTTACCAGTTACAGTCAATGGGTTTGGGTCTTTTAACTCAATTTTCTTATCTCCCATGTGAGATAAGAACACACCCTCTAATATGTAGATAAGGCTATCAAATTCCAGACAATCACCATAAATATGCATCGCAGCGAGCGAAATGTGACCCGCAACGTTGGTGTGCCTAGCTCATTTCTTTCTTGTTGAGAATTTGATGGTTTCAGGTGTATCGCACCGGGCACTTTTGAGAGTCGATAGAAAAGTGTTAAAAGACATGTATAATTTAATGTATCCATCAGTTGGGTAATGATTTTTAGTTCAGACTGGATTAGAATTAATTGGCGTCTGAAATGGACACTATTATGTACACTCCACTAAAACCAGATAATTAACAAGCAAACTACGCTTTAACTGAAAATTTGTTATCTGTAACAGACAGTTCATTTATGTAAATCCATACTTACTATGTAATAATGCTTGTCATTGTGGCAATGATTTGTCTCTCTCCATTTTCCCTGTAATTGTGAATATCATTTCAAGCGATTTGTCTGTGATCGAGAGCGGAAATTTGACACACGGAGCAGTTTGAAGACCTGAAACATAATATTAAACATGACATTTTCTGTTCACTATTTTAATCAAGAACAACATACGCGTACTTTTACACTAATACGTAAGAAGATGAGAATTTTATGAACATTTTTTAAAATATTTAGAGTTTGTGCTTCCAATAAGGGGTCAAAAGCAAAATTTTGGAGGCAAAACGTGAAAAAATAATAAAACCTGCCAAGAGATTTTTATGAATAGCGCCAATGCCACTGCAATGGGTAAAGATTACAAGCCAATGTATCCTGTGGGCACCTATAAAATAGAGCTATCCGTGTCTCTTCTTGCTATCAAGGCATTTCTGAATTACAAAAACATATACAAATCAACTTTTCCGTAGGGCCGGATCGATCTACCCCATTGATTTTATAGGAAATTCGGAAGTCTATTTTCGATTCACATGTTACACTCAATGGTCCTTTCGCACTACACATAATTACCAACCCCTTGTGAGAGTCAAGGCGATTTCGCCGTTGAGAGACCATTTGTGTTCATCACCCCTCCCCCCTCCCTGCTTTAGACAGGGGCATCTCTAGACTACGACAGTCTCCTATACCCTAGGTTCAAAATTAGGCTTCGATAGCTATATTTTTGTAATGACTGTTTATTACAGCATCCGTCAAAAACATGGCAGTTAAGGCAAGAACCTTTTTTCGCCGTGTATAAGTGTACATAGTTCTCTATAATGAATCACACTGCAAAATTGCGCTACAGTCGCACACACTCCGACAACATCCACTCCAGAACAGCTACAAAAACACGCATACCGTACGGTCAGAGTGGACACGAATAGGCAATAGCGACGAGCAGCATAAGCCCCCCCCCCCCCCTCTGCTCCGACCGACTCACAATAAGGGATTGATAACCATAGCCACTCTAATCTACATCTAATCCATCTCCCCACTGTAAAAGAAATGGACACTCTAGAATTATTCAAGTGGGGTATTAAAACCTTTTTTTCCATAAGGCATTTTGAAATTTGTACAGTCAGAGAGAAGCATGTGTGGATTTAGTAATAATATACAATTATTGTTATTTATTATTATTATTATAAAACTGATTGATATTGCCCTTAAATTTTAAAATTGTTTTCGTTCCCCTCGCAGGAATGTTTTTCAAACTGAATTGTAAATATTGTACAGTTTGTTTCAAGAGTACAATACACAAATTTCGGCTCGCTTAACCCCTTGTATTCTCTCTCCTCTCTTCCCATTAAAAATATCCACAATCCGACATCAGGGCACATCTTTTAAAAAAGCTGCCATTTTGTTGTAACCTGTCAGTTAACTTGTGATTAAAATGCGCTACAAACGAAAGGTTAACGAAGACGTCGTCATTGACGTAAAAGATCCAATTAACATTGGGTGAAACATGCTTCTCATTGCAGTTACAGCACTGTGATAAAACAACATACCTAAAATTTCGATTGCATCGCGACAGGGTCACGTTCTGGGACCAATGCTATAAAATTTTTACAGTTGTATTTTTCAGAACTCTATTTTCTATTTTTGGAAATAACTAATTGAAATGAACCATTAGCATTTTCAAAGATATGGCAATTTGGCAAATTGCTATATCTTTTGAAATGCTAATGATTCATTTCCGTCATTTATATTCACTTGTTGAAAATACAATTTGGGAAAATACAATTGTAAAGGTTTTATAGCATTGGCTCCTGGTCGAAATTTTATTTCCGTTTTTCTCCCCACTACACCGTAAAATTTCACCCGACGGAAAAGAATTGAGAGGACATTGAATGATCTTTTAGTTTGCATTTTGGGATTCGCAATGTTTTATTTTGGAAATCTCTTCCCTTGTGTGTATGAGGGTGCCATAACTCGATCGCTATATGATCGCGAAAAACAGCAAGTTTGTGTTTATATTACAAATCCTGTGTGTTATCAAATTAAACAGACTCGGCGCTTTTTGAAATATTAATCTTTAAAGCTTCGACTGTTGAGGTGAGCAGTTCTCTTAAGCGAACTGCGTGGAACGCTTTATTGTCCTTTTACAAGATTAAACTAATTTCTAAAATTAAATGTTATAATATGAATTTGTGGATTATGGTATTTATAATTTTCAGTGGCAGTCGCTGGTTACTAAGGTATAATAGCTGTTACCTTAGGTACCATCCTGTAATGCTGAGGGTCGCGGATTCGTGATTCTATGTAATTAACACATGTTACTAATGTTGTGAATGTTTTCTTTATATACGTAAAGGAAACAGTTCAGCTGAGGATCTTTGGAAAGAATTATCTGTAGTTTTTCTCTACTATTCGTTTGTGAACCTGCCGAAAGAAATGTTGTTCAACAGGGTTGTTTGGTAAGGTGTGACTTAGCCGTTAGGGTCGAACACTATGACTGACCATAAACACCAATAGAGAACAGTTTCTGAAGAGGAGGTCTTTTGTCCAGATGCGGAGTAAATATTGGAGTATCCGGCCGTAAGGTATAGTGTTCTCGAAGAAAAAGCCTGTGGATACTGTACAGTACGTCCGCCGTGGACTGGCACTTTCTTCGGGGGGGGGGGGGGGGGGGGCAACATTTCCATGGACGCAATAATATTAGATTCCAAACACTAATTATAGGAATAATGAGCAAAATTTAATTAATAAAGCAACGGGTACAGTCCGTTGCTTCATTAATTAAACTTTTGCCGATGATGATTTTTATTACCTGGTAAATGCATGCATGGACATCACAGCACACATGTGAATTACGACCAGTCCCGGCGACTGTAATGTCCTCAACAGAATATTACTACCTCACCAATCAATGTCAACGTATTTATCGTGTTTTATTATATGACAGAAAAAAATCTGGTAATTTAATTGGCAAACACACTCGTCAGAAGTGTTGATATACCCCAGCATTGCTGATCTATTCTATTTTTATTGAAATCCAGTTGCTATTTCACCGCTCTGTCATTGTTGTCTATAAATAGTGCAGGTAGGTTGATATAATGAATCCAAATACCTGTTTGAGATAAAAATAGAAATGATCTTTCCAACTTGCTCCTTCCTTTAATTTTCCTGTTCCAATGTTTAGGAACTGTTCAAATATAACAATTAACTACAATACGAGCAAATAAGTTAATGCACATTGCTTCTTATATATATATGTTGAAAATAAATTTATTTTGTTGCATATGAATATGCTGCTTTTCTTCGAAAAATATGTAATAAAGAAAGGAGTTTGCAAAAGATTTTTTCTGTCATAATAATAAAACAATAATTGACTTTCCTTGAGGTTGATACATAGAGGGTATGGAATGAGTGTTTTTCTCATATAATATTTATGAAACGAGTCTAAGAATTTTCAAATTAGCCACTTAGTATGACCTTTTAACCCATCACCAAACTTGAGTTGCAGACGGCACTTGGAAAAAACATCCTCGTATAACTAAAAATTTTCATGTTTTGCTTTCAAAACATAGGTTATGACCCTCATTGGAACGAGCTCGTCGAGCTCGTTCCAATGAGGGGTCATAACCTATGTTTTGGAAGCAAAAAGTGAAAATATAAAAAAAAATGAATGGCGTTTTTCTTGTAGGTAAAAGATTAATACAATATAACCCACCCTAAATAGGACAGATAACATAAACTCTCCCTACTGAAATTATGCAAATATGACTCAGTTGTATTTTGTTTAGCCAATCAAATTTCCCAGTTTTGAAATTGACCAATGAAAGCTCCCAATTCTCATTATGCAAATTATGAAAATGTGGCCCAGTTGTATTTTGTTCAGCCAATCAAATTGTCTAGTTTTGAAATTGACCAATGAAATTGACGGAAGGCTTTATTTACCACTGATTAATATGAAAACAAAATATCAAATGTTTTAAAGTGAACAAAACGGACGAGTCATATGATAAAGGGAATTATGAAAGTCAATAATTGTATAATATACACTGTGCGTGTTGTATCACCTGATCATTTACAACAACATTTCCATGTGTGTACGGTTTCTACGCTCCTTTCCACACAACGAAGTACAACAATGCCTTGTTTCGGGCCACCAAATTCGTAGTTATCCACTTTCGTTTATTTGTAACTATACTTCTATTCTTAACAATAATTAAAAATCATTGGAAATTCTTCTATTCGTAATTATACTTCTCTTCGTCACAATAAATTAAAAATCATTGAAAATTCCCTGCTGTAATATGTTTCTGTTAACTTTCTACACTGACAGCTAATAAAGAGCCGACAAAAAAGTTGAATGTGATAAAAACAAAATTATGAGGAGTACCAAGACACTTTACAATCTTCATGTTAGAACTAAATGGTATGATTCGTTAACCCTTTAATACTGTTGTACGTCTTATAACGCACGAAATCAAACAGCGCGTCGATACTTTGTGGTCATTTGTTTTGTTATTATTTTTCGAATTTTTAAAGTTTTAATCTCAATTCCTATTTTCTTCAGAATAGTGCTCAGTAACAACCGTTGAGCCAAATGTTATCGCAGCTTAAAATACTTATATAATCCTCCCGTCAAGACAGCTTAACTGCTTAAGTGAAAGAAACCACTATCAAGGCTTTCAAAAAAATGAGGATACTAGAGCAAAAGCAAACACTTTCCTTGCTTTTGTTTCATATTCAGTCAAACACAAATAATATTTTGTTTATATAAATTTGTTTTATTACAAATTATTGGAGAGTGCTGTGCGCACTCTCCAATTATTTGTAATAAAACAAGTTTTGAATAACAAATTCAGACCACCAAAAATAATCCAGCCCTCAACCAGATGATCACTAATGTGAAATATATCTTGTTATTTGTACTTTCCGACGTTTGACGTCGCATTTTGAAAAATAGTTGAAGAAACTGAATTCCCAGTGACGTTTGAACGTCAGAATAATTAAAGTCTGAAAGGGTTAAAGTCCGAATACAAGAAATCCCCATTTCAACCAAATAGACCTCAGCCCAGAGGTGAAACTTTTCTTCTGAGTCGAACTATACGATGATAAAAAAAAAGAGTGCTCTTTCTAGGTCACATTGCAATCCGGTCGTGACACACCTACACCAATGGGTCGAGATTTACTGATATAGTGAAATCAAGACCTAGACAAGGGAAACAATCAAAACATCATCTGGTATGCAATCTTCTCTCATTTCTCTTTCAACAAGGTTGGATTCTAGAGTGCGGAAAGGAAAACGCAACTTAGTAGCAGTCCGGTCAGAGGTCTCATTCTGCCTTTTTACTCCCAGCATTGTGCTCTGCTTCGCACACTTGTGGATTATGGTATAGATGGGAACTCTGGTCTGCATGCGTTTTAGTGATGATATCTTCTCCTTGTAGGTAAATGTAATATGGTTATTTTCCTTTCTATTCGAGCAACAAGCCTCCAGTGGCGCAAACTGATTCTCATCTCCATTGGAAGGGGGACGGTGATTACGGGTTGTACGCCCATTGGGGCACGATATTGGAGCTAGACCAGCCCACTCCCCATTGACAAAACTTTCGTTGTTTTCGTTTGGACAGTTAGGCGGCTGCAGGAAGCCGTATTACCTGTACAAAACAGTCGATCTGCTGTTAGAAACTCCAGTTTTTCCAACACCTTAATTGAGCTCAAATCTGCCCTGATCGCTTTGGTTGAAGGTTCAATGTGCCGCTGCGTTTCCATTTGAGCTATCAAGGGATAAGTGTTTTCATGTGAGTCGAGAAGATGACTGATTGGGATAGGTGAGGAGGTGTAAACCCGATTTGCTGAGTGATAAAATATTCCAACTACATCATCAAGGCATGCCACATGTTGACGTCATCCCTCGATGGTGTAGCTGGAATATTTTGTTTTAGCAAAAAGGAGTATGAATACAGAAACCAAAGTGTAATGCATAAAATGTGCAATAATGCCGTACACTTTAAACAAAAGGTGAATTCGGCAGCAAGTGCTACTGCTTTTTAAGCCGTCTCCAGATTTCAACCCGTGTTCCAATTTGGCGGTCGAGATTACAGTTTTAAAAAATACTTAGAAATTATATGTGAATAAACAAACGTCGTAATTGTGTCAAAAATTGGCCAGCCCGAGCCAGGTACCACGGGGTTCCCTTCGTATAAACGGACCATGTGCGTGACATTTATCCAAGTAGAAAGTCTAATCTTAAAAGTGTACTTGATTACTAACAATAAGAATCGATATCTAAGAATCCAAATCAAAACAAAATGACACGCTGGAAAAGTATTGGTGATGGAGTCACACCCTGCTGCATTCCACCCACAATCATTTTACCCCTGGATGTCTTGCTGAAGACATCACCCCGTGTGTCGTGTGTCAACATAGAACTCATTAGGAACTGGCAAGTGGATTTATATTTATACTTCGTACATCCTTTTGACGATGAAACACAAATATGGATCAAAGGCCCATACAGTTAAAATTAGAAGTCCTGTCACGAACTGTGCGCTTATCTAGGCTTAATTGCGCGTAGGAATTGTGCGCAATTGCCATATCGAATGGCATCCAAAGCAGGTTCTACTGGTTACTCATAGCAAACGCGGGCAATTTTTCTGCCAATGGACCTCCGGGTTACCCGGAGGTCCACTGGCTAAAACATTGCTTGTGCACATGACATATGTACAGAATTTGATTGCCTTATGGTCATAACGCGTAGATTAACGCGCAGATCGACGTGCAGGACTTCTAGTTTTAACTGTGATTGCAAGATTTTCATATTGTAAGCAAAACTTCGGCTATTCAGTTGTTGGAAATTTCATGTTAAGAATAATTTTACTGTAGACATGCACGTGTTTTCTTACATGCTTGTTTTTTCTATTTACAGGCATATATCTAACGATCGTAATGGGGCTCACCTCGGTATCCGTTATAATGACAGTTTTTGTTTTAAACCTCCACCACAGAGGACCCAACAAACGAGAACTTCCCACAATTCTTCGAAAGATTTTTCTGGGTAGGATATCTGATATATTTTGTGGAAAACAAGAGCACGTTTACACAAAATGCATGACAGCAGACGATAATAAATTTGTTAAAAACGTATCTTTAAGACTGACAATGGACAGTATTGCTCATGAACTTAAGGATGACTCACAGGTTGAGAACGGTATGCCGGAGCATTTCATGGATTCTCATTTCTCCAATACAGACACAAATAGACGCGATTACATGGGGAATTGTGTTACCGGTGAATACAAGCGTAAGGCGCACATTGCGAACCCCCATATATCTAAACTCAATGAAGAAATAATGCAGTCTTTAAGACGAATACTTGAAAAACACGAACGTGAAGATAAAGAATACGAAGTCATACAGGACTGGAGGAGAGTGGCGCAAGTTGTTGACAGAATATTATTTTGGATATTTCTAACCGGAACATTAACGTCTACGCTTGGAATTCTGGTAGTCGCTCCATCAACGAGACATCTTTGATCGATTCCTGTATTTATCTGCTGTTTACAATTCAGTGTAGATGGACTCAATTGTACAGATTAACAAAATACAAATTACATGCACAGACACTGGATGTTAACCGTTTACGCATCATAACGACCAAAACCAGCCAGCGATATTCACAAATATTAACAATATATATATATATTTTTTTAACTCATCTGCTTTTGTCTCAATAACATACCATGTGGCCCCTCACTGAAACGATCTCGCTGGGTTCGTTCCGATTAATGGACTAAAGCTATGTTTTGGGGGCAAAAATGGGTTATTTAAGATGTCATCTGCTATTCGCGTTGGGTGGATGGTTTCAGCAGACAAATGTTAGAAATTTATTATCGGGTCACAACTCACATTGTCTTCTTATCTGGTAGCGTGTTACATCATTCAATAATTGCAAGTACAATTATTTAGTCTGTAAGCGACTGCCTTGTTAAAACTTTCGGAGAGTACCTCTAGTCACTTCCCCATAAATTTAACAAGGCATATCCTTACAGACTAAATAATTTTACTTCAATGATAATATGAAGCGAATCAACGGAGTATGGAGCCTTTATGTTGCGGTACCTGTACTTCACAATAAAACCTAAATTTGGGTTTCCCACACTCTGCCAGTTAAGGAAATGTATTCGCTTAGAATAGTTATTACATACCCGTTATACTTATTTTCTTACAAATGTTTATTTAGAGTTGTTGACAGAGTATAAAAGAAACGCAGAAAGGTCTCCTAGGTCTTATACAAAAATGAGGAGCGGAGGTTACATTGAGTTTTGAATATAAAATGTATTGAATAGAAGTGGTAGCGAAATTAAGTGAAAATGGAGTGGGGTGGGGGAATAATTGTTTTTTTCTTCAACGTGTCTCAATGACAATGCAACTCCCCCCTCCCCCAATGGCAATGCCCCCCCCCCCCCCCACACACACACACACTGGAACGAGCTCGTTGAAATCGTTCTATTGCAGCCCACAAGGGATGTTTTTGAGGTAAAAAATGAAACTATTTGGTTATTTCAGACTTTTTGGGAAAATGCTGTCTTTTGTTCCTGTTCCACAAAGAGTTAAATAATAATTAAATGTTGATTGAAAAACGTCCATGGGTATTTCTTTATCCCGTTGGGGGAGAGCAAAACGTGAGTGGAAATGGTGATTAGGGTGGTCTCCCATCCCTCTCTTTTCCGCCGCCTCTTTGATAGTCGGGTCAGTGCGAGTTTGGTCCATTGATCAACTTGTATTCTTGTGCACTGACTGATATGAGACAATTTGGTACGATAAACAGTATAAGGTAGTATACAAGATATGAAGCAACACTTTCTACTCTTTCTCTAACGCCTTTTTGTGGGTTGAATTATGCAACTCTGTTCGACCACCAAAATGGCTCTGTGGGACATCCTGTTGGCATTGTTCTTTTCTTCAACCTCTCCGAGGCGGAATGGATAAATGTTCGTGAAAAGTAAACGTTTTCAAACAATGGGCCGATAAAACGGTGGGTAATGGGTAGAGAGGGGAGATCTGTAAAACATTAGTCCTAGGGCATCATGAAATGTAGGATTAAATGATTAAAGAACCACCCCCCTAAAATACAGAATAGTTTCGCCCATTTCCTGTAGACAGCACATTTGTCTAGGTCTGGTAACCACATGTAGTGTATCTTTCTGGTGACGAGGGAACAATTTTCATTCTTTCCACCAGGTCGAATGTTAAGCTCCAGCATAGTGAACACAATTTATGTTATCAGGGGGTGTTTTGTTGTGTAGATAGGTGTTTGGCAAGGAGTCGTCCACGGAATGTTTTGCGTAAAATGCGTAAAAACAATTTCTTTTATCCACTCAGTTTCAGCTTTCTGACGAGTTGGTTCATATAATTATGACAAATTTCGAGGTTTAGATTGATCTCGAACGCTAACAACCGATAAAGCATCAACTGAATGCAACAAGGTGTCATCTGCAATGCTAAAGCATTGCAGCTGGCACATTGTTGCACTCAGTGGACGAGATATTGTTGGCGCGTGCACCAAGAATCAATGTTAGTGGTTATTTGTCAATGTCCTTACATCTGAAAAACAAATGCGAAGAGATATTGAAATGGTTTCCAGAATTTGATTTCCGGCTCAGAGAAGTTTTTAATTGGTGGACTGCTAAATTATATTTCAAAAGTAAGATGGATATTGTTTACATTGGTGCGATGCTGACAGAAAGGAGGGTCTCAGGTTCTCTGCTTAGTAAATCTTTGTTCATAACTAATAGTTTTTACATTTTTTGGAGGGTGCCTGTTGAAACTTTCCAATCCATTAATAGAGAATCATTGTATATGATCATATTTCTGCTGTTGAGAACACAACAGGCTAATGCATACAGAGTAAGGCCACTAAAATTTGTTTTCTCTGCAATTTTCATTACAGCCATGGTAGTGGATTCTAACACCCACTCACTTAAGGCTTATATTTAAAATTTGTTTCACGGAAGAGAGACAATGTGGATGCAAAGGATAGCCTTGTTTCCCAATGACCAAACTACGCTTACAAGATAATGATTACTTCCTGCCTAAAAATATTACATTTTCGATGCCATTAATTCACTCAGCCTCCGTAAACTATATTAATTACCCATGAATATTGGGTAATACAGGGTGTATGGAACTTTACAATGGTTTGAAAACTGATACACTCTGAGTCGCATCCGAAGGGTGTATCGGTTTTTAAACCAGTGTAAATTTCCATACACACTGGAATATACATGGATAACGAATTATTTTCTCACACATTGAAGGAAAGTTTCACTTCCGCAGAACAAGAAAATAACCGATCAGATTTTGTTTGACAGAGCTAGGCGTGCTCTATCAAACAAAATACAATAGGTATTAACTACAGTTATTTTCATGATAAGATGGATCAAAGATAAATGATTCCGTCTATACTGTGCTTGTGGTGTAATCAGCGAGTACCTGCAAGAGGTATTAATAGAAGCTCAGACTTTTTAAAATGTAACAAAACAAAACGAAGAAAGTCATCAATACTCCAAATGGGATTTCGAAGAGAAAACAGATTAATTGATAACTTCACATTAAAATATAGTTCCATCAGTGGCCTCAATTTTGTCATGAATAATACAAAATTAAAGATATTATTTTGTTTATTTTTTTCAATGAATAGCACCGTTAATTGTAATGTCTATACCATTATCATAAACTATCTGTATGAACTTTGAAAAAAATTCCATTACCTGTATATTCATGTTTTTACACTGGGCTAAAACAAAGTGTAAATATTTCAAGTGCGTGAGGGTACATGTCAGTCAATCCAATCACTATATTATTGTCTGCCAGGAAATAATATAACATATTCTGTTTGAGAAGGTGATGCAAAATGAACACACATAACACATTTGGCATTAGAACTGTATTTCCTAGTCACAATATGATTTTGTTGGATATTTTCATTACATGCTCCATAAGTGTGTCCGAACCTACAACTCTCCACAAATGTTTCCGTAATTGTAACATACCTTCCTGAATATTCATACATGACGTATTACACTATTATTGCCGTTATTTCGGGTAAAGAATGGGCAGTGCAGTAGAGTCGCCATGAACGGGTCGTAATCCACGTGCAGTGATGTCCACGCATGCGTTTACCAGATAATAAAAATCACCTTCATTTAATTAGTGAAGGACCGGGTGTTCAAATGTTTTGATGACTATTCCTGTAATTAGTTTTGGAATCGAAAAGAATTGCGTGTGTGGAAATATTGGGTGCTCGTGGAAAGTGACCAGTCCACGACGGCCGTACTGGATTCTATACTGGTCTAAGGCTTCTAATGTTTCTTTCCAAAACTTGATTCCCCTCAATAGAATTATTTTTTCAAACATAGAATCATCCGTTGTACACTGGAAGAAGGAAGCAGACACTCGACGAGCTCATTCCAAAGAGGGGTCATAACCTATGTTTTGGAGACAAAAAATGAAAAAAATAATGGAAATTGTATGGTGATTTTTGTAAATAGCGCTAGTCGGTTTCGACCGTTACGTGAGTAAAGGGTTAATATTTTAAAAAAAACTATTCATGGCTCCATGACTATCCCATTACCTTATTAAATATCACAAAATCTGTGCCATTTTCCTTCCATGCTTATCCTCGTGTAGCTTTCTCATTTATGGAACACCACCTTAATGCTCGTCCGCAAAATGGAAGCTATTGAGTGTTCAAACTAAATAGTAAATAATTAATCTCTCTTCAAAGAAGTTGTGAAGGCTGGTGGTGAGCAACTGATGAATTTAAAGGGTTTTAATTACACTATCGCGTACGAAAGGTTTGGCGTTCTCATGTTGTTAGTACCGTTAAACTATTGAAGAAAACCAATTTCTTAAATTGCACATTCCTGGCGTGTAGAGGTTGGGGCGCCCCAAAATGCCAGAAAATCACTTTTAATTACACTTTCGCGTACGTCCATGATCTTCAGCTCGAACATCCTCTAATGTTCACTGATCACAAAAACCTAATTTGAGAAACGAATATTCCTGGCGTTTTCAGTTCAAAAAGGGGTCTTCCGTGCCCCCTCCCCTTTCCCAAAGGATCAATTCTTACTACCAATTACACCACTTCGTACGACCATGCAGCTTGGTTCAATATTAGCACTCTCTATGTTTAAACATTCATAAACTACGTCTTACGAAATGAAAATTTACGGTGTTTTTGCACAAGCAGGGGTCCCCCGTGGACCTCCACCCTCCAACACAAACCCAAATGTTACCACTTTTAATTACGCTTCTGCGAACGACCATGTAATTCAGCACTGTTTTCAATTCATGCCTGGACATTTAGAAAATGCATGGGAAGCAAATATTCCTGGCTTACTGAGATAAGACGTTTCTCATGTGATCCGTTACAACAGGTAGAATCCCAAAATGAACGGCGAAGTGGATGGATGGTTTTGTTGTGCTGGATTTTCTACGTTTTGTGACAGCGAACGGTCAATTCGAGTTTTTTATTGGAAAGAACGAACATCGCCCGAACACAGGCATGCAGATACAGAGAGCACTGGGCGATGATGCCCCCCACCAAATATTTTGTAGGAAAATTTATAACCGGTTTGTCGGGAAAATTTTTAGAACTTTTGGGCGTAAAAGGTTGCTGAAAAGGTAGAAAATTCTTCTTATTTTCACTAAAAAAGCTTTATTAGATAAGATTTCTGAAAATAACCAACGTTTGGTGTCTAAACAGTAACAATCTGATTTTACCGCTCTAAAATTTGTCAGAACATATTTTCGTCAATCTGGAAAATGTTTGGCTCCCCTCCCCGCGACTGAACATCAAAAAGCTGTCTAAACTCTGAAGGTGGTTCCGCTGACTGTTTAGTATTCGAGAACTTCCCCAACCATCTATAAAGAGCAGAATGTTGCATAGAAACCTTATAAACAGAACGTAATATGAGTATGGCCAGAAAGAGGCTAGGAAAAGAATGGCAGACACAACATGACTTTTTTGTTCTTCACTTCTTTTCAGACCCACCCACATCACCTGTATTTGTTTTTCTTTGGACGTTTTGACAGCCATCCGTCTCGGATGGAAGCGCGGTGGCTGAATGGTTGGGGCATTAGCCTTCAAACCGAAAAGACCACAGTTCGACCCTGGCCAGGGGAAACTGCATTGTCTCCTTGGGTAATACACCTAATCCTAATTGTCTACGTATGGACACGATGACACTCAGCATAAACGCTTTACCCAACGCAGGCGATATCAAAATTTATTATTTTAAATATATATTTTTTTAATATCTTTTCAAAACTTTTCAACAAAACCATATCATCTGACCCTTCATTGGAACCAGCCCGTTCCAAAGAGGGCTCACATGATATGTTTTTGTTGAAATTTTTTGAAAAATAATATTTTTTCAGCTGCTGAATTGGCATATTACGCAGGGGATGTGGCCGATTCGTTGGGCACCGGGTTAATGCGTTTTGCACGTAAATGATGCATTTGCCTTCAGCCGCTGCTAAATCCCCATGTGCGCTTTGTAAGTTGGGGAGTCTGACAGTTGCTCGCCGCTGTTCGATCGTTCTTCCCGATTACTCATGCTTCCACCGCCAGTACAACTGCCCTACGCGGTGTCACCATGGTTGTTTAAAGTGTCGTTAAACCCCGATGAACACACAACCCCCTCTCAGATGCTAAACTCGGCATTCAAAGGGTACGAAAATCATAGAGTAATTGAATTGTATAGAGTTTTCAAGATAACCGCGAGCTCCGTGCACAAAAAATAAAATGCAAACTAAAATATGATCCAACTAGTATTTGTGGCGTACGGGTGGATTAAAGGGTGGAAGAATGGTCGGACTTACAAATGAATGCATGTAATGCAGTATACACTCTCTTTTGCAGAGTTCATTTGGGAATATAACTTCACCAATATATCTGCCTGGGGCTTCATGAAATCTCACATTTATGTTTAGATTGGCATGCTCTCCCAAGCGAATAACTAAAGAGTTATGGCCCTTTTTATTTTTTCTGTCTTTCATACTTTACTTGGATAATGCCACACCATGCGGTGTACCACGGAGTTGGGTATACCCGGGGTGGTAGCTCAATTCTTAATTTGCAGGACCCATATTGATAGAAAGCATTACCTGTATGAGCAGGTATTAGGCCATCTCTGATTTAGATTATATTTAATTGGCTGAGATCGTTTGCTTAAATTTTTTGAGATGGATGTATGTAGATTACATTAATTACATCTCACTGATCCACACTAGGGATTTCGAGACTAATTCTGATGATTTTAGAACAATTATTTCATTTATTATTTTGGTAAGTGATAGGTGTCAGACATGAACACACCTTCTTGAACGCGTTAAAATGTGTGACCATACTCAAGTTCTTACATATACACTTACTCATAGACTGTTGGTCATGCTTTGTATCATCTTTGAGCACACCTTTATATATTTTTATTATACGCTAAGTGATAGATTATCGAAGAAATTGCGGAAAGATAGAAATCGTATCCCCCACTTTGAAGATATAGAAATTTTCACTTTCACGGTATCAATCAAAATGGCGGATTTCAAAGCATCACTTCAAGATGAATACGAGTCAAATTATCACTGGAAATGATCAATTTGTTCTAAAAACGTATAATGAAAAGTAAATCCAGTGTTTTGGGGTGGATGCCGTACATTCCAGCAATAATTCGACACGTATTCACCTTGAATCGATGCACGAAACCCGCTAGTCCAAACATGGCCTGAAAGTCTGTAATATAACTTTTTGGTTTGGTACGTCCTTTCAAAGGACGTACCAAACCAAAAACTTATATTACAGACTTTCAGGCCATGTTTGGACTAGCAACCCGCCATCTGAATCAGATGGCAAGACGTTATCTGTTCCGAGAATCAAGCAAATCACTTCCGCGTTTGAATGATTCAATGCGCTGTTTACTTTCAAGCATCAATTGAAGGTTGAAACGAGTGGAATTATCATATTCTTGTAAAAAGCTTATAATAAAAAGAAAATCTAGTATTTTTGAGTGGATACCGAAAATTATCTCACTTGTGATCGAGACAAATGGTTATTTTTCGCTCGGAAAACGGAATTATCGTATTCTTATAAAAAGCGCACAATAAAAAGAAAATCTAGTGTTTTTGAGTGGATACCGAAAATTATCTCAGTTGTGACCCGGGTAAATGGTGATGTTCGCGCGCGCAAGCGCTCGCGAAAAATAAGCATTTGTCTCGGTCACTCATGAGATAATTTTCGGTATCCACTCAAAAACACTAGATATCCTCTATATATTGTGGTGCAATGGCACCTTCAAAATGTTTTTTTTTTATTTCATTCCCGTTTTTTCCGGTGTTTTCTGTTGTATTAAAGAATATGAAATATCATTCAGTTGTCAACCAGAGAGACCGGAGAGACATTTGTCTCCTGGGGCCAATACTATGAAACCTTTACAGCTGTATTTTTCAGAATTGTATTTTCTATTTATGGAAATAACTAACTGAAATGAGCCATTAACATTTTCCATAACTGCCAGTTGGAGAATTGCCATATCTTTTAAAATGCTAATGACTCATTTCCGTCATTTATATCCACATGGAGAAAATACTATTCGGGAAAATACAACTGTAAAAGTTTTATAGTATTAGTCCCTGCTGGTATGAAATATGATAAAATACTGAGGACATTATGCATGCGACAAGGACATATTATTTTGGTTTGTTATTTTACAATAATTTAATCATTTGCCTCGCCTCTGCGTTTGATTGGTTGAAAGCATACAGCGTGAAAGTCGTCAAAATCGTATAAACCAAATCACGTGATGATTTGGAATGTCTACACATTCGCACATCCGATCCAACTTTGAAGACTCTGGAAGCCCCGCCCACTCAATCCAATTGTCACCGTGAGGGCGTGACGGCAGACTGGTAGATGGATAACAAGCCTGTAAACAAAGATCAATGATCGATTTTTCATCACCTCCAGTCAGCGAGAATATAATGATAATTTCTCGGGAACAATTGAATTTAATAAAATATACCGAAGTGGGAGACAAATAAAAGATCATACGTCCAAACATGATTTTGGGGGGAACGTGAAAAAATGTTTTTAATGATATTGTTACGTGACTTGCTAAATATCTGTTGTCTGCGATCGAAAATCAAAACAACAGACAATTTGACAATGATTGACGTGACCTGTTTGTGGCACACTTTCCTGACTTTGACTGTTGTCTTTTGCGAAAATTAGAAGTTTTTCGTTCACGTACACATAGTTTTTATATTTTAATATTACAGCCGGATTAAATTATAAGAAATAACTGTTGTTTTCCTTCGGTTTATGCGATATAAAGCGAACATTTTCAGCACAAGCTTCATAACTCGCGTAGCTTGTGCTGAAAATGTTCGGTTTATATCGCATAAACCGAAGGAAACAACAGTTATTTCTTAAATAATTATAGGATTCTGTATACCTAGATACTAAAGTAAGGGGTCAAACCAGTATCCAGGTGACAGCACGAACATCATAAAAACTGCTAAAAGTATTTAAAACTCTTGTCGAGAATTTTAGAATGAGAATATATGAGTCTTACGTAGAAACCGTAAATCCCGAATTACTAACCTCTCTCTCTCCATGGTCGAAAAATTGTATTTTGAGACCCTACATAGATACACTCTCAATGTCATTGATGTTTTCAACTTTTCTCGGGAAAAGCACCACAGACTCCCACCTACAGAAAAGAAACAACCCTCCCACACACTTGGGGTTTCAGGATATCCCTGCAGAATGTCTATGCATTGTTTCTCTATATCTTGCCCCAGATACCTCCTATACATGCTGAAAATGACATTAAACACCAATAAATAAGTAAATATTTATTATTTTATTATCATTTATTTATTGTGTTTAAGACCACATACTTCTGCACAATGGATAATCGTGAGCGCAACATGGATATAAAGACAAGACCAATCGTTTATACCCATGTTGATCATTTTAGAGTACCCCTCTCCCCCCCCCCCCCTCCCCCCACAGGCATTGGTGATCACAGTCCTATTTTACAAGTAAAACAGAACATATTTAACACAGTAAACAAGCACTGCATCATTTCCTGGGGTTTGCACTGCAAAATAAGTAAATAAAATAGATGGTGCGTCATTAAATAGGAATCCATTTTCGTGTTACGTTCTGTTTATGGGATTCTATTGCAACAACATTCTGCTCTTTATAGTTGATAGGGGAAGCTGGTAATATAAGTAAATTTTCCGACAGGAGAAAACAATTTCCGGAAGATTATAGAGTGGTTCAAATCAAATCCATACTGTCTTGGCACCAAACACTGGAAACACTTGTTATTTGATGGAACTGTTGACTCAGAAATGCTTTTTCTAGTCACATCAATAATTTTCCAGCTACTTTGCAAATTTGAGAAAATAGGGTCTAAGTTTTTCCCGACAAGCCACACATTTTCCAACAAAATGTCTGTTGTGGTCGTCGACACTCCCGGCCTCCCCTGTATTTACAACCTTGGGTTCAATAAATACCTCTCCAAGAAACCTCGAACTGATCGCCCCGCTGTCTCAAAATGCGGAAACATCCAGCACAACAACACACTGAACCCACCCACCCGTCGCTCAGTTTTGATTTTGAACCGTTTTTTCTGGCCATCTGAAAACCTTATCAACAAATGCCAAAGATATTGGCCTTATTAACTGTTGGGTACCACTTAATTAATTGAAACGTGAGCGATCGGAACGTATGGATCCTTCTAACAAAATGAAGGCTTCTGTGTATTACAGAAGCCTTCATTTTGCCACTTAAAAATTGGACAACACTATAAAACTTTTACAATTGTATTCTCTTGAATTGTATTTTCTAGTTATGATTTTAAATGAGTTAAAATGAACCATTAGCATTTTCAAAAATCTGGCAATTTGCCAGTTGGCAAATTGACATATTTTTTAAAATGCTAATGATTCATTTTAGTCAGTTATATTAATAGGTAGAAAATACAATTCTAGAAAATGCAGTTGTAAAAGTTTTATAGTATTGGCTCCAGAAGATGAATGTAAGGTTTCTTTACTTTTCATTACGCCACACCATAGACTAACATTTTTACTCGAAAGGATAGTGTCGATCTGAATGTGATAAATATGGATTATTATGACACTAAAGTATTTTTATTGACGAGACAATTCGCCGGAACAAACGAGTCGCCAACAGTCATTTACACACAAATTGAGCTTTGGGCGTTTCAATCAAGTTACAAATCTAAAATTTTCATCCCCTTTTGCAGTTTCTAACTGCAGTAATGCCTCTGATGTGAGCTTCTGAGTACAGCAAACATAGATACCAACTATAGTGATACCAATGTATAACCTGAAACATAAAATCAAAGAATTCAATTTTGATGCAACAAATTGGAAAACGCTTGCAATCTCTCAGCACATGGACCAGCGAATGTAACCCGAGAATCCATGTGATGAGAGTTCGCAGGCGTTTCAGGTTTTGCATTGTATGGCGAAACACCATTATGTTCTTTTTTTCGTTCCCCTCACTTGCATGTGGGGTGGATGAGGGGGGGGGGGGGATTTTCAGTACCTAGTGATCTTAATCTGGTGAGCTGGGGGGGGGGGGGGGGGGGATACAACTCGAGTAAGATGAGTGTTAGTGTATGTGTGTGAATGCATGTGTGTGTGCTTGAGTAATGGTGTAATATTTGTGTGCGTGCTCGCGCATGTATGCGTGTTTGTGAGGACGCGTTGGTATGAGTATTTGTGTGTGGTGCGGCATGGTGTGTGACTGGGGTTACCTGCATGTATGTGTCTGCGAATAAAAGAGTGTGGATCCTTGTGTGTTTGTGTGGGGTGGGGTGTGGTTGGAAGTGGCCCAAGCAGGCCGTCAATAATCTTGCAGTTGTGACATATAGGCAAACGGGTTGGATGGTTATTTAATCATGAACTGTATTCTGTATTTTTGTAATCGATAGCACATGTCACTGTAATAAAGAATTACTTATTTACTTACTTACTGTTTAGCTGTCGTTAGATAAAGTTCTGGTTATTATTGTCTTTGTTCTATAGCAAAACAAAAGAAATCAAAACATTGTGACGAAATTGCCAAATGAGAAGAAAATCGCAGTATTTTATCGCAAACTACGCTTACACCGAAACTGGTGTGTAAAAGCCGAAAGATGACGAGTTTTTACCGGCGACATTACCACGTTCATTGGTTAAGGGCTACATTTTTTGGTGTCTGAATTTGTTCATCAAATTTGATTATTGCAAATTATTGAAGAGCGCCCACAGGCATCCTGCAATAATTTGTGATAAAACAAATTTATATAACCAAAATATTATTTGCGATTAACGGAATATGAAACATAAGCAAGGAAAATGTTGGCATTTGCTCTGGTACCCCAATTTATTTTGAAAGCCCTGATAGAGGCATCTAGCTCTCAACCGGTTAACCCTTTACCCAACGAATCGCCTGCATCCGCCCGCGTAATATGCAAATAAAGCAGTTGAAAAAATATTATTTTTCAAATAATTTCAAGAAAACCATATCATGTGACCCCTCGTTGGAACGAGCTCGTCGAGCTCGTTCCAACGAGGGGTAGCATGATATGGTTTTCTTGAAATATTTTGAAAAATTTAAAAGAATGGTATTTAAAATAATACATTTTGATATCGTCTGCGTTGGTTAAAGGGTTAATGAAAAGGAATGCACCTAGACAGATTCGTGTACTATAATATGGATGATCTCAGTAAAGTCACGAAGTGATATGAATTTTCTGAACCATGTTCCCTTTTGTCGATGTGAGCAGAGGTTTACCGAGGCTCAGATCGATTTTAGCGAATTAGGTTTAGTAATTTCATATTAAATCGTGACGAATTTGATATTCTTTTTATCACATAACGTGTAATTTAATCCATTAAACCTTTCCAATTAGGGGATATAATATATCTTCCAAGGCTATTCAGGAAATATGTCCACAAAATATCGCCTGTATTAGGCAAACTGGAAATGAAATAAATTGACTTCAAGGAACAGAGAAGATTAATTCAATTCCCCTTCCGTAACCAACAAAATCGCAGTGTTACGACGTCACTTTGGCTTCGGATATCAGGCGTTTATTAGACGTGTTGCGGCTATATGTCCGTAATGGGATATTGGAGCATGATTACGTTATAAAATAATTTGTTTACAATATAGCATTACGGAAATTCAACTTTTTAATCCTTTGTCCAACGAATCTGCCGCATTTACAAAGTGAATGGTTGGTTAAAAAAAAATGCTCAAAGCATTTCAATAAAACCATATCATGTGACGCACTATCTCGTCGAGCTCGTTCCAATGAAGTGCCACAAAATAAGGTATTGTTGATTTTTTTTTAACAATTTGAAAAAAAATAATTTTCAAAATAATAATTTTTTATATCGTGTGAGTTTAGTAGAGGGTTAACGAGAAAATAGCCCACTGATAAATAACGTGCAAAAGAAACGTAAACTGAAAACATTTGCGACCGACGTTTTTTGTTCTATTCATCGTTTTACGTGCACGGTGAAGTTTGTGTGACTGCGAAAATAAATTAATAACACAATTAAAAATGGTTAGGAAAAATATTAGACAGTGAAATTGTAAGAACTTTATTTGTTTATGAAAATTTACGAAAATTACACGTTCCTAGTATGGTAACTTGGGTGGATTTGATTGACTTTAAAAAGTGCCGACCTGGTTCTGAGACCATTCACCTTTTACAATTGCATTTTCTGGAATTGTATTTTCTACCTATTAATATAACTGACTAAAATGAATCATTAGCATTTTGAAAGATATGGCAATTTGCCAACTGGCAAATTGCCAGATCTTTGAAAATGCTAATGGTTCATTTTAACCCATTTAAAGTGATAACTTGAAAATACTATTCTAGAAAATACAATTGTAAAAGTTTTATAGTATTGGCCCCTGACATGGAATTGTAAAACCATTGAATGCGCTCCAGTCATCTAGATTTGACAGCCGGAAAACATGCCGTAGCAATAATAGGTATATAACAAAAAGTAGTAATCCATTCATTGGAAAAGTAGTTCCCAAAACAGTCAGACTTGTAGCTTGGTATGTTGTGATAAATAAAAAGCACAGATAACTGAAATGGTACCTGTGAACGATTCAAACCTTTATGAGTGGAATATGTACATTAATGTATGTAGCTTAATATATTATGTGTACAACTACGAAAATAAATTATATTTTCTTTTAATTGGACTGCTTGATCCTTACGTTGGAAGCCATGTGTGAGCATTGGTGATTTGCGTGATCGCCAGAAGTAATAGAACTACGTCTGATATGTACGCATTTTCCCCGTTACATTGTTACCCTGTTTTTGTTCTTTTCTGACTGAATAGGCTTAGCAACTGATCCCCGAGAGTCCACATGAATGATCAAAAGGAAGTTACTTACAGACAGACCTTTGTGGTGAGTAGTGTCGTATAGAGTACACGTTAAGGAGTGCCGAGTGTTATTTATTATTTCTTCTTAACACACAGAAAAATTGAACCGAAAGTTTTTTCTGAAACCAAACTGAAACCGACTCCTAAAAGTCCCCATTCTCGGCTTTATCTTTTAGCCTAAAATATTACTTATGAGCCTTCATTGGAACGAGCTTGAAAAGCTCGTTCCAATGAGGGCTCATAACCTTTGTTTCGGAAGCCCAAATTGGAAACAAATAAAATTAGAATGGCATTTTTGTGAATATTGACCGGATATGATGCTACGTCAGGTTAAGGGTTATTCCAGTGTCACAGAATAGTATCATCATATACAGTGATGTCGACAGCGAATGGGTGAATCCATTCTGCATCTGTAAAGAGGTACAGTAACAATTTAACCCTCTGCTCTATAGGCCTGTAAAGATTGAATTAACTCTGATCTCAACCAGTTTTGATTATTATGAGGTCTGCTGGCCGAGTGCCAAATTTTCCATTCCGCAGACAGATACCTGTGCATACCGTACTGACAAAGCTAAACTTGTTCAGAAAAAAAATGTTCATGTCAAGCACGAACACATCTTATCGGAAGACACACACAACGCATTTTTTACTTTGTCACTTTTAAAAATCGATTTCCAAAGACGGAAGCCATTAACTAAACAATCCAGACGGTAAAGTTACACAAAAACGGAAAGTACAAAGAAATATGGGATAACATTCAATCATAATAAAAGACACACGGAGACGTGACGAAAATAATAATCTATGACACATCTTACCTGTTACGCGTCAGTATTATTTAACCTTACGTTTAGTGTCATAGTCTGCTGGAATGAGGACCGTGACGATGTTTTTGCCGGTGGAATGTTGTTATGTGGCATACTCTATCAAGGGCAATGGCACCTCGAGGCGCTAGAGTGGACCAACATGGTTCCAAGCATTTTAAAATAGTAAACCAATGGTGTTTCGAATATGCTCATATTATTATCCATGGGCAAGACACTTAACCCCGATTGTCCACATGGAGGCACGATGCCGCCGTGTACTTAGGCGTACTGCACGTCGATGGTGCGCAAATCTTCAAGCAATCTAACCCTGCCTATACTGCAGTGCGGAGTTACGATGTTGGGGGAGCTGGCAGCTGCTCTTCGTTTCTCTGTGGTTCTCTCCGGGTACTACGGTCTCATCCACCCGTAAAACTATCACCGACACGATATGACCTTGGCTGTTAAAGTGTCGTTAAATCTTGATAAATGAATAAGTAAATAAATATCCTGTCAGATGTGCTAATGCATTAAATTGCTTGTTATATTCCAGTCGTCGTGGACTGGTCGTAATACGCGTGTGGGCAGTGATGTCCACGCATGCGTTTACCAGGTAATCAAAATCACCATCAGCAAAATTTTAATTAATGAAGCAAAGGGCTGTACCCGTGTAACAAAAATGATCATCAGCAAAACTTTAATTAACCCTTTACCTAACGTAACGGCCAAAACCGGCCAGCGCTACTCTCAAAAATCTCCAATTAATTATCATTATTTTTTTCATTTTTTGTCTCAAAAACATAGGTTATGACCCCTCGTTGGAACGAGTTCGTCGAGCTCGTTCCAACGAGGGGTCATAACCTATGTTTTTGAGACAAAAAATGAAAAAAATTAGTAATTCAAGAATTATTTTTGCAAGTGTCGTCTGCTTTTCATGTTAGGTAAAGGGTTAATGAAGCGCCGGGTGGTGATGATTATTCCTATAATTAGTGTTTGGAATATTAGTGCGTCCTTGGAAAACTTGCCCACCTGTTGAAAGTGACCCGTCCACGACTGCCGAACTGTATTCAGTCATTCAACGGAGTTGAAATGATTTACAGCCTATTTTTTCTCTTTTTTATTCAGCCTCTCATTTCTTCAGTTTTAAAGATAGACTCACGAAATTTAGCAGAATTGTAACAGGGATTGCAATTTGTGTGTAATGGAACCCAAGTTTTGATTTTTCCACTTTCATGCAAAACAATACCCAATTTAATTTTTTTTATTTCATCTTTTAATGTCAACGGCCGTATCAGTCCTTTCTATTTCAATCGTTATAAAAATAATATCTTACGTCATTTCAAATTTCGGGATTACTTTGAGTTTCCATTGAAAATACTGATTTTCTCAAACGCGCAACTCCGTGTTAATAATACATGCAGCTATCAAATTTACACACTGCCAATTTAACGATGGCTCTCTTAAATGCAATTGCCGAAATGTCGAGGTTCAACCTTTATCCAACTTCAACGTTAATTTTAAGTCTTTTTCATTTATATTTAATATCTGTCAAGTTATTGAACGCAGATGCTTGCAATTTTGAAAACAAAATTACCCTCTAATAACAAAACACATCTTCAGTCGAGGGATAATTCGTGTGGGCCTGCTGCTACGATGGCGGAAGGACGAAAACGCCTGAAAAATTAAATTTAGTCTGATATACGTGGCATTTTACTTTTGTTGTAGTCTCAAAAAATAAAAATAAAATTGCTATTAAAAGAAAACACGAGGCGCCAGAGATAGTTGCTAAAGCACAGATTTATTCTCATTGACGCTGCAAAATGAACGCTGAGACGTCATTTGCGACAGAGGTGCAAAAGACGTCAAAATAAATTTCAGTTTCTGAAGGTTTAACAATGGGGCCTTTTAGCATTCATGGTCCCATATAAGAAATTTTAAAAAAAATGAAAACCAGACGTCAGACACCCGTCATGTACCACTCTAATTTTTTTACCCCGCAAACAGCCACAAACGGCAACATATACCGCTCGTATTTAACTCAACAACATCAATTCCAACAGAGGACAGGAGAACCTCAAAGTTAAATTTCACTTCACAAAGTTTAAATCGGGGGATGTTTTAGTACTCTTGTGTTTTTTTAAAGATACGGTGTTATTATTTATTTATTTCAATATTTATTTATTGATTGGGGTTTAACGACACTTTCGAAAGCCATGGTCACCTTGTGTCGGACAGGTTTACGGGTTGAGGAATCCGGAGTAACCAGAGTGGACCACCGAGCAACGACGAGTAACTGCGAGACTCCCAAACGTACTAACTCCACACAAGTTGGGTTAGCATTGGATGAAGACAAGTGCATCATCGACGTGAAGTCCGCCTTACACAGCGGCACCGTACCCCCACGTGAGCAATCGGGATGAAGTGGACAAAACGTAGCTTCCCCTGGTGGGTATATAACCGAGGTCCTTTCGGTTTGAAGTCCATTTCCGTAACCACTAGCCACCGCGTTCCCAAAGATACGAATGTTCCCAATATATGACGAAAATAACATTGGAGGTACATCCATCTATTTTGTGAACACCCCCCCCCCCCCCCCCCCCCACACACACACACACAGACACACAAATGCTAGAGGTGTTTCACGCACGGTACGGCCGCCGTGGACTGGTCACTTTCCAGGGGTGGGCAATATTTCCACGGACTCAATAATATACTATTCAAAAAAGAAGGAGATATTTGATAAAAGTGAGATATATGAAGAAATACATTTATATTTTCATCAAAAAGACAGTTGAGGCATTGCACTGTGAAATCTTCAGCGATAGTTGGGTGTCTGACAAGCACACATTCCACGCACTTGGCTGTATAAGACATGTACGGTCAGTTAGAGAATTTACCACATTCAGTCCAAGACCTCAATACCTTGTAAATCCTCCTCGGTTCGCTAGACAAGCGCGGATCCGACGTGGTAAACTCCTCACCAAACGTCCAATATCAGCTTGACTGATGTTATTCCATTCTTCCTGCAGTGCAGCGGCGAGTTCCTGGACATTGGTAGGGAGGGGGGGGGGGGGGGCTGTTGGCGTTGTCGTAGGCGCCTACCAAGCATATCCCTGACGTTCTCGATTGGTGAAAGGTCTGGATTTAGTGCTGGCCAAGGCAGTGTAGTGATGTTATGCTTCTGTAGGAACTCTGTAGCGACACGGGCCCTGTGTACTCTTGCATTGTCATCTTGGAAAATGAATCGACGGCCGTGACGTCGCGCAAATGGCACCACATGAGCTGCGAACATATTGTCACAGTAGTACTGCCCTGTGACACGCCCTTGGATGACATGTAATGCTGTTCTGCCTATCATGGTTATGCATCCCCTCACCATAACCGATCCACCACCAAAACGATGGTGCTGCCTAACGGTTACGTCATGGTATCGTTCGTTCCGCCGCCGCCGCCACACTCTGTTTCGCCTGTCGTGCAAGTCGAGAGTGAACCTCGATTCATCGCAAAACATGACGTTGCTCCACCGACGATTGCCCCAGCGCTGTCGTGCTCTACACCAATTACGACTTGCTGCCATGTGACAGTCGGTCAAACGTAGAATTATTCGAGGTTGCCGAGCGTACAAATTCCAGCTGTGTAGGCGATTTCGGATAGTCTGACCACTGACTCGCACATCTGTCGTCCGGTGCAACTGCTGTCCAATTTCTGAGGCACTTTGATGGCGGTTACGTAATGCTGTGGTTCGGATGAAACGAGTTGTCGCCCTTGGACGACCTGACCGACGTCCGTTATCAACATTGCCTGTCTGACGGTAGCGTGACCACACCCTGCTAATCACCGATTGAGTAACGTTGAGAATGTGAGCCCCTGCAGTATGTCTGTTGCCAGCTTCCAACATGCCAACGGCAAGTAAACGTTCGCCACGTGTCAGTCTTCGCATGCCTCAAAAGTTACGTTTCGACCAGCAACTATTGATGAACGAGTTTATTCCAAGAAAAGAACGATGAGACCTCCGAAAAAGCCGTCCAGTACAAATGAAATTTTCAAAACGTACCCCACAGACATTAACGCGGCGCTCGTGCGAAAAATCTGTACGAAGTTTTCGTGGGCCGGTAACATTCATGATCCACACTAAACTTGGTAACATATTGATGTGTCCAAACACGCGTATCCAATACCATTTTCCGAAAATATCAACATCAGTTTGGATATCCCCTATTTTTTTAAGAGTATATTAGATTCCAAACACTAATTACAGGAATAATCAGCAAAAAATTAAATAACGTGTACAACTCGGTGCTTCATTAACTAAAATTTTGCCGATGATGATTCCCGTTATCTGGTAACAGCATGCGTGGACATCACTGCCCACACGTGGATTACGACCAGTCCACGGCAGCTGTACTATACATCTACATAAAAAAGGTCAGGTATTGTATTGTGTCATTTTGCATCGCATTGTCACCTTTAAATTAAATTTCCACCGAGGATAGGAAAACATCAAAATTATATGCATCTACACAAAGTTGAAATCAGGGGAATATTTTTTTAATACTCGTCCCAAAAATAAAGTTGATAAAGGTTGAAAATACGAGATTTGACGCAAGCAACGTCGAGGTACATCTAAGGTTGTGGGAATACCAAATTGCGAATCGAATCGAATCCCAAATCGAATCAGTAGAAAATTTCGAATCGAATCGAATCTCACCGTTCTTGAAGTTGAAGATACTACACCTTCTTATAACGGTAAACATTGCGAGTTTCCACTCAAGTATTGTATTTAATTGCAACTCGTCTGTTTTGGGGAAAATCATTCAAAAATGCGGAACAGCCCGGGGTGGGATCGAAGTAGGTTCGAACGCGGAGCCTCTTTGGACTCATCTTCTATCATCGGGTCTCCTGTACAGGAGACCCGATGATAGAAGAAGAGTTCAAGAGGAGACACTTGGTGTGATTTTGAGAACGTCTCCACGATTCGAATTTTCCGAATTAGCGCAACACGAATCGAATCGAATCATCGAGATATTTTCGAATCGAATCGAATTTCGAAGCTTCACATGAACCCTGGGTACACCCTCTCTTTTTATGAGCACCCCTACCCCAAAAACTACAACACGTACCTCTATCAGATTTAACATACTCCTCTCTCAATACCTGAAGTGATGTCTCGACGCATTTTTATTCATTTGGTCTGAAAATGTTTAATGCTACGTAGCTTTTCTCCGCCGTCGGCGGAAAAACGTAAAATTGAAACTTCACTTCTGATTGTTTGTACCACATGACCCTTCTGTATTCGTGGACCCAAGTAGAGAAGTAGACATACGTGAAACAAAATTAGTGCTTTAATTTTGAGTCGAGGGCAACTCAGTATTGTCCCTGTTGAAGCTGAAATGATTTGTGGAAATTCGCTTTGCGATTTCAGAACCATCTACTTAATGCCAAAGAACTTACATTTTGAGTAGGCGATTATCTGAGTCGGTGCCGGTGTAGCGAAGTGCCAAAAGATCTACGATCGTAGGCTAAGACTAGTTGTTGTGTAACTGATAGAACAGCGAAGTTCCACCAGCCCGTGGCGTTTTGACGTTTTCTTACAAACTAACCTTGGACGCAGGTTTCAGACAATGTTCAGTTTTCCGTAACTCATGAATCATTTGCATCAAAATGATTTAACGTAACGAACTGTTCAAACCTTTATCTATAATTTTAATAAAAAAAAATTTCGACTCACCGTCGTTATCTCCTGGTAATAGTATTATACAATTTATAAAACAACAAAAATCAAAGCATCAAAGTTCATACCTTAATATTATGTGGCTGCATCCATCTTAATTACTTCAACAAGGTAACGTGCGCGTGATGAGCCAGGAGACAACATGGCACGATCACCCAGAAAACGGTGCTTATATTCTCCAATTTTCTGATGCAACACCTAATCACGCGACTACCAGTCAGCGGAAAATTGAGGGAAACACCCCTGACGTGGCAGTCGCCATTGTTGGACTCTTGTACTGCCATGCACACTGCCGGTCAATCTGCATGCAGTCTATGAAATATGTACATGCAAACAGTATTCTGCCTGGTGCCTGTTAACCGGCAGAATGTCTAAGTGGAATGCACAATTTGTAACTCAGCACCAGGTGCATGTTATAATTTGGTGACAGTTCGAACAATACCATCCCAGTAACTACCGCAAAATGTTATACTATCTATCAACAAATCCTACAATATTACTGTTTGTTGACAATATTGGCCTGCAAAGTTATGCCTAATATTGTCAACAAAACATCCGACGTCCACTCCTGTGTGGAAACTCAAAGTACTTCTGTACTCTGATCTCCAGGTACTACAGTTCCAGGTAATTTTGATTTTAATTCTCTACGAAATTGAGAGTCCATTTTCCTATTAGAAATTTCTATAAAATCTTTTTATACTACAATGATTCTCGCCATATAATTCTATCAGTACGAATGTACCAAAGCCTCGAAAAGCCGTAGCTCTTCTAGCGAGCTTGATTAACCCTTGTGGGCTAACTTCGCAACACCGGCTGCAGAGAGTAGTGACTAGTGACTACTCCAATAGCATGTCATATTGTCAATTGTAGGCCAGTTGTGCGATCTGGGCGTGTTTAGGGAATTATCGGTGCCGGTAGCCAACTAATGTCCTAAAATGTGCCAGACTGCTCCATAGGTCACACATTTTTATCTAGTTTTTTTGGGAAAGGGAGCAGCGTACATATAGGTTGTTGTGGAAATGTAAAACCGCTGTGGTAGCCTGCGTGAACTCATGAGTACAGCGACAAAGGGATGAAGAATAAGAAATACATTGGCATATCGAACCTCGAATTAAACTTTCCAATCATTCAGAGATAATTTTCAATCTAGACAGTCGGCTTTTTATCTTGAATTGGGTGGCCATCAATGTCTTCTTAATAAGGCTTTAGTTTCCTCAACAACACGTTCGTTTTTAAGGCCTATAGACAGGTTGTGAATTATATTGTACGCACTCGATTGCGAATGATATCTGGGAAGCCTCTTATCCCATTTCTTCCTTTCCCACTTTTGATATGGCCCGCACGATGAAAGATATTACTTCTATTTTTTTCCCCACCGTCATTTTCTTCCAGCGGTGTTGTCACCTAATATACCAGTCTTTATTTCTTCCCGACGTTATGCAACTTGATACGTCAGTTGTAACACAGTATACACACCTCTTGTAAGGCTGACCCATTCTGGTATAAGCCTATCTCAGCTGTTGCAGCAACAGACTCGACGGCGCAGACCCTTGCATGACGTTTTGATTCCAGAAATCACCATGTATTAAACACGATCAATATAATAGGAGTCCAGAAATTCGACCGGCTTGTATTGCGTGATCGAATACAGAACTCACTAACTGTTTAGGATGGGTGTAAACTAGATTCGTCGTATTTATCGTCCTCCAAACGGATCGTATCAGCAAATAATGTACATGCAGTTTGCAACGCTACAAAACTGTTACCGTTGTGCTTCACTCTTAGTAGAAACATAATTATGCCTGGAAAAAGTAGAAGGGTGTTTGCCCTGATCGTAATAACAGATCACCTCGGGCTGATCTAGTTTGCTTTGAAATCAAATAAGTTCATGCATAATTATGATGTTTTGATAATGTTATATCTAATCCAAACTGTCATAATTTATACCCTGGCCTCCCAACACCAAGCAATATAGATTTGTGCGAATGCACCTCCCCACAAAATTGGGGTTCCACTTGAGAGACTATCTCCCATTTTTTATACGAAAATTGGGGTGTCTCCACTAACCCCAATACATGGCACACTCTGGCTCAGCTACAGAGAGTATGACATATCAGAGTAAGTTGTTTTAACCCTTTACCCAACGCATACGATATCAAAATTTATTATTTTAAATATCATTTTTTTTAATTTTTCAAAAAATTTCAACAAAATCATATCATGTGACACCTCGTTGGAACGAGCTCGACGAGCTCGTTCCAGCGAGGGGTCACATAATATGGTTTTGTTGAATTTTTTTGAAAAATAATATTTTTTCAACTTCTGAATATGCATATTACGCGGGCGGATGCGGGTTAAAGTATAAATGTTCTCGGGTGCATGATGTTGCTGTGAAGAGCGCAGGTACTACTTCGATACGTTTTTTATACCTCGTCTATTAAAAAAGGTATCAACGTGTCTACGCATTTGCATGGTTGCATGGTTCTGGTGTTACAGGCCCGTGGACTGGTCGTAATCCTCGCTGGGCAGCGATGTCCACGCATTCATTTCCCAAGTAATAAAAATAATCAACGGCACAATTTTAGTTAATGAGGCACCGGGATGTTACTTCTATTTAGATAGAGGAAACTACTGTATTCAGGCGTTATTTTCAATATTATTTATGTAGAATTTCCACCAAAAATTTACATATCGTGAGACGACGAAGATGACTGATGCGAAACGTGCAGCTGATTCGAATTGAACCGAATAACAACAGCTACAGTGGACAACCGATGTGAGTGCATCTAGGCAGACCAATCGAAGTAGACTGTGAAGATTAGGAGCATCTAAACAAGTTTTTATTTACGTTAACGTTCGTAAACACAAGAGATGTGATGGTGGGTCGGTTTTGACATGTGATGACATCACACTGATTGGTCGGACAGCTTCATACACTGTCTATGAAATGGTTGGAGGTCAGTACTACCATGACCCTCTGCATTCCGGTTCCAATGGTGGTCCCGTTCGCGTGGCATATCGGTCGTCGTTTTGTGTTCTGGTATGTTATAACATTTTGACACTAGCTACCTACAGCTATATAAAACTATCGAACTACCAAGTCTAGCTTTGAGTCTGATACTTTTATCCTCTATGGGACATCAGCGGTTACTGTTTTCGACGAAGACAGCCTCCTCCTGTTAATCCTGAAATAGGTGCAACCTTGCAAAATGATTGTAAAAGATTGAGTCAAGATAATATTGGTCGATGGATCCAGTGTATGCCATGCGGGGTTAACATAATTCCTGGAAAAACAAGGAGGATTCATTCGTTTCCAGAGAATAGAGTTACAACTCACAAATTGGAAGATGGACCCTTGGTGCCATCTTGTAACTACTGATTTATCATTTGACATGCCTGATATTATTCAGTTACTATATCTGCTTGACAAATCCTCTCTCTGACAAGAACACTATAATTATCCAAGCAAAAGTGTGTAAACATGGATGGTACCCAGGTTACGTATTGTTTCGATATACCCTACTTATGTGAAAAAACTTTTTACGAGCTTGGTGCACAGTGGCTTCCGTCATTTACATGACCCAACACTTACCCACGGTTGATAATACAATACATCGATTCTCAGAATCGTTGATTTCAAAAACATCAAAGGCGCGAAAGAAGAACAAATCGTGATACTGGGGTGCAAGATAAAACTCTTTGCCACAGTTCTCTTGATAAAGACAATCAGTTAATTCAAAGTATGAGTCGTCTCTTACAGTTACCTGGCTAAACAATGCAAGACACCTCACTCAGTTAAGAACGCACATTCTGTCCAACTGTCCAACAATGTAGCAAACATGTCGAATCTTGTCACGACCCATCTTCACCGGTTCTATCGAGTTGTCCTGTTTGCACTGCTCATTGCAATTTCTCAGGTTGTCAAGGATTAAATTTGTCTTTCACACGCTGATACATAAGCTTCAAGCAGAAGGACACATTATTTACCATAACGTTTCATTTATCCAAGTCTCTAAGGTTAAAGAAATTCAAATGGTTTCCGCCCCAGGAACACGTTATGTCATAATTACATTAAGCAGAGTGTCTGCTAAATGAATGTGTGGGGACCAACCAATATTTTCAACGTGCAGCCCCAAGGCTGCACGTTGAAAATATTTGTTGAACTACCCCCAAATAATAAAGATTGACTCTTCCAAATGTTGCCATTGTACTGGCATGGAATGTATTACCAGGGTTCAAATGGTTACGAGAATAGACAAAATATTTTATTTACCTTATCTGATTATTAATATTGATTTATTAATTTAGTGATTCATCTTTTCTGGAGATTTATGACATTTCATCAGTCATGCTGTTTCAGAGTGTGCATTAGTTTGCTTACATTTGACGTACCTGGCCTTTCGACCCTGGATGCTATATCTTGATCACGATTTTCATTCATTTCTATGCACCCGCGCCTTTGAAATGTTCTTTGAGACATTTCGTACTGATAATTGAGGACTTTTTGATTGACTTTTATTTTGCTAGCGTCACTTCATTTTTCATTCTCTGTGGAAACTTGAATGTTCGGAGTTTTGTGAATAATTTGCTCTATTGATTTCATTTCTGTTAGATTTCTCCTAATTAAAATCTTACACAAAACTCTTAATTTTTTTATCTTTTTTTATTTGAATTTAAATTTTAATAAAAGTAGACTTATTGTAATAACTCTGCGGAGAGCTCAGTGAGTAATTTCCCTGAGCACTCACGAAGTGGGGTTTCATGAACAACACACTTGTAACTGCAAAAACTTGTGAGACAAAAGTAAAGTGTTAGCAATGACCCTCCAATTTCACCAAGTGCAGTACTGTTATCACAAAAGCGGATAAACAATTTCGATCGGGTTGCGACCAGGTCACGATCCTACCAAACTCAGCAAAACTCGAATCTCACTTGTCGGAACAGAATTATGATAACACTGAATATGAGCTGCGATTTTCGGCATTTTTATGTATTATTTTATGCATTTTAGTATTAATAAAGTCTCGATGAACTGATATAAGTATTTCTCGATTGTATCGCGATCTGATCGCGAAAAAGACCACTTTTGTTATCGAAGTACTGTATGTTATATTGCGGGTATGCGTTTTTTGTGAGTGATCACCCGAATTATGTCATGAGCGGATCCGAGGAACTAAACATGTCTGTCCCCTCGTTCCAACGCATGAAAAAATGTCGGTAAATATTGCAACGACATAGACTTTCATTTCACCATAAGCTTTACTCGTTGAGCTAACACGACAAACAGATACAATTTACAAAATATATTTTAGAATAACTCAGCAAGTTATATTTTGTTAAGAGAATGATAGCTCTTTCCAATGATGGATCATAAGCACAACTCGAATACTAGCAAACTGTTGTGTGGCGAATTGTCTGGAGTGTTGGCTGAATTCCCCGGTAATGGACTAAATACAGTATGTTTTTAGAGCAGATGTAACATCAACCAAATCTATAAAGCGATATAACTCAATGTCCGTTAAGTGCATATAAGAAAACTTTTTATGCTATGATTACCTGTTCCACTATATATGATAAGCCTATGACATAAATTTAGCTTTACACACCAACCGTGGTGAACACGCCAGCAATGGGATTTCAATTGTAAAACATTTACACCTAGAGTGGAACAACATCCAAATTGACCTTTGGTGACGTCGCCTTGAATGCAAACTTGTCTAAATTTATCACTCGTCGCCTCGTGAAGAATGAAATGAAACCCGCAATTATTTATTACGTTTTTAAATAAGTTTACCTCATAAGGTACCCCAAATTAACAAATACACGTTGTCTCGTGTTAATAAAGTATACAAAACTCGAAATAGTATGTTCTTGTGTTATTAACATGAAAAAGGTTCCGTAATTTGCGCAATTCGTTTTCTATTTCGTTTCGGCGATAAAATTACCAGCGGAAGTACCGCCCTCCGGTGCCTATGTAAACAAAAACAGATTTGCACGTGTGAATACTGATTTATTTAACATTTAAACTCTTATTAATCTGACGATCATGGTATAAATAAAATATACCCAAAGTAGCTTGGTGTACCAAACGTTCTCCACGAGTAGTGAAGTGGTGTTAACCGCGCGCCAAAGGCTCGCGGTTAACACCACTTCACCACTTGTGGTGAACATTTGATACACCACGCTACTATGGTTATGTTCTATATCTCCGTACTGTACATTTGCCTCATTGCTTTTGACTCGGTTCGAAAATTAGTTATGGTACCACTGTTTCAAAGATACTAAACAAGAATATTACACCAACATTTATTAGACATGATTTTTCTTCCCCAGAATTGCCCATTACCGAGCTCGGCTGATGTGATATGACGCCGATCTCGGCCGATGTGATCTAAGACAGAGTTGTCTCCCTTGATGCGTTACTACGCCCAGCGGTTTTGTTTACAATGAAAACGTTCAAAGATATTCGTTGAAGACAAGCAATCAGTACAATTGGTGTTCTCATGCAAAATGGAGCAATGTTTGTATGTTGAGGCATTAATGGTGACAATAAGCAAGCGGAGATTCGAGGAAGTGAGAGAAAAGATAGTCAAGCTATCCGAACGCCGCGGCTTCCCCAATGGGAGAGTCACGACGTTCGGATAGCTGAATTAGGAGAAGAGGAAAGGAATGAGAAACAATAACACTGTGAGAAAACTGTAACAGATGTGAGAACATGTTTCAATTATTTGTTCTGGTTTTATAAATAAAGAGGTTACTACTTGGTTAGTTTCATATCGAAAGAGATATCAGACCTCGGCAACATCGGTCTCGGGCTGATATGAAGTTACCGCAGGCTGGCATCTCGGCCGATATGAAACTAATAGTAATAAGTAATAAACTCTAATATTACTGCACGACACAAAACACGAGTACTCCTATACCAGCCCTTGCAATAAGAAGACACCGCCGCAGTGAGGCCTTCACGTTTCTGCTTCTTTTCTAGCTAGGAGGATGCTTTAGTGTTAGTAAAGCATACGTAACTCGAAATAGTATGTTATTATGTTATAAAAAGAAAAATGCCCCGTAATTAGCGGGTTTCGTTTTCTGTTTCGTTTCGGCTATAAAATTGCCAGCGGAAGTACCGTCCACCGGTGCTCATGTAAACAAAAACAGAATCGCACGTGTGAATATTGATTTATTTAACATTTAAACTCTTATTAATGTGACGATCATGGTATAAATAAAATAAACCCAAAGTAGCTTGGTGTACCAAATGTTCACCACTTGTGTTGAAGTGGTTTTAACCGCGCGCCGAAGGCTCGCGGTTAACACCACTCGTGGCGAACATTTGGTATTATTATGGGTACATTCAATATGTTTCAGCTGAAAGCCAACTCCTGGCACATAACCAGAAATACATGGCGAAACAAACAAACTCGGAACATGTGAAATTATAAGACCACAAAAAGAATAAATATTTTTTTCAGTCAACGTAAACATGGCAGTCTATAAGGATATGACTGTATAACAAACTACAAGGCGAAATAATTTAGACACGCAGCATTATGCACGACTCATAAATCCAAAACATATTCATTCGTTTTCTGTTTCGAACATTTGAGTTTAAATGATGAAAATATCACAACCTGTTGTACAAATACAACAGATATGTAAATCTTATAGCTTGTCGATCTTGAATTCAAGACTAAATTTGATCACGTTTGTGATCACAGTACAGTATGTATATATTAAATTTATACCATGATTACCTATTCTACTATATATAAAAAGCCTATGACATACATTTTAGCTTTACACACTAACCGTGGTGAACATGCCAGCAATGGGATTTCAATAGTTAAAATTTACACCTACAGTGGAACTACATCTAATTTGACCTTTGGTGACCTCGCCTTGAATGCGAAGTTGTCTAACTTTATCACTCGTCGCCTCGTGAAGAGTGAAATGAAACTGGCAATTGTTTATTACGTTATTAAATACGTTTACCTCATAAGAAAAAAAAAATCACAAACATACGTTGTCTCATGTTAACAAAGCGTCAATAACTCGAAAAAGTATGTTATTAAAATGAAAAAAGGCCCCCGTAATTTGCGCGTTTCGTTTTCAATTTCGTTTCGGCGATAAAATTTCCAGCGGAAGTACAGTCCACTGGTGCTCATGCAGACCAAAACAGAATCGCACCTGTGAATATTAATTTATTCAACATTTAAACTCGTATTAATCTGACGATCATGGTATAAATAAAATATACCCAAAGTGGCTTGATGTACCAAATGTTCACCACTCGTGGTGAACATTTGGTACACCAAGCTACTATGGGTATATTTTATATATATTGTGATAGGTATCGCACAGTTGTTCACATATATCGCGTGTTATCCCCTACGAATGCATCGTTACTCTCCAAGTGCATGTTTGCGTGGCTGTGTGTGTATGTGTGTGAATATGTGTGTATGTATATTACATGAAAGAATTTCGATTTCAAAACTTGTCTGGTATGTTGCGACAGGTTGATGCATACATTGACTGAAAATCATTGGCTACAAGCGCTGGCGGAAAATGGGCGTGTGCTTTGACGAAATAAGTTCGCAATACAGATTGTGACCGCAGATCGATTACGTCCGCAAAGTGCGTGTTGATTACGTGCGCAGACCACATGGGGGCAGATTACATTCACAAAATTCGAGGCGATTTTGTTGACGTGCAGGCATAAGGCCGAGTACACCCGCAAAATACTAGTGTATTCGTGCACCGCGTAGACAATTGGATCGGTCATTGTGGGAATGGTGGGCGTGCGGACGTATTCGGGTTTGCGGATCTATTCGGCCATAACACACGAATATTCGATAAATAATTAACAGAATTCATAACTTGAAATTTAGCACAAATTCCTGATATTGATATAGAAATTCGCCGACAAATAGCCGACTCGGTGAATCATTCACTATCGACACATGGACACAAAGTTACTTCCGATCAAATGATCGTTAACATGTCTTCGAAGGTGATTGATCCCAGCAGAAAATAACGGAAGAACAGATGTCGAGAAAAACCAATAATAGTTCGGCATTATGCATTCTTCAGGCGTTTAATTTAATCCACTCTGTTCTCTCTGATCGATGTGGTCTGGTGTGTTGATTTCAATTCACTGCTTTATTGACGCTAATATGGTGTAGGTGATAATTCGCATGTTTTCACGCGAATGTGGCTTTGGGATTGAGAAACTCTTAATCTATTAAATCAAGAAGTGGTGAACACAGAGCAAAGCAACTGAAATCTATTAAATCAAGGAGCGATGAACCCAAAGCAAAAACACCTGACAAGTCTATCATTAGGAAACAAAGTGGTACATGAACACACATAGATTAGAGATGGGCAGTATACCGAAAAACCGAAGCGATACCGATATAATGAGGATATCGGAAAAACGAACCGAACATATTGTCCGAATTTTCAAATGTTCCTACATTGCCTATTTATAAGTCCCTGATGAGGCTTGATTACACTTGAAAGGTTGATTTTCCTGAAAGAAGTGACTGATTTTCTTTTGAGTTTTGTTAACCCTGAATGGACTGGGGAACTGCCCTGAATTCCCAGTAGACTACAACCTGTACATGTCCGATTGCTTAGCAGCGATTTCTTGTCAGGTCTTGGCTGCCTTAACAGGCAGCCAAGACCTGACTAGAAATCGCTGCTAAAGACCTGACTAGAAATCAGTGCCCAGGTGCCGTGTTTATTGTCAACAGGACCTCCTAAATATGGCATGATCAGTGCACAGGTTCTGATATCGTAAAAGCCTGAAATAGGTCATTAAACATCAACGTGCGTTTAGAACAAGCAACAAAATTACTGTAGATATATATGATTTGTGGTCGTAAAAGAATGCCACGATTGAGCTCATTGGCAGTGTCATTTAGAGCGTTGTGTTAGAATGATACTACAACAACTTATTCTGTATTTTCTGATGTGAATTGTTCTTTGGTACTACCAGCAAATCTCAGCCAAGTCAGATACAGAATACGGAACCGATCCTGAGGTATACCACTCCCTAAAAATACCGAAATCGATACCGAACTCAAATTCCAATACCGCCAACCTCAAATATTGGCTTTACGAGTGGAAATTGAAATTACTGTACGAATTGGCACACTGTAAATAAAAACCGCTAAATAATACGGTAAAAGTACTGGGAATCCAGTTTCCGGTATTTCTACCGTAAAATATTACGGTGAAATGCCGTATTTAACTACATTTGGCAACGCCGAACTTTTTTCAGTTTAATCTTGTGCAAACCTGAATAGCTGATACTTCGTTTCATTTATTAAACTAGAAGGCTGTTGGTTTTTCACACATAATAGACCAATTAATATCTTTAATCTGCAGCCATATGGCTGCAGATTAAAGATATCAATTAATCTATCCTAAAACCTGAGTCTTCTAAAATAGGGAACCTTTCGTCATGAACGGTAATTTGCAAAATCAGAAATTGATTAGCTAAATGCGTTCCTTCACAAAAATACTGCTCCACAATATGCGGGTACTTCACAATGAGTCTACATATTTAGAAATTTTAAGCCGAAACAATCTTTGCTGTAAAGTTTACGGAAGAAGTTACGGCAATGGGTTCCCAGACCTTCTATCGGAATTTTAAAGGTAGTTTTCCAGTGCGGGCTCTGTAAGAGGGTCTAGGTGGTGCGGTAACAGATATGACTAGCAATAAAAAATTCTCAGTGAATTCGAATAAATGCTACCCGTCATTTACAAACGACATTTGAAGACCTCATTGAGATTCTCAATCTCCTCTCTCTGTAAAATTCGTTAATTACGCGCAGGGAATTGCGGAAATGGCGTCTTTTGTCACTCAAATTCAAATGATGTTCCACCTCGGAAACCTTTTCGAAGTGGGCCCCCAGAAGACGCAGACGCCCGTCACCAGTTATCACCTTTATACTCTCTCTTTCTCTCTCCCTCTGCCTCTCTCTCTCTCTCTCTCTCAGTTATCACCTTTATACTCTCTCTCTCTCTCTCTCTCTCTCTCTCTCTCTCTCTCTCTCTCTCTCTCTCTCTCTCTCTCTCTCTCTCTCTCTCACCGTATCCAGACTCATACAAATGTTGGACATCCTGAGCTAGAGACTATCAAAGAATGCGGCCCCCATAACAGAATTTGCTCCACACCCTCGCCAACCCTTCTGGAGCGCTGTATAAACGTACGGATGAACGTACATTGCCATTCACTTAGAAATGTACACTTTCATGTTATTATACGCGGTTACTTTTGCCCATTTCGAGACCATTTCGTATACGTTGGTTGATAAAGAGATTACTGTGTTATTTAAATACTCACTTAAATACTCAAATTTTTCAATATAAAAGTAGTGTTGTAATATGTTATCAGCAAATGTGAACAAATTTAGTTGCACTCTCTCAAAGAAACCCCCCCCCCCCCCCCTGCTCAGTTTGGCCTATTTCTTCTACTTCAACCAGCTCTTAACCCTAAGGTTTGCATTCGGGTTGGAAAATGGTTGAAATAGATGAAATAGCTCAAAATAATTATCATGTCGTAAAACGCAGATCGAGGAAAGAGAGACAAATGTATATTCTTCATACAATTGCTTGCATACTGTGGAACCATTTTTGAAAGTTTTCACCATTGTGTTGAACCATGGCAGATCCAGTGCCTCCAGGATATTTCGCTCCACCCTCGTCAAACAGACTATAAACAAGGAAACGTTTTGTGCAAGCACAAGCGCACAAGAAAATGCCCATGGAACACTCTAATTTTGTGCGAATATCATGCAATCTCTTCGTATTAGAACACAAAAAACATTTCAAGTTTACTGGACAGGGTTCGAAACTATAGGAGTTAATATCTTCATACGAAAATACCTGAAAGGGCATGCCGTATGGGCGTTGGTCGGCAATTTACACCCAGACGACGTCAACGTCGATTGTAATGGCTTCGGGCAGATGCACCATATCGGTTTCTCTTGGCCCACTGGAGAGTTGTGTTATTCACTAACGAGTCTCGGTTCACGCTTTGCAGGTCAGATGGACGACACCGTTACTTCGACGTCGATATGAGCGATATTCTGACGCGTCCGTTAAGGAAAACGACAGATTCGGGGAGGGTCTGTTATGGTTGGGTGGATTTGTCGTGACGTGAAAACACCTCTCGTGGTCATCCAGGGCAATCTTACAGCAGTGATATATCGGGATCAGGTCCTCATGCCTCACGCCTTTCCACTTATCCATGCGCGTAACCTTACGTTGCAGCAGGATAATGCGAGGCCGCACGTTGCTAGGGTTTGTCATGACTTCCTCAATCAAACAATGTCCCAGTTCTCGATTGTCCACCCTACAGTCCAGATTTGTCCCCGATCGAGCATGTGTGGGACGAGCTGGACAGGAGGGTAAGGAAGAGCGTCAGCGTCCCAAATAATGTTGCTCAGCCCACGCAGGCCCTTCTTCAGGAGTGGAATAACATCCCACAAAGGACCATAAACAACTTGATGGGGAAAATGGCAAGGGTAGTTAGAGCAGCGACTGAAGCCCGGGGTGGACACACCCGCTATTGATTTTGATCAGGAAATGGCATAGAGTACCCACGTTTGAACGTTATCCATACAAACGCTGTCTGCGTTAAGACAACGAAATTTAATCAGTAATGAAGAAATAACATCAAAATTCAAACAATGACATAATCATCTATAACATAATATTTACCGCAGAAAAAAACTTGCGTTTCTTTTTTCCGCTAGAAAATTGCCCATATATTTGGTCTTTACCCATTTACCATTTTATGTGTTTGGCTGCAGCTGTATTTGTCGAGGGCCTTCGACGATCCCTTTTACCCTTTTGTGTATTATGACAGAACCCCTTTACTCTTTTACTTAGGCTGCAGTTGTTATTTTACGAGGATGTTCGCCTATCCTTTTACCCTTATTTGTCGAAGCTCCTCGTCTATTTTGTTACCTTTTTGCGGCGCGGTTTTGCGAGGGTCTTCGCCTAGCGCCTGCACAGGACGGTGCTGACGTGATACCCCCTTACTTCCTGTCCAAGGGTTCTCCACTCCCCTGCCTTTATGCCGAGTGGGCTTTTGTTCCGCCCATGTCCCTTCGGGTTTTTATACTCCATGGTATGTTATTCTGCGTTTTGGCGAGCGTCTTCCCATGTGTTCCTGTTCGGGGCCGCTCGTCTCGTGCTTCGTGGAATACATTTCTTTAAAAACATATGCCTATTCTTCTTCCAAATTCCAACCTCTGTGTCAAGGGAAATACTACATCTTAACCCTTTAAACAACGCTGACGATATTAAAATTTATTATTTTAAATAGCATTTTTTAAAATTTTTCCCAATATTCCAACCAATCCATATCATGTCACCCCTCATTAGAAAGAGCTCGACGAGCTCGTTCCACAGAGGGGTCACATGAGATGGTTTTGTTAAATATTTGTGAAAAAATAATGTTGCGGATGTGACAGATTCGGTGGGTGAAGGGTTAAAGTCGTCGGTGTTTATTATCCTACTCAAAGTTTGCTAAGCAACACATCATTGTGAAATTTTCTTGCGACATATTTGCAATATTTTTGTTGGATATGATTGGGGAATGTATTGAGATGGCCCCCAGTGTTTACATTAGCTCTCTTGACAGGCAGACTTTTAGTGACAGTCATGGAAATCATGCACCCCTTGATTTTCATGATGTTTTCGTGTACTGTGTACATGTACATGAGACGTGTAGGGTATGAAGTCTTCATTTCAACACAAACCCTTGTGATTAATGACTGAATATGGCGAATGCAAATGTAAGAAGACATTTGTCTGAAGCAGAAATGTGGCGGGCTGTAGGGATGGGGGAACAAGGGGCTACCCATCGTCAGGTTGGTGAAACCCTTGGTGTGCACCATACGATGATCACCAGAGCCTGGGCAAGATTTCAGCAGTATGGCACACCAGTCAGACGACAAGGTGGTGGCAGAGACAGGGCAACATCTGCAGCTGAAGACCGGTTTTCGGTCATTAGGGCCCGAAGGAACCGCTTTGACACAGCAACCCAGCTTCGCAGTGACCTTCAGAATGCATCGGGGTAAATTTTGCGACGCAGAATATCCGGTCAAGGTTGCACAAAGGTGGTCTCCGATCCAGAAGAGCATGTATTCGCATTCAGCTGTCCCAGAACCACCATCAGGCACGATATCAATGGACCATGGATCATGTTGGATAGACCAAAGAAGAATGGCGACCTGTCCTTTTTACAAATGAGTCAAGGTACTGCCTAGACGACGCAGATAGGCGTTCTAGGATATGGAGAAGACCAGGAGAGCGATTCCATGCAACCAACATTGCTAAGCATGACCGCTATGGTAGAAGGTCAATAATGGTCTGGGCGGCATCAGCTGGGATGGACGTACAAAGCTCTGTGTCCCTGACCGTGGTGCATTGACTGCACAGCGGTATATTGATGAGATCCTGGATGCCCACGTCAGATTGTATGCAGGTGCAGTGGGTGATTCATTCTGATGGACGATAATGCCCCCGTCCTCATGTTGTCCATGCTGTCCGGGAGTACCGACAGAGGGAGGGGATTGAACATATGGACTGGCCAGCAAGATCCCCTGACCTCAATCCAATCGAAGTGTCCAAGAGCTTGGTGCCATGCGGGTCCAAGAATGGAACAACATCCCACAAAGGACCATCTGGAACCTGATTGGGAGCATGAGAAGGCGTTGTCAGGATGTAATTAACAATAATGGGTCTCATACTCGATATTGAACCCATATCAGTTCGCTCCGTCAACTTTTTGGAAAATTTGAAAAATTTCATCTTTTACCAATAATATCCATTTTCCATGGTTATCGCATTCAAAAGCTGAAAAATAATGTCAAACACAAACAAAATCTTAATTTCTGTACTTAAATCATGAAAGATATAATTAAATAAAAAATATATGCACTTTTCATAACAATATTTCAACTAAAACGTAAAACAGGTCGTTGGATATACTTGGTGCTAAGCAAACTTTGAGTAGTATATTATGTAGCCCATTGTGATCGCTTGCCGCTACAGTGGCGGGAAGTTTCAGTTCAGGTTCCATTGTTAGTTGTTTTTACGTACCCCGTTCAGCTATTCCTGGCGTATGATTCCTTTTCCAATCCTTACCTCATCGATATGGCAAATCCTCCTTTTTGTTCCTTGGTTTTCAGTTTGTTTCAATTTCCTTTGGTTAATAAACCTTTTGCTTGGTTAAAAAACCTCGCCATGCATGCTATGATGTACTTACAAATATCATTATGAATCTATGTGTTGTCTTTCCAAACCTAGTTTCCGCGAGAGCAGGGCTGTTGTTTGAAAATCAGTTATCCGAAAATAATAAAGAAGATGAAAATATTCTTGGGGAAGTTACCTGACAACTTATTTTGAAAGATACTGTTGATGAATTGGAAAACTGAATGAATAGATTACCGAACCACGAATATGTTGCGACCAATTTTTAATCTATAATGTGGGCAATGTTCTGGCAAATATGGACGTGAAACATTCGAGAAAAATAATGCAATATCGAATAGTTACTACACATCTATAAGTAGATAAAGCATGTATTGATAAAACTCTAATCTGTTTGTATCCCCACATGACCGGGGAATTGAATATGCGTTTATTTCGATTTGTCTCGTCGACTGACAGCTCATATTGTCTGGGAGTCAAGAAACCGAGTCAATACATACAAAAAGGTTAATACGACTCACTTGAATTTCATTCGTCAAACACTCCACTTCTCGTTTTAAGATACGATGAAAATATATCAAGTGACGGCTATATTGTGTGTTCAAATTGAAAACAGATCAAATCCCAGAATTGATTTTTACGTCATTGAAATCTTCCAAGTTGGGACATCATGACCTACTCAACCACAATCAAATATGTATTTGAAGATCTGATTTAGTAGGTAGCTTTCAGGGGTGCTGGAAACGGCTTGGAAAGCCATGAAGTGGGATACCGTTATTCCTGAAATATGTTTTTTTGATTATCATTTCTCATCTTTTGTTGGATGCTTGAATAGTTAAAAATGAAATGCCCGATATACAAGCTCTCAGGTTACCAATTAGAGTTTCATCAATAACTCTCTATTTGACATGAAAAGCAGACGATACTTGCCAAAAAATAACTAATTTTTTTTTTCATTTTTTGTCTCAAAAATATAGGTTATGACCCCTCATTGCAACGAGCTCGACGAGCTCGTTCCAACGAAGGGGTCATAACCTATGTTTTTGAAAAAATAATGAAAATTAATTGGCGATGTCTGAGAATAGCGCTGGCCGGTATTGACCGTTACTTTCGGTAAAGGGCTAATTCTGTTCGGAATTCGACGTTGTTATGATCTGTTTGTGCCTGTGTTTCGCGGAGCTTGTGCTAGACCACCGTTAATACAATGTGATGTCCCTTCGCGCAGAAAGAAACATAGATATTCTTCTATGTTCCAGTTATATATGTTCCAATCAATGTTTTAATTCACCTTGAAAACATGATACTAAGGGCCCCATACTGTATACACTACACAACAATTACCGACGCCGCAATTCAGAAAAACCTCACTGAGAAATTCATAGATTCGTACTCATCTCATTTTACATGTAATAATCCTATATGTCCCGATTGCTCTATTAATAATCCATAATTTCTGATATCTCATCCCCACAAGCTATCCATCAAGAATGGTTTTCCTTTTCGTTTCGCATTAGTTAAATCACACCCTTGCTCAGTTGTCTTCTTGGAATAGACAAACGACAGGAAATAACAGATAGAACAAAAAACTACGTGCTCAAGAGACGCCACTTGAATACCTCTAGTCCACTAAATATACCCGAGTCCATGCGTTCGGTTAATTGAGCATAGGGCAGGGTAGAAATTATCAAGAAACTCTACGGTCGGTGTCTCATTAATCTGAGCAGCCTGTCCTGTGAAGCGACACCTTGTCGTTCTGCGGCTCGATGTCACTCGATGTACGGGTTAGGATTCTTAGATTGGTGAGGTACTTCATGCTCGAATGGTAGCTTCCACCCGAAATGGTCTAAGCTAAGAGGTCTAGTTTTTCAAAAACTCTCACTGACTGTACTCACAGAAAATTTTCAGTATGAACCCTGCTGTCAGAATATTATTATTTACTGAAAGTATAATGACTAGTTTGTTGCTACCGTCATTTCTTCTCTCGTGGGCATGGCAGGAAGACAGCCAATTTGGCTATGCCATCGCCCCGCAGTGCGTCATGTATTTCATATTATAATTGTTAAAAACCATTCATGAATTTGTGGACGCTGCAAATAAAGTATCCACTTATCTATCTTCGCTGATCAGAATTTTGTTATACGTCATTAAATTGTATATCAAAGTACAACAAGGAGCAAGGCCCGCCCCCCCACCCCCACCCCTCTCCCCCCGTGTTGGTCCTTTGTTGCCGAAATAAGTTTTTCTCTCAAATTATATGGTATTTTTTAAAACTCATTAAAACTCACTTTTTTCTTTTTTTTTTCTTTTCTTTTTTTTTTAAGTTACTCATCCTTCATGTAATTCATATCATTCTTGTGGACAGAAAAAAAAAAAATAAAACTAAAAGCTGAACCCCAGTATAAATTAAAAATATTGGATAAATCGACTGTAAAACTCTGTTTGAATGGCAAATTTTGTGGAAAAAACATGCCTCGCACAAAAATACTAAAATGCTTTTCATCAATAAACTTTCATACAGTACGTGGAGAGTGCATTATCACCAAATCATCCGCAGAGTGGAGATTCCACCAAGCAATAATTGCAAATTTGTTGCAAAGCATAACCAGCACAAGCAAAGTTTCAGCCAATGGATCTCCGGGTTAAACCCGGAGGTCCATTGGCTGAAACATTGCTTGTGATTTTTGTCAATATGTACAAAATTTGAAAGTTATAGCTTGGGTGATAACTCCACTCCGCGGGTGATTTAGTTACAATTCACTCTCCACGTACTGTATATAAAGAAAATCTCACTGCCTTTCAAGATACAAAATAACAATTTGGATACATTAATGAGGCGAAATAAATCATATTTGGGAACTCAATATATTTCCTGAGTTTCAACACTCTCCGCCACTCAGCCGATATTTCGACCAGAGCCAATACTACAATTTTTTTACAATTGTGTTTTCTAGAACTGTATTTACTAGTTATGACGTTAAATGGGTTAAAATGAACCATCAGCATTTTCAAAGATCTGGGAATTTGTCAGTTGGCAAATTGCCATATCTTTTAAAATACCAATGATTATTTTATTCATTTATTTTAATAGGTAGAAAATACAATTCTTGGAATACAATTGTAAAGTTTTTATTGTATTGGCTCCTGATGTCCGCTTTCATTTCCATTTATAAATTATCGATTGGAGCGTGAAATTTTACACTTTACAAATTTGCACCAGTTCACACTTGTTGAATTCTCCAAATACACATGTACAAAATCACTGAGGGATGATAGATGACATGCAAGAATTCATGATATAAAGCACAATGCAAAACAAATTAAGACAATTCTTTATCGTTGGGTTTCATGGATAACAATTGTATATTCTGTGTAGAAATGTGGTGGATGGGAGGAAGATAGCCATATACCTGAAACCTCCTATTCACATTCAGATACACATTCAAAGGACCTTTGCGGACATTGTTTTGACTTTGTATTCAATTTTGTATCGTTTTGTTAATTTGTTTAGGGTTGCAGGGTGTGAGAAGATATCCTTTAAATCCCCAGAAGATATCGTGGCACATTGACTTGGGTTGGGTTGGGTGGATAGGGTTCTTCGGTGAAAGTGTGTACACGCACACACCACATCGAGCGTGTTATTCGTGCTACTTTTTTTATTTTTCGCATACTGCCCTCATTTTTGTATTAAGATGGTACCACACACATTAATGTATAGTGTATTTAAATGTATGAATGATTTCCCATCCACAACATATGAAGCATTAGGCCAAACAAAGTTAAATAATTGATTCTCAGGCATTTTTGTCAAACGAATGAGAGAGGGCGGTTTTATTTTTTTTTTGATATTCCTGATGGAATGGTCGCCGATACCTTTTTAAAATCCAGTTATGAGAGCATATAATTAAATACTAGAGGTTCCGTGTTGATTTTGCTGATAGTTGTTTTTTTGGTAACAGCGATCACACAACACAAAATCAACATACAACAACTGAAATGGAGATCAAAATTAATAATGAGCTTTTTAACTGATTGAGTGCTCGAAGCCACAATCAGGCCTGTCTAAAAATGAGGGTACTAGTGCAAAAGACAACATTTTCCTTAACCATGTTTAGTATTCAGTTAAACGTAAATAATAGTTTGTTTATACACATTTGTTCTTTTACAAATTATTGGAGAGTGCCTGTTGGCACTCTCCAATAATTTGTAATGGAACAATTTGATGAACAAATTCAGACCACCAATAATTAATCTAGTCCTCAACCATTTATATAACTATTTATTTTGTATACATATGAGAATGGGAGCGCGGTGGCTCAGTTGGTAGTGGTGCAGGCTGCAAGCCGAGAGGTCCTCGGTTCGAATCCCACCTGCGGCAACCGCGTTGTGTCCTTGGGCAAGACACTTTATCTCCAATGCCCGCGTGGGGGCACGATGACGCCGTGTACTAAGGCGTATAGCACGTCGATGGTACGCATGTCTTCAACCAATCTAACCCTGCCTGTGTTGCAGTGCGGAGTTACGATGTTGGGGAGTTGGCAGCTGCTCGTCGTTGCTCGGTGGTTCTCTCCGGGTACTCCGGCTTCCTCCACCCGTAAACTGTCACGGTCATGATTAGCCATTGTGCATAAATATGTGACCTTAACCCTTTACCCAACGCAGACGATATAAAAATTTATTATTTTAAATACCATTGTTTTGAATTTTTAAAAAAATTTCAAGAAAACCATATCATGTGACCCCTCGTTGGAACGAGCTCAACGAGCTCGTTCCATCAAGGGGTCACATGATATGGTTTTGTTGAAATTTTTTGAAAAATACTATTTTTTCAAATGCTGAATTTGCATATTACGCGGGCGGATGCGGGCGATTCGTTGGGTAAAGGGTTAAACATCAATAAATAATAATAATACATGTGAGAATCGTGTCGCATTTCGCGAAGAGAATAACAATACGACATAATGCATCGCAAATCGCAATGTGATAAAATCAAAATAAAATCACATGGTAGTTTTGTATATTTTGAATTTTGCCTCCGAAATAAAAATTACGAACGCGACCTGAAAATGAATGCGCCGGTACCTAACAATCAAAAGATTAATTTTCTTTATCCTTATATCTCGTTATACTCTGTATTCGTGGTTTGAGTCAATTTAGTAATAAAGATTTTTATGCTTCTAAACATCAAGAAAAAAAATCATCACAACTCTCATTGTCCAGGAAATAATCTACATCATCAAACCATTTATGGAAATAATTTTACGACAATATGATCAGAGACACGCTTCTTGTTATCTTGTTGTGACAAGTGATGTGTGCAGTTTGGCATGTTATATTGTCACGGTGTAAATCTATTATTTTTTTTCATCAACTTTCCTGGAAAGAACTTTTCCAATGAGTTATAGTTTGAATTATTCAAGATTGTGGGTAGTATACTGTGCCCATGTCAAGTTGATAGCTAAACTTTGCAATTTTCTTGTTTAAAAATGTAACTATTTTCGATAATCTTTCTGAATGGGTTAGACATAAAACGTAAAGATAGGTATATGACGGACCCTGAAAACCGATTTGTCAATTAAGCAATAATTCTAGCAGTGGAAATTAAGCACAAAATTTAATGTCCATTATGGTGAATTTGCTGAACTCCGCATGGGCTATCCGATAACTGATCAAAGGGGTATTCATCTAATTATTGGGAAACATTGCATCACACATGTTTTGGACACACACCCATATTACGCATCTATCCTGTCACCGAATGTCAGGAGATACCAAAATTCGAGTCCTTCAAAGGAACTTTAAAGCGAGCATTAAATTAAGATAGATCTAAGCGGCCAAGTTCAAGAGAAGCAATTAAACCGAGAATTAATGTTCTGGCTATCTAAATAAAAATCGTTGGATTTCTCGAAAAATTCATTCCAGCCAATTCCAGTCGGAAGGTGTGTAATGCTGTGGGTTGTTGCGTGCAGATGGGGTCCCATGCTATAGGTTAGAGGAGGTGCCGCATCGGTGCGAATGTACAGGCACGTTGTGAAGTAAGGGGAGGGGGGGCATCGAGCTCATATTTAGAATAGGAGCAGTCGAGGGCCAAGTCGGTGGCCATATATGAGAATAGGATCAGAATAACGATGTACGAGCTCAGGGAGCTATATGCATTTTGGTAAACGACATTACCTGTTTTGGAAGGCAAGCCATACGTAGACAGAGCAGGCTTTGCCTGTATGAACATTATTCTGAGACAAACGTAAGGGGGACTTTAACCCCATTGGTGGCGACTGCTTGTGTGAAAAGCGTCAAGTAAAGTGACAATAAGCTAGAGGCCGTGCGACGGCAGTGGCAGAGTAACATTCAGTCACATGTTAGACAATACGTTAGTGGTCGTGCGACGACAGTGAAAGGAGTGAAGTGAAGTGGCAACCAAGGAACCAATACCAGCGAACAGGAGGAACAACCAGCGACAACAGAGAATGCGGGCCCTCAACTGACTCAAAAACTGTGTGGGTAGGGGGTGATTGACGTTTTGTTTTCTTATTTCTTTTGGATTCCATGTAAGTCACAAATTATCACATTTATTGTTATATGTATTAGAATTGTTGTTTTCAGTGAACCCCTGTTGATTTATGCTTTTCGAGGAAAAGTTATTAACCCCTTCAGGATAAGAACCACCCCAACAAAAGTGAAACGGGCGGGTTCGTCACGGTGAGACATACGTTCACGTACGGATTCAGACGACACTCCTTGACTTTTGGCTGAATACGCGGCGTGAATCTATTTACCCCATCAACGACAAAGCCCGGTTTCCGACAGTCCACAAAAGCGGACAGTGAATTTTGATCCGATAGCCACTGGGTCGCGCGCGAGTCAAAGTTCCCTGTCTGCTTACCTTCCGGTGCACTTAACCCTTTGAACCCGAAAGCCTGTTTTCCCACCCAGGATCATGATACGACCTGATGTATTTATTTATTGGGACTTTAACGACACTATCGACAGCCAGGGTCACCTCAAGTTGTTTTTCAAAGTTATTTGGAAGCAAAAAGATGTGATGACATTCAAATAAAACTTGGATATATGACACATTTGATATTTCTAATTTCTAGTCTGATGCGGGATGGCATAAAACGTTTATTTTTATAAGGTCGCAAAATCGTTTTAAAGACCACAGGGGTAGTGAATTTTGCTTAATTTTATAGGGGTTATGCACAAAGTTTACCTCTGATTTAAAACAAAAATGGAAGCAAAAAATAATTATCCTACAATTCAATTAATTACAGCAAATTGAAGAGGAAATGTTGATTTTTTTTTATCAGATGCGGGATGCAAATATTTTTAAAGGAGGTTCTTCAGAAATAATTGTTTTTTTAAAATGTCTCCATAGACTTCAGTGTTAAAAAATTAGATAGAGTTTTCGCCGAAAATCGGACATGAGCAGTGGCGATCATACAAATGTCTGGGTATGACAGTTTTACTGGTGGAGGAAGCCGTAGTATCCAGAGAGAACCACCGAACAACGACCAGACTCCCCAAACATACTAACGCTACACAAGCATGGTTAGCATTGGTTGAAGACAGGTGCACTATCGACGTCCATTACGCCTTAGTACATAGCGCCACCGTGCCTCCAAGTGGGCAATCGGAATTAAGAGCCTTACCCAAGGGCACAACGCAGTTACCCCTGGTGGGGATTGAACCGTGGACATCTCGGTTTGAAGCTCAATGCCATAACCACTGATCCACCGCACTCCCGATACGACCTGGATTCATAAAGTAGGTAGTTACTGAGTGAATTTTTGTGATAGACCAACCAAGGCTGCAGATTGAAAATGTTGATTGGTGATCCCCCAAGTAATGAATATAGACTCGTCCAACTCACGACACTGAACTGGCGTGGAATATACCATCAGTGCTTAAGGGGTTAAAGGAAATAGAAGAACATTTAATTTGAGATGATATTTTCGTTTGGTTTTGTTGATGTGTTTTTGATTTAGTATTTTAAATGAGAAATGTTGACCTACTGGGAAAGGTGTGTCGATATCGGATCGCAGTACTGTAACTTATAATGTTGTGGTTCAGTTGCAGGTCAGTAAGGGCTCTGGACTTCACAACAAAGAAACTGAGAAACAGTTCTCGCGTTGGTTAAACGAAAATTAATATTTACGGTATTCTTAGATTGAAAAAAGAAGTGCGAAAAGGTGGATCACAGAGACTGTTTCATTTGTACTTTGCTGAATTGATCCTAACAATTTAACCCTTTACCTAACATGAAAAGCAGACGACACTTGCAAAACAAATTCTTGAATAACTAATTTTTTTCATTTTTTGTCTCAAAAACATAGGTTATGACCCCTCGTTGGAACGAGCTCGACGAGCTCGTTCCAACGAGGGGTCATAACCTATGTTTTTGAGACAAAAAATGAAAATATTTTGAAAATTAATTGGTGATTTTTGAGAATAGCGCTGGCCGGTTTTGGCCATTACGTTGGGTAAAGGGTTAAACTTTAGCGGGAGCGCGGTGGCTCAGTTGGTAGAGGTGCAGGCTGCAAGCCGAGAGGTCCTCGGTTCAAATCCCACCTGCGGCAACCGCATTGTGTCCTTGGGCAAGACACTTCACCCCATTGCCCACGTGGGGGCACGGTGACGTTGTGTACTAAGGCGTACTGCACGTCGATAGTGCACCTGTCTTCAAACAATGCTAACACTGATTGTGTGGAGTTGGTATGTTGGGGAGCTGACAGTTGCTCGCCGTTGCTCGGTGGTTCTCTCCGGGTACTCCGGCTTCCTCCACCCGTAAAACTGTCACGGTCGTGGTTAGCCATTGTGCAGAAATATGTGACCTTAAACACCAATAAATAAATAAATAATATTTAAACCCTAGCGGTCGTTTTTCCGGCCAGCAACATGATACGTCATAACGTCATTACATAGGATGGCTGTTCAGTTAATGTGTGGGGTAGACCAATCAATATTTTCAACGTGCAACCCCGAGGCCGAGGTTGCAAGTTGAAAATATTGATTGGTCTACCGGGGTTGCACGTTGAAAATATTGATTGGTCTACCCCAAATGATGAATATGGACTCTCCTAATTGCTGCCCTTGAACTGGATGGAAGATACCAATATAGTTCAAAGATTTAACCTCGCAATAGCTCATCATATTACTATCTGATCTAGATCTAGAAAGATACCACACTTGTTATTATGGTACGCTACATATCAACTAAGTTCAATTGTTTGGTTACAGTACAGCCATCGTGGACTGGTCACTTTCCACGGGTGGGCAATATTTCCACGGACACAATAATATTAAATTCCGAACACTAAATATAGGAATAATCATCAAACAATTAATTAATGAAGCACCGGGTACAATCCGGTGCTTAATTAATTGAAATTTTGGAGGTAATTTTATTACCTGGTAAATGCATATGCGTGGACATCACTGCCCATGCGTGGATTATGACCATTCCATGGCGACTGTCATGTATCTGTTTGTTCGAAATATGTCTGTGTCAAACAAGCAGTGAAGCACATATCAAAGCCTTTCGCATTTTTCTGAAAAAGCACTGGTGTTATATTTCGTACGGAAGTTAGTCTGGTCGTCAAAGGATTAACCTTTTACCCAACGTGGAGAATATCAAAATTTATTATTTTAATTACTATTTTTTGAAATATTAAGAAAATTTTAAACAAAACCATATCATGTGTCCCCTCACTGGAACGAGCTCATCGAGCTCGTTCCAATGAGGGGTCACAAGATATGGTTTTGTTGAAATGTTTTTTAAAATAATGTTTTTTTCAGCTGCTGAATTTGCAGATTATACGGGCGGATGCCGGCGATTCGTTAGGAAAAGGGTTAAAACCGGAAAAATTCTAAACTTGTTGTTACTCGATATTAAAAAATTCCTCAAACAACATATCTAAAATCCGCTAAAATTCGCCTTGGAGAAATTCGTCCAGCGTTTTGAATTTGGATTGTGTGTGACGTGGGTAGTACAACTCACACGCTTCGTCACATATGAGGTTATGTTGCAGTGAATTGTGTGTGTCACGGGTGTTGTAAGGATAGGCCACCTGAGCAGACATGTTGATGTTACGTCATTATCATGGCGATAAGTGATGTCAGTGTGCAGGTATCCGGACAAAATACCCTCGGACAAAATACCCTTACGACATAATATCCTCAAAAAAAGACCCTTAGGACATAATACCCTCAATGGGTAGGACAAAATACCCTCGGACAAAATACCCTCAGACCAAATGTATATAAAGTTGGATTTTTGGTGGAGGGGGGGGGAGGGAGGGGGCGGAGTAATTACATCTAAGGCACTAGCTGGTGTTTTGTTTTGAAATAACATGTACCAATATTTTTAATTTTTTTATTAACCCTTTACCTAACGTAACGGTCAAAACCGGTGAGCGCTATTCTCAAAAATCGCCAATTCATTTTCACTGCTTTTTCATTTTTTGTCTCAAAAACATAGGTTATGACCCCTCGTTGGAACGAGCTCATCGAGCTCGTTCCAACGAGAGGTCATAACCTATGTTTTTGAGACAAAAAAATAGTTATTCAAGAATTATTTTTGCAAGTGTCGTCTGTTTTTCAGGTTAGGTAAAGGGTTAAACTAAATAGATATGAAGCACAATACCAATGGCAGATGGCAATTGAATATGAAGCACAATATAAATGGCTTCAAACGTAGACAAAATTGCTACAATTGTAGATTAAATTAACCCTAAAAAATTGAAAGAGAAAAGATAGAATAAAGTTGTGGAAGAACCAAAACACTGATAGAAGAATGTAGAAAGTAATGGAAAAAATTACAAGAGCCAGCTTGAACCCCCCCCCCCCCCCCCAAAAAAAAAAAAAAAAAACAACTTTATATACATTTGGTCTGAGGGTATTTTGTCCGAGGGTATTTTGTCCTACCCATTGAGGGTATTATGTCCTAAGGGTATTTTTTTGAGGGTATTATGTCCTAAGGGTATTTTGTCCGAGGATATTTTATCCTACAATCCAGTGTGCATGCGCATCGCGCCTTGTTTGGGTAATATATGTTTTCGTCGCCCACATTGAATGATGAAGGCCGCCATCTTGGTTTCTATGATGACACGTGGTTAGTATGATCCTTAAAGGGCTAGGATGAAGTAGGTGTATGATGGCTCCATAGCGTCAGGACAACTGCCACTGTAAAACAATTATATTCGGCCTGGGCAAATTATTTAATCTGCACGAACAGATTCGTAATTTTCCTGATCATCTGAATAATCCGCAGATTAATTAATACTCACGAGCAGCTCAAAATAGTAAATGCGGATCAGGACTACTCGGTATCGAGTCGTCATCTCAATGTCATTCACACCTGGATGGGTTTGACCAACTCGATTCTTCACCAAGTCGTTCATTCCCAGGCCACATCGTCTGTGTGATTATTGGAAACGTGGGAGTAAACTGCGCGTTGTAAAAGGCAAGGGAATGTGATTGTCATCCAAATTAAACGAGAATAAGGTAAATAATATCAATGCATGTGTGTCGTTCATTCATTTGCTCATGGTGAAAATGCAATATTACACTTTTAGGAGAGGTGACCTCAAAAAGGAGCCAATATCTCGAGTTGCCCAAGGGATACGGCCTGTCACCCCCCCCCCCCCCCCCCCTGATTCTTGAACGTCTAACACCCACCTACTCAGATCAGGAGAGGAAAAAAACTTTAACCGGCAAGACCAGGTTCGACCCCACGGCTCCCGGACTATAATCAAAGTAAACGGTCAATATCTCGAGTTGCCCAAGGGATTCGAACGGTCCCCCCCCCCCTCCTGAATCTTCAAGAGGTAACTCTGGTCTAATGGAAATTGCAAAGAAAAATACTTTAATCGGCAAAGCCAGGTTCGACCCCACGGTTCCCGGACTAGTACACATTTCGTAATATCGAGAGACATTTTTAGGATTTTTATTCAGTGTTTTGAATAAAACCAGAAAAATTGCATAATCTTCTTAGGGTTTTTTAGACACGTGACGAGGTGGTTTTATCAGAGATATTCATGTCAGAAATGTGTTTGGAAATTCAGGCTTGTCGCGCAAAGGCGTCATTGCATTCAAATGTCCACGACCCCTTCCGATTTAGAATACTTCCGTGTATTTGGTGGTTAGAAGTGAAGTTTTTAACAAGTATGAAACACATGGCCCATCTGAACTGTATTTCCAATTTTCAATAACAAACTGCTAGCGGTTTTATCATTGAAACTACATGTCTGTGGAGGTCCACACACCACTTCATCTTGATTTAATCAGTGCAAAAATAAATCGAAATCTAATAAAATTGGCTAACAAAATTAAACGGTATTCACATTGCACATCCATAAAAGATTATACAGCACACTTGTTGTCAGAGAATGCGCCTGTAAACTCGTCTCCTTGGCGCCGTATTCACACGTGCTCGTTATTTTTATTACCGTGAACATCATTGCGAACATTAATTAATTATTATTATTTTTTATTTTATGCTATAAGGGAAAGAAATAAAAAAAGAAATGCATTTTTATTGTTTTGAACTGAGAACAACTGAACTGAAATTACATGCGCGCCCTCTTACCCATCAACATTTCGAAGTGTCTCAATCCAGTGTGCACACACTTTTCGCGAACCAAGGGTTGGCAGTCCTCTGAATAGAAGCCGAACTGGACATGAAAATCAGTGATAATTTAATCCCTCAGCTGTCTAGGGCTGCAGGATTAAATTATTCACGACATCGCCAGAAACGCAACATAGACTCGCCTATTTTTGCTATATACAGTAGTGTATAATCCCATTCAGGTCGCCATGTACGAAGCAGACGACGGACATCGCGTGTTTGCTACTAATGTTCTTTTTGCGCTGCATCATAACTAACCAAATTATAAGTCGTTTCCAACTCTCATAACCCTTTACCCAACGCAGACGATATCGAAATTTATTATTTTGAATATCATTTTTTTAAATTCTTTTAAAAAGTTCCAACGAAACCATATCATGTGACCCCTCATTGGAACGAGCTCGATGAGCTCGTTCCAAAGAGGGGTTACATGATATGGTTTTGTTGAAACTTTTTGAAAAATAGTATTTTTTCTGCTGCCGAATTTGCATATTACGCGGTCGAATGGGACCGATTCGTTGGGTAAAGGGTTATTGTTAAAATTTGCATTGCACTCGCTAATTTGACGCAGATCTCAGCACAATGTCACTACCCCCAAAATCAAATGTTTCAGACCAAGCAAATATTCCAAAGTCATCCATATATTCCACACATATTCCACAGTCACCGGTTATAAACCGGGTGCTACATCACATCTCATGATACCATTTTTGCTAGTTTGTCGCCATTGTGTCAAATATTATTGCAGTTTTACTGTTCTTTATCTCCCCAACCCCTGTTTAGCTCAACCTCAAACAACTTGCGCACCGGTGTATACAACTGTCTGAAACCTGGCTACATGCCGCGAGGTCTATTTTCCTCGGAAGTTTGTCAAATCGTCACCATTAATTCTAAAGAAATGGCTGGGTTGTTATTGTCTGCAACCCCTCCCAAAACGAGACGTAAATTATACAAAACCTTGAACACGTGTCAACGGTTACTCATGAGCTTTGACACTATTATCATTAGCTTCATTTCAAACGTTATGGCCACTTTACAATACTTTGTTACTGTTTTTGATGCGATACAATTTCGCCATTATTCTCCCATACGTTTTTTTTAAATTTCATCAGAATTGTATTTATTATACGCTAAACGATAGATTATCGAAAAAAAAGTGGAAAGATAGAAAGCGTATCCCCCACTATGAAGAAATAGAAATTTTCACTTTCACGGTATCAATCAAAATGGCGGCTTTCAAAGAATCACTTCAAGGTGAATACGAGTCAAATTATCACTGGAAATGATGAATTTGTTCTAAAAACGTATAATGAAAAGAAAATCTAGTTGTTTGAGTGGATATCCATCATTTCCAGCAATAATTCAACACGTATTCACCTTGAATTCATGCATGACATCCCCTAATTCAAACATGGCATGAACGTCCGTAATATAAGTTTCTGGTTTGGTACGTCCTTTCAAAGGACGTACCATTATTATTTATTTATTGGTGTTTAAGGTCACATATTTATGCACAATGGCTAATCATGACCGTGACAGTTTTACGGGTGGAGGAAGCCGGAGTACCCGGAGAGAACCACCGAGCAACGGCGAGCAACTGTCAGCTCCCCAACATACCAACTCCACACAAGCAGGGTCAGCATTGGTTGAAGACAAGTACACCATCGACATGCAGTACGCCTTAGTACAGAACGCCACCGTGCCCACACGTGGGCAATGGAGATGAAGTATCTTGCCCAAGGACACAACGCGGTTGCCGCAGGTGGGATTCGAACCGAGAACCTCTCGGCTTGCAGCCTGCACCTCTACCAACTGAGCCAGCGCGAAGGACGTACCAAACCAAAAACTTTATATTACGGACTTTCAGACCATGTCTGGACCACAAAACCACCAACTGAATCAGATTGCAAGACGCTATCTGTTCCGAGTAAAGACCAAATGACTTCCACGTATCAATGATTCAATGCGATGTTTACTTTCATGCATCAATTCAAGATTGAAACGAGTGGAATTATCGGATTCTGATAAAAAACATATAATAAAAAGAAGATCTAGTGTTTTTTTAGTAGATACCGAAAATTATCTCAAGCGCTCGCGAAACAAGAACATTTGTCTCGGTCACTCATGAGATAACTTTCGGTATCCACTCAAAAACGCTAGATATCCCCCATGTATTTAATTTATTAGAATGGGATCTGATCTCATAACACAATTGCCAGAAATTTGTCAACAGTGTTCAGGCTGTCGGGTGACAATGGTACTAATTGCACAATAAAATACAGCATTTGACCCCAAAATGGGACACCAACAATACTTTTGGTAGAGCTCGAAAGCTTTGTGGTTTTGTATTTCAGTGCGTCGTTTTTGATAAAATCGCTGTCTAACGACACAGAATTTACGCATGGCAAGTAATGTTTTGGCAGTCGACATTCATGGCTCTTTGTTGTGGTCAGCTGAATTAACAGTCTATACATTAAATCTTATTCTGATTAAAACATTTTTTTGTCACTTAGTATTTTAATTTATTACTTTCCAAAGTGTGATTTACTGGTATTTCCGGGTTTAATTATAAACGAAACTTCACAAGTGAATTATGTAATCAACAATTGGGTCATGTATCCGTGCGCGGAAACGAAGACGCATTGCCGTTGGTGTAATGGGGACTTCATTGTTTTTTTGTTGTTGTTTTTTAACCCTTTACCTATAATGAAAAGCAGACGACTCTTGCAAACAAAATTCTTGAATAACTATTATTTTCTTTTTCGTCTCAAAAACATAGGTTATGAGCCATCATTAGAACTAGCTCGACGACCTATGTTTTAGGGACAGAAAATGAAAAAATAATGAAAATTTATTGGCGATTTTTGAGAATAGCGCTGGCCGGTTTTGGCCGTTACGTTAGGTAAAGGGTTAAATAATATAATTATCGTTAATAATGAAAAGTAATAAACAGAGTAATCGCTTGCCTGGACTGGTTACGTGAAATAATTCATTTGAGGCGAGGGACTATATTGTAAAACACTCGTGCGCATTCACGCACTCGTGTTTGTACAACGTCCCTCACCTCTCATGAATTATTTCACGTAACCAGTCCAGTCAAGCTATTACTCTCTATATTATATTGCTTAATCTTACTATAATCCTTTTGAAAGATAATAAATTAATTGCTACTAGTTAATTTGGAGTGAATAAACAGTGAGTAAATAATAATCATGAAATTATTTTGCGAACATTGATGATAGCCTTTTTTATTTATTTATTGATTTATTTATTTATCTATCTATCTTTCGAAAGCCAGGGCCACCTTGTGTCGCACAGTTTTATGGGTGGGGGAAATCTGGATTTACCCGGAATTAAGAACCTTAGGTCAAACAAAATTCAATAATTGATTCTCAGGCATTTTTTAAAAAACGAATGAGGGAGAGAGTCTTTTATTTTTATGTTTTAATCCTGATGGAATGAACGCCGATTTCTAAAATCCATTTGTGAAAGCCTAAAATTAAATACTAGAGCTTCCATGTTGATTTCACTGATAGTTTTTTTTTGTAACAGTGATCCTACAACCCAAAATCAATATACAACAACTAAAATGGAGATAAAAAAATAATGAGTTTTTGAACTGGTTGAGTGCTAAGAGCCACAATTAGGCCTTTCAAGAAAATGAGGGTACCAGTGCAAAAGCCAACATTTTCCTTACCCATGTTTCGTAGTCAGTCAAATGTAAATAAAAACAAATTTGTTATGTTACAAATCATTGGAGAGTGCCTGTTGCTACTATCCAATAATTTGTAATAAACAATTTTTGATGAACAAATTCAGACCACCAAATCTAATCTAGCTCTCAACCAGCTGAATAAATATTTATTTTCTACGTACATATGAGAATGGTGTCGCATTTCGCGAAGAGAATAACAATACTGTATCAATGTATAAGACATATTACATTGCAAATCGCGATGTGATACCACTAAAATCACAAACTACAGTACGTAAAGAGTGTATTATCACTAAATCACCCGCAGAGTGGAGATTCCACCCAAGCAATAATTGCAAATTTGTTGAAAAGCATAACAAGCACAAACAAAGTTTCAGCCAAAGGACCTCCGGGTTAAATCCGGAGGTCCATTGGCTGAAACATTGCTTGTGTTTTTATTCGATATATATACAAAATTTGAAAGATATAGTTTGGGTGAAAACTCCACTCCACGGGTGATTTAGTCACAATCCACTCCCCATGTACTGTATGATAGTTTTATACATTTTGAATTTTGCCTCCGAAATAAATATGACGAACGCGGGACGAAAAAACGAACGCGCAGCTGACTGAGAATCAAAAGATTAATTTCATTTAGTCTCACACAAGGAAATAACGCAGTTACCGCTGGTGGGAATCTAACCGCGGAACTTTTGGTTTGAAGTCCAGTCAGTAACTACTGAGCCACCGCGCTCCCTAACACATGGATTTAGTTGTACTGGGTTGAGTACTGGAATTCTATATTAGCCTTTATTCTGGAGTGCAGGTAACACAACTAGAAGCTTCAGATTCTATGGATGTGCTTCATATTATCTTTTGAAGTGAAGTTATTAACTCTGTGTGCATTTGCCTTGTTACAATTTATGAGAGAGTGCCAAGTCATTACAACAGAGAACGACGCCATGTGATCACATTTTTTTTGACTGAGGTGCAAATATTGACGATCGAGATGAATCTAGCACTCTACAAGTTAGTGCATGCAAATACATGAACAGAGGGCGGAGGGGGGGGGGGGGGGGGGGGCTAACATTTGATTCCCTGAAAATAAATAAAGAAGAATACTCCCATCCGATTTAAAAAAAAATCTGATGATAATCTAGGTATTTCTACTGAGTCAAAAAAGAAAGTATAATAAACTTTGAGGAGCAATGTTTTTAGTATTATCGACTTTGGTCCCACACAAATTATTGTAAATTCATATTTCGAGGCTAGCTATATGATGTTGCCCGCGTCACGTCAGGACGTCGCAGTTCAGACATGGGGTGAAATGAAAAGTTCACACATGCAGTCAATAGCGTGTATGTCCACCGGTTGCCCCTTGGATGGCAAGACATCGAGGACGCATGGATCTGATAAGTCTCTGGATGTCACCTTGTGGTATTGCGTTCCAACATTACGTAAATCACCTAACGAATGAAGATCATGAAGTCGTACCCGACGGTCCATTAGATCCCAAAGATGCCCGTTTGGCGACAAATCTGGCGAAAATGGTTGGCCAGGGAAGACGTTCGATGCTCTGCCCTCAAGAAAGTAACGACAAATACGCGCCACGTGACATCGGTCATTGTCTTGCTGGAATAACTGCAATCCGACGTTAGCGTTGAACAACGGTACAACAACAGCGATAAGAATTTCGTCCTTGTATCGATGTCCATTCAGATTACCATCGATGAAGATCAACTGCATTCGATGGTGCAAGGAAATTCCTGCCCAAACCATTACACTGTCCCCGCCGAAATGGTCGCATTCCCGCACAAAAGCGTCAGAAAACCGTTCTTCTCGTCGGCGATACACTCTTGCCCTACCATCAGCGCGCCGTAGATAAAATCGTGATTCATCACTAAAAAGAACTGTGCTCCAACGCTGCTGAGTCCAGCAAACAAGCTGACGTACCCATTCCATTATGACGATACGATGACGTTGGGTAAGGATTGGTCCGTGGTATGGACGCCTACTTCGGGTGCCGTTTTCGACGAGTCTGTTGCGGACGGGTTGTGCACTGATTCTATTGTTAGTTCTACCTGGAGTAATTACTGCTGTTCTAGTCGCCGGAAGGAAGCGATCCCGCAAGTGAGACATCCTTATGTGTCGGTCTTGTGCAGGGGTCGTAACTCTTGGTCGACCTGATCGATCCAGTGGTTCTATACCTTCCAATGAGACGTAAATAGCGGCCACAGTGACTCCGAACTCAGCAGTGAGCTCTTCTGAAGGTATCCCAGCCTCATGCATACCAATGGCACGCAACCTCTGATTTTCGGTTAACCTTGGCATTTTTTAAAATGTCGGAAGACAAAAACTAGTGTGTTTTCTCAATAGCCCATGCTCTCTAGCACAACATAACACAAAGAAAATCGTCGGTCACCCATTCAGTTTGACATTCTCGGATAGCACGTGTTATTTTGAAATCTGTAGCAAAATGGTATACGGTTGGGTGGACAACAGCAACATGTCATTAAACTCATTGCACGACTTCTTGTCCACAGACATGCAACATTAGAACTATTATATTTCATCCTTTATGCTATATTTCACATTTGTTTCCATTATACTTTCTTTTTTGACTCTGAATAGTTTTTATGGACACATGTACTGTGATAATGAGAAATCCAATAAACAACAAAATTTGGCAGTGAGGTTCGGTAATAATTTAATCCCTTAATGCCAATATGGCCCTGCGAATCACACATTTTCGATTCGAATCGAATCTCGAATCGAATCATGTCTATTATTCGAAATCGAATCGAACATCGAATCGAATCATCTTAAACATGACCGATGGGGGTTGGGGGCGCTCTAAACCTAATTTGATTCGACCCTGATGGCTCAAGTACCGACTGATAAAATAATCGAACTACGTCATCAAGGCATGACTTCGTCGAAGACATGCCTTGATGATGTGGTTGAAATATTACCCTGTAAGTATTATAGTTCATCGTCGCAATTGTGTGGAAACCTTAAATTTGCATTTAACAGTGGTAGGGACTAGTGATACTGAAGTTATCATGGCTGGTGGCATAAGTACAGATCCTATTTACGTAAATGTAGCAGATACTACACCCAGGATTTTATTTCAACATGATTTATGTACAATTTCCATCTGAACTATACATTTTATGAGACGATGAATATGACTGATACCAAGTTGTATTCCTATGAAAAAGAGTCGAGAGGAAACGAATCGGGCAGCCGATTTCGGATCGAACCGAATATCTACTTAACTGGTAAAGTGCTAAATTATTTTTAACCATCAAAATTTGTTGATATGTTTTTGCCTTGTTACAATTTGTAGGAGAGTGCCTGTGGGCACTCTCCTATAAATTGTAACAAGGCAAATCCTAACAGACTAAATAACATCACTTCAAAGATAATATGAAGCACAACCACTGAATTTGAGGCCTATAAGTTGCAATACCTGCACTTCAGGGTAAAGCCCAAATATGGGCTTCCAGCACTGTACCAGTTAAAATTCGAAATCGAGTCAAATCTCGAAGTTTCGCAGGGTCCTAAATCCCACAGCCCTAAAGCTATAGAGCTGTATTACTGCTGCGCTATACTGACAAAGCAAAAACAGGTCTGTTCATTTTGCTATTTATAATATGCTATTTGGGAACTCATTTCTAAATGGATTCAATGTATACATTTATTTTCCATTCAATGTCACTGAACTCCTGTGGGGGATATAATTTTGTAAAACATCAGTCTGAAAACCGAACTATTTTTATTAATATTAAAAAGGCGACGGACATGAAAGATTCCTATTAGAAAAAAAATCAGTTGGAAATCCTCAGCTTCAGAAGTGAAGGAAGGGGGATAATCGAAATATTATTGTTAGTTTGAACAGAACAAAATTGAAGATCGAATTTAATTTTCAATACAAAGAGAGAGGAGATATTGATATCACATTGTTGGCTGAATTCGAATGTTTGATTAAACATGTCTTTTATTATTTTCAGACTGTATGAAAATGCACCCATGACTTCCAAATGACTTAATAAATGACATGTTGCAAAACCCTACAATAGAATGTGGTGCCTCCTCCATCACAATCTATCAAGAATAACGCCGTGTTCTGCAAGTTATTGAACTAAAGTAAACCCTACCTCGGGCCAACGCAAAACTAACATTCAAATTTTAAAAATTGTGAGCCTCCAAAACATAATTTATGTCCCCGCATTGTAAGGAGCTCGGCGAGCTGGTTCCAGTGAAAGTTCTCAAGCTCTGTGTTTGATACAAAAGAAGAAAATGTACAGTTATTCGAACTTGTCACATTCTAGTCTTCTTAGATAAACAGTGAACATATTTGGGAAATTCAGCTAACTGTACGCCAGGAACTATGTAATAATTTATTTATGTTCTCCTTATATTCCTTCAAATTGGAGCTATTACAGTCTATTGGATCAAGCTCCGCGACTTTGTACTGATGAGGTTTTCGAACTTGGTTTTGAATGATAAAAATGAAATGTTTGTATTGCATTCCTCAAATTGTGTTGAACAGTCGCCCATTTATTTATTTGCATGACAACGTTCCAGTCAAAATCAAAACTCATAATGCTGTTTCTCTCACAACAATACGCATTGGTTAACCCTTTGAGACTGAGGGACCATTTGTCCTGACCAGGAACATGGTACGTCATAATTTAATTGAGTAGAATGGCTGCTATATGAATGTGTGGGGTAGAGCAGTCAATATTTTCAACGTGCGGCCCCAAGAATGAACGTTTAAAATATTAATTGGGCTACCCCCCAAATAATGAAAATGGACTCTTCCAATTGCTGTCATTGAACTGACATGAAAGATCCCACTAGTGTTCAAGGGGTTAATCATATATTGTTACAGATCTTTGATTTGAGTGGTTCTTTGCTATTGGAATTGCAGAAGTAAAAATATGTGTAGTTTTGGAGTTGTGTCTGGGGTGTTATGTAACTGCAAGAAGATGATAAATCGCTAATATGATGATCTGTTTCAATTTACAGAGAAATGTCAGGAGTTCGCAATTCGATAAGTGATAACAATGCATCAGGAAAAAGATGAATGACTGTAAAATTAAAATTTAATGATTGCTTTCAAAGCATATTGCTATCGAACAACCCCAGCTGTGCTTCCTATGTACCTCAATGGCAGGGGCAGTGATCAAATTGATTTTTTATTTAACTAACATACTCTCTTAATAAGCCAGGCATACTATAAAGTCATAATTCACTTTAGTAAATTGCCTCACTGTGCTAATTTTCTCATGTGCTTTGAATGAATGAATGGAAGGTTTTAGCGCGCCGAAGGCGCGCAGGGACGATGTGGGATTTACAAATCCCTTGCGAGCCGGTTAACATTATTTTATTTCACTTGGATCACACAGGCCTAGCTTTCCTATTGCCTCAAATGGGGTCTGCGGGGGTATGCTCGCGGTTAGAATTTCCGGCAGAAATGTGCTTTGGCTTCTGTCGTGCTTAAAAGTTCTTGTTTCGAGCTCATTGATCTTGGTTATTGAACGCTTTGTCGTTCACGCTAAAAACTAAAGTGTTAAAAACTATACTTGAAGTGCTGTATTTAACACTTACTAAGTGCTGAACTAGCACTTTGTTCAAGTGTAGATATCCCAGAACTTGACAGGTGTTACAATAATACCACTTGACAAGTGTAATGTCGCGACACTTAAAAGGAAACAACGCAGATGACGCGGATCAGGCTCGAACTCTCGAGCCTGATCCGCGTCATCTGCGTTGTGTCCTTTTAATTATGTACCCACCAAGCGCAAATCAAATTATGGAGGATTCTGGAAGAACCACCAAGGCTATACACATGGGAAGTGCCATCCATTCAAGTTTCAGATGTCTGACGATTGTAATGTCTAAGTGCTCAAAGCATTGCACTTTGAGTGTTAAAATCAAACCCTAAGAGTTAGAATGGGTTTAACACCTTGAAAGCGTCAGTTTCACACTTTAGTTTTTAGTGTGTTCTCAAGGGAAATTCTCACGTTTAGAAAAGTTTCAGTTTGTGTTTCAAGGTTGACAATAGCACCTGTTCTGGGAAATGTTGCTTCTATCAATCCCCATTGACATTTCATTGCGAGCTTATTTTCTTGGTAATTTGTTTATAATTAGTTTTTAAATCTATAGCCTTTTGTTAATGAAGAGTTAAGGATGAAATGATTGCTGAATCTGCATTTTTAATAAACTTGTATTTGTCATCAACTGTTAGGAGATTGTGTGTCAAGTTCTCTTTGTCAGAGACCACATTTTGTCACAATGAAACTGCCAATTCGAGACCGTTACACACTACATGTGGTGCGAGCATTGTGATAAAGTAATTTCCTGTCAGTTCACAATTTCGACACAACGTTTTGGGTGTGATATTTTATTTACGGTATAGAACAAAGTCAATAATAACATAGATTTAGTCCAATGTCTTATTTCGGATTTAAAATGAATGAGCTAATTTTTGACGCATAGAATCGTCAAAATTATATTTAATTTTATATTTAAGTTTGCACGCTAACCTACAGTACAGCCGCCGAGGACTGGTCGTAATCCAAGCATGGGAAGTGATGTTAACGCATGCCTTTACCAGGTAATAAAAAATATCTTCAGCAAAATTTTAATTAATGAAGCACCAGGTTGTAACCAGTGCTTCATAAATTAAATGTTTGATGATAAGTCCTGTAATTAGTGTTTGGAATCTAATATTAGTGCGTCCGTGGAAATATTTCCCACTTGTGGAAAGTGACCAGTCCACAGCGGCCGTACTGTAATTATCGTTAGGATTTGAATCAAGCTCTCAAGGCACTACTCTAATTTCTGTGAGCAATTCGACGCTGTTATGGCCAGGAACCAGTCTAGTCCTCAAATAGATCACAGAATATGTTTAGATTCACTCTTCTGGAACAGTTGAGATGATTGGAAAGGCAAACCTATATTTCACTTTTATGACCAACTCATATATTCGGGACGATTGAATCTGCAAAATTTTATAAAAGACTAGCAGGGCTACCCGGCGTTGGTCGGGCTGAGGAGAGTATTATAGCTGTTGGTGCCCCTCGACACCCCCACCGTCACCCCACCCCGGCACCTTTTTAAAACTCACCATTAGATTCCTGGTAAAAAATTACCCCTAGTGAACCCCTTTGAAGACCTATGTCGGTGAGAAAAATTTTGGTCATAACTTTTGGTGCCCCTCTACACCCCACCCCCACCCCGATACTTTTGTAAACATCACCATAAGATTCCTGATAGAAAGGTACCCCTAGTAGACCCCTTTGAAGACATATATCCGTAAAAAAAGTTTGGTCATAACATTTGGTGCGACCCTACACCCCCACCCCTCACACTTTTTTAAACCTGAGGATGACCTCCGCCATAAAAAGTACTCCTAGTAGACCCATTTTGGACACTCGAGGTGGCCCCCATATTCATTTCTATAGCGGACAGACAGACAGACAGACGGACAGACAGACAGACAGACCGACAGACAGACAGACATTCTAAAATATAGTATAGACAGAGGCCTCAAAGTTTGGGTTCGTGTTTGTTGTATAGCGAGAATCAAATTGGAGGCATTACATCTGGTTCAACGCCACGTAGATCAGTACATTATACCAACGACAACGCCTCATGATTTTGATTTTTTCTTCACATAATTCAGAGTTCTCAAAGAAGCCAGTGCGTTTTTCAATCAGTTTCGAAGTATAACCCAGAATGACAATGCAGTGGAGACCTTCAACGCCCAGCACCCGATGGAACAACGCTTCCTTCGTTTTACTCTTATTTTCAATTCTATGCGCTCCCAAATTACATCAGAACCCCCATTAGGTGTGACCCTAGCCAAAGTGTATAAATGCCATCTTCTGAAGTAACCGCGACCTCTGCGATGTTTCATACAACTGAACAAAACAACATTAAACAGTAACTGAATACACAATGAGACCCCATTTGAACCAAATGGCGCGAGCACAACGTTTGTCGTTGAAAATTGTGAATTAAAAAACACCAGTTTGATTTTGCATCCCGTCACGAAGCGGTGGAAAAATGAAAAACTACACCGATCATCCCATTCAGAGGAGGGTGTAAACGTGTACAAATAAATCCATCGTTTTGGCAAGTTAACCCTTTGAACCTTAGTTGTATCTTCCATGTATGTTCAATTGTAGCAATTGGAAGAGTCCACATTTATTATCTGGGGGTAGAACAATTAATATTTTCAACGTGCAGCCTTAGGGCTGCACGTTGAAAATATTGATTGGTCAACCACACGTTTAAACTTAGCAGATGAAAGTATGATGGAATGTGTTCCTGAACCGGAAAGTGGTCTCTCAGGTTGAAAGAATATTAACGTTGTTTTTTTAACCCTTTACCTAACATGAAAAGCAGACGACACTTGAAAACAAAATTCTTGAATAACTAACGAGCTCGTTCCAAAGAGGGAACATAACCTATGTTTTTGAGACAAAAAAATGAAAAAAAATAATGAAAATTAATTGACGACTTTTGTGAATAGCGCTGGTCGGTTTTGGCCGTTACGTTGTGTAAAGGATTAAGTGGACAACGGCAAACACAATCTTTCCTCTTCACAGTTTCCAGGTTCGCAACGCCTCACAATCGCCGATTACTTTTTAAAGAACAGACGTCGACGTCAACGGAAAACGAACATGTTTATGACGTGCACGTCTTTCACGACACTTCAAGTTGAATATTTACAACACACTTTAGTTATTATTAATAAAACAAGTGTTGAACTTGGAAAGTTTATGCCATGTTACCATGTTTCGCGCAAGGCTTTCGTTTTATGATTGATATGTGAAAGCTGTTTAGCTCATCCCTGGCTTATATCGTCGTGAAAATCGACTTTCGATGATTAAGTTATCTCCCTTGTAATTATTAGACGCGCGATGAAGGTCCAATTTAGAAGCAGGTAATTGTCGAGTAAATACCTATGAATTCCGACGAAAATAACAAAAAGTTTTCTTTTGTTACTTTTAATAAACGAAAACAAGGAACAGTCCTCAGAGTTGTCTGATGTTTTCGTTAATTAAAAGTAACAAAGGAAACTTGGATTTTTATGGCAAGCTAATTAGAAGCAACCTCTTCAGAGGTAATTATCATTAAGAATATCTGTCTGCATCACACCTACGAAGGACTAAGTAACTATTTACTTTAGCTCGTTGTTTATCAAATGTTTTTTTACGGTAAACTGCAAGTTTTTCTTCTCGGGACGAAACTTAGAAAATCTCTCCTCCTAAACTTTTATATTAATGGACGCGACAGTGTCTGTTATGATACGATGCGCACACTGTTGATATAATGAAAATAAAAAAAGTTACAGAACACCAAAAGATGGCGAGAACTCCGCTTTCTTTCTTTTAAATGGGTTTCAAAAGAAAATGATAGTGAAACGTTTAAACCGATTGGAGAAAAAAAATAAAAAGCCAGCTTCCATATTATTATAATACTCTACAGGAAAATGTAATGTGCACATTGATGATACAGATTCGCTAACGTTTCAAGATTTTAATGTTTATATGAAAATAGCATCCCTAAGAGTTAAACTTTCTCTGGCAGTTTCGGGAAATTAATGGGAGATAACTTTCCTGTAAATCTCTTCCAATGGCGTCAATTGTCAGTCATAGTTACGGTGTAACAACATTCACGTACTTGAACGTCACCAGTAATTGAAGTTACCTCGTTGATTGAGTTGATTAAATTGCGACGTTTCTTCGCTTACGCTCCAGTAACCCAGATGTATAGAGATCAATGAACGTTATACAGAAAAATTGCCACTCATTTCCCTCATTATTCGTTCGAATGAGGAGCAATAGGGTTTGATTTAGGGCACTAGTGCCGACAGTAGTTGGCGGTAAGGGAGGGCAATAGCCCAGGGGCCCGGGCGCCGTTAGGGAGCGGGATGTTTGCTGTTTTAAAAAAAGTGTAAGTTGACCTATCGACACATCGTAGCGTAAATCATGAGAAGGCTTTAGGTACGGGGTTCGGTTGCTGGTGTAGGTGTCAAGAGTACTTAGCTGCATTACTGACCAGATTCTATTCATAGAAAGAAAAAAACACTTGTTCCAGTTTGTTGATTTTCCAGTGGTCCTTTCTGCATCGTGGTGGTCCCGATTACCTTTGGGAGAAAATGCACAATACACACTGAAAACCAGGCAATAAATTACCCAAATTGTAATGAAATAATTGAGTAGATGTCACGAAGAAGCAGGAGAATGCTTCTGCTATCACTAATACAAAAACGACCCCCACACCCTTTTATCACTTCGTGCCTTCGGCGCTCGTTGAGCCCTAACGCCAGTTCTACACATTGCCCCCGGGCCCATCCTCGCCCTCGACGGCCCTGCAAGGGATTAAGACTTGAGTTATTTAAGAAATTCTGGTTGCATGAGTCGTCTTCTGGTCAAGTTAGATAATTGATAATCGCCCATGACATGAAAACCTACAACACTATGTTCAAGGATTCGGGGGAGTTAGATAAATATATATTGTTCCTACATCCCGATAAATTCTGTCTTCTAATTGGTCAGAATGCCTTTGACAAATAGCCATGGCAAATGATGCACCCAACATCTAAGGTATATGAGAGCGCGCAACATCCAGGGTATATGGGCACGAGAAACTTCGGGGGTATGTGGTTTAACTGAAAGCTTATCGCACCCGGTCGCCTCGATATAAAAATCGAACCAAACAACCTGAAAATAGTCACAAATATCATCAGATTTCCGACAATTCGATGATATTTTGCTGTTATAAATTAAATAGTCGAATAACTAAATGAAACTACCTGAGAAAAATTAAAAAGAGCAAATAACGTCCCCTGAGTTCCAATGTGTTCTATGCGCCAGTAGGCACAGAGAACACATTGGAACTCAGGGGACGATATGTCAACAAAATACTGTTTACTCGTTTCCTTAGAGTTAAGGGATGTAACTCTATCTGTTGCCTTCTGTGTTTGTAAAAACAAAACAATTATTCACGAATTTGGTCCAGCTGAATGCGGAGCGTGAGAAACGCGTTCGGAAATTTATTTCCACTATGTTTCTATCGTGTTCAAACGTGACAAAAACGTTATCTCCGCCGACATGCATGATATATGGAAATTTAATACCCGGATGTCTCAGTTAAACACCTCGTCACCGGCTCTGTTTTTAAAAACCGGCATCCACGTATTAAATCTCCATATATCATACATTTTGGCGGAGATATCACCATTATCGAAGATGAGTCAAGAAATAGCCCTCGAAACAAGAACGAGACTCCGATACAACATTTTGGACATAAACAAGATGGTACTGACAGATTTATTTATAATTCGCAACTGTAATTATATTAAACTGTTACCAAAAAATAATCAAAATACTAAATAATTCAACGCCATTGATTAACCCTTTACCCAACGAATCGCCCGCATCCGCCCGCGTAATATCCAAATTCAGCAGTTGAAAAAATATTATTTTTCAAAAAATTTCAACAAAACCATATCATGTGACCCCTCGTTCGAACGAGCTCGTCGAGCTCGTTCCAACGAGGGGTCACATGATATGGTTTTGTTGAAATTTTTTGAAAAATTTTAAAAAATGATATTTATAATAATAAATTTTGGTATCGTCTGCGTTGGGTAAAGGGTTAAAATGATATAAAATACGAACAGTCTGTGTTAACTGTGATAGATTTGACGACGAAAACGAAATTGACCCTTACGGTACCTTCCTCACTGAATGACCTAAAGTGACGACGTGTTATATTAACTACTTCATTTACTTTGTTAATGAAACACGTGTAGATAGTGACGTAATATAATCTATTCACGCGACGTGTTCAGAAATTCGTTTACTTCTGTAGGCAAATTTCGATTATTTTTCAGGTGTATTACCTGGCTGCAAAGGTTTTTTTTATAAAAATATTATTATGACAATAACTGCTCTGGTATCCTAAATTTTATTGAGTTGATAGAAGCAGATCCATCGTATCCCACGAGTCACAGAAGGTGACTCGTGGGATACGATTGATCTACTCTCATCAGTCCCTAATACCAGACCAGTTACTTTCAATAATACTCTGTATTGATCCGAGGAATCATAATTACGTCGTGGTTCGCGCAGAGAAACCGCAAGCTCAACTTGTTGTGGTGCGTTTATTTGATTTTACTTTGCCCATTTATTTAATACACCCAGAACTAATTTTAGTGCAATCCCAACTTTTTAAATCAAAATGAAAATGGGACCCCAAAAGCCACCCCGTTCATTGTTTTATCTTTTCAAACAAGCGTGAGAAACATGTCAGATGTTAAATATAGTCAAAATATCAGTATCAATAGTATTGATTTTCATGGGTTTGTGCACCGTTGCAGACCGGTTTGATTAGATCTTCAGCACCCCGAAATGTATGTAGAATTGCCACATTTCGCATTCCAGCGCTCTCCAATACCCCTTCTTCAGCAATTGGCAATATAGTCTAAAATATTATGCAAGTGGCTACGCAATATTACGGAAAGGTTACAGAAGATGTAGTTGTACTCCAAGAGAAAAAAGCACAACTTGTTTGCGAAAAATATCTGCATTGTATCATTTGTCTGATACTAAAAACCAGTTATATACAATTTATGACAATAACTGAACAACAATGACTAATTTACGTAGTCAAACGAATACTCCTCGCAAGTAATATCATATTGTTTTTGGGAGCCTGTTTATCCCTCATCAAATTTACTTCCTTGAAATAAGTTCATTTCAAACAAGAGTTATCAATCGAGTTGGTGGTATTTTGTGAATATGAAAAACCTGCCCCGTGCGTTGAGTGTTACAGCACGAGACAGGTTGTTGAAATTCATGAACTACCTAGAGCAAGGCTGGAAACTTACACTCTGCCGTTTGTTCAGTAAACAATCACACGGACTCATATCCACCCAGTGAACCAGAGTTATTCAAGAAACACCACTTGAACACGAAGTCCATCGGGTATTTCAAATTGCTTGCATCACCCCGAAAACACAATAGAATCAGGGTGTAACAACAATTCACTTCTTGCAATAAAAATTGGTATTACATATAAAGTCAGTGTGCCCTGTCCATGATCTGCACATTGCGTGAACCTGACATTAGTTGCCACTCCGGACTTTGTTCCGAAAAATCAGGAAGGAGTATATCATGTCAACTGTTTCAACCCGAAACAAAGAACAGAAAGAAAACATTGCCTTCAGTATAATGAGTTTCAACCATGTAATAATTACAATCGAGCTTGAGGTATTTCATGAATTTGAACAACCTATCCCATGCGTTGAGTGACGCCGAGCCGCGTAGCGGTGAGGTGTTACGGCACAGGACAGGTTGTTCAAATTCATGAAATATCGAGGCTGGTAAATGATTTACACCCTGTCGTTTTACAATCAATACGATGCTCGGACTCGAATATACTCTGTGAACCAGAGGTGTTCAATTGACGTCCATCGAACACCCAGGCGTTTGTTCTACGAGGTATTTCAAGATGCTTGCATACATCGAAAAGGGAATAGAGCCAAGGTGCAACATGTATTTTGACTTCGAGGCAAGATTACGTCCAAATCTAAAATTTCGGATGCAATCGAATCCCGAATCGTATCAAGGGGAGTATTTTGAATAACATCAAACCTCCACTCGTATGTCCCCACTCTTCAAATTGTAGACATTGCACCTTTTTTAATTCGTAACCCGGTGAGTATTTTAAAGATATTTGTCAGCAAATCTAGCCATTGCTGCTGTAAGCAGCCATGACTAGATTTGATAAAAAATCTTCTAGAATTAACTCAAGAAATCATTGATCAAAAAATCCATTCAATTTATAGAGTGGAAATTCGATTAAATGTGCCCAAACTATACATATTTCAATGACAAGAGAAATCCGTCCGGGGCAGTAATATATCCACCAGCAGTATGAAAAGGGTTAACCCTTTACCCAACGTAACGGACAAAACCGGCCAGCGCTATTCCCAAATATCGCCAATTAATTTTCAAAATATTTTCATTTTTTTGTCTCAAAAACATACATTATGACCCCTCGTTGGAACGAGCTCTTCGAGGGGTCATAACCTATGTTTTTGAGACAAAACATGAAAAAAATTAGTTATTCAAGAATTTTTTTTGCAAGTGTCGTCTGCTTTTCATGTTAGGTAAAGGGTTAAGCCATAAATATTGCCCTCTCCAATCTCCAAAATTTTGTATTCAATGTCAGCTCGTCTCTTTGGGAAAGTCAAAAAGCGGAATATTGCAGAACAAAATCAAAGTAGTGTTCATAGAAGAAAAGTTCAAGAAGAAACATTTGCAGAAAATTTCCGAATCGGCTCGAATCGAATCATTGAGCTAGCTTCGAGTCGAATCGAATTAGGGAACTTTGTAGGGCTCAAATATTTATTTCTACCTTACATTTTTCACCTCAATCATCTGCCATGGTCGTAGCGGGCTCTCCTTGGAGTTTTCTTTTGTTTTATCACATGATTTCTGCAGCAGCATAATAATAAACACACAGCCACATGTTACGTTTGCCTTGTCGATGCATTTCATGGTGTTTCCTTATCAGTCTCTGTTTGATAATTCACTGTGGAAGTGGCTCCAGTGTGCTATCGAGTGGTCGTATTAGTAGCACGTGCAATACGGTTCTACCATCTGATGCAAAACATGTAACGGATCAACGCTTTTCTGTCTTCCACTTTCGGTTGACGATCTGCTCAATCTTGGAGTCTCAATTTCGTAGATGTAAGTAGAATGGATAAACAATTCATTACACATGCTGACAGTAGCATTTCCATACATCCTTTGGTCATGCTGTTCGGTATGCAGGATAAAATATAAGAGATTCGTGACTAGAATATATTTTTATATACTTTTTTAATCACTTCAAGTATGTTATGCAGGATGAGATATGGTAAATAGAGGATATCTAATGTTTTCTTGTGAATGCCGGGATTTATCTCATGAGTGAGTGGGAGAATTCGTATTTTCACGAGCAGCTTGCTGCGAGTGAAAATACAAATTCACTCACTCACGAATGAGATTAATCCCGGTATTCACAAGAAAACATTAGATTTTCTTTTTATTATATCCCTTTCATTTGAAGCTTCAACTGAAACGATCCAAACCGACACTTATACCATGCAAGAAATCTGTTTACACAAACAGCTGATCGCTGTTTCCGCTGACACATATCACATCCACACAAAATAGTGTAGATCCACACAAAATAGTTTTCGGGATTGTTGGCGAAATGACGTAATTTTTAGCCACAAACAAATTCAGTAAAATGAAATTTCTACTTCATTTTCGCTTCAGTAATAATTCTTCAACATTGAATTGAAATATTTCAACAATTTAAATAACTCTGTCAGCGCTTCGACCCGAAAAATGTCGATCGCGCATAAATACATTTTGGCATTCCATCGTGATCTGCCGCGTCTTGTTACACTCACTAGTGGAGCGAGAACAACTTTTGTTTTGCGTTTGTGAAAATTCATTTGTAAATTTCAAGTTCACACGAAATGTTAATCACCGAGGTGTTTGATCTCATTAGTGAGGGGAGAACGCAATTTTATTTGTTACCAATTCCTATTATAATTAGACGTTAGGGGTGTAATAAACATAGGCTTCTTTGTGCAGAAGGGCCTTCCGTGCTCGTAGTTATCCCATTTTATCCCATAAATGGCCGTTTGTCGGAACAATAAAAACCGTGGATAAATTGTTGTTTTATTCACCTAGTAGCGGCTGCTAGTAGGGTGATACATCTTCCCCGTAGGTTTGACACTGAAAGAATTTATTTCTATAGTAGAGATGGACGTGTTGATATCTGACCTCTACCGCATTCGTCTTGTCATGACCTGTTTTCCGTTTGTGGGTGACATAATGAACCGACGTTTATCAAACGTTGGCCGTCGCTGGAATGTTTAGTTTCAGAATATATCACATATCATCTCTGTCTAACAATTAAATGAACAACAATTAACAAAGAAAACACAAAGTAAATCAATCGAAACCAAGCGTTGAAAAGCATACAAGTTCGATTGTGAATGGCGGGGGCATGATGAGTGATGTTTCATTTTCCAAATTAGGAAAGTGTAAATAAACAAATGCACGTGTCGTCTGCTTTGTTTATAAACTCAAGCTGAATCGACAACGTAAAAAATAACAATAAACAACGAAAATAAGAAAGATAAACAATGTTCATTTAATAAAGTATTTTTACAAGTTTACCACAAATTTGGAGGGAAATTATTTTTAGACAGAAATGTATCATTGCGCCTTGTTTATTTTTGGCAGTTTTGCTTGTCGATGGAATTGGACCCATGTGCTTCTCACTTCTCGTAGTGTTTTGTAGCGAGTAACAGCACGGTTTCACCGCGACTGCCCTGTAAATGATTTCTGGGATAAACAAAATAAACGTATAGTGTTTTCACGTAAACAATATTTTCTACTCGTAGGATTAAGAATGAAACCGACTCGCCAGAGTCTCGTCAGTTTCATTCTTAATCCTACTCCCAGAATAAAGTTTTTACTTGAAAACATTATATGTTTATTCTATATATATAGTACTAAGTTGTGACATTCTATTGTATTGGCGTTTTTATCTTCTAGTTTTGTAAATGCTAATGTAGCAACCTCAAAGCATTTTATTCTTTCTCAATTAACCTTTTGTTATAAAACCAATTATTTCACCAAATATATCTTCTTTGAAAGAATTAGGGAAACTCAGTTGAATATAATTGGTTAAATTTCTATCGTCGTTCGTCCTGCTATTTTGACTAGTCTTCAGTTCGAACCTAAGGGTTATATTGGCGATAGACTGATATTAAGCATATTTATTCAACAGATTGGTGCCAGACGAACTTCGACTTAAACTGGAAAACTATAACTAAAGTTCATTGTCATTTTTTTCAACCTCCAAACATCTGGTCGCCACTCCTATTCTGCAGTCATCATGTTAATAGATATATAGTGTTGAGCATCGCCACAATAGTACTGTCCATGTCGAACGTCGTCTTGACTAAATAATAGTATTAACCTGCAGTGTGACAACAGATTGAAGATCCTACTTGGTCTTTTTTGGTTTCTGTAAAGCAGCCTTCTGGTGGAACGAAATTGAACCAAATTATATACCAGTTCTTTGGTACTACACCAATACAAGTCCCTCATTGTGTTTTTACCGTAAAAAATATACGACAGCAATACCTGGGTTTTTACTGCATTTTAACTTCTTAGCATATACGGGTTGTAGAATTTATTTACCCTTTGCCCTCCTAACACATTTTACGTTTATCGTTCATTCTGTTCATCCACGGCTAAAGTTTTGTTGCACAAACAGGTTTATGCATGCGGTACTGTAAACGATAACGTGCGTTGTTGTTTGAACGATGTTTCTGTTATCATTCAGCATGTCTGTGCCTTTCATTCAGTGAGCCGACAGTACACAAGTAAAGAATAGTGCTGAGTCGGCATATACTTAAAAGGAATCGAGGCATTATTCTGAGGAGAGCTAGCTATGGACCCATGTGTACACCTGGAACTTAATTAAGCACCCCTGAAATGTTTCATGAAGTTGCTCTTACTGATTATTATGTTTTACTGATTGCTATGTCTTAAGGTATGCAGTACATTTCATCTAGTGAAACATGTTTCAATTTGATAGCGTAAGCCAAACACATCCCCTCGTAAACGTGAAGCATGCTCCCACGAATATCACGCAAAACACCATCATCCACATGCAATATCTGAGTATACAACAAGAACATTTGTCACTTCTTTTATCAATAAATATTGACATGGCAAGGAGGAGACTGTCAAAGGCACTAAAATGGCAAATCGTTGGCATGCTTGCGACAGGCATGTCATTCAAATCTATTGGAATGAAACTTGGCTATAGTTATTCTGTCGTCAGCAGACTTGTCCGAAAACATCAAAAAACCAACCGTGATAAGGACCGACCAAGGCCCGGACAGTCCCCAAAGACCTCTCCTCGGGACGATCGGAGTCTGGCACGCCTCGCGAGGCATGAAACCTTTGCTTCAAGTGGGAGTTTGAAATGTCTTTGGCCCCCCAACAGGCGTTTGTGCAACAAAATTGCCCGAAACCGTCTCAAAGCACTGGGAATGTGGTCCAGAAGGGTCACCAAGTGTCCCGCTCTACCCGATCGGCTTCAAATACGACGTTTGGAGTGGTGTATGGCACAACAACAATTGAATCGCAGGACGTTGAGGAGAGTGGATTGGTCAGACGAGAGTAGGTTCTTGCTTCACGTCACAGATTTTTGCGTAAGGGTGTGGAGACATATAAATACTGCCAGGAACATCAGACCTACTGTTCCTTATGGTGGAGGACCAGTAATTATCTGGGGATGCCTCTCTCATGACTGTAAACTTGATATGGTGACTGTACGTGGGAAACTCATCGGACAACAGTACATCCGGGACATTCTCAATCCGGTTGCCGTGCCTTATTTTGACATACTCGCCCTGTATTCATAGACGACAATGCAAGGCCACATCGTTCCCACCCTGTGAGAGCATTCCTTCAGAACAACGCTATTACAACACTACCTTGGCCTGCAATGAGCCCCAATTTGAATCCCTTAGAATACATCTGGGACTTTCTTGGACGTCGTTTGCAAACAATGGATCCACCTGTACAGACTTTGGCCGATATGGAAACTGCATTGCATGAGGAGTGGCAGCAGTTGCCCCTGGACCGTATCAGAAGGCTCACTGGCAGCATTAGGAGGAGGATCCAGGCTGTCATCCGGATACGTGGTGGATACACTCGCAACTAACGTCAGGCACTGCTATTGTGTTCAGGAGATCACAAGTTACATTTTTCTGTCAGTAATTACGAGCAATGTTGCATCATGGGCCATTCCAGTAGCATACTTGTCGAGAGAACATTTTTCCATAAAACAAATAGTGACAGATATGTGTAATTAGTGCCTTTAAAATACTGTATATTTTCATCATTATCTTTCATTTGCCTATAGACCATTCTTTCCGCAAACAATCACTTTTGGCTATCTGAAAGATATGAAAGTTATGATAGTGTCTGTTAACATCACTGCGAAAAAACAGGAGGTGCTTAATTAAGTTCCAGGTGTATATTTGCATAAGCTCCAAAAGCGATGAGGTTGACCTTGGTACCAAAGATGTTAAGAGTGCAGTTTGGTACCAATAGAAATAAAACATTGACCAATAACTGTCAATTCAGACAAATCGCAACACGAATAAAAGGAAACGTCAACAGAATTATTGTGCGCATGCGGACTACAAACATCATTAGCACGGTCATTGAAGAAAAATAAATTGCATTTGCATTAATTTTCAATTCAAACAATTCTTTACAAATCCACCAAACCATGTATTAGACCAATTTTATCGGGTGCATGTCGTGAAAGAAGCTATGTGCATAATTTCCGTTTGCCATGATGCAATTAAGTCCGACGACTTTAAACCCCCAAACCGCTAAAACGTAGTAGTCTCCATCTATTTTCTCTTTCACGTTTGTTCACTGTTATGGTGTTTTATAACAAATTAAAAAAATATCACCAGCTTTGCAAAAAATAAACGTCGTTTGATATCAGCAAATTGGAAAATTGAATGGTGTTTAAACAAAAATTATAAGAGGTCTGTGTTTCATATTTCACTCGTGTCATGCCTACAGTTGACACATTATTTATTTATCTCCCCATCTCCATGAATACAAAGATCCCATTCTTTCCGTATAAACCACGAGTGCAGTATTTCACTTGGTTGCTAACCATGTTTCTGTCGGATTAAAATATTACTTATTCCCTCCACACGCTTGCTCTTATTGTGTCGTCTGTTAGTCGACGGTTAAATTTTGTGTTAGGCGAAAAACTTTACAAATACCGTATTGAAACGGCTAAAACTCAAATTAAGATTGACAAGACAGTATCTGTTTGAATTATGTCGAGAGATTATTATTGCACTCGAATGGTGTAGGTGGGATGGAGAAATGTCGCAGGAGGGGGCAGATTTTTGACTAAGACACGAGGCTAGCCTCGTGTCTGAGTCAAATATCCTACCCCGAGGGTGAGATTTTCCGATTCCACACCACTCGATTCCACACCACTCGAGGAAACTTTTACCCCTCACCACCCCTCCCTCAATCCACCTAGCTAACGTCAAAATCAAAATAATGTGCGTGTGAGGAAAATTTACTATGCTATCGTCTGGTCGTTAAGGAAAAATGAACTGCATACTCGGAAGAACATCGACAAATTCCGTATACTACGAAATACGGCGTCAGTTCACAGCGGCAGCAATGGATTAACATCCTGAGGCGAAGTGAAACAGCTGATATTTCGATGACATAACTTTTAAAATTATTGATTCCGATGACATCATGTGGGGTCTAGTGGGAGAAAAGTCATCTTCGATTGGTGTGGGAGTTGGATGGGGAACTGGGATAATTGAAATGAAGCGGACGCCATATCTGTTTACAAAGTGTCGACGATGATGAGATCGTTCTGCGACCATTAAATATTCACATGAAGATGGTCACGCGGGGTAGATAAGATAGATTTATCCCACCCAGGACACCCGTATCTCAACACGCAGATGATGGAAGAGAAAACGCTCTCGGAGCAAGGTAATCTCGCATTTACTCAGAATCGTCAACAGACACAGTCGTGACAATATATAAGCACGCGATATTGCCATTACTCGTGTATCAATTCGATTCAAATCGCGCTGAATCGGAAATTTTCGAATCGCCAAGAAGTTCCTAATCTCCTACCAAGAGTCTCCTCTTGAACTCTTCTTCTACCATCATGTCTTCTGTAGCTCCGCGCCAGGAGTAACTACGCAAGACACTTCATCCCGATTGACAGTGTGGGGGCACAGTGGTGCTGTGCACTAAGACGTAATGCACGCCTACGGTACACTTGTCTTCAGTCAATGCTAACCCTGCTTGTGTGGAGTACGCACTGCAGTCTGACAGTTGCTCGCCGTTAAGTGGTGGTACTCTCCGGGTACTTCGGCTTCCTCCAGCCGTAAAACTGTCCGACACGAGGTGACCCTGGCTGTCGAAAGTGTTGTTAAACCTAAATAAATAAATAAATAAATAAATAAATAAATAAATAAATAAATAAATAAATAAATAAATAAATAAATATCTCCTTTATAGGTTCATGTGGGTTCCACATCCGAGCCAATTTTGATTCCGTCTTGGAGTACTCCGCTTTTTTGATTGACTTGCCCAAACAAACGGATCGCCGTTCAATACAAACTTTGAATGGAGGCTGACAATATTTGCGGGTGTAAGGAGGTACAATATTTACAATTTGAAGGTCGTGTGATTCGATCCGATTCGAGATCCTGTACCTGATTCGATTCGGGATTCGATTCGAACCAAAATTTCTCAGGGCCTAAATTGATAATAATGACTGAGCATTGAATGATGACGGGAGGCACTGTCCATTGATAGAATGATATTGAAGCTTGTTCTGGAAAACTTTCGTACTCTCAGGTTTCTTGTCGTCAGAGAGAAAAGCAGGCTGGATAATGTGTTGAGCTTGACCAGCTGGACGGAATATATATCGCACGTTCAGAAAGAGTAACATCTTGCTGAGTGTTGATACAGTCTTCTGCTTTATTCTCTAACTTCATGCACTTGGATTACCCTATAGTACTGTGGTCTCAAACGTTGCATTTTGCTGGAACAGATCGCAATCCCAGCCCGACACATTTAAACACCATTGGGTTGAAAGTTCAGAAACAAAATGATGCGAAGTCAAGACCGAATCACGAAAAACAAACGACAGTAGCATCCCATATTCAATTTTCGCGGATGTCTTTTCTGATGGGCTAGATTCTTCATTGTTGCAGGGGAGAAAAACGGATAGGTAATTGCGACCTGATCGTGACAGCCTAATCTAATTTTATTTGTTTATATCAGTAGTCTCATCGTATATTCTCCACTTGCTTCATCGTGGAATGTTAATTTATTTATTTATTTATTGGAGTTTAACGACACATTCGACAACCGGGGACACCTCGTGTCGGACCATTTTACAAGTGGAGGAAGCCGGACTACCCAGAGAAAACCACCAAGCAACGTCGAACAACTGTCAGACTCCGAAGGTACTAACTACACACAAGCAGGGTTAGCATTGGTTGAAGACAGGTGCACGCACCATCGACGTACATTACCCCTTATTACACAGTGGTAGCGTGCCCCAGCGTGGGATATCGGGATAAAGTGCATTGCCCAAGGATACAACGCAGTTACCCATTGCGGGGATCGAGACGTGAGCCTCCCGGTTTAACTCTTTACTCAACGAATCGGCCGCATCCGCCTGCGCAATATGCAAATTCAGCAGTTGAAAAAATATTATTTTTCAAAACATTTCAACAAAACCATATCATGTGACCCCTCGTTGGAACGAGCTCGTCGAGCTCGTTCCAACTAGGGGTCAATTGATATGGTTTTGTTGAAACTTTTGAAAAATTTGAAAAAATGGTATTTAAAATAATAAATTTTGATATCGTCTGCGTTGGGTAAAGGGTTAAAGTTCAATGTCGTATCCACTGAGCCACCGCACTCCCCTTGGAAGGTCAAATAACAAAAAGTAAAGGTAACGTTATGATGTCCACGAGTTACGATGTGTTAAGACTGTAAATGTTTTTCGTGAACCTTATTAAAACAGAATACCCTACGCTAAACATGCCACTCACTGCTCAGCCACTGCCAGTGTTTGACGCAAGGATGCCTCGAACGAGTTTGTTATAAAATTAATGCATTTGCTATACTGCTCATTTCTTAGGAGATGAAAGTGACGGCTATACAATATCCATCTATCCCCTTTGGCATTTCTCGTTGTGAGCTATTGGTTTTTAATCCATCGAAGTGAAAGGAAGTCTTTAATCTTAATTTCACACTCTTCTGCTTTAGTGTCACGTCCCATCATTATTCCGAGCAAAGCATTACTGCGCACACTTGCAGTCAGAAACCCTTGTTTACGCTATAAGTTTGCGTTGTTTTATTGATGCAAAATGTCTTAATCATGAATGAGATACGCGCAGTGAATGGCATTTTATATGTGTTTAGAGTGGTATACTTCTAGGCAAAGAACAAAGTAAGAGAATTGAATATGCCACACGTGTCATGACATTAACGGCACCTGTAAAATTTAATTCACTAAAAACTCAGAACCAATATGTTCATGTAAATCATCCATACATTCCAGTTGTACTAATTGATAAGGCGTGAAGAAGTTACCGAATAAGATCAAATCGTTGAGGTTATCCAATTCATGGACAAGAAAAGTGTTTTTCATCTCAAATCTGAAGATCGCGAGCTCAATTTTAACTGTAATTACAAACGAGGACGGAGAATTTCGTTTGGATTTCGATTGCATCGCGGTCTGGTTGAAAGTCTTTGTCCGATTTCCCTCCCCGTCGAAAAAAACTGGGAACATTGAATCTTTGACACCACGTCCCCTAAGTTCCAATGTGTTCTGTGTGCCTACCGGCACATAGAACACATTGAAGCTCAGGGGACGACTATTTTCGTTTCTTTTTTCTTGTTTTTGCACTTTTTTTATTTTAGAAATCTAAACGCACTGGTGTCAGGAAGCGGATCGCAACCTAATCTAGGAAGAGGTCGCTTTGGGGATCACAGAAGCGGTACTTCACTCTGCTAGCTGCAGTTGCAAGTAGATGCGTTATAAGCTTGGAACTTAATCCCCTACATAACGAAACGGCTATATTCGTTCGCGTAATATACAAACTGAGCGGTTGAACAAAGATTATTTTTCAAAATATCTCAACGAAACCATATCAAGTCAAGCTCGTTCCATTGAGGGGGTGTCATGTTATTATTTTTGTTGAATTTGTTTGAAAAATATAATATTTAAATTATTAAATTTAATATCCAGTGCGCTGGGTAAAGGGTTAACCTGTCGTTAGCCTCCATTTTGTCTAGAGGTAGTCTCTCTTCTGTTGGCGCCAAGGAAACCGACTATAAGCTCCGATACTAGTGTGCCTCATGACATGAGAATGATTAAGCAAGTTTTATCAGTAAACCCTAACCCCGGTGGATTGTAGCATTTAAGTATTGCTACAAATTTAACATGAATTTTGAGAGTGTTACATGCCATTATCGGATTAATGTCAGTGGAAGGAGTCCTATAGTTGTTACCCAACAGCATCTATCGCAATGACCACTAATGAATGTTGGGCTGATAATAGGTGATGGAGGTCCGATAATCAAGTTTTACACTCGATAAAACTATGTTATTCCTTCTATTATCAATGCATCGTAAAGCAACTGCTCTGGAATTTTTTTCACAGCTCTTTGTTCTCGCTCACCACATCTCTTTTTGTGCTCCTCAGACTTGCGTCTGATGTTTCTTTTCATCCATAACTCGTCCACCAAGTTCCAATGTGTTCTATGTGCCGTTAGGCACATAGAACACATTGAAACTCAGGGGACGAACTGTTTCCATTTGAAGACTGAGACAATTTTTGCATTGACGTTTTATCTCCCCATACCCAATCAGATTGGGGAAATCGAACACCTGAGCGTTTATTTATTTATTTATTTATTTATTTATTTATTTATTTATTTATTTATTTATTTGTATTTAAGGTCACATATTTCTGCACAGTGTCTAATCATGACCACGGCAGTTTTACGGGTGGAAGAAGCCGGTGTAACAGGAATGAAAGTCCGTAGGAAAATTAGTCCCTCTGGACTATTATTCCGCGGAATTATAGTCCTAGGTCTAACATTTCTAGGAATACCGGACTACTATTCTACTACTATTCCTAGAAATGTTAGACCTAGGACTATAATTCCGCGGAATAATAGTCCAGAGGGACTAACGTTCCTACGGACTTCCATTCATTTTACACCGGAATACCAGGAGAGAACCACCGATCAACTCCGAAGCGTTTGGTTAACGTCGGAAGTACACGTCAGAGGAACCAGTCAATGGATTTATACTCGTGCATTGTGCATAACTAATAAAAATATGATAATACTCGCACAGACGCTCACAGGGGTCGCCAACGTGTGGTTGTTGCTTCGCTTATACGACGACGGAGATTACGTAAGATGCAGATTGAGAGCAAGCGAAACGGAGTTGCCTTAGAAAAAAACATGTAGGAGAAAATAAGCTGTGCCTGGACGGACACTCGGCTCTCAATAAGAGACATTGCAGAGTTGTCGTTTTTGCATTTAACATATGAATTGCGCACACGTTTTTCGCTACCCATGACACAGGCCCGACATTATACTTTCCTCGCGTCAATAGTTTAATGGATTTGGGGTTAACATGAGAGACAGTAAATAGAATTTGGTCTGACCTTGCCCTGCGATGCAAGACATATTCACTTTATTTATTTGATAAATTCATTTCTCGGCCAATTGCGATTATTGGTGATCGATTTAGAAGCTGTCTACGGATTTCTTACCAGTATGAGTGTGGAATTAATAGGCATCTCCATAATTTGATTTCCTGTCAGTATATTTACCCACTATGCACTCATACGAACAGGCTGTGACTTCGATCACTCCTGATGGATGGGATTATTTTCCTATTTACGATATTTTACATATGCAGAACTGTAATCGCAAAAGCGGCGTTTTCTCGATCAGATTAGGATCTTATCGCGGCATATTTATGCCAGTGGGTTGCGATTTCCTAAATAAAATATTGCTATATCAAGATAATATCAGGAAAACACAGATGACAATAAGCATCACGGATTCAATGTTGCGGCATGTCGCTTTCGGCTGTTCAGATTCTGCACTGCTGTGCACAGGAAAGCGGACATAGAATACGACCGGATCGTGACACAGTCGTGATCCGGTCGGAATTCTATGCACGCTTTTGTAATCACAGTAATCCAAAACAGCGGCTTCATAAGGAATCCATACTATCTCCTACTTTAACTCTTTACTAACGAATCGGCCGCATCCAACCGCGTAAGTCAGAAATTAAGCAGTTGAAAAATACATTTTGTTTCAAATAACTTCAACAAAAACCATATCATGTGACCCCTCATTGGAACGAGCTCGTCGAGCTCGTTCCAATGAGGGGTCACATGCTATGGTTTTGTTGAAAATGTTTGAACATTTTTTAAAAAAATCTGATTAAAATAATGAATTTGGATATTCTGTGCGTGGGTAAAGGCTTAAAAGTCTTCATATCTATCCACTACCTTTTTGTACCTCACAGTAGCCTGTCTTCGAATATATGAACAAAGAATGAACAAATAGGGATTCAGGTCGAAGAAATATGGGTTCTATAATTCATCCTTCGAGTATGAATAGACGAGCGAGTTCAAATGGTTCCGAGAAGATTTCATTTTGACGAGAACTCGAAGGAATAAGTTTTATGGTTGAAAAGATCAATTTCCGCAAATGGTCTCTGTCTTTAAGACAACGTAATGGAAAAGACGGAGTTAGTTACTGAAATATATTGAGTACTCGTTTGATACATGCATTGTCAAAGATAAACTGTTCCGTGAGGCAGATCAATTCGTTGCAATATTATATGCACTCAAACTGAATATCTTTAGGATTTGGCAATATTTTATTTCGCCTTCCACCCCATCCCCACATATCACGGGCGTAGTGATTATCTGTTAAAGGCTTTATTCCTTTACCCAACGAATTGGCCGCATCCGCCCGCGTAATATGCAAATTCAGTAGTTGAAAAAATATTATTTTTCAAAAAATTTCCACAAAACCATATCATGTGACCCCTCGTTGGAACGATCTCGTCGAGCTCGTTCCAGCGAGGGGTCACATGATATGGTTTTGTTGAAATTTTTTGAAAAATTTGAAAAAATTATATTTAAAATAATAAATTTTGATATCGTCTGCGTTGGGTAAAGGGTTAATAAGAATTAAAGCTGTAGATGAGTTTATTTTACATTTAAAACTGACAGCAGTAAAAGAGAAGACTGAAGCTTCCCACCAAATAAAGCAGGCATATCTATTTGAAAATAGTGTTTATAATTTTCAAAAATGGGGCGAGTTTACAGACGAATGTAGCATTAAATTTTCAATAGAAACCATCGTAATATGATCATCGAATATTAATAAGTTTACCACTTGTTCGGAGTGGAGCATCGTGTTTCCTCACGTTTGTGAAGGATAGCATTAAACAGCGTGAAGTGCACCAGAAGGAACGAATAACATACTGCAACTCTAGCTAACGAACAGTATTGAATAAACTATATGTCAATCATTTAAATAGATCTGCTGAAACAATTCTTCAACTAAAATTTCATTTGCCCTGACCCTCGTCGTTGAGAGTATCGTTAAACCCCAGTAAATAAACCCTTGTTCGGGTTTCCTGAAGGGTAATGAGTCATGCTAAGATTCAAAACTCAACCGCTGTTATGGACCTCTCTCGATGCAACTGTTCCCCTATAGAGATGTTTGCAAGGAAATAAGGTTTAACCCTTTACCCAACGCCCAGGATAGCAACATTTATTTTTTATAAATATTAAGTTTTCAATGTTTTCAAAATATTTAAATAAAGCCCTATCATGTGATCTCTCATTGGTACAAGTTCTTTCCAGTGAGGGATCACATGATATGGCTTTGTTGAAATGTTTTGAATTTTTCAACTGCTCAATTTTAAAATTACGCGGGCGAATGCAGCCGTATGGTTAGCAAAAATCTTTAACAGCCTCGTACTCTAACCCATTTAAATTTGTCCCAAAGCCCAAATAGGAGAGGGGGGCGCAGTACTACAATCAAAAACAACTCAGAAAGATGTGAAATCGGCGGATCAAAACCTATTTTGGGTTTCATAACTTATATTAACCCTCTAAACACTGATGTCAAAATACCAAAATTTCAAAACCAACTCCTGTAATGTACAGCTGAAACTAGAAGTACTGTCACAATTAGCGCCGAAAAAGCTCGTTAGTTAATGCTTCCTCACTGCAGAGGAAGGAAGTAGTCTTAAATACATAAGAACGTGTGCGCTGTGCAAAGCAACATATAATGCGCTATTAGCGAGGTCGGCAGTGAAATCCCGAACTGAACCGATCAAACAGAGCGAAAATATTGAGACTAAATTATGTGGAGGGAGGATTACTACTAAATCGCCGTGGATAGATTTTTCACTTGGTAATTATTTACAAATTCTAAGGAAAAACACAAGAAGCACTTGCAAACTTTCATCACATAGACCACCGGGTTGCACCCGGTGGTCCATGTGATGAAAGTCTGTAAGTTTTGCTTGTGCAGTTGGGAAGAATTATAAATACTTTTCTCGTGGAGAATATGTGGTGTAGCGATTAAATAATAATCCACTGTCTTCATCCTGTATGAGCAGTCGAATTTTAATATCTATTTACGTCATTACATGTACATGTATCCCAGTAGAGGTTAGGAATGATGTTAATTATCTCTATGTACAAGTATAGAATTGTACAGAGTTGGGCACGCTGTTTTGCAATAGGAATTGCGTTACGCTAATGGTACAGTTTGACAGGGACTAACGAACACTTACTCAACGCACTATTACTTCAAAATAGTGCAGTGTCAACTGTAAATAGGATTTTAACCAATTTAATCTTGTTTGACAGAGCTCAGTGAATTAGTAATATTCCCAGGTGCATTAGGGGAAAATTCCTGAATTCCTGAACTTTCAATGTTTCGAAATCCGTGTCCAGAAGATTAACCTCTCCTTGGCCCCATGGCGCGGGCAGTTTGTGGAATGACCTCCATAGGCGCAACTGTGTGGACTCGATCGTCTTCGATAAGTAGCCTCCGTCGCAAAATGAAGACATTAAATCTGATTAGACAGCGCACATTACATTTTTCGATGGAGAAGTGCATAACTGCTCTAATTAAGCACATTATTTTTAAGACATACAAGAGAATACATGTCGTAGCATCCACCTTTACAAAGGGAAATAACCCTATTGAAATTATTTCAGGCACAGACCTCTTTAAACGTCATCTCAATTTTACAGCTCCGTCGTCAAATACAAAATAGGCAGTTTCCACCTAACGAATCGATGCTCTTTAATTTAAACTGTTGTTCTGTATATTATTTTATAATGCATCTAGAAAGACGTATGGATAAGTTAATATTAGTTATCTGTGTCTGATCGTGAGTGTGTTATTAGTTGCATGGTGTTTCAGCAAGTTCTATGGGACTGTACTGCCCTTCTGAGATCCGTATTTCAGAAGTGTAGTACAGTCCCGACTACCCTGATAAAACACCGTGTGACGAATTTATTGCCTGGCCCCCTCATCCGCCCCGTTGGAGTTAAATGCGCCGTTCTGCATCCGTTGGTTACTGGCCAGTCAGGAAGATTGTATAATTTTAAAAAGGGTAATGAAAGAGTTAAACTGGATTGGAAACTTTTACACTTCGCCTCAGGGTTATAAGTTTTCAAACCAGTGTAAATGCCCGTACACCCCATAGTAGGAAGGGATACCTATATTATTTCCTTAGTACCTCCTTTCACGTATACAAGAATTCAATTCAGTGGAAGAGGTATACAACCCATTATGTTTTGTTTGACAGAGCTCTCCGAGCTCAGTCAAACAAAATATAATAAGTTTATTTCGTAGTAATTGCATTGATACGTGTATCAAAGGTAAGCGAATAATTTAATAATATACTCTTTGGAATAAACAATTCGCTCCCTTGCTTAGTTGATGCATGTAGGAATGGATAGTCAATGGACTATAGCTGCGTGATAAAAACAGAACGAAATCAACAGATGCTGTGTAAATGAAATTTTGATGAAAAATGATTGTCAATTCAAATTTAAAATATAGATAATGACCAAATTCATACATGGATAAAACACAAATAAAGGTATTTTTTCAAGGAAGAACAATGTTATTTTTTGTACATATGCCATTATATTACGCTACTTCCTAAAAACTTTACCAAAAAATTGCCGACGTTGTCTACATATGTTTTCCGCGCCCAGTTAAACCCAGATGTAAACTTCCAACAGTGTGGAACATTATTTACATGGTACCATTCAGCCAATCACATCATTAGATTTCAACATGTCAGGAAAAAAATCGTCAAACATTATTATTGTATTTTTACTGCCGCGGTTACTTAAATGTCTTGGTTTTGTTGCAAGTGAGTGGTACTATCCTTTGGGTGTGCACATTCTTTTGAGACAAAAAACAAAGATACATAAGATTTCAGTCGGCTATGCAAAGGAATTTAGAGAATAAAGACAAAATACGGCACTTATCTTTGCCTGTGCCAAAAATGTATCTCCAACGACACCAGACGTAACGACTTCAGGCGCATTACTTCCGTATTATGCATGAAAACTCAATGCATTTGTTAAGCTATCCGAGGCCGACGTTGGTCCCGGCCGAGGAATGTGAAACTGATAGTCCCAAATGGACGGACATTCTACTTCGACATACGATATAAAACAAACTCGTGCGGAGAAATATCCAATTGTTCCGAGACTTAGTTTCAGCGCTATAGACATTTAATATGCCCTCCGTCCTGAAGTCCGGACTCAGACACTACCAATGATCTCGGCAACGTATCTGAATGAAGGATGCAAGTTGATACTAGTTTATGTATTGCTCTTTACACCGAACACGACCTGCAAACGGCTTTAGCCTTGTGCGCTTCTGGAAAACACCTGTTTTGAAACTAACGCATAACTACCGAGCTATTGATTGAACGAGCTCGACAAGGCGTTTTATTTGGTGAGGTAGGGAAACGATTTTGTTTAAAGCAAAAAACGGAGAATTACAAGGCGCATGTAAGTATCACTCACATCTGATCAAGAAAAGAATACATTATGTTTCATCTGTGCAGCGAACAAAACAAAATATCTTCATAGTAAAGGATATATTGAATTGAAGACTGTCTAATTAGAGCTAGGGATCTTCCAGGCTGAGAAGATATTCCAACCATGTCATCAGTGCATGGCTTTTTCGGTCCGTCGGGAAAAAGACTTTCTGCATTGCTTTTGTTAACGATATTCGAAACTTCCATATTCGGATCTCGGATTTCGACACGAAATCGTTTATCGCCTCGAATATGCGTTTAGAATCAAATTCGTAGGACCAATGTGCAGATCGTTACCACTGCGCGTTTTCGGCGTTTAGGGTTCTCGATTACAATTAAAACATACATTGATTACAGTTAAAACATCTCAACACCTGTAGTAACAAAAATACCCACTGTTCTGTGAGGAGATAAGACACTAGAATTATCTCATGAGTAGCGGCAAGGAAATCTAATTCGAAATGCTCTTGAACAGGGGGTTTCAAACGGTAAACCTCAGACCGTGTTACCGCCAATTCATAAATAAATTGTAAAGCAGTGCTTGGTGTGAACCGAAAAGCTTCGAATCATGCCACGCGCGCTGAACTCGGCCAATTTCCCTTGTTCATCTCCGCTGCGATTCGAATGCTCAAATATGCCATAAAGCTCTAGCCAGGACCTAATATTAACCTGTATTTTGAGGAACGCTTACGCTGAAGCGCTCGAATACAAGTCGACTGATTTCTTAGGCACGAAAATTAACGATCTTGTCCGCTTGGGCAATTCGGAAGGAAAGTTGGAGATATTCACTCCAGGGGACGTAGATGTTATCCTTGGAAAACTTCAAGACAATCACCTCGACTTGTTCATCAGCGACCTGTTTGAAGATCGAGGCCCACGTGGTAATATTAAACTCCGCACGTACAGAATGTTTAAGAATAATTTTGATCTTGAACCATATCTCACATACACACATTCAACGAAAAATAGGTATTTATTTACACGTCTGCGTATTAGCAATCACTCGCTAGCTATTGAGAAGGGCAGGCACTGTCAGCCACCTACCCCCATTGCTGATCGTGTATGCGCTTTTTGTAGCTTGGGTGTGATTGAAGATGAATTTGACTTTATCATATCATGTACACATTACTCAAACATTAGAGAAGAAGTATGGAAGAACATCAACTCCTTAGACAATACCTTTCTTCAAAAGAGTGATTCCGAAAAGTTTTTATATATAATGGAAAATGATAGTCAAGGTCTGTGTAATGTGATCTGCAGTGCCGTGCACAAACTCTTTGATCAACGCATTGAAAATTGATACTCAAGTCTCACATTTTGTACGTATATCGAGGAAGCTTAGCTTCATTACTTATTGGTTGTATATTTTAGCATGAAATTTTATAACTGGTCCTTATTTTGTTATTGATATATATCTGTATCACTTTGCATACTGCCCTATTAGGGTGTATTTTTTCAATAAAGTTTATCTTATCTTATATCTAACAATAACGTATATGTTTCAATAAGACGGCACCCGTAGCCCTATACACATATCGTGAAACGAACAAGACAACGATAGTTTTATAAGCAAACCAATGAAGTCACTGAACAAATAATTTTTAAATCAGATAAATGTCGGAGTTACGCCATCTGATTTACTGGTTTGTAATTTAAACAGCACTTCATTCGGAGTATCGTCTACTGCACGCGTGAAATATCTACAAAATCCATTGAGTTGAATAAATTGCGAATATTCAATTATTTTTTTTTTTTTTTTGAGGGGGGGGGGTTCAATGGCACTTTCGACAGCCAGGGTCACCTCGTGTCGGAGGTAAAAGTATTCCAGCTTGCGCCATCCTGAGGAGAGCATTTGTTCCTATAAATAGACAATGCTCAGAAATATTTCTTTCTCGAAAGTGTTCAATTTTTCAACACCCTCTTAGTAGGTGATTGACTTTTAACCCTTTACCCAACGCAGACGATCTCAAAATTTGTTATTTTAAATATCATTTTTTTAATTTTTTCAAAAAATTTCAACAAAACCATATCACGTGACCCCTCTTTGGAACGAGCTCCACGAGCTCGTTCCAAAGATGGGGTCACATGATATGATTTTGTTGAAATGTTTCGAAAAATAATATTTTTTCAGCTGAATTACCTGGGCGAATGCGGGCGATTCGTTGGGTAAAGGGTTAAAGAAAATAGTTTGATGTTCATGCATAATTGAATATTCACAGCATACTTTAGTTAGTATTGACAGACATACACTGTTGATATTAGAAAATTGATACCGCGTAACTAGTTTTCGGTGTTTATTTATTTGGCTTTAACGACACTTTCCACAGCCAGGGTCACTTCGTGTCGGACAGTTTTACGGGTGGAGGAAGCCGGAGTACCCGGAGAGAACCACCGATCAACGGCGAGCACCTTTCAGACTCACCACCGTACCAACTCCGCATAAGCAGCGTTAGCATTGTTTGAAGATAAGTGCACCATCAACGTGCAGTGCGCCTTAATACTCAGCGCCACCCACACCCACACATGGACAATCGGGATTAAGTGCCTTGTCCAAGGACACAACACACTTGCCCTGGCGGGGATTGAACCGTGGACCTATCGGTTTAAATTCCAATGCGGTAACCACTTAGCTAATGCGCTTCCGAAATAATTGCGAAAAGGGCAACCCCATTTCAAATATTTCGCGTAGTTAAGTCAAGCGGTGACATATGCTACCGGAGCCGTAAACATAGAAAAAACTGCGCGAACTCTCATCCAATCAGATGGTGAGTATTTTAGTCTTATTGAAACAGAGATGTGTGCATTGAATTCCTACCGTGCCATTAAGACACGTAGGCCTCCACTGATATATATATATAAATCACTAACACTGCTCGAAAGGTATCTATCGGACTTTCTACATCCTCTCTGCTATCTACTGTGAATGAAATTGCAAATCTATAAGAGTACAAGAACAGTAATGATTTGTGTTTGTGAGATAAATATGACATTTACCTTAATGGGAAGCGGGAAACGATATTATAATGATTCTAGTGATAATTTTATCGGCACTAATCTGTAGAACCAGAGATAACTTTTCTCAACCCGCCAAGGACGTGTATTGGGAATTATTTTTCGCATATTCTTTTCTATTTTAAATCACAGTGTTTATTGTGCAACATTGTACTTGAATTCGCCAATTAATAATTTATGTGCCACTATACCCTTTGCATCTAATTTCTCACCAAAATTCATCAACAACAGTGTAATAATTGATAAACCTACAAGATCGAGAGTAATCGTCCCCTGAGTTCCAATGTGTTCTATGTGCCTACTGGCACATAGAACACATTGGATCTCAGGGGACGAGTTGCTGCCGCACGCATATGCATTGATTCTACTGATGGTCATGGCGGGTAGTATAAGATTCGACGAGGTCCAGACTAATCCTGAATATGATCTTAGTCACATACTAAATGATATAACTGGTATGTTGACTGAAGATAATAACTCCTACCAGGTATTCAACACTATAGATAGTAATTATTGTATTCCTAGTGAGGTTCGTGCAGAGCTTAATGGTACAAGTAGATCATTCTCGGCATTTCATATCAACTGTCAACGCCTACAAGCCCACTGGGACGCCATAGATCGTCTACTTGTTGAAATGAATAGCGCTCAGAACACATTCGACGGCATCGGCCCTACAGAGGTATTTCAAATCCCCTGCAATGTATCTTATTGTCTGGAAAGGTTTCACCAGTTAAAAAACATACAAGACCTGGTGAAAACGATGGACGTGGGGCTCTGGGACTCTTTATTAAAGCTGATATAACATTCAGTATTCGGTATGACTTTTTCATCTTCATACCTCATGTCTTTGAGTCTATGTTTGTCGAATTAACCCTTTACCCAACGCAGACGATACCAAAATTTATTATTTTAAATATCATTTTTTCAAATTTTTCCAAAAATTTCAACAAAACCATATCATGTGACCCCTTGTTGGAACGAGCTCGACGAGCTCGTTCCAACGAGGGGTCACATGATATGGTTTTGTTGAAATTTTTTGAAAAATAATATTTTTGCAACTGCTGAATTTGGATATTACGCGGGCGGATGCGGGCGATTCGTTGGGTAAAGGGTTAAAGAATAAGAATTCATCGAGAATAGTTGGCGCAATTTATAGCCCTAACACGGTCCCTAAAGCTGACATGTACTTATTCATATAAAAAATCAACTACTTAGCTGATGCACTTAATAATGAAATGAAATCATCATTAATCATGGGCGACCTCATTATTGACCAATTAAAATCAGCTTCCCATGCCAAAACTGGTTTGTTTATAGAGCAGGTGCTAAGTGATGGATTTGTGCCTGTTATTACCAAACCCACTAGAGCAATACCTCAGTCTGCTACACTCACAGATCACATTTTCTCCAGTAATATTATAAATCCATTTTCATCGGGAATAACCCTTACGGATGTATCTGACCACTTTGGGATTTTTTATATTGAACCAACAAACACCAAACAAGATAATTTAAAACCGACTTTGAACAGGAAAGTTAATTCCACCACTATTGAATACTTCAAGCTGCTGTTGTTCCAATGTGAGTTATGGAAGAAATTGTCCCGATGAAAACTACGAAATCTTCATCAATGCCTTCGTCAATGCCTTCGAAACAGCACCCACAGCCCTCCCAAGCAAACACACAAGCCGAACAAGAAATTTATTAAGCAAAGGCCCTGGACGACAAAAGGACTTCTTATCTCTGTCAATAATAAGAACAACATTTTCCACAAAAAACTAAGATCTCCCACAGAATTAAATTTCGAGAATTACAAAAAATACTGTAAGCTATTCAATAAGATTAAAAAACAAAGCAAAGCTATGTATTTTTAAAAAAAAAAACTTTTCTAGAAAATAAGAATAACATGCGGAACACATAGGATATCTTAACAAAGTATTAACCATAAACAAAAGCAAACGTAATTTGCCTTCACTATTCCATCTTGGTGATAAGACAATATATGAACCAAATACGATTGCACAAGAGTTAAACACGTTTTTCTAATATAGGAAAGCAGACCTCCAAGCAAATACCTAAACAGCGTAAGTTATTTACTAAGTCTCTGAATGATCCACACTGCGATACACTATTCATTATACCAACATCGCCTTTTGAAATTACAAGTATTGTAATTGCCATGAGATTTAAGTTAAGTCAAGCCTATGAAAATCTTATTCCCCCCATCCTTAAACAATCGATAGACTTGGTTGCGGCTCCACTCGCACATATTATGAAAACTTTTTTTCAGTCAGAGAGAAGTTCCCGATAGGATGAACATTACCAAAGTAATACCTGTCTTTAAATTGGGGGACAAGAAGGAGTTTACAAACTACAGGCCGATCAGCATTCTTCCCGTATTTTCCAAAATTCATGAAAAACTCATGTCCATAAGACTTGTGTAAAATTTCTAAATAAATTCGATAGTCTTTACCAACTCCAATACGGGTTCCGGAAAGGGCATAGTACTTTACACCCGACTACGCACTTGCTAAAATATATGGCTCTCGAGAACAACAAAGACAGTAAATATAGTACGATAGCCCTATTCTTGGATCTCTCGAAAGCCTTTGGTACTATAAGTCGTAAAATATTAATTAAAAAAACTAGGCTATTACTGGATAAGAGGTAATGCAAACAACTGGTTTAAGAGCTATCTTCATAGTAGGACTCAAAATGTCTTTCTTGAAGACAGTAAATCCAGTCCAGCTGAACTAACATGTGAAGTTCCCCAAGGTTCCAACCTCGGCCCTATCTTCTTTCTCATATATATAAACGATATACATAAGTGAACAAAGCTGAACCTCCAATAATTTCAGATGACACCTCGGTATACATATCTGGTGCGGATATAAACCCTCTAGTCTTGGATTTTAATGAAGAACTCCAAAAAATATTTGATTGGTGTGCTTCCAACCACTTACTACTAAACGCTAAAAAAACCAAAATACATAATACTTAGACAATGTCACAAAGGTAAGAATGTCGCATCCCAACAAATACGGATAGACAATGAAGAAATTATTAATAAAGTTGGATATAGTGAGAATGAAAAGTATGTCAAATCACTTGGTATAAATCTTGATGAAAATCTTTCCTAAAAGGCACACATATCGCATATTTGCTCGAAAGCTGCTCTCGCCAACTACGCCCTCAACAAAGCAAAGAAAGTTCTCCCGCATAAAGTCATGAAAACTTACTTATACAAAGCCACTTGATTTATGGAGTTTCATTATGGGTGGGGGGGGGGGGGGTCGCAAAAGCCTGTTATCGTCTCTGTGAATTATAGAAGCGATCAATAAGAATTCTAAACAACCAAAAATATAATGGCCACACTGATCCCTTTTTTTAACAAAGATAATAGACTGAAGATTAAAGATTTATATAAATTACACGCTTCTCTGTTTTTGTTTGATTGGCACATTGGGAATCTGCCAGTCTTTGCATTCCCTAAATTGTGGAACGAATTAGACATTGACATTCGGAAACCAACAAAAAGAGCAGAATTCAAAAACCATGTGAACTGCTAAACTTATTTCCTCTTACGAGAATAACATATCTTGTTCATATTCTTATTGTCCCGACTGTCCAGTCCAGTCCTACCTTCATTTTTATGTGTAGTCTTGGCGATCCAGTCCAGTGTCTCTTATTCTTTAATGGTCAACAAGGATATAGTATACAACGGACGTTGTTTGTTAGACTGTCCTTTGTGCATTAATGTTCTCCACCGAAATCAGTCTGGAGCTCGTCGAAGGCAGCCTCTTGTCTTGGTCTCTGTCTAACATATACACGATTATGTTGATCTGTTGAAAAGTAATTTGTGTTTAATTGTCTTTGAAGTCCGGCCATCATGTGCACCACGCACAGAGATTATAATGGACGTTAGAACCTTGGACAAGGTGAAAGCTTAACCCTCAGAACACTGGTGGTATCTTCCATGTCAATTCAATGTTAGCAATTGTGAGAGTCCATATTCATTATTTGGGAATAGAGTAATTAATATTTGCAACGTGCAGCCTCGGGGCTGCACGTTGAAAATTTAGGTTGGTCTACCCAACACTTTAACTTAGGAGCCACCCTAGTTGATGAAAGTATGACTTATAATGTGCCCTGGCCGGAAAACCGGCCTTTGCGGTTCAAATAGTTAATATAAACAGTACCGGGAATGCACCGTGTTGTACATGTCTTGTTTCTCCTCGCCTTTTTCTTTCTTATTCTGTCTCACTTTTATTTTCTTCTCTTCCATTGGGGAAGGCAGGAAGACAGCCAATCTGGATATGCCTTCCCCTGCCAGTATATATTTATAGATTTATATTTTTTCTGGTTGTGTATGTATGGGAATTGTTGTTGCAAACTTGGAAATTGCAGATTTACACACATTAACAATTTTGCATTTGTTTAGTACACTGGTGAATAAAATATCAATATCAAAATCAATAAGGTTAGTAGCAGATCCAAATGAAACTTTATGATCATATTACTTGGGATGTCTATGTAGCCGAACAACTGTCAGCATGTGTGAAATCAGTTTTGTATAACACTTACAAACGACCTCAGAAACATAAGCTATTTTTATTGCCAATACTAGAGTTAATATAGCCTCTTCGCAAACTTGTCTAATAGAATACTTCTACCTCAGTGTATGGTTTCCGGTGGCAAGTTTGCAAAGCAATTTGAAAGTAGTTTAAACTTTCATAGATTTCCGTATTAAATTTACATTCTCGAGGATCAATTTACTAACAAAATGTGAAATAAATTACGATCGTTTAAGCTCACACCGTAGCCTTGTGAGGCTATTAATTTCGAAAAGGTGAGCTCAATCATACGGAATACAGAGTGAAACAGTTGTATGACATAAGTGTCCAAATTCCAGAACAAGTTTAAGCAATTTCACCTTTTTTGGTTCCGTCAGTCGATGAACGAAGAAGTGAATAATTATATTCTGAACAGTTATTTTCTGCTGTTTGCATTCAATTGGATTTTTTACAATACTGCGATCAGAAAAGCGGGCAGAGAAATTTGATCGAATCGCAACCTGGTCGCGATCCGGTCGAATTATCCATCCGCTTATCTCCTTGCAACACAATATAATCTCAATGCCGGAAAAGGAATACAAAGACAATGAATCTTATATCTATTTTTCGTTTGATTTATTTCTGTTTATGTAGCCTCAATTTGCAGTGTTCTATTGATGAAATCTAGAACCACTAGTTTATTCGTGTAGCGCTCGGATCGCATTCAGATCGCGAAAAGGCGAAACCTTTGTGATCGTAGAAGTGTTTTTACATCCTGATAATTCTTTACAGTTTATTACATAGATTTGTATTTGATAGATGGCTTTGGTCTCGATAACGATTTTGCTTACTTTTTTCAACCTCCATTCCAGTGATTTGTGTTTGCCCTAATACCATTGCATACCGTACTGCACTCGTAGAGATTACTAATATTTAGAGATTAAAAGTATAAGAGGAAAGAGTATTCTAATTACTATGGCATTTTCAGCTACTCCCATAGGTCTCGTCATCAGACCATGGCCTCACTCCCCTCAACACGATGCCCTGACGGTGGATAGGACTGCTACTAGGAAGCATTTTGCGACGAATGTCTTGACTCTCCAAAGCAACACCTTTCTGCTTCGTCCACTGTGTATAAGGCGCTTTCATCTTTGCACCTAAGGCAGTTACACTTACGATAGGCACTAAGATATCGAAAGGCATCTAGCCCAATCCATCGAGGACAACGGGGAGTCTGACAATCTAATACAGAGGATCCAAGTCGAAATCTGGTTCCGCGTATTTAGTATACTTTTCCTGATCTTGTCAAAAACATTTGTGTCGAAAGGTACATTGAATTCGATAAGATAATCTTGTCAATTTTGTCGACCATGGCAAGATCAGGCTCACTGGCGGTATGTGGTTTTAAATGGACCTACTCCACAAAATCGTAAATTTCTCATCTTCCATGATGCCCTGGCCATTTTCAGGTTCGAACTATGGATGGAACTTGGGTCCGGCGAATCACGTTTTTTCCCTCTTATCGAACTCCGAATCGAATCAGGCAAAAAGGTTCGAAACCGAATCGAATCGAATGCACTTCTCAATTGTTACGATGCTACGGCAGCCGTATCAGTGCTTTCGGTCGCCAATGTGAACCTAGTGTCAATTCGCGCACTGGGCTATTTTGCACCATCGAAACCACAACATATGAGTACATGGACTTTCACTTGTTTCTGAAAGGAGCAATATATCCATATGCCAGCGAATGGTATTCCTTATAGAAATGTCTCCTCGGATCAGTGCATGGACCTGATGTTCAATGTACTTCCATTAAAATTACAACCATATAGGACAGGGTACTGACCCAGTAACATTCAAACGAGAAGCTATCGATTTGAATGGATCATTGTCATAATGAGTGTTGACATTTTCTGTTCTCAATATTCTGGTGGTGACAACTCATATCGCATTTATCTGACAGAATAAATGCAAATTGACCAGACATCATCAAGGTGATCAAAGCAAAAGCAATATAGGGTCCCTTGTGTAGAACAAGGCCCAATCTGCAATGCTATAGCATTTCAGATGACGGCTTGATCCACATAAGGGACGAATATATTGTACAAACCAGTCACGTTCCACAGAAATACCTGCTGGATGAGGTGTCATCTTAGAAAGTCGCCAAAAGAGAGATGTTTGAAATCCAAACCTCTCTGGGATTCGAATTGTTTCGAATAATCAAGATGGTTTGGAATCGAATTGAAGCAGTGAACATATTCGAAACCGAAAGGAATCTCGAACGTTTGCCGGGCCCTAGATGGGACACGAAGTCAAAACCACAAGCGTGTCAAAGTTGATAATAGACGCAACGAACCTTGTTATCTTGACGTTTAGATGTAAAGTTTGTGCTAAAGCAGGACACCCACTTACAATATAGTTTTTATTATTTATATTTATCTTGCTTTTCTGCTATATTTCTATACACGAACCGAGTCCAAGCACTGAACCTGGAGTCGGAGCATCGTGTGGTCTAACTACTGCACTGAAGGACTCCTCTGAGAAAAGCTGTTGTATCGAGTAGTGTTGCATTTTGATGTCCACTCATACTTATTTCGTCTGAGAGTTTTTCGATCATTCGCTGTGTACATTGTGTATATTTCCTAGGAAGCCTATTATAACGGGTAGGGTAGTTGGTTGCATGTGCCACATTTGCTGTACCTCATTTTCAAGATCTTAATACTTGTATTCCATGGTATTCGGTTTTTGATGAAAATGTCTGACCGATTATCCCTAATCTCCCTGTCAATTCGAAGTTGTTTACCCCAAAATATTGTCACATAGCGGGTGTTCATGGTCGGATAAGAGTGGCGTTCATAACTCTGCTCATAGTTTTGAGGCGGAGATTGTTGCATATGTGCCAGTGACCCTATCGTGTCTTTCAATGCGTTCACGCTTGGCTAGTACGGCGTAACTCAATGTATAGTCTATACAATGGATCCATGTCAGCTTTCAGGACTTTCGTCTAATAGTACAGAGATGGAAGATCCTCAGTTCCATCTCTCAAACCTGCGCTGTCGAGTCATCTGTGAGTTTGAACCTGAACAAATAAAGACTGACTCACCCACCCTCCTCACACATTGGCGTGCACGGGCGTTCGCTCCCTTTTTGTCTTAATGTATTGGTTTTCTCTTTGCGTTTCATTTTCTGTTGCATATTGCGTTTCATCATCGGCCTGAGTTTCTGTGAATTCTATTTTGCATTTTGTATTTTGCCTCTTTGTTGCTGAAGTAGTTTGTTATTCTTTTCTTTCATTAGTCTGTTTCCTGTTTTAGATAAGAAAGTATCTCGATCGACCATGTGCGATGTCTCAATGGAGACCTTATTTAGCCACCTTATTTATAATGTTAGTACGGGCGTTCAACATCGGCCTCTGGATAGAGAACTCTGTTCAATGTCATGGTGTTTCGAGTTTTCCTGTCCATTTACTTGATCTCGCTATTTATCCAGTTGGTGATGTCTTACCCTTCGATAGTACACTTTTTCGTTACACCTTCTCTCATGAACTTACAAAAAGTTCATTAAGTGTTTACCATCCCAAGGTCGATGTCGTCAGACGGTACCAATTTGTCATTTTTAAAGTCACTTTAACACACTTTTGGTGGCTACATGTTTATGTCTTTGATGAATTTCTTGAATATTTCCTTTGGGCTTTCTAACTGTTGATCACTGCTGGCAAAAATCGTTTTAGATCATCCATTTAAAACAGGTGTCCTATGGTGTTACTTAACCCTTTACCTAACGAATCGGCCGCATCCGCCCGCGTAATATGCAAATTCAGCAGTTGAAAAAATATTATTTTTCAAAAAATTTCAACAAAACCATATCATGTGACCCCTCGTTGGAACGAGCTCGTCGAGCTCGTTCCAACGAGGGGTCAAATGATATGGTTTTGTTGAAATTTTTTGAAAAATTTGAAAAAATGATATTTAAAATAATAAATTTTGATATCGTCTGCGTTGGGTAAAGGGTTGAAAATCTTTAAGGGAGGGACTGACTAGAATGAGAGTAAGACAAAAAAGAATACATCTTGAGAGATGACACGGTTAATAGGAATTTATCTTGACTTGAGCATTCTTTCCGTGTAATTCAGAAATAATGTGGTCCGCCAGCTCATCATGCTCTCACTTATCAAATTAGTCAATACTAGGGTGAATCATGTGACGCCTCTTTGGGACGAGCTCGTTCCTTTGAGGGGGTCATATGATACGACTTTGTTGAATGTTAAAAAAAAATGAAAAAAATAATAATTTAAATAACAAATTTTGATATGTTTGCGCTGGGTACAGGGGTAACGTATTGATTATCCTGGAATGCGGCACGCTTTTAAATGCCTTGCGATAGCTGGGCAAGACCATGCTTGCATTCCTGCTACAGATTTCACAATCTTCGTGGATCATTTTGTTAATCCACAATTCGTGTCTTAAGTGCAACAAGGCGCCATCTGCAATGCTAAAGTACAGCATATGGCCCCTATTTGTACTCAAAGAGCGGATTGGTCCTTGTCTGCAACTTTTTTGCGCGTTTGGCATTCTGTTACATTTGCGAATATGGTCATTAGCCTGTCTACTGATGATAGATGGTAACAGCTTGTATACTGTTGTTAGACAGGTGACTGGATCGGAATGTTGCGTTCTATGTTTGTTCAGATTTCAGTAGAAGGTACGTATGTACCATGTGTTAGACATAGTGGAGTCATGCTCGGTTTCTCTGGAATGTTGTAATGCTGCCCGCCAAGCGGCTGTGAGTACTTAGTAGATATTTCGCAAGATGAGTTAACGGAACTGTTTCGTTCTTCTGATGTGACAGGGAGCCAAATTTGTTCTCTTACGACTTTGTTCCTCCAGTTTCATTTTCTAACCAATCTGCTTCTCTGTTGTAGTTTTTTTTTTTTTGTATTCAATCAAAACTTCTCAACATCGTTGATAGCTGGGAGGTTTTGATTGACAACTTTCATTTTACCCCAACACAGTGCATCATTGGGTTTGACAAATGCTGTAAACAATTTGGAAAAAACAAAATGTTTAATGGAAACATAAAAAATAGATTTTGTGTGTGTTTGTGTGTTTCCATTAAACATTTTGTTTTGTCAAAACTGATTACCGCGTTTGTCAAACTCCCTTATGCTTTGGCATGTATTTGTTGCTTCAACACTTCCATGATTTTAACAGCCTCACCGTCACTATTGATCTTATATTTCCTATTTATTTTCTTGTGGAATGTTTGGGAGTTATTGGATGTACCAGTGACTGCCTGTGCAAATATTGAGAGATCTTTGCATTCACTTTCGATTTACTTTCGATTTGTTTCTCGATTCTATCCTTCCATTTCGATTTACTTGTTTTATTTTTTCCTGTTATTCTGCTTTTCAAAGGCACGCAGGTAAACAGGTGATTGGGGTCGTGTGAAAACTGGACGTACTGTTAATGAGTTAATCACGTGGCTGCTTCAACTTAACTTATTTTGGTTGTTCACGGTACAGCTGTTAAATGAATAATTGCGTCCCTTTTTTAAAATTATTTCTAGTGGAAAAAAGAAACGTTTTTTTTCTGTGGTAAACATTTCAAATGTATTATGGATGATTATTTCATTGTTTGGATTTGATGGTATGTTTTCATTACTGATTAAATTTTGACGAGTTTTCTTGTCTTAACACAGACGGCGTTTGCATGGATATCGTCCAAACGTGGATACCCTACGCCATTTCCTGATCAAAATCAATAGCGGGTGTGCCCACCCTGAGCTTCAGTCGCAGCTCTAACTCTCCTTACCATTGACCCCCACCAAGTTATTTATGGTCCTTTGTGGGATGTTATTCCACTCCAGAAGAAGGGCCTGCGTGAGCTGAGCGGCGTTGATTGGGACGTTATTGTGCTTCCTGACCTTCTTGCCCAGCTCGTCCCACAAATGCTTGATTGGGGACAAATTTGGACTGTAGGGTGACCAATCGACAACTGGGAACATTGATTTGGTTGCGGAAGTCACGACAAACCATAGCAATGTGTGGCCTCGCACTATCCTGCTGCAACGTAAGATTACGTGCATGGGTAAGTGGAAGGGCGTGAGGCATGCGGAACTGATCCCGCTATCTTTCGGCTGTAAGATTTGCCCTATATGACAGCGAAAGGTGTTTTCACGCCATGAGAAATACTCCAAACCATAACAGACTCTCCCCCGAATCTGTCGTTTCTTTTAACGCACTCATCAGGATATCGTTCATCTCGACGTCGATAGCAACGTTGTCGTCCATCCGACCTGTAAAGCGCGAACTCGTCAGGGAATATCACACGTCTCCAGTGGGCCAAGTGAAACCGATTTGGTGCATATGCCAGCAGCTATTGAAATCGACGTGGACGTCGCCTGGGTGTAAGTTGTGGACCGACGTAGGGACGTCGTGGCCTTATATTCATCTCCTGCATTCGATCCCGAACTGTTTCTGGACACACTCGGCGACCATGAGTGCCTACAACCTGACTCACCGTCTCCGTCGCCGCCTGAACTCGGTTACGGGGATGTGAGAGACGTATGCCTATATCTTTACGTGGCGACGTAACGCGTGTACGTCCGCTCCTGGGACGGCCCGCTGATCTTCCTGTGTCAGGGAGACGCCGAACTAAATGAGCTATCGTTGACTCATGGACCCCAAATTGCTGGGCGACGAGACGCTGCGAGTGGCCCTACTTAATTAGAACAATAGCCCTACCCCTATCATTATCGGATATTCGCGGCATTTTGCTTTTCAATCGAGTTGAAATGAAACGTTGTGCAATCGATATGTACAGTTTAAAACTTCGAGTTGGGATGGTTTTCAAGCCCATAGCACGTGGAAGCGCCCCGGATGCACGCTTTGTCGAAAAATATGTTGAAAGCATGCAGCGCCGCACGTGATCATAGTTCTGAAGCCTCTTTAGACAGTACACTTAGGTAGCTATGTTTCTTATTATTATTACTATTTATTGGTGTTTAATGTCACATATTTATGCACATTGGCTAATCATGACCGTGACAGTTTTACGGGTGGAGGAAGCCAGAGTACCCGGAGAGAACCACCGAGCAAGCGAGAAACTGTCAGCTCCCCAACATACTAACGCCACACAAGCAGGGTTAGCATTGGTTGAAGACAAGTGCACCATCGACGTGCAGTACGCCTTAGTACACAACGCCACCGTTCCCCCCACGCGGGCAATGGAGAAGAAGTGTCTTGCCCAAGGACACAACGTGGTTGCCGCAGGTGGGATTCGAACCGAGGACCTCTCGGCTTGCAGCCTGCACCTCTACCTACTGAGCCACCGCGCTCCCGGTAGCTATGTTTCAAATTTTACTACATTTTGTCTACGGATAAAAAAAACATTATATTACCAAAACTGAACTTACGTTTATTTTTTCCGTCAGTATAATATCTGCGTTTACATGAACAACCACACATTAACCATTTGGACCTTGATAGTATATTCCATGCTAGTTCACAGCCATCAGCTTGTAGTGTCTCTATTCGTCACTTGTGGGAGAGGGGGCGGCACCAATCAATATTTTCAACGTGCAGCCTAGGGGCTGCACGTTAAAAATCGTGATTCGTCAACCACACATATTTACAAAGCAGCCGTCTACTTTATGAATTTCGGTCGCATCACTGTCCCCGAACGGAAAAGCTGGCTATCGGGTTCAAAGTGTTAGGTTTGTTGCGATTGTTATGCTCGAGCCATTTTACTGACTGAATCGAAATCTCTGTGTCCACCCTCTGCTGGCCGTTTTCGAATAACTACGTTTTCAAAAGATTCTTTAACGTAATTCATCGGATTTTTCGATATCTTTTTTGTCACGATAGACATAAGTGAATATCTCCCCGAACGTTAGGCGCATTACAAAATACGCTTAGGTCGTTATCACCGCCCGTTTTCAGCGTTTGGGTGTTTTACTCCTCCCCTTAGAACCCCGAGGTCATCTTCCACGTCAGGTCAACGGCAGCAATGGAAAGAGTCTATATTCATTATTTGGGGATAAATCGGGTTTTTTTTCGAAGTGCAGGCTTGAAAATATTGATTGGTCTACCGCACACATTCCCTAAGGAGCCATCATACTGTTCCAGAGTCAGATTTTAGTATTCTGTATATAAGGGTTATTTTAATAATTATGAAACAAGCCAGCAAAGTGTTAAAACCACTGTTTAAATGCAGTCATTTATCGTTTATATCAGCCTCAGCACGTTGGTCTTTAAAAGGGGTCAATAGCTTATCTTAGGTCGAGGTCAGAAAATTGTTCACCTCAGTGAATCCACTGCAGTGCACGTTGCAGCAAAAACATGAGGTGAACTCTTGTCAATTAACTTTCTGTTGGTCAATGTTTTAACTGTCTCCAGTTCCCAGTCACAATAAAATACCATGAAGGAGGATTAAAACTTCTGTGTGGCTGTGCTGTTGTGTGTTTCTGAAATTCAAAAGTTTTTTCTCTTTCCAACTGTGGTGCAAATCAATTTCAAAAATATTTGTAGTAATAGTTAGTGGTCCATTTAAGTTCATGTGAGGAAGTTGTGGGAAAACAGTTTTTCCCAGAGGAATTCTCAGGAGAATCTTTTCTATTCTTTTCACTTAGGACAGGAGATCTGCAAAATGACTCAGGACCAAGGTAAAATATTTGTTATTCTGAAGGTGCTATATAAGTAATAGACACGGTTAGACACGACTTCATTCCTATGTTGGACTTTGTAGCCTTGCTTGCTTAAAAGTGACGTTAAACCCCAATATGTACTTGAAGTTAGTTGGAGTAATTTTGTTCTCATTGAAAGGTTAAATGATTAGCATATAATAAACGTGAGAACTGATTTTAACCCTTTACCCAACGAATCGCCCGCATCCGCCCGAGTAATATGCAAATTCAACAGCTGAAAAAATATTATGTTTCGAAAAATTTCAACAAAACCATATCATGTGACCCCTCTTTGGAACGAGCTCGTCGAGCTCGTTCCAAAGAGGGGTCACATGATATGGTTTTGTTGAAACTTTTTGAAAAAATTTAAAAAATGATATTTAAAATAATAAATTTTGAAATCGTCTGCGTTGGGTAAAGGGTTAAGTTTTCTACACCTAAATACAACTATTTTTTTCTTTCTCTCTTTTATTGCGTACTTGAGCCAATTATTTATCCTATATACTAATTCACTTGTCATTACTCTAATTCTCCCTATGTTTTGCTCCCTCTCAGCATCTTTTAGACTGCCCTCTATTGAATCGACCAGCACCTGAATATCTTTGTGTAATCAGGTAGTCTTATTTGAACCTTAACACAGTCATCGTTGAGTGCACTTTTCAGAATTGCTGGAAATCGCATTTGATGATCCTTGATGCATTCCAGAAGTTGACACATGTATTTCCACACTCACAAAAGATGGCGGGGTCTAAATTATGAAAATTGTTCACGCTCATATCTCAAACACGGTATGACTTGTGCACCTGGAACCAACACCAAATGAGACAAAATGCTCTGGAGATTCATATATGTATTTTATCAGTCAGAAAAATGGAAGGAGTCAACAGTTTTGAAAGGGGCGTACTTTCGAAACGTTTGGCCCCGTCCACTTTCAGAGCATGGTATAACCTATGGTTAAAAAATCATTACACAGAAAAAATTTAAAAAATGATATTTAAAATAATAAATTTTGAAATCGTCTGCGTTGGATAAAGGGTTAAAGGGTAAAAATGTGTAATATAGTATGTATGGTTTTATTTGTGAAAGGTAAACAAGTCAAATGTAATTTGGTGTCCATTTGGCAATATTCAAGAAATCAGCTGTCACGTGTGAACTGTTTTAGAGGATAGAACTCGCTTGCAATTGTGAGTCTTGCTTTTGATTGTCGCTGATAGTTGGCATTATTTACTTTGTCAGACATTGACTGTTGTTCATCAATGGAATGAGCTTCATGTAATTATTTCATTGAGGTACATCAGCCCGTGTTTGTTGATGAAAGTTATTCCTCGTGAAACGCAGGTTGGTGAGCTCTGCTGGGGAGAGCCCTGGAAGTTATTGCCAGCTGAGTGCACCGGACAGTGTTTCCCAGTGAAAGCCATATTATATCCTTGTATACTGTTCACACTTTTGCTTTCTAGCAGAATGTTTATTTTGGGGACTTGTTATTTTGCAGGGGTTCTAGTTTTCAACAAATTGTGTTGTCCAATTGATGATGTTGACACTTTGAAGAAATAAAAAGAACCCACGTACAACTTTATTCCGCTTCTGAGTTATCTGTTCTGAGACTGCGGTTACATACTTAATAATGAAATTATGACGTATCATGTTCCTGGCAAACGAAACACGTTTTTATTACTGTTAAAACATTTCAAAGCATACAATAAACAGAATACCCCATATTTTGTGAGGAAGTGTCAGAAGTATCTCACGAAGGACTTCAGGGAACTTTAATCCGAACGCCGTTGCAACTGCCGGCGTCCAAACAGTACGTGCTCCGCAATTTAGGGGTCTTTGGAAATGTTTTCTACGAGACTCTTCTACATGTAAATAGAGAAGCGAAATTCGGACATGTGTGTAAACGACTTGTAACTCTCATTGTATACAAAAGGAGAGCAGGTAGTGATATTGGTTCGAGGTGTTGGGGGCCCCATCGTGACCCATTTTAGTACTCTAAGTGCAAATAAAATACGAAGGTGGAGAGCCCATGCTTCTCGACTGCTTAATGAACAGTCCATCCACCGTGGCCTGGTCACTTTCCACGGGTGGGCAATATTTCCACTGACGCAATATTATTCGATTTCAAACACTAATTATAATAATAATCATCAAAAACGGTGCTTCATTAATTAAAGTTTTGCTAAGGATGATTTTTATTACCTGGTAAATGCATGCGTGCTTCATTGAGCTGCTAAAAAAGTAATGGAATTTTGTTTATTTTGAAATTCCCACCTCTGATATTTCTTAAATTCAAATTAAATACACACAAAGTATACATCAAAATGAATGTTGGGAGGTATAAAACAGGTAATATATATGAAATCAAGCTTGGGGGTTATAGAACACGAAAAATATATGAAATCAACTCATAGAGTTGACAGCAGGCACCACTGGTTCCTGGAACTCTGCTACCGTATTCGTACCAGAACTGATAATACAATAATATTTCCTGAGAACAACTTGTGGCGAAATGTGCTTCACATAACCAATAACAAAGCTTGGACATCGAAATCCTTCAAAACACAGCGACAGAGCTGCATGAAGGGAAATTCCAAAGGTGACGACTTTGTTTCCATATATTCTCACTTTCGATGTCCGATCAACGTCATCGGGCGGAAAAAGCATCGAAACACAACGCCGTCTAAAATCAAATAATGAGAAAGATCGCCTTAATACAGCATACTATTATTATATAGAGACTGTACAGTTGTCATATTCTATGCAAGATATCATGACACCTTGTGAAATGTCTTAGAATTACGATTTTGTTTTTGGATGGAAATTCGTGGTATCAAGTGATTTGCGCATGACTATGGAACATGGAATCCATCTTCATAAAAATGCAGACAGTTTTATCCTATTCCCAAATTCAGTTCTATCGTTTCATCCCAAAGTGTTTTGAATGCCTGGCTTTGTTCTTGGATATGTGAACCCATTTGGCCACAAGTTGTTCTCAGGAAATAGTATTGTATTATCGATTCTGGTACGAATACTTTTCGCAGACTTTCAGGAACCAGTGGTGCCTGCTGTCAACTCTATGAGTTGATTTCATATATGTTTCGTGTTCTATAACTCTCAACCTTCATTTTGATGTATTATTTGTGCATATTTAATTTGAATTTAAGGAATATCAGAGATTGTAATTTCAAAATAAATAAAATTTCATTACTTATTTTGTATATAAATAAGTGTTTAATTGTTTGTTTCATAGTGCTTAGCGACACTTTCAGCTTTTGTGTTGTACAGATTTACAGGTTGAAGATGCCGGAAAGAAACACCAAACAACGGCGAACACCTTCTAGACTCTCCAACTTCCTAAGTTGGCATGAGCTTTGAAGACAAGTGTACATGTACCGTCTCCTCGTCATACGCATTAGAACACTGCACCATCGTCCACCGACATAGGCAATCGGGGTGACGTGTTTTGCTCAAAGATACAGCGCAAATGACGCGGTCGGGGTTGAAACGTCGACCTTGAATACATGCTCAATTTTCAGAACAAACCACGCCTTCTGGAAAGGAAAAGTAACCCGATTTTAACCTTTTACCCAACGAATCACCCGCATCCGCACGCGTAATATCCAAATTCAGCAGTTGAAAAAATATTATTTTTCAAAAAAAATCAACAAAACCATATCATGTGACCCCTCGTTGGAACGAGCTCGTTCCAACGAAGGGTCACATGATATGGTTTTGTTGACATTTTTTGAAAAATTTATAAAAATGATATTTATAATAATAAATTTTGATATCGTCTGCGTTGGGTAAAGGGTTAATTTCGGGGAAAATTACACGGTGTTATCAGTATTTTGATCAAAACGTGAAAAGGGGACGCGGTGGTTCAATGGTTACGGCATTTCTTTGGGCAAGACACATAATCACGATTGCCCACGTGAGGGACACGGTGGCGCTGTGTACTAAGGCGTAATGCACGTCGATGGTGCACCTATCTTCAACCAATGCTAACCCTGCTAATATGGAGTTAGTACGTTCAGGAGTCCGGCAGCGGCCCACCGTTGCTCGGTGGTTCTCTCTGGATACTCCGGCTTCCTCCACCCGTAAAATTGTCCGACACGATGTGACCTTGGCTGTCGAAAGTGTCGTTAAACTCCAATAAATAAGACCGAACGTAGAAACATAAAATCAAATAGGTGTAAATCACCCAGACCAGCTCATCGACTCAGTTTTGAAATAACAGAATGTTTGCCAAAATAAACAGCAACAATTAACACGAGATTGCATGTTAGTTTTTTGCAACCGGCCAACACTATTCTCAAAAATCGCCAGTTAATTTTCATTATTTTTTCATTTTTTGTCTCAAAAACATAGGTTATGACCCCTCGTTGGAACGAGCTCGTCGAGCTCGTTCCAACGAGTGGTCATGACCTATGTTTTTGAGACAAAAAATGCAAAAAGAAATAGTTATTAAATTTTTTTTGCAAGGGTCGTCTGCTTTTCATGTTAGGTAAAGGGTTAAATTATTTTTAAACATTTTTGGGACATAATGTTCGGTCGATCACTGAAACGCACATAGAATGTATCCATGCGCCTGTTATGATAGCCCGTAGCGCTACCGGAAACGAGTCGTCTATATGATACGGAATCGGAACACATTATGTGATACGTACCGTTTCTCGTGGTTTTCAGGCCAAAATCTATGCGATTGTTAGATAAATTTATTTATTGGAGTTTAACGACGCTTTCTACAGTCAGACTATTCACCTGTGGATGCAACACTCAACCTCTGAGTTGAAGTAAGTCTGAAATATTGTAAAGTCCGTTTGGCAAAAAAGCGGGGTTAGGGATTTAATTATGTTGTATTATTTTGTCGTAACCTAACCTCCAGTTTGTACTTTACAGAAATTTACGTAACCCTCACGTAACCTAAACGATCGTTCGCGGGTTATTTCCAGGTCTGCTATAGCCGGATTTTCATTTGGATTCTTGCAAAAACTCAATAGTGCTGGATGGATATGAGTCTATGGCCATTATATTAGGTATTAGCCCTTTACTCAACGTAATGGCAAAACCGGCCAGCGCTATTCCCTAAAATTGCCATTCAATTTGAATTATTTTTTCATTTCCTGTCTCAAAACATAGCTTATAACCCCTCATTGGAACGAGCCCATTGAACTCGTTCCAATGAGTGGCCATAAGCTATATTTTTAACCACTGAATGAAAAATTTAGTTATTAAAGAATGTTGTTTGCAAGTGTCGTCTGCATTTCCTGTTAGTTAAACGGTTAACTATTTACTTAAACCTATACATAACCCTTTACTTTCCTCAAATACGAAAAATGAGTCGAAATGTCGTACGCGGAGTCACTTGTTTGAGCAATTGCTCGATAGCTCATTTGCTCGAGACATTCGTGTCGATCGAACGATGTCTGGTCCATTCACCACTCTATAGCTCAATTGTGAAACTTGGAATAGGTACGAGGAAGTCGTTAGAATAAGCAGATAGTATTCGACTGCTATTTGTACTAAAATACCAAGTATGATAGTGGTTTGAACTAGGACCGATAGTAGTGTAATAATATGTACCGAGAGTCAGTACCATGAGTCAATAGTAATGGGCGCGAGCTTGCAAGGATTGTAGAACACTATATTAATGGTGAATACAATAGAAGCCAATCATAGGGTGGTGGAGGTCGTGGTAAAAGCCTGTGGAATACTAGGAATTATATAGGAGCTGCATAGGAGCTAGGAGCTGTATACGGGTTAGGAGCCATGTCAAACCTAGGCGCTGCATAGGTGCCATATCAGGGGTATCCTCAAATACCGAGATGAATCGAAGTGTCATATCTAGAGTCACTCGTACGAGCAATTGTTAGGTAGCTCACTCGCTAGATGAGATTAGAGTCGTCCAAGTGAGACCTCTTTGCTACATAAGATTCGAGTCGTTTGAGCAATGTCTTTCACTGCTTTGATGACGCTTTGACTCATTATTTATGATGTGACAGTGGGCGGGACTTAAATGAATGAAGTGATTTGATTGAGGCCCGAGATGGCTAGGAGTTGCTGGGACTAGATCAAACACTAGGATGACAGCAGGCAAAAGAGGCACTGTGGTAGGTAGCCACGAGAATTCAGGGACAATCCGAAAACAGAATTGCCCGTTTCGGTAATTTTCTACCATTTTTCGTAGTTTTCTAGGGTCCATTTGAGTGATTTGATTTACTCCAGCTCAATCCTATATACCACCAGAACACCTGTCCAGTACTATATTAGAAGCCTCATAGCAACCACGAGCCATCACAGATGACTGTCTGGATAGGTAGAAAACAATGGTTCCAGAGTTTTGGGGAAATTGTCAGGTCCATTTGGGTAATTGGATTTACAACCTTTAAATCTATCACACGCTCTGAACACACCCCTCTTCTGTCAAAAACTCGCGGGTCGCGTTACAACCAGTTGCCACCGTAGAAACCAAGATGGCGACCTCCAGTATACAAAATGGCTAATGGAAACACTGTCACCCTAACAACACTTATGGCACATGCGCACTGACAACATGTATTGCTGTGGTAATGGCCGTTCGGGCGGGCTACCATGACAACCCAACACGACGTAACTGGGTCACGTGATATGATGTCACTTTCGGGGCCATCCACCGGGGTCCAAAAAGGCCCTGTCCAGGTACATACACTACTATTCATGTTTTACACAAATTCAAATATCTTCTCTCAACTCAATATACCAAATGCTTGCATGTTTGATATTAAACATCTTTCTAAGGATGATTTACAAGTTTTTTTCAAATGAAACCTGGGGTCATCTTTGGGGTACCATTGTTCGTTTTTTTTATTTATTTAATTGGGACCTAATGACCCTCTCAACAGCCAAACTCTCGGCGTGTTGGATAGTTTTACGCGTACAGAGAATCGATGTACCCGGGTAGAACCACCGAGCATACACGAACAAATGTCAGACTCCCCAACTTACTAGTTTTGTACAAGCAGGGTTAGCAGCGGTTCAAGGCAACAGCTCAACCGACGTGGAGTACACCTTAGTACGCAGCGCCATCGTGTCCCCACAAGGGGCGCCATTTGGGCCTCCATGTATTAACAGTTTGGATAATATTTTTAAAGTCTTCGTTTCGCAAACCACTGTGCCAAATGCCTAATGTTTGATAGATAACATCCCCGAAAGGGAAATTTACAAGTTTGTTCAAGTCGATCTCACGAGGAAATATTTGGGGTTTGATATGCCCATGCCTATAGTATTAAGGAAAGTGAGGAAAGCATTAAGAAATACAATACCTTCTCCCAAACCCCTGAGTCAAACGATTCCATGTTTGATATGTAATATCTTTATATGAATGATTGACAGTATATTCAAGACAGCAAACCATGGGGTCATATTTGTGAGTGTCATAGTAGCCCTCAGAGTATAGCAATGTCAGTAATGGAAGTGGGTGAAATAAATATATCTCCATCAAACCATTGCTCAAAATGCTTTCATATTCGATACAGAATATCTTTATAAAGACATACAAGTTGGTTCAAAACAATCCCCGATGGACACCTTTAGTGTTTCCATTGGGCTCCCAGATTTTAACTCCGTTTGTAAAAAGAAATAAAAAATCGTTTTTTTATGTGTGTCACAAGAGGTATGTGTTCATACGTTTGTCATGTTGAGGGGTTTGAGAATGGTGGCAGATGTCTTAAAACCAGGCATTGAGGAAACCATAAAAGCACTGATCAAGAGAATTCCACGTTTGACATTATCACAGCTTTGCAATTATCATTTACACGTTTATTGAAATTAAGCCACTGGGTGAGATTTGAGTGATTTTATCCCCCCACCCACACTCCCTCCCAAAACCACCACAACCATTCAAACATGGCTGGTAGTGGTTGAAAACATCAAGCAAAATCTTCTCTCAAACCCCAGAAGTTTGACATCTTATATCTGGAAAGCAATGAGCTACTTTGGTCAGCAATGAGCGCCTCTGGTAAGCACTGAGCAAGGCAGCGCCACCATGTCCCCACAAAGGGCGCCATCTGGGCGACTCTGATAAGCAATGAGCGTCTCTGGTAATCGATGTGCGAGTCTGATAAGCAACGCTGAAAAAGCATTGAGCGACTGATTGTTTGTTTTAACCCTTTACCCAACGTAACGGCCAAAACCGACCAGCGCTATTCTCAAAAATCGCCAATTAATTTTCATTATTTTTTTCATTTTTTGTCTCAAAAACATAGGTTATGACCCCTCGTTGGAACGTTATTCAAGAATTATTTTTGCACGTGTCGTCTGCTTTTCATGTTAGGTAATGGCCGTCGTGGACCGTTCACTTTCCAGGGGTGAGCAATATTTCCACGGACACAATATTATTAGATTCCAAAAACATAGGTTATGACCCCTCATTGGAACGAGCTCGTCGAGCTCGTTCCAACGAGGGGTCATAACCTATGTTTTTGAGACAAAAAATGAAAAAATTTAGTTATTCAAGAATTTTTTTTGCAAGTGTCGTCTGCTTTTCATGTTAGGTAAAGGGTTAACCCTCTTTACATTGATGGCAAAATATCAACATTTCAACCTTGATGCTTCCCCATATTGCAACCAGGAATTTGAACAAGTTAATCGTGTTTGACAGAGCTCAACATGACTGAATTGATTAAATTGCTATTTTCCTCTTGGGAAAAAGTTACTGTTTGACGTATCACAGAATTAAATACGTTCCCATTGTCGACCATTATAACGTTCAGGCGAAAAGAATTATGATCGCATCACTTTAATTTTGGCATTGAAATAACTTTGTCAAGAATAGGCCTTCAGACAAATTCACGTGCACATAATTCCCAACAAAAACACACCAAAAGTAAATTGTATTTTTTAGGTCCAAAAGTCATCAAATTATCCTCTTTTTATGTGGAATATTCAACAAAAATGCAAGATGTCAATAGAATCTTTCAAACGTTTATTGAACAAATATATTGTCCCAAGGCTGCTTATTTTTAGAGATTGCAACATTTCAAGGCGGGTAACTTAATTCAAATAATTAGTTCAGTGATACCTATAATCATCCCCAGTCCTACCAAAGATACATTTTATCACTTTCATGGGATAAAAGAGTAATTTCTGCATTAGAATTCAAGTTTTGGCTTCTGCTGAGTCAAAAACAGGGGGAAATTTGCTCTTTTAAGGAAAAGTGTCCAAACTTTGTCAAATGGACTTAAAAACTGGTATTGCCCCCAAAAGATTTTTTTAGTCTGTTACCTGATAAATTAGCTAAGAGGGATGAGAATTTACAGCTTTCTTTAAAAAATAGCATGATCCCAAAATGAAACCCAAATCTGCATCAGCACACAATATTTTGGAAAACATCTGTCTCATGTAATAATATGGCAGGCGAAACAGTTTCTCCACACCCACAAAGCAATATGAATGTCAATTGTGTTTCAAAAATTGGGGTTGCAGCTATATATTTTACCAATATCAAAGGACTCTGCCATTTTACCCTAACAACTAATGTCAAATTTTCTTCTACCTACTGATGTGGTAAAATGTTAACTATACCCCCACCCACAGTATGAGCCTTTTCGTCAAAAACTATGATATAATTCATAAATTAATTGATATTGACATAAAACAAACCTCTTGTGATATTTAATTTCCCATTTCTGATAGTTTTTAAATCATATTCTGGCTTCTGAAGACATTTCAGATTGTGTTTGATGAATACTCAGTTTTCTCAGTTAAGGCACCTGGTGTCATAGGTATGACAGTGACAAAACATAAAACAGTGCTTTTTCCATCAGAATGACCAGTAACTGCTACTGTGGTATCTCATAACACTTAAAATGCCTAAAACCATCAAATATTGATCTCTAGTGCTATGATTGTGTTGCAAGTACCCGTAAGTGCACTTTCAAAACTTTTGTTTTAATCTCCACAGACAGCCATTCTGACAAAAAAAGTGAAATTGTAGAAAATATGTTTCAAGAGAGGATGAATCAGACATTTACTTCAAGAATGTTGTGGGCTTTGATGTTTAATATATTTGTGTGTGTGTGTGGGAAGGGGAGGGGGGGGGAGGTGTGAAAGATAGTCAGCTGCCAATTATTGATAATGTTAATCCAGGCAAATGGAAAGCAAAGAAACACCTTGTCTGGTGAAGAGACAGACAGACAGACAGAGACAGACACACAAATAAACTTACAGTCACACATTTAGGAAGTCTTGGACATGAGTTCTGCAGTCCCAAAGTAAATCGTAAGAAACTGAAAGTGTATGATATTCACTTCAGCCTCTAGAAACATGTTGTGTAGTCTTTCACATTCATTAACAGAAGGGTTAAGTACGGGTGGGAGGGGGACTTGGTTCAAGGAGAGAGAGAACAATATTTCACAACTGTCATTAAATTTGTGTTGTAACATGCGAACCATGGAAACACTGGCACTAGACTACTATATTGGTAGCTACGCACAAATGCCATTCATTCACATTTGTCACTTTATTATGCTATTTTTTTCCACTGTAGCCCAATCCCCTCCCCAAATGTGTGTTCCAAAATACTCTTTCAATGAAGGAATTGTTTCTAATATTTTAAAGAGCATAATATAGAAGAAAAAAACTTCTAAATACCAGTGAACAGAAGTGCAGTATAGATTTTCTGGATGTGTGTTTGAATGGTGATTTGGGTGGGGTTTGGAAGATTGGAATACCCTGCCCCTAGTACTAAATGGGGAAACCATGGTTTAAATAAATGTGTTAATATGGTAAGATTGGCTGTTAGTTAGCAGCTGCCAGATGTTATAGTGTGTTCCTGGGGAATACACTTGCTCAAGATGTGAATTTGCTTGCATTAACAGCCTCAGTTTTGGCAATATATAGCATTTATTGCTGACTGTGACAACAATGTAACTTTTCAAAACAATAAAAGAGTTTTGTAAGATGTGTGGTCCCCCAATGAACATTTAAATGTCAAATCATCCCCAAAACTAGAATGTTTAATATTTTTGATCAACAAAATCCAGTTAACTTTGTTTCCTGGTCTTTTGTTCTTTATCTTATAAATATGAACATTAATCTTTTCTTAGATCAACTTTTGAAGTCGTTCATTGTCCTGTTAAAATGTTTGAGTAACGAGTAAATATCACACCTATTGACATATTTTCAGTCCAAGAAAACAATTGCAATCAGCGAACTGAAAATGTCGGGAATTCCAATATGGAGGTAATTGTTAACATTTACTTCCACTGTAGGACTTGGGTTTATGGATTGTGTTTGGATATGAATTGTCTCTTTATCAACATGGAACGCGCCTTTTGATTGGATAAACTTTTCCAAAACAAACAGCAATGAAGTCGGCCATTTTAAAACTAGCAGGTGATACGAGGTCGCACTGATGTTTCCCTTGCGTTGCAAATACCACACCCAATTGGGTGTTTTAATTTTATTTTAATTCAATACCATTTTCGTTTAGGTTCTGTCGCTTTTATCACCGCGATATATCCTTGGTTGCTGATGTGGCGCTGGGCACCAATAAATGATAATAGTGATCCATGTTCCAATGTATCTGTGAGAGAATGTACGTGTATATGTGTATAGGTATGTATGCAATTATTGTACAGCCATTGAGCACCGTGTGTGGATTCTAGGCTTTAAAATTATTATTATTATTATTATTATTAATTGCTAAGAATAACAGGCATACTTCCACGTGACTAAACGACGATTAGAATTGTTAAATCATATTCATCTAATATTCTGTGTTATGAGAGGGGATAATATCGCTATCTCGGACAAGATCCATGGTACAGAGAAATATAATACATGGATTTCGGTTTGAAATTTTCATGTGGCGAATTCGGAGAACAATAACAACGTTGATAACGAACGAAATATGAACATACAAAGCAGTGAAAGAGATTGAGTGAAATATGATTGGATTGGGCAGGAATATTGATAGATGATTTCTTCAATTGATATTTAAATACAGATTGACAATGCCGTGGCGGACAAATGGCCTATACATTTCTTGAATAAGTGATTTTTAAATCTCAAGAGATTCACTAAATATGGTTTAATATCGGTTTATTGTCAGCCGTGGGATTGCGCTTGTTGCGTTGTTTCCGTTTAAATCGATTTTTATGTTTATGATCTGGACGGCGTGGACAAAATCTCAGATGAATAATTTATTTATTTACAGGGAATTTAAGAATGATTACTAATGTACGAGGGATCTCGGCGTGGACTAAATCTCAGATGAATAACCATTTATTTACAGGGAATTTAAGAATAATTACTGATGTACGAGGGATCCCAGTTAACCAGTACCTGACACAACTTAATGAAAATATCAATATTTCCTCCTATTTAAATACAATAATTTTCCTGCCTAACCCTCTGCACACTGATGTAAAAATCACAAATTTTCAGGCTGCTAATTTTTCCCATGATGCAACTAGAAATTTAATCAATTCAGTCTTGTTTGACAGAGCTCATTGAGCTCTGTCAAACAAGACTGAATTGATTAAATTTCTAGTTACATTATAGGAATAATGGCTACTTGAAATTTGGGTATTTTGACATCAGTGTGCACGGGGTTAAGTAGAAGGTTACCTGTTCACTTCTGAAACACAGCTGGTAGCCACCACCGGATGTTATAACTCATTGCACGTGGTCAAATTAAAGTCCCGAACTATGTTTTGAAAGCAAATAAAAGCGAATAAAATAGACAATCCAAAACAAAATTGCAGATAAATAGACATATTTCTTAACAGTTCTTAGGAGACAGTCTCTACTTGTTATTTGAAGGACTGGTGCCTAACAGCGAACATACAACACTAGGCGTATCATCGCAGTCAGCATAGAGGAAAAATTATGAGCACCTCCCTCACATACTTCATACCTTATAACCTCTCCCTCTTTTGGCACGTTAGATACAGTGGCGTGATTATAGTACGAGCGCCATGGACTGGTCACTTTCCACGAGTCGGTATATTTATTTATTTATTGGTGATTAAGGTCACATATTTCTGCACAATGGCTAACCATCACCGTGGCAGTTTTACGGGTGGAGGAAGCCGGAGTACCCGGAGAGAACCACCGAGCAACGGCGAGCAACTGTCAGCTCCCCAACATACGAACTCCACACAAGCAGGGTTAGCATTGGTTGAAGACAGGTGCACCATCGACGTGCAGTACGCCTTAGTACACAGCGTCACCGTGCCCCCACGTGGGCAATGAGGGTGAAGTGTCTTGCCCAAGGACACAACGCGGTTGCCGTAGGTGGGAATCGAACCGAGGACCTCTCGACTTGCAGCCTGCACCTCTACCAACTGAGCCACCTCGCCCCCCGCCCTCCACGAGTCAGTAATATTTCCAGGAGCCCAATAATATTATTAGATAACATTAGATTTCAAACACTAATTATAAGAATACTCATCAAAAATGTAATTAACGAAGCACCGGGTACAGCTCGGCTCTTCATTAATTAAAATTTTCCTGATGATACTTTCTTATTACCTGGTAAACGCAGGTACGAACATCACCGCCCACGCGTGGATTTCGACCAGTCCATGGCGACTGTACTGTGCAGAAACGGACAGCGGATTTTAACAGAATAGCGACATGGTCGCGATATGGCCTATATTCATTTGTCTTTTTCGCACAAAACTAAAGAATCCAGCCTATCGACAGCGAAAATTAAATCCCAGATGCTGTCTATTGATCGTTATTGGTTCAGTCTTGATTTCACTGAATTTTAGTTTGGAAATTTCGGCCCACTGGCGAAAGGGTGTCGCGAACGGATCGCCATTTGATCGCGAGATATACCACTTTTGTGATAACAGGACTGTACGCCACGCCATTGCATGTATCTCGAATAGGAGCGTACAGAAACTAATAAAGTCATGCTTAAAATTGGTCTTTAAATTAACACACAAAATTAATGGCGAGTGTAGTTCAGAATAATGTGGTGGAACATTGGAACTGTCTGCCAAATCTTTTAAAAAATTGTATTGGATTGAGTGTGACATGGCTGACAATTCTCGTCACTGGAAGAGATTTACAGAAGAGTTAGCTCCCCTTAATTTTCGAAAGTGTTCGATATAATTTAACAATTGGTATGGGAATTTCATATACAAATTGAAATTTCGAAAAGTTAGTGAAGATGTATCATCGATGTTCGCATCAATTCACAAACGTTTCCTGTAGAATAGTCTAAACATACAGAAGTTAGCTTTTTACAATCCCATTCCGTTTCACCGTTTGTCTATTATTCTCAGTTGAAATCCATTTAAAAATAAGAAAACGGCCTTTTCACCATCTTTTCACATTGTGTAACTTTTTTCTGTTCATTATATCAACGGTACGCGCATCGTGATGTATAATACTGACACTATCCGTTCCTTTAATATAAATGTCCTGGAGATGAGAGTTGCTATATGTTTCCTGGGACGAATACAAATGTTCAAATTACTGTAGAAACACATTCGCTAAAGAAAGAGCCAAGGTGAACACTTGGTTTTGGTGAGTGTGATACTGAACTAGTTGTTTCTAGTTAGCTTGTCATAAAGGCCAAGTTTCCTTTTGTTGCTTTTAATAAACGTTTATTAAAAATAAGAAAAGGAAACTTGGCTTTATTCTCTATTGCTGTTTTCTCAACACTTATCTTCTTAATTTGGACCTTCCTCACTCGTTTCATAATTTAAAGGGAGATAACTGTATTGAAGATGGATTTTCATCGCGATATAAGTCAGGGATGATTGGCTTGGGTTCGTCATGTCTGGACGTGATAATGTAACTTCGCACAGGTAACACATCCATTATGGGGGCGAGTAATATATATATACGCTCCTCTCTCTCTTGTCTTTCAAAGGAATACAAGATATTACTCTGTGCACAACCTTCATAAATAGTCGACATCGATCCAGTGTTCTAATTTTCAGAACACAACAAATTGAAATATATTCAAGAAAATCTTGAACAATTTTCATTTTACAGTATTAGTTTCTAGCAAAATGCAAGAAAGGATTGGCGCAGCACAGAATATTAAATCCGTTAATGTTGTCTCTTACAGCTAGCAGGTAGCGGCATGTATTGATAGACCACGAGACGTTGGAAATGGCTCAACGATACATAAACTCAAGGTGTGATACAATCGTGGTCAAACGTAAACCATTCTAAAATGTGTACTGGGCACAGTGTTAGGTGGTTGTGGGACGATGGAAGATATCTTGATTTATATATACCATCTTCATGCTCCAAACAACTACCTTATTTAACTCGAGAAAAATCCAAGCATTGCTTTGTCTTAAGTTAGTAACCCAATGTGGTAGACGTTCAGTCACAAACTGTTAAAGAGGTGCGTCGGATGCAATGCTAAAGTGACTGAGTGACAATACAATAGAGCCCTTCGATTCGAAATCGTGCCGACATTTCGATTCGATCCGAATCGGGTTGATTCGGAAATTACCAAATGACAGAAATGTTAGTAAAATGCTCTTAAGTGTCTCCCCTTGAACTCTTCTTCCATCATCGGGTCTCCTGTATAGGAGACCCGATGATGCGACAAGAGTTCAAGGAGATTCTGCTTCGAAAGCTGCGATTCCGTTTCTGGAATATTCCGTTTTTTGGTTTATTTGCCGAGACAGACTAGTCGCCGTTGAATAAAATATTTCGGTGAAGACTGACAACGTTTGCTATATTCCATGGTTGTAAGAAGAGAAAATATCTATAACTTTAAAGCGGTGAGATTCGGTTCGAGATTCGCCTCGATTTGAAATCCTCTATCTTTAGATTCGACTCTATATCAGCGATTCGTAGGGTTCTACTATACAATGACCCTCATTTATACCACGATTACCTATTGTACTATATATAAAAAGCCTATGACATAAATTTTAGCTTTACACACCAACCGTGATGAACACGCCAGCAATGGGACTTCAATAGTAAAAATTTACACCTACAGTAGAACTACATCCAAGTTGACCATTGGTGACGTCAACTTTATCGCACGTCGCCTCGCGAAGAGTGAAATGAAAGTGGCAGTTATTTATTACGTTTTTAAATGAGTTTACCCCATAAAACACCAAAAAGTAACAAACATGCATTGTCTCGTGTTTTTAAAACATCCATAACTCGAAGCAGTATATTATTATGTTATTAAAATGAAAAATCTCTGTTTCTTTTTCTATTTCGTTTCCGTGATAAAATTGACAGCGGAAGTACCGCCCACCGATGCTCATGTAAACAAAAACAAATTCGTACGTATGTACGGCTGCTGCTCGGAAAAATCGAGAAAAATAATAGCGACTCTTAATAATCTGACGATCATGGTATGAATAAAATATACCCAAAGTAGCTTGGTGTACCAAGCGTTTACCACTCGTGGTGAAGTGGTGTTAACCGCGCTCCGAAGGCTCGAGGTTAACACCACTTCCCCACTCGTGGTGGACATTTGGTACACCAAGCTACTATGGGTATATTCTATATATCTACTCAATGATCACAAACGGAGTCAAAACCTTACCAAACTGTCGTTCATGTCGCCACCTGTTTCTTCACAAAAAACTGACAAACAATGTTGCAAAGGTTAAAGGGTTGTCTGTTTGTTTATTCGCCACACAATATACCAATAATTTTCCATATAACATTTGATCGCACTTGATTTAAATTCCCGTTAAAAAGGTTATTGATTTATTTTGACATACAATGTTCATCACATTGAAAATTTGTTTAAGGTGCTATAAAGAGAATTCTTAATTTCAAAATATCGGGTTTCTGATTTTCCAATTTACAGCTGTCTAATGACTGCCTATGGGAAAAAGTAATAACTTCCCCGATACCTTCCGAGTTTTACGCGACCGTTAATGTTTATGATCGGAAACCAATTTGATCTATTGAATGCGTTCTACAGGAAACATTGGGTATCATATAACACTTGTAAAGTCAGATGGTTACATCTTACAAACATAATGCAAACTATTTATGAAGCTTATCGTCTACATTACATCTTTCATATGATTTCCGTTTATTAACTCTTCTTCAGCTACAGGACGTGGAGAGTGTATTATCACTAAATCACCCGCAGAGTGGAGATTCCACCCAAGCAATAATTGCAAATGTGTTGCAAAGCATAACAGGCACAAGCAAAGTTCTAGCCAAGGGACCTCCGGGTTATACCCGGAGGTCCATTGGCTGAAACATTGCTTGTGTTTTTTTGTCCACATGCACAGAATTTGAAAGTGATACTTTGGGTGATAACTCCACTCCCCGGGTGATTTAGTTACAATCCACTCTCCATGTACTGTATGATCAACGAGTATGAATAAGTTTAGAATAATTAATTGATTTTTCATATTTTCGGATATTATGTTGAAAGTTTACCGCAAATGTAAAAAAATGTAAATGTAAAAAAAAAACACATACAGTACGTGGAGAGTGTACTGTCGCTGAATCACCCGCAGAGTGGAGATTCCACCTAAGCAATAATTGCAAATTTGTTGCAAAGTTTAACCATCACAAGCAAAGTTTCAGCCAATGGACCTCCGGGTTAAACCCGGAGGTCCATTGGCTGAAACTCTGCTTGAGGTTTTGTCGATATGTACAAAATTTGAAAGTTTTAGCTTGGATGATAACTCCACTCCACGGGTGATTTAGTTAGAATCCACTCTCCACGTACTGTACCGATTAGAGCTGGGAGGTTTTGATTTTTCAGATTCGGTTTGGTTTCAGGAAAGAACCTCAGTTTCGATTTAGGTTTTCATGAACAAACACTCCAGGAGTCTTATCTTAGAAAAACAGACGGGATAGATTGTACGACACAACTCACCATAAAAAACCCTGGCCGTAAATATCTCCATTGGTTCACCCTAACATCCATTTCATCTTTCGTGGGGATTCTAGTGGATCAGTTGCTAAGCCGTTTGATACAGAAGATCCCACATAAATTGGGGTAACAAATGAAGAAAGTTTATCTGACTGATGTTGTATTCTCGTTGTAACATATTCCTCCTGAAGAGAGACCATAAGGGCCACCTGTTCAGTTCCATTTCAGAAAGGTAGTTTGAACAGCATCTAATCTGCGGTCATGACCCCATACTTAGACCTCCTAGTTACTTCTGCGTTGGAAACAGAAAAGCGAATATTTTGCACTGTCGGTTGCGAAATGGTTGCAGCGACTTATGCCATGACAGGTTCCTTAACTTTATCTCCTCGACTTCCCAGTGTGCATGTGGTCATATGAAAGAGAATGCCGCCCATTTCCTTTTCGACTGTCCTAACTATGATACCCAGAGGAGAGAAATGCTGAACGACCTACATTTCAGCAACATAGCGTGTGCCAATGATTTACTTTTTGGTATCACTAATCTCTCGGAAAAACACAATGTTCTACTTTTCTCGAAAGTACAGAAATTCCTTATCTCTAGCGGTCGTTTTAACTGATCCCATTGATCATCAATCTACATTCTGTTTACAAAACAGAAAGGAACTCATCATTGTACAGCCCAGACTCGATACCTTGGAAGTCGGATTGCTCTAATATGTAGGATGGCACAAAGTTGACGATCGGTCTCAGAAATCAATTTCCAGAAACATTCGTCCGTTCCTCCCATGAAGTGTAGACTGCCTTTGACAACGTCGACGACGGTCTGCACACCCTGGGAGGAACGGGGTGGTGTTTCAGGGTCCAAATTCGAAGCTCCTTGTGTTCTCGCCTTCTGCGCTTCCAAATCCAAATTTACACCAGGAGTCCATCACTGGAGCATCGGGATAAACTGAGGTAGCCATTCGGCCCCGTAAACTTTGAGATGCCAGTGATGAATGTTCGTTTAACAGCTTGATATGAAATATTCACTATGCTGTGTGCCCGATTTACTTACACTCATTTTATGTCCATTTGACCTTCAAATTCTTAATATTTTTTTTTCGCACTATTGTTCTACAATTTTCTATTTCTCGTTATATCAATTTCAATCTAAAACGGTTCTATTATTCTGAATCACTGTTCTAGTTTATATTTTGGTTTGTACGTATTGTTATGCCGCAATCTCAAATTTGTATTTATTCACAGGAACGGAGATTAACTAAGTTGTATAACGTGTTCTCCAATCCTTTTTGCATCTTTATGGCAAATAAAATATATATAAGCTAACAGTTTATTCACAAACAGAGTAAACAGTTTGTCCGTTTTTTTGCTGAGTCTCGAGGTTTGGTTTTCCAGTTTGATGCAAAAACCGTAACCAAATCGAGAAACCGAAAAACCGCCAAATTCAAATTCCGATAATTGTTTACAGATTAAGTTTCAGGAGAAATAACATGCAAATCGTAATTTTCTATTACAAGAACAAATAACTATGCTTTATGTAAAAAGTCTAAACAAAATGGAGTTTTTCTTGGAAATACTGGAAAAACTTAGTGACGGATATTTATGGAAAATGCCTCTTTTACTGAATACATCTGAGACTACACATGGTAACTATATATATGTGCATTTGTCTCCCCATGTCCTTTATATAATATGGTTTAACCCGCCTCGTGTTGACAATAAGATGATATCCCTGATACAAAAAAAAACTTAGCCAGTGTTCAACATTCTCTCAGTGGCATAGTTCACACCCATTTTACCAGGAGCCAAAACTATAAAACTTTTAGAATTGTATTTTCTTGAATTGTATTTTCTAGTTATGACTTTGAATGGGCTGAAATGAACCATTAGCATTTTAAAAGGTATGACAATTTGCCGGCTGGCAAATGACCATATCTTTTAAAATGCTGATGATTCATTTTAGTCAGGTATATTAATAGCAGAAAATACAATTCTAGAAATTACAACTGTAAAAGCTTTATAGTATTGGCTCCAGGTACACACTGAATACTTCGCCCGGAAGCGAACCATAATATTCTGGAACATACTTTGTGAACTGTTTCTCTTTAGGACGAACTCGGGAGACTTGCGGATAGGTTTTCGGGGTGTGTCTAGCTGAAAAACTAAAATCATACAGTTGCAAAGATAAATTATTTCTGAAACTTTATTGTTATACCTTGAATAATATTTGAATTACTACAATATTATAACACGAATGACATTCCACTCCACAGGGGTATATATCCAAGTTTTACAGTATTGTGATGAAATAAGGCGACAGAGAATTTAGATTGGATGGCGACTTGGTAGCGATCCAGTCGAACCGCTCTCTCCATTTACCTCCTCAATAAAAACGGTGGAAAATCTTACTTGTCGAAAAAGAATTGCGATAACAATTAATTATTATACTATTTTCGTTTCTTTTTTTGTCTCAGTTCGGCCTTGATGTCGCAATGTTTTATTTTTGACATATCGACACTCCTGTGTAAGCATATCTCGACCAGATCGCGTTTAGATCGGTAAATGTACCTTTTTGGGGGTCCCAGTATTGCGTCTTCTTTCAGTCTGTCTGGGGAGTCACAATTTCATTTATGAAATACTGCCAAGACACAATAAAATTTGTCTTGAAGGATATTTGTAGCCTTGCGCAGTTCAAATGGTCAAAGACCAGGAGCCAATACTATAAAACTTTAAACATTGTATTTTCTAGAATTGTCTTTTCTAGTTATGACTTTAATGGGCTGAAATGGACCATTAGCATTTTCAAAGGTGTGGCAATTTGCCGGTTGGCAAATACTGTCCTCCACTGGTGTCGTCAGTGGATAAAGAAGGAAAACTTACAAGTGGTGATTCAGCATGTAATTTGTTTGTACACTCAAATCGGGCTGGTCAATTCACAGCCAATGTAATCAGGTTCCCAACTGTTCACTTTCATTCGATGTCCATCATCACGTTCTGTACCGTGTAAGAAAGCTGGGGATTTATTCCTTTTTTATCGTGAGCTCAGTATGCTTGCTTTGTCTCCAATGGTTACCCCATAACAATTAATAACAATTAATATTAATGTTATTTCACTGATCTGCATTTGTTACCATTCGTAGCGATTGAGTTACATATTAGTGCCGGTTCTATCATCATTTCTTTTAACTGGTAAAGTGCTGGAAGCCCATACTTGGGCTTCGTTCTAAAGTATAGGTACCACAACGTAAAGGCTTCATATTCAGCGGATGTGCTTCGATTTATCTTAGAAGTGAAATTATTTAGACTGTTAGGATTTGCCTTGTTACAATTTATGGGAGAGTGCCTCTTGGCACTCTCCCATAAATTGTAACAAGGCAAAGACATGTGAACAAATTCTGATGACCGAAAATACTTTAACACTCTACCAGTTAATCATAATGTGCTCTTTCTTTGCATTCAGCCAAATATCAGTTGATCTAATTTTACTTTCCCATAACGCAAGTATTTCGGTGATAAAAAAATCTCATTGTACGACCCTGAGAGTTCAGAATGTCACACCCACAAAATCTCTTTTCTAAGTCACAAATGTCGAATGCGAATGCTGTACTGTTTTCAAAAATGTGGACGGAAAAGTTTGACAGAGTCGCAACTAAGTCGCGATCTGGTCGAAATGTTTTTGTCCGCTTTTCTGCCCACAACTCTTTAGAATCACACCTGTCGATATGAAAAGGCGAAAAACATCGCACACCAGATAACAGTTTCGTTTGTGTTTCTTGATTTTCGAATTATATTTAATTATTTATTGGTGTTTAAGGTCACATACTTATGCACAATGGCTAATCGTGACCGTGACCGTTTTACAGGTGGAGGAAGCCGGAGTACCAGGAGAGAACCACCGAGCATTGACGAGCAACTGTCAGCTCCTCAACATTCTAACTCTGTTCAAGCTCTGCTCAAGCAGGGTTACAGCGGTTGAAGACATGTGCACCATCGACGTGCGGTACGCCTTAGTACACGGTGTCATCGTGCCCCCATGTAGGCAACCGGGATAAAGTGCCTTGCTCAAGGACACAACGCGTGTCGAACCGGGCGAGGATCGAACTCGGGACCTCTAGCATAGAAGTCCAACAGTCTACCACTGAGCCACCGCGCTCCCTTTGATTTTCAAATATTTCTGTCATCAAAGTTTAAACCACTGATGGAAATACGTCACTACTGCATAGTAATCGTAGCGCGATTCTCATGGCTGACAATTTTCGTCAATGGGAGTGATGAAAAGGAAAGTTAGCTCTCCTTAATTTTCTGAAGCAGCAGTGACGTTTAACACTTTTGGTACGGAAATTCCATATAAAAATTGAAATTTCGAAATATTAGCGAAGATGTATCAGCGATGTGCGCATCATTTCACAGGCTTCAGACATTTCCCTGTAGAGTAGTAGCAAAATGCAGACGCTTGATTTGTTGTACATTTTTTCTCAATCAGTTTGAACGTTTGACTATTGTTTTCTGTTGGACCTCATTTAGAAATACGAAAATGGCGCTTTCGCCATCTTTTATTTATTTATTATTTATTTATTGGTGTTTAAGGTCACATGTTTTTGCACAATGGCTAATCATGACCACAACACGAGTATCAACTCAAGACCAGGGGTGAGTGTTAATAAGCCACATTGCCCGTTTTACAGAGGGTTTGCACCTCCCAAGCATTGGTGACTAGGTACTATTTTAACAGTAAAATAGAGCCTGTTTACCGCAGTGAATCGCAATCATTTAATGTTCCGTAGCTTTTTACTGTTCATTATAACAACAGTGAGCGCTTCGTGGCGTATAATACAGACTCTGTCCTTACGATTAATATGATAGTCTAGGAGGTAATATATGTTAGAGTGTGCGCAGTGGCTCACTGCAAGCCGAGAGGTCCTCTGTTCGAATCCCACCTGCGGCAACCGCGTTGTGTCCTTGGGCAAGAAACTTTACCACCATTGCCCACGTGGGGGCATGGTGGCGCAGTGTACTAAGGCAGTGCACGTCGATGGTGCACCTGTCTTCAACCAATGCTAACCCTGCATGTGTGGACTTAGTATGCTGGGGAGCTGACAGTTGCTCGGTGGTTCTATCCGGGTACTCCGGCTTCCTCCACCCATAAAACTGTCGTGGACATGATTAGCCATTATGTAGAAATATATGACCTTAAACACCAATAAATAAATAATAAATAAGATATGGTAGTGTTTTCCTTGGAAAAAATAAAAACTACTGTAAACAAATTACTGTAAAAACCACATTAGCGAAACAAAGAGCCAAGGTGGGCACTTACGTGTACCTGGTGTTGGTAGGTATGATACTGATAGATGTCCTTCAAGGAGGATTATCTGTGAAGGAGTTTCTTCTAATTAGCTTGCCGTAAAAAGCCAAGTTTCCTGTTGTAATTGTTAATAAACGAAAGTAACACGCATCTCTGATAGTAAGTTTTATTGAACGAAAACAACAGACAGCTCCGTGAGCTGTCTGTTGTTTTCGTTTATTAAAAGTAACAAAGGGAAGCTTGGCTTTATTTTCTGCCGATATCATATGTGTTTTCTCAACAATTACTAGCTTATAATTGAGCCTTTTTAGCCCGTATAATTATGTCAATATGTATACTTTATCAAAAAGCAGAGCTTCAAGACTCGGGGATAGCTGAGGAAAAGACCGCTTTCGCGATCACAGTACCGTACATTGACAACCCTTTACGGTGAGTGTTGGCGTTCGCCAACCCGTGGCCTTACTTGCTTTAAAATTAATCATGTTTGACTGGAAGAAACATGGGTGGGTTATATTTTGAATTTCTCCTAAAATAATGAATACTTTGAACATGTATAGTAAACAGGAAAACATGATCACCAAAAAATGTTTATTTCCCTGGTACTTGAGGTATAGTCTTTGCGTATTTATTATACGTGCCAGGGGCCAGTATTAGTCCGAGTCTATATATCAGTTTTTTACACTTGTATTTTCAAGAATTGTATTACTTTTTATGACGCTAAATCCTTGAAATCAGTCATTAGGGTATTAAAAAGACGTGAGAATTTATCAGCAGGTAAATAGGCGCACCACTTAAAATGCGAATCATTCGTGTAAGTAAATGATTTTCACGTGTAGAATAGACAATTTGGGAAAACACAATTGTAAACGTTTTATAGGATTGGCGTAAAACATTGACAATACTATTTTGAAGAAATGTATTTCTACCTGTGAATATACGAAAATGAAATGAATAATTACAGAACGCCCGCCGTGGACTGGCCACTTTCCACGGGCAGGGCTGGTATTCTTAAAAATGCAGGAGGGCTAAAAAAAAAGCTCTCCTCACATTGCCTAGGGGAGCGGTTAGCTCTCCTCAAGCTTACAAAAGCTAAAAGTGGCAAAATGAAGTTGTACTATTAATGAATTTTGCCTAGTGGGCTTTGTACATTTTATTTGGTGCTGCTAACCAGGTAGTCTCTGTGAGATGGTTACACTGCCCCTCCCACACCTCCGGGCCTTGGTAAGGCCCGGGGGTGTGGGAGGGGTAGTGTGGCCATATTGCAGAGATCACTAACATAGCAGAGATCTGAAAACCTGTGGATTTTAGGAATAGGCTGTTGTGGTAATCATTATTTTCTAAGGCTAGGAGGGCTATTTTTCGCCCTCCTCATTTTTTTTAAGGCGAGCAGTAGGCGAGCGAATAAATCCTTCTCCTGAAAATGTCAGGCCTGCACGGGTGGGCAATTTTTCCAGGAACGCAGTATTATAATATTCCAAACACTAATTATACAAATTATCAGCAAAAATTTCATTAATGAAGCTGCGGGTACAACCCGTTGCTTCATTAATTAAAATTTTGCTGATGGTAATTTTTATTACCTGGTAAACGCATACTTGGACATTAACGCCCTCGTGTGGATAACGACCATTCCATGGCGACTTTACTGCAGCATTTTAAATGACACGATAATGTACCTGTCGGTCTTTTTAAACGATAAAGATTCATTTCAACTATTTATAGTCGTAGATAGAAAATACAATTCTGGAACAACTTGTAAACGTTTTGCAGTATTGAGCCCACTGGACCAATCGTACAGAACTTTACAACTGTATCATCCAAAACTTAATTTTCTACATATGGATAAATGAAATGAATTATTAACATTTTAAGTGGCACGACAAATTGCCACATCTCTTGACGATGCTAATGAAATATTTCAATAATTTACACAAACTCCCAGACCGCCAGTTCAATTCCTTAAGGAATTTGACTTTGTCTTGCCCTTCGGAAATCCATCAATGTTTAGTTTTACTTGTCGGGAGTATTTCAGTTGGTTGTATGGTTCGCTTGCCGATTCACAGATCGCTTGGAAATTCCAAGTTCCTCATTTACATTTTTTTTTATCTGGGATAATTTAAACAATCAGATTCGAGTAAAAATGTACAAAATAAAAATAACTTTCTGACTACTTGTTCCTAGACAAATACTTTCCACAACTGGTCATATAATGATGGAGTGTGCTGAACTTATTAGCTATTTAAAAACTTTTTGTTGTGTTATTCCCCACTGTTTAGTCAATATTTGAAGTTCGATCATTTCAAATATTGACTAAACTGCGCGCCAAGGATATCACGAGAGCCTAAGGCTCTCGTGATATCCTGGACCCAAGCAATCTCGTGCGATAATTCCTAACCCATTCAAACGTGTGTGCCGTTCTGCATATTTAATATTCATTTTCTTTTTACTCAACGAAAGAAATGTTTCTCAATCAAGACCTAATTTGACCGAGGTTTAATGGTATCGTCTTTAGGAACGAAAGCTTTCCAGAGCCGTAGTTTTCTGATTACGTCATCTGGTTCCAGCTATTGTGTTAGTCTCCTGATGTTTTCAAGGCGAATTCAATACTTATTGATTGAATATAACGAGTTCGAAAGAATATCTATGTATCATTGGGAGTAAAGGTACATTGCATTTCATCAGTGACCTGAGGGCATGGCATTTAGAGTCACACAAAGACATTTTTGGAAAATACAAGTGTAAACGTTTTATACGATTGACCCCACTGCTACCCTACTTGCACAAACAAGAAATACGTATCAACGTTCCACAAGTTAATCACTCTGGTGAATATGTAAATCCAGTCAGAAAACTCTTCACAGCTTAACAGCCCTTCACGTGTTCCATAGGAACACGTCCCAGTCGATATTGCATTTCCCATCGTATAAAACTCAAATCCCACAAGCATAGCGATCTAATTATTTTTTTGTATGAATTTGTCAATGCTGGTATCTTTTAGACCAGGTTTGATGATCAACAGTGAGAGAGTCGATAAGACAGTGATTAAAACGAATGAAGCGAAAAGAACCCTATCCACGACCCTTGCTACCTCATGCCATTCTGTTATCTCTTTCCGTTCACTCACGTTTTTATCCTGGCATGACATCAGAAACCTGAAATAATTAATCACATCTCTCTCCAGGGTCTGTCCGTTAATTGGAGGCTTTGGTTCTCCTTCCTGTTCGTTGCTGTTCTGATCGCTGACTGTGTTGACATCGTCAAATTTACCCAATTTTAGTTTCGCGATTTCTGCAAACGTTTTGTCACTTTCCATTTCAGATTCATGCCACGAGATGTTATTGTAAGTGTGATAGACACTGTCTTCTACCAGTGGGACGTTCATGCACAAAAACTTGGCAATAAATAAAACCAACCGTTTCAGCCACACTGGTGGTCGGCCATTGTAATGTCCTCTGTGGTGAATATGGAGAATATATACAGCGAATATGACGGATGATGCACTCATGGCCATGATGAGCGTTAAATACAAACCTGTAATGGAAAAAAAAATAGATGGAATAACAAGAGTTGATTGCTACATATATTAACCCTTTTCAATTCTGGTGCCCTCGCGTGTATCCTCTCACATGAGATTGTCCAGCAAAATGGGAGAATCCATTCTGTATTTGTAGGGTGGGTCAGTAATAATTAATCCCACAGCTCTGTATTACTGATCACCACTACTGATTTATTGTTCATTGTGTCGTCTGCTTGCCCATTTTTGTCACGCTAATATTTAAGCATATAGTGTTTCTACGTTTACGATTTATTTATTTTTTGGAGTTTAACGACACTTTTGACAGCCAGAGTCACCTAGTGTCGGAAAGTGTCTGGGTGGAGAAAGCCGGAGTACCCGGAGAGAACCACCGAACAATGGCGAACAACTGTCAGACTCCCCAACGTACGAACTCCACACAAGCAGGGTTAGCATTGGTTGAAGACAGGTGCACCACCGACGAGCATTACGGATCAGTACACAACGCCCCCCCCCCCCCCCCCGTGCAACACGATGGCAATCGGGTTACGTTTACGACAAAAGTCCGTTAACATTTTGAACCTAACGACCTGCTTTTGCGGCCCAGAGTTGTCATTCGACGTGTAGTCATAAAGTTTGTGGCTGCTTAGTGAATCTGTATGGTAGACCAATCAATATTTTCAACGTGCAGCCCAGGGGCTGCACGTTCAAAATATGAATTGGTCTACCCCAACTAACGAATATGGACTCTTTCAACTGAAGTAATTAAACTGACAGGGAAGATGCCTTTTCGGGTTCAAAGGGCTGAAGCGCTATCCATTTTGATTGCGAAATCGGACACAGAATGTCGACAGAATCACCCACTGGGCGTGACTCGGTCGAAATGCACTGCCCAACATTCAGCACTAGAATATCACCTGCCGAAAAGAAATTGAAGATCACTGACCCACACCTGTTATTTAACCCTTTACCCAACGTAACGTCCAAAACCGGCCAGCGCTATTCACGAAAATCGTCAATTAATTTTCATTATTTTTTCATTTTTTGTCTCAAAAACATAGGTTATGACCCCTCGTTGGAACGAGCTCGTTGAGCTCGTTCCAACGAGGGGTCATAACCTATGTTTTTGAGACAAAAAATGAAAAAAAATAGTCATTCAAGAATTTTTTTTGCAAGTGTCGTCTGCTTTTCATGTTAGGTAAAGGGTTAAACTTGTCATTTTTGCTTGATTTGGTCTTTATTTCTAGATATTTTATTTAAGAAATCTTGTTCGCTGAGAGGGAGACAACTTTTGTGATCACAGTGCTTTAACCCTATCGCTGTGAGCATTATTTGTACTGAGATATTCACTCACTGTCATTTCAATAGCATAAAATGTGATCCGCTTTAACATTAGGTGTATCACGATTTTATTGATTTTCCTAATCGATTAAGATAATCGATTAAGCCTTCCCAAATGACCCCCTTCTGAAGAGCACTAAAATACCCGACCAAAAATGAACGCCAAGAATGGTCAGTGTTGGATTTGGGAAAGGTTGTTTATTGAAAAGACTCGTATGCCGTTCGCATTGTATTTCCTACTACTTTACTTCGCGCACAACGGAACAAACAAAGAGAGAAGTGTTCTAACAGTTGCATATACGACCCAGAAGAGGCAAATCTTGTAAAATCTCAACTCTAATTGCGTCGTAGGAAGAACTGGTGGACCGAACTTCCCTCTCTTCATCTACAGGAGCGGCATTATTATGTGATCCAACTACAAAATTAATGAAACAATTCCTGCACTATAGGTATAACAGCACTAAATATGACCCCATAGGCGATCATTATAACATTCAAGCGAACAAAAATATGATCGCATTATTTTAATTTTGGCATTAAATATCTTTGCCAAGTATAGCCCTTCAAACAACTTTTTCTGATCTGAAAACAGGAGGTCATGCAACAAATAAGACAGAAAAGCTTATAGAACGGGAAGTACCGGTCATGTGCACATATTTGTCAGAGAATTTCCAACAAAACTACACCAAAAATTCAATTGTATTTTTTAGATCCAAAAGTCATCAAATCGCCCTCTTTATTAATTTTATCTGGAATATCCAACAATAATGGAAGATGTCATTAGAATGTTTCAAATGTTTATTGAAACAATATATTTTCCCAAGGTTATCTATTTTTAGAGATTGCAAGACTTCAAGGCAGCTAACTCTAATTCAAATATTTACCACAGCGATACCAATAAACTATCTCGGCCTTTTCTGTTTTGTCCAAAAAATACGTCTTGACCAGTATAAGGACACAAGTATTTAACCACGAATACATTTCGAAAACTTCTGAGGGGATTATGGTGGGGTGGGAGTGGTCTTCGCGTCTTTGCAACTGAATCATGTTCAATGTTGGAATCCTATTTTGAAACGTGTCCATAAATTCTGTTCTCAAGAGACGAGTTTCGGTTTTCAGTACCCTTAACCTTTACACTCTCAAATCAGTTGGGTTGAAGCTGAACCCAAACCAACTGGGCTGAGTGAATATGAACCCAATTTTTATTTAACCCAACTGATGTTAAAGTGTATAAACAGGATTCCCGGAACGCATGGGCTACAAACACCAAGCAAGACACACCTCCACGTTCAGCCATTTCATAATTTTTCTCTTTTACGCAATTGATTTTAGTCCAAGTATGTTCCTGTATTTTTTTATTTCCGGGCGAATACTGGCCAAACATCAGTTAATACACGCCTATATAACCACTGTTTTACATGCAAGCACCGTCACATTTGGTGCCATGGCATTCAGTTTATTGCACCAATTTAGATAAAACTGTTCCTAGATAAACTTCAAACTATTCCGTGCTGTGTGTTTACTTTTCGTAGAGCAATCTTTTGACGTTGTTGAGGGAGGGTTGTTACGAATGAGGGGGGGGGGGAGAGGGGGTTGAAGCAAAACGCCGAAAATGACGTAAAATTAAAAACTCCAAAATAGATTTATACCATGGTTACCTATTCTACTATATATAAAAAGCCTATGGCATAAATTTTAGCTTTACGTAACGTTGTACGGTTGGTGTAACCGCGGTGAACACGCCAGCAATAGGATTTCAATAGTTAAACTTTAAACCTACAGTGGAACTACAACCAAGTTGCCCTTTGATGACCTCGACTTGAATTCAAACTTGTCTAAATTTATTGTTCGTCGCCTCTCGAAGAGTGAAATGAAACCGGCAATTATTTATTACGTTTTTAAATGCGTTTTCTTCATAAGATACCAAAAATTAAGAAGCATGCGTAGTCTCATGTTAATAAAGCATCCATAACTCGAACTAGTATGTTATTTAAATGAAAAAGGTCCCCTGATTTGCGCGTTTCTTTTTCCATTTCGTTTCAGCGATAAAATTGACAGCGGAAGTATCGCCCACCGGTGCTCATGTGCAAAAAGCAGATTCGCACGTGTGTACATCTGCTGCTCAGTAAAATCGAGAAAAAATAATAGCGACTCCTAATAATCTGACGATCATGTACATTTATAAATAATATATACCCAAAGCAGCTTGGTGTACCAAATGTTCACCACTTGTGGTGAAGTGGGGTTAACCGCTCACCAAAGGCTCACGGTTAACACCACTTCACCACTCGTGGTGAACATTTGGTACACCAAGCTACTATGGGTGTATTCTATATATCTTTTTATTTTTCGAACTCTTACAACATACTAAATGTTCATGCAAATAGGACGAAGTTCAATTTTTCGGACATCCACGCTCTACATTCACCCTAGCGGTAGCTCCAGACGAATTGTTCGTCCACTGAAAACCGATGGCATTTTAGATGTGTTTTTTATTGGAGACTATACTTCCAAAATTGCTAGAATGGCCATTCCGCAAGCTGGAAGATATTGAACGTTCATGACACAAACGTCGAAGTGACGTTATTGTTGATAAAGTTTGAAATTTGAAAGTTTAACAAAGTAATTTAGTACAGCCATCATGAAAGTAAAGGCCTGAAACAGTTCATAACTGTGTGCATTATTTATACAGAGCTGTATCTTATTGAAAATCAGCGTTTCCAATGAGAAATGTCCAAAATCACCCCTACATTTGAACTGACGTAAATAAAGGAACAAAATAGCGATAAATCGAAAACAACCTCAGCTATCTCGTATCTCTTGGCTCTACAGTATACTAAAATTTTATGAAAATCGGCAGACATTTAATATTTGGTGACGTTGACGTCAATAACGTCACCCGCAAATTCGATTCTGTATGAGAATTTCCCAAGTCGGTACAATATTTTTGTAGATATGCATTTTTGTTGGAGATTATATTTCCAAAATTTGAAAGACGGAGGCTTGATATACGCATTGATATTAAAAGATCAAAATAAATATTAAATTGGATTAAGGTGGAAAATCAAAAAGTGATCTCCATTACATTCAAGCTCGGACGGTCATTACTACAAGTTTCGTGAGCGTAGGCTGAGAACTATGGCCGTGAAACACTTAAGAAAACAAATTGAAAAGGCTAACGATTCCTGTAAGTCATTTCATCTTCGTTGAATGACTTGCTAAATTAGGTTGATTGTAATTTATCAGTTAAATTTGAGCTCGTTGTTCTTTCTACGCCCGTAATTTGATTGGCTGAGAGTCGGACGGCTCCGTGCTCTAATCTCAGGAAAATTCACTCTTACCGGCTCTAACTGCCGGGAGCGGGTCAATTATAACATGTCTCTCTCCACGCGAGCAACGGCGCTAAACCGCCCCTTTCACAGATCGAACGCACCCGAAGTTGTTTTCTGTAAATTCGATCATGGCAAATAGACCGAGATCGAAGATGACATTTCTTTGATTGTTTTTCTTCAAATAAAATGGGTTTGGAGAACTTTTTTTCACTTCTAACGACGACTGGAATTACAATGTAGATAAAAGTCTCTTGTTTCGTTAGACATTCGGGAATTTGGCTATGGAAAACCATTTGTTAACTCGTTAACAAATGATTTTCCACAGTCAAATTCCCGAATGTCCAACTCAACAAGAGACGTTCATCTCCGAAACAGAGCAACCTTTACGAAAAATTCAGCAAGATTCGTTCAGCTGACTCTTCGAAATATTATGTGAGCTTATTGGATTAACCTGAAAACACTATTTGATCTACAATAATTAATATATTTAATGAATTACATTGATTCGATAATTCAAAAAGGACGACATGCTCCAGTACTGGAATGAAAAAAAAACGGCCTGCTGATTTATTTGTGTTAATATGTTCATTGTACATTAACGAAGGAATTAAAATGCTAAAAATGCAAATCCCCCTTATCATGAAAACGTGGATAAGATGCCCTAGATTGAAACGAATTTCATTATGATTCACAGCGAGGTGGACGCCTTCGTCTATAATTCTTCTGTAATTCTGTAACTGACGTATGGGTCAAAACAGTCCACCGCCATACACGAATATCGTCTTTCAAATTAATGTTTGCTTTAAAGACGTAGTTTATGATCCACCATTAGTCCGAGCTTGATATGCACGTACCAAAAGGAGGACGCGTGATAAACAATGTTTCGTGAGCAAAACAATGTATTTTTCTGTAATTTGAGCAATAAGTATTATTAGTGTCCTGTTTTGTTGTGTTAGGTAAAGGGTTAACTCGATTTGTTTAGTGAGTTAATCCCTTCCTACAAAACATATCCCTCGCTGCAAGAACAGGCCCTGAGTCTTAAAATGTGAAATAAAAATTAGTAAACATTCGTAAACATACAGAAAGCAGTTGATTCGCAGCAGAGTGGATCATTGTCAAAGAGCATACCTTAAGTTCCACAGCTCAGAACCAAGCTTCTGGTGAGTATTTATTCTTTGCAGTTCGATATCACTCTCGGCTTCCATGGCTACATCATGGCCGCATGACAGGTACAAAGTCAAGAATGTATATGCTTTCCTTCATTATATGCTGCCTCTGGAGGACTTGTGTCACAGATGTTGATCATTATGTCAGCGACACTCAACTTGTTTACCACAGAAGGCAAGCACAACTCCACGTCCTCCGGTTCTCGCGGTTGTTCACCTCGCATTGAGAGTGCAGAACCCGCGAATGGCGTTGAAATCAAATAACAATTGGAATCGCCGTGAAAGTTAGCAAATCGAAAAGAATCTATACATCGACCCAAATGAATGGTGAAGAAATATCCTTCTCAATATTATGTAATAAATTGATGAAGTCTCATTGCGCCGAATGTCGGGGCCATTTTGGCGAATATCGATTAGGATTGCATGCCAAATCCTACTTTGTCACTGTTTGAGTGAAATAATCATTTAAATTGATTTAATATGTTCCGACATTTCATCACACGGCAGCGGTCCCTGTATAAATTTTGTGGAATCTGACTCTTTGCCCATGTCAATAAGCAGAATAACGCACACACTGGCATTGTACAGTATTGTACTGAGGAGATGTACGCACACACTCATCAATACATTACGGAGAAACATTAAAAAACGTGTTTCGTTCCAGTTGCGTTTACGTGAAACCGAAGCCACGAGTGCCCGCCGATCCACAGTTTCCTCATGGGCAATAACGTCACGTCACATAATCTTTGTCAGACAAATGTCAACTCAAATCTGAATGGCACCTTACCGTGATCTAAAGTTCATTCCATTAAATTAGTGATGCAGTATTTTGCGAAAGCCCTTTCCGTCAGTGTGTAATACAACACTATTTCATGAACGAAAACAAATACACAACATTCGCTGTCTAGAATATATTAACGAATTGGAATAGTTTCATCAGTACTGGGTACGGTTTTGGTTTTGTTTCTAACAGGGACACAGAGGACACATTCCCATCGCTCTACCCGTCTCTAGCCAGCAGGGGTACAGAATAACTCTCTTATAAAAAATAATGAATATCTTAACCCGAGAGGCCTAACAAACAGACCAATGCTCCAAAAAGTAGGAGCATTGATGAATTACCGAATGCTAACCTTTTCAAACCTTAGTTAACCAATGACAACACCGGGCGTAATAATATTGACTACATCAGTTGACGATTGCATTGAGGATTAAAGGCAACACTTTGTGTTCATATTCGGAATTGTGGGGCAGACGAATTTATATTTTCAACATGCCGCGTTGGGACTGTCCGCTGCATATATTAATTGGTCTAACACACAAAATCAATTAAAAAAGCATCCTTCTTTATGAAATTAGGACAGAAACGGAAAATTCAAGTTTCTGGCAGTTCGAGTTCAAAGGATAATGTGATGTGTGTTGTGTATCTGTTGAACACGCTATGTGTCAAGTGAAAGCATTTTTTCAACACACAGAAGGATAATCACCAAATTAGTCATACGCATAGTATGATCAGAAAACACCACCTGCAAATTCTTTTTCAAAAGAATTTCAACTTTTTTTCTGAAACACGGTTATGACCATTCATTGGAAAGAGCTCCATATCGTAAGCTATGTTTCAGAACCGAATATTACAAAAACTAATATTTGAATGGCAATTATTTTCGAGTAGCGCTGTCGATTTCGACGTTTCGTAAAATTGTAAAACAGGTACGGCCACAACACTGAATAAGAAAACTGAATACAAAATTTCGATTTTTAGTATAGCTATTGGCCTGGAAATGACAAATCACTAAAACGCCTTTACGCAAACGCAGTGTGTGATATGCAATAATTGAGTTGCATAGTTTCTGAATTTGTACTACATGTGTATTCATTTTAACTACTCATTAATATAACTTTAGCAGTCCTCTGTTCATATGGGTAGTTATTTTGTAGTCCTCTTTTCACGTGGACAGTTATATATATATTGTTCTGCGACTATTTCATGCAAACATTCGGTCAAATTCCATTCTTTCCGTCAGTGTGTAATTGAAGTCGTGCTGTGTGCAGTTTCATCCAAATTGTTAATGCTATGACGTCATCGGCGATCGAAGTCGGAAAACGTTGAAATTAATCTTCACTGCATAAAGTTTAAATCAAGCAAACTTTTAGAACATGTGGTCCCTATTAACAAGTTATTTTATTTTTATGTTTTGATAATTGGACTTCAGGGGCTGTATCGTCAATATCGACACGTTTTACCCTCACCCTTACGGTGACAGCCCTAGCCCCAAAACTACGCCACACATCACTACACTAATGTCGTAGTCGACAAGAGGAATGCATAGTCTAGTAATGTGAACTACGGCATGCGGGTAGCCAGATTTGACGATGCAAAGGTTTTTTGGACTGACTCCATAAACATGTATTTCGTCAATTATAGGAAATACATGCAAACCCCATTCAATCCATCTTTTCCAATTGAAAGCACTCTTCAAAACACACGTTAACGTAAACACTAACGTTACGTAGACTGTGTTAACCCTTTGAACCCTGGTGGATCTTCCGTGTGGATTCAATGGCTGCAGCTGGAAGCAGTCCATGTTCGTTATTTGGGGGTAGACCAATTAATATTTTCAACGTGCAGCCTTTGGGCTGCACGTTGAAAATGTTGATTTGTCTACCCCACGCGTTCACTTGACAGCAATGCAACCTAATGAAATTATGACGTCTCATGTTCCTGAGCAGGGAAAGCGGTCAGCCGGGTTCATGTGGTTTAGCATGGCTGACAATTTGCGTCAATGGAAGAGATTTACAGGAAAGTTAGCTCCCCTTAATTTTATAATGTCGTCACTAAATTTAACACTAAGGGTATTGGAATTTCATTTTAAAATTGAAATTTCGAAATGTTAACGAACTCGTATCGATGTGCGCAAGATTTCACAAACGTCAGGCATTGTTTTGTGCCGTAACATAAAAATACAGAGGTCGGCTTTTTTATAATTGTTTTTCCAATCAGTTTGAAAGTTTGACTATTATTCTCTGTTTAAACCCATTTAAAAACGAAAATGGCACTTTCACCACTATTTGATGTTCTGAAACTTCTTTTTTCTGTTCATTATATCAACGGTGTGCCCATCGTCAGATACAATACAGACACTATCCTTTCCAGTTATATGAAAGTATAGGAGATATGATTTTCTAATATTTTTCCCGGGAAGAATAAAATTTTGCAAATTACTGTTAAACCACATTAGCTAAACAAAAAACCAAAGTGGACAGTCAGGGAAGTCACGACAGGTGTGTGGGGGGGGGGGGGGGGTTTACCCCCCCCCCAATATCTGTCAAAACCTCAATAGTTGGAAATTCGGAGGGCAAATATATCAACAGTTGGAAATTTAAAAAACTACTGAATGTACGGTATAATTCACTAACAAACCTATTTTTCCGACTGGAGGACCATAATAAGGAAATATTCCGACTACCGAGACTTTCGGGTGAAAATCGGGTCAAAGAATTCCGACTCCACGCGGCCTGCAGTCTGAATGACATCAATTAGAAGAGTCCATAATCATCATTTGGGGTAGACCAATCCATATTCTCAACGTGCAGCATTTGGGCTGCACGTTGAAAATATCGATTGATCTACCCTACAAATTCACTGAGCAGCCATTCTACTTTTTAAATGTACGGTGTGTCATGATCCTGGACCGGAAAAGCGGTCTTACGGGTTCAAAGGGTTAATAAAAAAGTACTTGTTGTCATGTCAAATGCCTGTGAAATGCTCTAGAAACACAAAACTCCCACTTTCCCAAAGGCGATGTTTCAAATTTGTCAGACAGGAGGCGTACGAGCCACTGGGGACAATTTGGGCAAAGCAAGAAGATATTGAAAATTTGTATCCAACTCGAATTAAACATGTTTCCCTACCAAAAAATCACTGAATTTGGAACTGAAAATTAGCCTTATAACTATTAACAGGACCCATGAAAACGCATCTGAGCACATCAATTTTTCAAAATTTTCTAGGGGAGGACCCCAGACCCCCTGCCAAAGATTCGCGCCTTTGGCGCCCGCAGTTTCGCGCCTACCATCCTACGGCGCTCGTGTGTCGGGATTCCCAGTTAGAATTTCAAAGGGTCTCACTCCCCCTACCCCCCATTAAAAGGCCTCTAGCTACGTCCCTGTGACAGTTACTTATTTTCTTCTATAATTAACTTGTTATAAAATGACACATTTCCTTTCGAGACTTTTAATAAACGAAAAGAAAATACCCCGATAGCTGTCTGTTGTTTTCGTTTATTAAAAGTTACAAAAGGAAACTTTGCTTTATTAATTCATCCAACGAAGTTTGTAACTTTGGCTTCTTAATGTCTTTTCTTTTCTTTTTTTTTTTGTTGTCTTCTTGAATTGTAGGCTTCACTCATAATATTACACGCGGACAGAGGGATAGTTGAAGTTTTGCAGTGTGCAGTTTCATCCAAATTGTTACTGCTATGTCGTCATCGGCGATCGAAGTCGGAAAACGTTAAAATTAAACTTCACTGCATTAAGTTTAAATCAAGCAAACTTTTAGAACATGTGGTCCCGATTAGCAAGTTATTTTATTTATTTATTTATTTATTTTTTTGATAATTGGACTTCAGGGGCTGTATCGTCAATATCGACACGTTTTACCCTCCTCACCCTTACGGTGACAGCCCTAACCCCAAAACTACGTCACACAGCACTATACTAATTTCGTAGTCGACAAGAGGAATACTTCAAGTCATGTTGTGTGCAGTTTCATCCAAATTTGCGGAAGATTGTTAACGTAACGCTACGACGTTATTGCCGATCGGAAAACGTCAACAACTAAATTCAAAATCTATATTTAATTTCTTCCGCCCGACTTTTAGGGTATTTTCCTTTCACACACACTCATAAAATTGCGCCCTCTTATTGACCAATATCCAAGCTAGAAACTCTTAGTATCACATTTTTTTTAATTTATACGTTCATCAAAAACAATAGGCGATTATTGCGTTTTTCTTCATCCTTTAATATCGACGTCTGTATCAGGCCTCCCTATTTCAATTTTTGTAAACCTCTTCTCTGACAAAAAACATATCTCAAAATGTCGTGCCGACCCCGGAATTTCTCAACGGTTATGGCCATTATACGTTATACGTTGCATTATTGTGGATCGAAGTCCCATGTAACGCCATAAGAGCTCATAGAGTCCAAAGTTGAAATGCGCCGGAATTATTTTCTAATCTTCGTATGTTGTATCTAAAGAATTAGCGATAGCGGTTTCGCAATGTTTCAACATTTCTAGAAAGGTTAACAAGGCTTTGTTACATTAACCTAAAAATATCAACTTGACAAGGGCCGATTCGGTGATGGACGTGTTTCGTCGGATGACTTCTGGAAATTAGCTTGCTATTTCAAAATAACCAAGTTTTTCTGCTGATATCATATGTGTTTTCTCAACAAAAACATGCTTCTTAAATTAACCTTCCTGGCCAGTCTAATAATTTCAGGGGAGGTAACTTTATGGAAAGTCGATTTTCATGACTAGATAAGTCAGGGCTGACACTGTTTCAAAGAAAAACTGAAGCACTGTTTAATCAGATGTTAGTCAGGCGATCGCTGAGTATATTTTTCGGGTCCAATGCCATAGATATCTTGCTCGAGAACAAACAGAAAAGCAATAAAGAGGACTGATTCGAAAACACTGCAGGAGGGTGCGCATTTTCCGGGACAGTATCATTGGGACTAGAGTGATATTTGGTCCCATTTATCACCGATCCGCATCGTTGAACCACGAGTGGATCGGTGGTTTGTCGTTGCAAAGTTTTTTCTCTAAATTTTCAATCGCATTGTTATAGTTGGAGTAATGCGTAGAGCACGTTTTAGTGAATGAAATTGTGGAGGGGGTCCATACATTTTATCACATAAACATGCACGCAGAAAGTTTTGTGAAAGAAGAGCCCACTTTCGTATTGGAACTACATCACTGCGCATGATCGATATACGTGTGCTCTTTTTTCCAAGTATAGCACGTTCTCGTTCTATGGTTTTGGTGAGTTCATGGTCCATCGGCTAAACTGTTTCATTGCAAGCGACAGTCTGCATGTCTGAATGGTACATCGACACTCGTATAAATATTGTTTTGCCGTGTATTACCGGTAGACGGGTTATAATGAATATAACGTCAAGCGGAATGAAACCACCGTTGTTGATTCGTTATCTCTGTCAACAGAGTAGTGCTTATGCAATTTGGAATATAAATGAAATGTCAAACGTCGGAAATAAAAATACCAATACGACAGAATTAAATATAAGGCTTCACGATTTATCGATATTTGAGCGAATTCAATCAAATTTCTACGTGTATTAATCTTTTCTTTAACTTTTTTGTCAAGTGGGAATAGGGGAAATAAATTAATTAAATTAAATCTAGCTATTGTAAGTTTATTGTCATCCATTCTTGTATAACCGGATGATTTTATTAACTCATTGCATGCTGGGTTCAATTTGTTGTTTTCGTTCTTTTTGTTTATGGCCGTACAAAGAAGCGGGACGTATTATGGTATTGTTATGTCCACTCGTCTGCCTGTCTGTCTGTCTTTGCAGGTTGACATCCAATAACTCAAGAACTAGCGGGTGAGCACCAATACGAAATACAGCACAGTCGCCGTGGCCTGGTTGTAATCCCTGCGTGGAAAGTGATGTCCACGCACGCGTTTACCAGGTAATAAAAATCATCATTAGAACAATTTTAATTAATGAAGCACCGAGTTTATTCCTATAATTGTTCTTCGGAATCTAATATTATTGCGTCCGTGGAAATATTGCCCACCCAAGGAAAGTGACCAGTCCACGGCGGCTGTAGTGTATTTCCACAACAGTCTGGTCATTTTTTCAGGGAAAGATCGCCCTCCTCCTAAATCGTCCACATCAACTCAGTTTTCTGAGAGCGGAAAACGCCATCCTCGAGGCATATTCCGAGGACGACAAAAGTCAGTTTGGTGCGTGACGTCTAGAAGTATTGGAATCGCCCACTTCAGTCGGCATTCTTCAAAAACAGGTCATAACGTCGCTCGATTTCACTGTTAAAAAACGCGCACAATGGTCGCGAACTTATTTTGATGTGGTCTATAGGCAATTCTTTGGAGGAATAGCCAGTGCTTTTCGATTACGTAAGCTAGCTCTCATCGCACGTGATGGCATCTAGAGTGGCTTGTTTTCGTACAAAACATATTGAAACATTACAAATATAAAAACATGATAACGGCAGTTATAATTCCAGCATCCAGTTCGCGTTATAATACATATCATATGGTTCTCTGAGTGCCGAAAAGTTAAGTTAAAATATTTACCGGAGGTAGGAGTTTTGAATTTACATTTACGCTTTGACAGTACCGCGAGGGCTTCGTTGGCATTTGATTACGGCGAGGTGAATTTTAGGGTATCTGATGTCCGAATTTGAAACCTGCATCACAGGCATTACATCTAACCATTCAGATGTATAAATATCATAAATACAGTACGTGGAGTGTTTATTATTACTAAATCACCCACAGAGTGGAGATTCCACCCAAGCAATAATTGCAAATTTGTTACAAAGCATAACAAACACAAGCAAAGTTTCAGCCAATGGACCTCCGGGTTAAACCCGGAGGTCCATTGGCTGAAACATTGCTTTTGTTTTTGGTCGATATATACAAAATTTGAAAGTTATATTTTGGGTGATAACTCCACTCAGCGGGTGATTTAGTTACAATCCACTCTCCACGTACTGTAACAATAATCTTGAACACTGCCCTCCTCAAATAAATTAAAGCGGACCGGAAGTAGCTCCCTTGTGGTCATTTAAGGCGACTCAGTACTATTGTAGTTTTTTAAATGACCAGCCAAGCACTGTCTTCCTAGTTGGCAATGCTCCCTTGAGTGTTAATTGGGGTTTAATCCCGGGGACGGCAATTCCCTGGTTTCTGATTCCGAATGCCGGTCACGATATCAGGGAAATTTACAGCACGAAATCGGGAATCACTGTTTGTGTGTTGAACTGAAGTGTTCTGAATTGAAAAACTGCCCGCGTAACATTCTGAGATTTCAGCAGGCCTTAGCTTGATAGTGACGCGGAAAATTTACCGGTTCCCGTTTCGGAGGGTAATTCCATCCCCGGTTTCTAAAATTGGAAATATATTAAACCTTGGTGTTAATTCCACTGATCTTTAATGATTAGGGGTTCGATTAGGAACAAATGAAAAACAATCTGAGGGGACATCCGTCCGTCTGTGAATCTTTGCTTGAAAGCTATAATTTTATTATGTTCAACAGATTCCGTAGTTTATGGTGGACGAAACAGCAGTGAGGGAAGATTCCGTTCGATAACCAGCACCCTGGCAAGTCTAATGTGACCACCACGGCAGCCATCATGGACTTTCGCAATTCCCCGTGGGAGCAATAACTTGAAAAACGAATTACCGATCGGCACCATTTTAGGTGTATTTCTGTTGACCATTCGAAGGTTCCTTTCGATAAAAAGGATTTATTCTTGCGTATTCAATATGGCCGACATCGCAACCCACACACTGTGAAAGACACATAAGGTTGTTCTGAAAAATTGTTGAAAATGGACATATGGGCCAAATGTAAGTTTTGTTTAAGATACGAACTTCAGACGTTTGGTTCAACTTTTGAGAATATTTCGTTGGATTAGTGTCACTCTCTTTTCCCATTTGCGTTTGATAATCTGGGGGATATTCACCAGAAAGAGTCTGTCGTTTTCTTCCCAAGTGATATTGTCTGTCTTTGACATTCTGTTTTCAAAAGATCGCTCAGATAATATGTCACATGTCGGTACTGTCATTGGAAGTAAAATAGTGAAGAAAATAAGTACCCCACAGATACACCAGAACCTATTTTGTCTTTGAAAACTAACCCAGTGAATTTTCAGTAATGTTCATTTTGCATTCAAAACATTATAATTGTGGCAGCTGGTGGAAGAGAATTGATAGTGTTTAGTTGGTGGTTACAGATCTGTTTCAGATAGGTAAATATTGATAATTAGTTCCAAAATTAACAACTAAGAACCTCATTAGGCTTCTACAGTACAGTCGCCGTGGACTGGTCGTAATCCGCACGTTGACAATGATGTCCACGCAGGCGTTTACCAGGTAATAAAAATCATCAGCAAAATTTTAATTAATGAAGCACCGGGTTGTGCCCAGTGCTTCATTAATTAACTATTTGATGATTATTCCTATAATTAGTGTTTGGAATCTAATATTATTGCATCCGTGGAAATATTGCCCACCCGTGGAAAGTGTCCCGTCCACGGCGGCTGTACTCTATCATTCCGTAACACAGGATGCCAGGACTCATAAATGAGGTACAAAAATAAAATGCAGATATATACCTATGAGTGGAACATACTCTGATGTAGCTGGCATATTCTCGGCAACCAACAGCATAAACACGGAGAAGGCTAAAAGCACAGTTAAACCGAGTGTTATTCTCTCTCCAGAATCTGGGGGTAGACAGAATCCAGACAATGACAGAGATGACAAAAGCACACATGGAATAATTACGTTGAAGGCGTAATAGAGTACCCGTCTCCTGATATGAAAATAAAAAGTCACATCTGGAAATGGTTCTGTACAACAAGAATAATACACGACATTACGAACGACTTTGGTGTCGATTAACGTCCACTCTCCGTTATCAACGTAATTGTGAAGGTCAATATCAATACTCCTGTTAACAACATCCACTTGGAACCCATCGTATGCCCATGATCCGAGTTTTAGATGGCAAATCTGATCATCAAAAGGAAAATATGTAATGTCCATTTTGCACGAACTGCGCATGCGCACTATAGGAGGCCAGAACACGCCACCAGAGTAATCGACCATTGCTAGACTCTTCATGTATCCTTCGTTATGATTGTCAACACTGAAATGTAAAATAAATACACTTTTTATGCCCACACAAAATAAATTAAGTGAAATCAGTGAGGGAGGGAGTGTTTTATTTTTTTTATTTATACACAATTATACAAATTGACTATTATTTTTCACCGTCAAGGGCCTAATTAGACTTGGCTCGCTTTTTACTGCAACAGAGCAGGTGCCAGAACATGCTGTCTCTGAGGAAACTTGTAAGTTACATTGTAAGTGCTTTAGATAAAGGCAGCTAAGATTTGCTTAGGAACTACTGGAAAACCACATGATATGGACTGTGTTTAGGTATCCTCTTCAGATTTCAGTTACATACACCAATAAAAAACGTAACAACTCTTGAATCTCACGATTTTGTAGTAATATTGCAAGACACTGCAAGGTAATAAAAACGTCCTATGAGGGTGTTCAATTTCTATAAGGGTTTGCCTGAGCATCAAAACGTCTTTTGTGCTCTATATACAGCCGTGAAGATAAGTTAAGGCTGGAGGACAAGAACATCGTGCTTTTTCTTCTCAACTAGATCTTCATTTCACAAATTTTATTTATGAAGTCTCAACCCACCGGTGTAAGTTTGTCGCAACCAGGAGCCAATACTCCAAAACTTTTATAAGTGTATTTTCTAGAATCGCATTTTCTAGTTATGACTTTAAATGGGTTAAAATGGATGATAAGCATTTTTAAAGATCTGGCAATTTGCCAGTTGGCAAATTGCCATATCTTTTAAAATGCTAATGATTCATTTTAGTCAGTCATATTAACAGTAAGAAATAGAATTCGAGAAAATACCATTGTAAAAATTCCTTTGTGTTGCTCCAAATCGTAAACCGATGGACAAAGAGACGAATTTTGCGATTAGATTATTGTAATTAAATATTGGAATATGTATGATGACTTCATGTTGGATCAGATGTTTTCACCACAAGCGCTCGTCGGCGGTAGTTAAGGACTCGAAGCACGATGAAATTAAATACAGAATCAACCAAAATTAAATGTTGTCAAATGTTGTCAGTCTCTGTACCGAGCTTCACCCGCAACAAAGAGGATGCGATGTGTTTGGAAACAGCAGCATCTTCGCGTATTCAACAGATTCGCGTATACAACCAATTAAAAACGTATTGATACTCCTCAAAAGTTTACAGTGAGTTTTTTTTTATTTCTTGGGTTAACCAATCATCACCAATTAAGGCCAACCTGCGCCTTACACGGAGTTCTAAGGCTAAAGGTGACGTTTGAGAATTTTGAGTGAACAGCATTTACATACGCCACACGATTTCCAAACAAGCTGAGAAAGCGGCTGGTTACGTCTTATCTCAACATTGGTTCAATTGTTTGCGTTGTATCTTGAATTTACAGTACGACCGCCGTGGATTGGTCACTTTCCACAGGTGGGCAATAGTTTCACGGACGCAATAATATTAGATTCCAAACTCTAATTATAGGAATAATCATACAAAATTTAATTACTGAATCACCGGGTATAAACCGGTGCTTCATTAATTAAATAAACATTTTGTGATGATGATTGTTATTACCTGGTAACGCATGTGTGGACATCACTGCCCACGCGTGGATTACGACCTGTCCACGGCGACTGTACTATAATGGACGGTAGTGATATGATGCATGTTTTGCTTTTGTAACTGTAATAAAATGTCACAAATGACAGACATGGCGGACAATTTTTCGTCCTTGGAAGAAACTTACAGGAATGTTAGCCCCCCTTAATTTCCTGAAGCTGTCAATACATTTTACCCTAAAAGTATGGGAATCTCAAGGAAGAATTGAAATTTCGACTTGTTAGCGAATTTGTATCATCCATGTGCGCATCCATAAACATCATGTATTTTCCTGCAGAGTAGTATGGAATTACAGAACAAGTTCTTATATACAGGGATTATTACCATTATGTGGATGAACAAAATATGTATCCGAGTCGAGCTCCGGGTTCTAAGGGCAGATCACGACGAGTCGAAGACGAGTCGTGATCTACCCATAGAACCCGGAGCGAGACTCCGGTACATAATTTGTACATCCGCATAATGGTAATGAACATTTTATCTTACAATATATTGGGGATAAGTCAAGAATGTAGACGAATATATAATGAATTATTTATTCGTACGGATGAACAAAAAGAAAAAAAAAAATGGAACTCACCCGAAAGGAACGTGCTTGTATTCGACCCCCTGATACAAACATCTGTATCAGGGGTGGGAGACACGACAGTAATAAAGACAAAATGCATGTTGATTGTAAGATAACATTTATTCCCCAATATGTTAGAACGTTTGGCGATTATTCTCTGTTGAAACATATTTAAAAACAAGAAAACGGCCTTTTTCACCATACTTTGATATTCTGCAACTGTTTTTCTGCTCATTATACCAACAGTGTGCGCATCGTGACATATAATACAGATACTATCCTTTCCATTAATATAAAATTCTGGGAGGTGAGATTTGCTCATTTTCTCCCGGGAAGTATAGAAACTTGCAAATTATTGTAAACACAATTCGCTACGCAAAGAAAGAGCCAAAGTGATGCTTACTTAGTGTTGGGAGGTGTGATACTGATAGAAATTCTGAATGACGATTTTTACCATTTAGTTTAAACAATATTTTTATTCATGAAAACACTGTAGTTGCAGACAATATGTTTTACAATAAAGAAAAGGAACAAATATAATTAATGCAGCATACAGAAACAATACCAGTTAAATCATAAAAATGAAGGGATTCGACAGAAAGCTTGCTGTTATGTTGGTCGTCTCCCTTACCATTTGCTGAGAAACTGAAAACAGCGTTAGTAGTATGTAATGTGGTTTTTACCTCACATTTGGGGGATCCCGGTGGGGGACACCGGAAGTGACGTCATGTCACGTGACACAGTGCCGCCATGTTGTGTTGTCATGGTAACCCGCGTGAGCGGCCATGTTGAGACGTCACCCCCATAGTGATACGTGGTGTTAATGCGCATGCGCAGCGTGTGTTGTTAAGGTGATACGTGTTTCCGTCGTCCATTTTGTATACTGGAGGCCGCCATCTTGGTTTCTATGGTAACACGTGATTGCTATGTTACCTAAACCCTTCTTATAGGAAAGAGGTATGTTCGGAGGGTGTGTTCGATTGAATCGGAGTAAATCAAATTACCACAAACAACCCGACAAGTTTTACTATTTCGAATTCTTTCAGAATTCTCTGCTTCTATCTATATATGTAATGGTTTCCCTCTACCTGTCCATGTTCCTTTGTTCTGGAGTATTCTCCAGTAGCGTAGAAGAGCATATCAGCTGGTACAGCTTTGCTTATTATTACTAAATTTAGCTATTCTAGTCTATTCTTGTTAGTTCTGACCCTATTCCGTGTACTCTTGTTGTTTCATTTATCTAGATCATTTATATAAATTATAACTAACCAATCAGATTGCTTGATTTCCCATAATCTGCATGCAGAGTTATCTCCCCTTATTACAACGAAGTCGTATCCGATTCTCATCACCTCTATATCCACTGGCAATATCCCCAGGCACCCCAATTTCGGCACCCCTATTTGGAAGACATATGGCCTTCGGCACCCCTTTTTTGTCGTATGAGGCCATGAGGGCTATGTAAAAACCCTCAATGAGGCCTAATTTATTATCCCTCATAGCCTCATTGAATTTTAAGGTTATGAGGACCATGAAAAATCCCTCATTGAGGTATAATTTACCACGACTCTTACCCTCATTTCAGTATTTAACAGCCATATCCCCAGGGACTCCAATTTCGGCATCCTTTTTTGGAAAACATATGGCCTTCGGCACCTCTTTTTTGTCATATGAGGCCATGAGGGCTATGTAAAATCCCTCAATGAGTCCTCATTTATTATCGCTCATAGCCTCATTGAATTTTGAGGTTTTGAGGACAATGAAAAATCCCTCATTGAGGTATAATTTACTACGACTCTTAGCCTCATTTCAGTATTTAACAGCCATATCCCCAGGCACACCAATTTCGGCACCCTTTTTTGGAAAACATATGGCCTTCGGCACCCCTTTTTTGTCGTTTGAGGCCATGAGGGCTATGTAAAAGTCGTCAATGAGTCCTCATTTATTATCCCTCATAGCCTCATTGAATTTTGAGGTTATGAGGACCATGAAAACTCTCAATGAGGTATAATTTACTACGACTCTTAGACTCATTTCAGTATTTAACACCCATATCCCCAGGCACCCCAATTTCGGCACCCCATTTTGGAAAGCAGGGCCTTCGGCAACCCTTTTTTGTCGTATGAGGCCATGAGGACCATGAGTAATCCCTCAATGAGGTCTAATGTAGTCTTACCAACCGCTTCCATCTTGTCGCCAAAGCTCCAAGGCCACTACTGGTCTATGGTCTATCTGTCCTATCATTAGCTTCTACAGCAGTCTTATTCTATTGCGGCCTTGTACCAGTACTATTGACTAAACTACCATCCATTAATATTGACTTGTATCACTACTTCCTAGCTATACCTTCGCTCAGGTAAGCCTCCAGTATTCAAAATGGACGACGGAAACACATATCACCCTAACAACACGCGCTGCGCATGCGCACTAACACCACGTATCACTATGGGATGACGTCACAACATGGCCGCTCATGCGGGTTACCATGACAGCACAACATGGCGGCACTGGGTCACGTAACATGACGTCACTTCCGGGTCCCCCACCGGGGGCCCCCAAATGTGAGGTGAAAACCACATTACATACTACTAGCGTTGTTTTCTATTTGGTTAGTTGGGTATTTATCTTTGTAGTATTTACATAAACTCAAAAGCAGTATTGAACTCAACGTTTCCGGTTTGCCAGGTGCAGGGCTGTCATTATAAATGGGGTTAATAGCGGTCCGGCCGAAACTTTCGCGTCCCTTTCCAGCTACGACACTCGAATCACATCTGCTGACAATAGAAACGTAAAACTATTACATTACAGATGCTATTCAGTCCCGTTTTCGTAATATTTTGTTTTATCAAATTCACACCCAAATGCATCCAAACGATATTGCGATCTAATTATGAAACAGACCACTTTGCGATCAAAGTACTTTAACGGGAACGTAAACAATTCTATATTTTGTCCTGCGTGTGCAGCATGTGGTGTTTCATTGAGTGTGTATGTTATTAATGGTGGTGTAGCGATGTTTTTATGTCTTTAAACAGACCACCAACCATCCAAAAAAGCTTATAGCAACAGATAAAATAATTTATGGTACCAAGACAGCACCAAGGTCGACCACATCGTCTCGGAACTTCCCACCTCATTTTGGAATGTCCTTTCATTTTGCTGTTATGTTATGTGATACATTGTTGGAAAAGGTGCAGAGTCTAATTAGACTTGGAAAACGTTGACTGCAACAGAAGAGGTATCACAACATGCTGTCTTTTGGGAAAACGTCACAGTCGTTTCTAGACATTCTTGCAGGGACCGACTTGGGCATGCGCCAGTGCGTATTTGGTTCTGAAACATCAGGACCTGGCTCTTAAATCTCAGAAATAGGCTTCTCAGTTGGCGCGTAACTTCTCAGATCATATTTTGATATTCTTTCGATGGATAATCGAGAGAGACACTCTTACATGTATTATATATATGATTATCATTTATCATTGTTGTAGGGTGCTTAAGTTAATACTTCAAGTCTTAATTACCAAGCATTAATCTTCACTGTGGTTTCTGATCAAGTCTTGGCTGCCTAAATAGGCAGCCAAGACTTGATCAGAAACAACAGTGAAGATTAATGTTTGCTATAGTGAACTAAATGAAAATGATGAGAGCTATTACATACTTGCGGTGTGTGTTACAAACAGCAGTGTGACTCCGTAAATTGAAATCTGGCGCATGAATTGAAAAAATAGGCTCCGAGGCTAGAGCGTATTTTAAATAGTCCTGATCGGTCCCTGTCTTGGTTGTCTGTGTAGGCAGCCAAGACTTTCCTAGAAATACTACAAAACCACAGGATATGGACTACCGCTAGTTATGCTCCTCAGATTTCAGTTAAATACAACAATCAAAAAACGTAAAAAGTTTCGAGTCTCCCGTTTTATAGTAATATCGTACGACAATTCAAGGCAATAATAAATTACAACGAGAGGGTTCAATTTCCATAGGGGATTGCCAGAGAATCAAAACATGTTTTGGTCTAAAATACAGTCGTGTTAATAAGTTAAGACAGGAGGATGAGAACATCTAATATTTCACCTTCATTTTAGCATAAATCACGGCACTAAAACTGTTGCACGTTATTGATTTATTTTATTCGTTCCACTCTGTGGTAATATCTTGTTCGAATAAACATAGATTTTAGTTGAGTCAAGGAATGTTGCACAATACCAGCAATAATTTTGAAGGCGCACATAAATCTGTCATACTATTTTCTGTGTAAGTTTAGCCTTCCATTCTAATGCGAATAACAAATGTCTTGAAATGTTTTATTTTGTCAAGACTTTTGGGATAGACAGTTCGATTTACCTAGTGTTACTACATTTTGTTACTTCGCGGCCAATTGTGGGGATTTATTCGGACAACTGCAGAATAATCTATGGTACATCAGACACACGCAATCGCCACAGGCTGTTACAAACTTAATCTAGAGTAACCTTCTTTGGACATAACTTTCCTCATGTACTACACAATTTTATCATCACTAAGTTGCTTTTAGAGCTATAGCACTAAGTTATTGGGAACGTTTACACTCCAAGTACAAAAGGAAACAGATGAATGTTGTGTTTCAGAGGTGTTTTCTCGTCAACTGCGGGGAAACTTCGAGAGCACTAAATTCATAAGTATCGCAGTTGAGGGTGGAATACAGCTGAATGTTTCCGACATTTATATATTTTGTCACTTATTGCACTAATACCAACAAAAGGATTGAAAAAGTGTGTATATATACACCTGGGACTTAAGTAAGCACTCCCTGAAATGTTTCATGACAGTGAAGTTGTTGTTACTGGTTATGTTTTAATGATTGCTATGTCTTGCAGTACATTTCATCTAGTGAAACATGGTGTTTCTGGTTGATAGCGTATCCCAAACACACCCCCTTGTCCACGTGAAGCATGCTTCCAACGAATGTCACAAAAAACACTACCATCCATATGCAATATATGGATATAATACAAGAAAATTTGTAACTTCTTTTATCAATAAATGTTGACGTGGCAAGAAGACTGTCAGAGGCTAATTGTTGGCATGCATGCAGCAGGCATGTCATTCAAAGCTATTGGAAGGCAACTTGGCTATAGTCATTCTGTCATCAGCAGACTTGTCGGAAAACATCAACAAACCAACGATGTTAAGGACCGGCGAAGGCCGGACAACCCCAAAAGACAGCTCCTCGGGAAGATCGGAGTCTGGCACGCCTCGTTAGGCATAAACCCTTTGCTTCAAGTGGGGTTTTGAAACGTCTTTGACTCCCCAACGTTTGTGCAACAGAACTGCCCGAAACGGTCTCAAAGCACTGGCTATGAGGTCCAGAAGGGTCATCAAGCGTCCAGCTCTGTCCGATCAGCATCCAAGGTAACGTTTGGAGTGGTGTATGGCACGACAACATTGGAATTTTAGGACATGGAGGAGAGTCCATTGGTCAGACGTGGGGAGGTTCCTGCTTCTCGTTACAGATGGTCGCATGAGAGTGTGGAGGCATAGGGATACTGCTTACGTGCCCAGAAACATCAGACCAACTGTTCCTTGTGGTGGGTGATCAGTAATGGTCTAGGGATGCCTCTCACGTGATTGTAAATTTGATATGGTGACTGTACGTGGGAATCTCAATGATCATCAGTACATCCGGGGCATTTTCAATCGGGTTGTCGTGCCTCATTTTGACAACCACCCGTTGGCTACTCGCTCTGTATTCATAGACGACAATGCAAGGCCACTTTGTTCCCATGCAGTGAGAGCATTCCTTCAGAACAACGCTATTACAACACTACCTTGGCCTGCAGTGAGCCCCGATTTGAATCCCTTAGAACACATCTGGGACCTTCTTGGACGTTGTGTGCAAGCAATGGATCCACCTGTAGAGAATTTGTCCGATTTGGAAACTGCGTTGCGTGAGGGGTGACAGCAGTTGCCTCTGGACCGTATCCGAAGGCTCACTGGTAGCATTAGGAGGAGGGTTCAGGCTGCCATCCGACACGTGATGGATACACTCGCTACTGACGTCAGACACTGCAATTGTGTTCCGGAGATCAGAAGTTGCATTTTTTGTCGGTAATTATCGGCATTATTTCATCATGGGCCGTTCCAGCGCCATGCTTGTCGAGAGAACATTTTCCGTCAAAAACATTAATGACAGATATGTGTAATTACAGCCATTAAAATACTGCATATTTTCATCATTGTGTTGTCTTTCATTTGCCAAGAGACCATTCTTTCCGAAAAAAAAAACAGGGGGTGCTTAATTAAGTTCCATTTGTATAAATGAAAACATTTGTTGAAACGTTTGGTTGCGTCGTGGTGCGGGTCTGCAGTAGTTAGTGTCGCACCGCTTCAAGATACAAGTGGTAGATATAAGTAAGGGAAAGCTGTGTGTGTGTACACCCACCATTCGTCTGTGTCCTCTTCGGACTTCATATTCGGCTTTGTAGTAAATACGCAAAGCATCCACGGAATCTCCCTTAAACTCTCCATTTCTCTAGTACATACAAAACTAGTTTGCATTAATTTTTGAAGGTCTTTCACGCGATCTTAGTGTGGTAGTAAGCTGGTGACCAATTGTGCCATAATGCTCTTGCATGTTTTACAACTATCAAATTATCGCTACGCTCACGAATCTCCACCATTCGCTAAGCTACTACAAATGCACCGACTTATAACGCGAACTCATCCAAGGATCATGCATCAGGCCACTTCCTGGCTTATAAATAAGGATTCGTTTCTACATAACAGTTACGTATCTAAATGTGGATAGCAGTGAATTAGAACTGATAAAAAGATCGAACATATGCAGAAAGTAGTCATTCAAGGACACAAAATAAAACACATAAAAAGTAAGTTCGAAAGTGGAAGGCCATTTTCGAATGGAAACAATGTTGTCTCGTCTGATTTCATAATTTGCCTTTGTAAGCATGAATTGCAAAACAAGACTGAAGAACAGGCGTTCAACAGTTAGCGAACCCTCTCCGCTGACATTTGACAAAAACTATGTGCCCCTTCCCATCATAACGTTTGGTTGAAACCATTGTTGTCTGAAAGGTGTATATGTCCAAATTAACAGTCTGCACATCGATGTTGAAAAATCAACATTTCAGACTTCACTTATTTTCGCAACACATCTAGGAATTTAACCAATTCAGTTTTGTTTGACAGAACTTATCGAGCTCTGCCAAACAAGATTGAAATGGTTAAATTTCTAGCCGTATCTTAGGCCACATATTCTGATTGAATGTTCGGTATTTTGAAATTAGTATATTGGGAGTTTTTTTTGCGCGTGACTAGGTCGTCATATAGAGTACTGAAATCATAAAAGCTGCTTTGTTTCTCGATGAGAACCTGATATTGTCGCATAACACTTACATGAGTGGGTCCAGGTTTCCGTAATAATATATACACAGAACGACACACGCGTGTGAATGGGTTAATCGATATGGAACGAGTGCCAGCACGGAAGGATACAACGAGAGGCCACAGGCCTCGAGTTTTATCTTTCCGTGATGGCACAAGTGCCATATCGATTAACCCATTCGCACGCGTGTGTCGTTCTGTGTTTATTACACGCCTTCTATGCGAGAGGTCCCGAGTTCGATCCCCGTCCGGGACGACCCGCGTTGTGTCCTTGGGCAACACACTTTATCCCGGTTGCCTACATGGGGGCAAGATGACGCCGTGTACTAAGGTGTACTGCACGTCGATGGTGCACATGTCTTCAACCGCTGTAGCCCTGCTTGAGCGGAGCTTGAATAGAGTTAGAATGTTGAGGAGCTGACAGTTGCTCGTCGATGCTCGATGGTTCTCTCCGGGTACTCCGGCTTCCTCCACCCGTAAAACTGTCACGGCCACGATTAGCCATTGTGCATAAGTATGTGACCGTAAACACCAATAAATAAATAAATTATTACTCGCCTTCACGTCTATAAAAACAGTTATTAGAAGGACACTCAGCAATTCATTTGACAACTATAAACTAAAAGAACACATCTTATCGCTAACCAAATTTGCAAGGGGAACCAGTGTTACTTTTTCGTTCCCTGAGTTGGCACATAGAACACATGGGAACTCAGGGGACGATTTTCAACTATCGCTAGGGATTCAAATCGTAATTGCGTTGCACATTTCGCTTCTATTTAAAAATAGTCGGTCAACGATTTCCGTTCCGAATATTTGTGCGGAACAGATTTTTATTTTCCGCATGGTTTATTGTTGCTAATAGATGGGGATTACATTGAACAGGGGTGTAATAAATTGCGAAACGAAGACCGAATGCAGAAAAACCTAATACAATTCCTTATTATCGCATTTCGATTCCGATGGGCGACATTTTACAATTCTGTGGGGAAGAAGACGGGCAGAGAACTTCAACCGAATTGCGACCCTGCCTCGATCCAATCGAATTTCTCTGACCCGTTTAGTTATTCCAGCGCCTGAAGTTGAAAAGTTCCAACCGATCTCTAAATTTTCCGACAGTATCCTTAGTAGGACAGTGGCATCCTATTCCATCATATCTACGTTTTGTCCATTCCAGTAAATGTTATAAAGTGTGCGTGCATGACAAAAGTAAGCAATGTTTTCGATATTCTATGAAGCAACTAAATTACGAGAACTGGAGAATATCCAATAACGAGCTTCCATATACTTCTAACATTAAAGTTATTTTTCTTATATTGCGGGCATCTTTCGTGAGCACATCCTTTGTTGAACCCATCGTTACCGATCAAGCTGATTTTCACCGTACCAGGTGTACATACCTGAACAATTAATTAGCGAAAAGGAGAGAGATAATATTTAAGTTCAAATGTGGAAGCTAATCGAAATGCATATTGCTTTGCTATTCAGATCATGGCTGACACATTTCGTCATTGGATGAGATTTACAGGAAAGTTAGCTCCCTTTAATTTCCTAAACTGTCAGCAACGTTGATGATTACGTGGTGAAATTCACTAATTTTTTTCAAATGAAAGAATTAACCCTTTACCCAACGTAACGGCCAAAACCGGCCAGCGCTATTCTCAAAAATCGCCAATAAATTTTCATTATATTTTCATTTTTTGTCTCAAAAACATAGGTTATGACCCCTCGTTGGAACGAGCTCGTTCCAACGAGGGGTCATAATCTATGTTTTTGAGACAAAAAATGAAAAAAAATTAGTTATTCAAGAATCTTTTTTGCAAGTGTCGTCTGCTTTTCATGTTAGGTAAAGGGTTAAATCTTGCATATTACACTAAAAACACATTCGCTAAACATAGAGCAAAAGTGGATAGTTTCTTAGTGTTGGTTGGTGTAATATTGATAAATATTCTGAATGGTAGATTATCTGTGAGTAGTTTCTTCAAATTAGCTTGCCTTGAAAAGCCATGTCTCCTTTTGTAACTTTTAATAAACGAAAACAACAGACAGTTCCGAGAGCGGTCTTTTGTTTTCGTTTGTTAAAACTAACAAATGGAAACTTGGCTTTATTTTCTACTCTTACCATGTGTGTTTTCTCGATGATTACTTGCTTCTAAATTGGACCTTTTCCGAGTCGAATAATAATTTCAAGGGAGATAACTTCATCAAAAATCGATTTTCATGTCGATAAAAGTCAGGAATGGTACTGTCGTGATTTATTTATTACGCGTTGAAATAATGAAAGCGCCGTAACATTACAAACGCCAAAATGTTCATCTGTTTTATCCCTCTGTTCAAAACATGTACTCTTGTGAGCTAACACTCTTGTCCATTGCTTAACGTAATGATATCAAATGCACTGCAATGAAGGTGTAAGGCTGAATTATTAATGCCTTTTGTATCAATTGGTCAATATAAGAAAGTAAAGATGGCCTCTCCATTTTCTCGATCGAAACAACACGGTGATCACTGCTCTGTAAAATTGGTGGTTTTGAGGGGGTTGTACACAGTTGCAAATTTTACCTGTTATAAAGTACAATATCAGGGCGCCATATAAAATCACAAGGAACACGAAATCGCTCAATTCCGGAATATTTTGTCTTATTCCACTGTAGCTTTTCGTCGAACCACTCCTGAAAATAGAAAATGTCAACTGAAACTGGTATGTATATAAACAATGAATTTCACTGCAAATACGGACAAACAGGTGAACCACTTGCTAATATTTTTTGGTGATTTTCTTTTTTTTTTTTGGAAATGCACGTGTTATCGGAAGTGTAATTCTGAAGTGAAGAGAAAGAAATGATAAGTTTTGTTTCAACAGAAACCACCCGACTAAAAATAAACAATGGACATATTTTTAGATGTATCGCATTGTACGCACATAAGCTGCTTAACTATTCAACAACCCGGGGGTATTCCTTCCCGCGCGAGTCTGTAGAAATTTTAGAACTTTCTAATGATGTTTATTGTTCATGGATAAACAGCTAATTCTGTTCGGTGAGCCGTCGTTCAATTATATTGCTCCCTCACACATGTTATTACAAAACTGGACAGATTATTTATACTGGAACACGACTTAGTAGTAATTCAGTATTATGATCTCAAAACTGACCTCTTTCGCGATGAGATCCTGATCCTCTCTCGAAACAGTCGTTCAATATTTCAGAAAATGAAATATTGTGAAATCAAAACTGAATCAAAAATAATCCGCCTTTTGACATGTTATATTTTACAATGTTGTGGAGAATAACGCGGGCAGTGGATTTCCACTGGATCGCGATCCAGTCGAAATTCTCTATCCGCCTTTGTAAACACAGTCCCGTATTCTAACCTTGTCTCTACTAACAACACTGTAGAATTTCACTTTTGGTAAAAGAAACTAGAAAACATTGCATCTCATTTTTGATTCAGTCTTATTTTCACGATATTTTTGTTGTGAAATCTGAATCCCGCCGGTGGGAATATATCGCGAAAAGATCGCGATCTGTTGCGAGACAAAAACACCTTGTTTCTACTCAAAACACTGTAGAATTTCACTTTTGGAAAAAGAAACGCGTGAACAATGCGACTCATCTGTATTTTCTGGTTCAGTTTGGTTGTTTTCGCGATGTTTAACTATTGATTCCACAGTGTGAATATACCGTGGAAAGATAGCTGTCTATTCCGAAACGAAAATTACGTTATGGACGCAGTTCTGTCAACTCGTCAACTGTGATAGCAACATGTCGACGCGTCAGTTGATTGAGGTTCGAATAATCATATGCGTAATGTTACATAAGTTGTTCTTGTATTTTTCGTGTCATCATAAGCGTTCCTGTGTGTTTCTTGTCTTCGCAGGCGTCCATTGGCACGAGCAGGCTTTGCGAATTCAACTTTTGTCTCAAATTCCAAGACCTAGAAAAATCATTTTTGGTGCTATTTCATTACACAATAATTTATCCCTTCAATACTATGCACCTGAATCACATACGTGGTACAAACACATTTCAATATAAAAGAGCCTGTATATTCGTTCTTGTGGGGAGGGTCGGTAAAAATTAAATATCACAGCCCTACGGGGATACTGATTGTTTTACATTATTTGAGCTATGACCAATAGGTAACATTTTTTTTTTTTTTCAGACTTTTTTATTCAGACACAGTTGTGAAAGACATATATATAATACAATTAGACATTGCATTGTTAGACAGAGACTTCTACATAAAGTTATACAGGGGTGACTTCATACAATCAAAGATCTGTAGCTATTAAACAGGGGTATGAGTATACAATTAACAAAGTGGGACTTAAATTCTATCAAGATATCAGATAAAAGAGTATTGCAGAATAAGGTTTGAAAGATCAAGGAGTAATCGTAAACCACAAACCGCCGCACCTCCCAGAAGTTTAAAGCGCTTGAGCTAGTCACACTAGACCTGAAACCGAGCTTTGCCAAACTGTCAACTATTATATGATAGCTGACAATCCGGCCCGCCACGCCTTCAGCTGCAATGCCTTTTTAGGTGAGTTTCCAATGGACATTAATTGTATATTTTTGTACACTTTCAATTGTTCAATGAAGCTTATGAAAGCTGGAGAGCACCCTCTCACTTTGTAGGAATAAATTAATTTTTTTATAGATAAGAATACATATATCTATTATTGATTGCGTTTTCTCGTTGTTGTTGTTGTAACCCAACATGGCATCTTGTTTTTCGAGCGGTAGTAAGATTCCACATCCCGCTTCTAATTTTTCCTTCAAGTTTATTAAAATTGTTTTCGAAAGGAACATTCAAGAAAGAGGTGCAAGATTGTCTGTTTAGAATTATTACAGAAGGTTTCCTTTATGAAAACTATTACGTACAACCAGTTGAAAGATTTAATTTTTGGGATGACAAAATGTGCTGTCATGTTCAAACAAAGCATTTTAAAATGAATTCGACCTTACTGGGGTATTTCCTGCTCTCTATCTGTCCATGCGGTCGTTATAGTCTCATTCTGGTGGGTGTAAAAATCTAATGCCAAGATATGGGTGGACAAGATAGCAATATATGTATCTTCCTTGAAGGATTTTGTGAAAGAACATATTCTTCTACTTGCTGACATGTCTAGTTGCAAACATTACAAAATCGATGACGTTTATTCAAACGAGGCTGCGAACTGTACTTTAATTATGGTAATATTCCTATTTCTGGAACAATTTACTTATTAATACTTGCCGACTCGTTACAAAGTAATAATCAAACGGAGCCCATAAGGTGAGATGGTGAATATCTTTATCGTAATAACGAATTAACAAATCGGTATAATGAATTACTATTAATTAGTTATACCGCTTTGTTAAATCGTCGCAAAGAATGATTAAATCGTTCTAACGAATTATCAAACTGTTCTAACGAGATTAATCAAAAACGTTATAACGACTTAATTAAATCATTATAGCCAATTAATAATTCAGGGATTTACTAATTCGAGATAACAATTCAGTAACCCATTATAACGATTTCAACATAATTATTCACCACTCTAGCTGAGGGATTCTGTATAATAAAAGGGTGTTACCATTATGAACGTTTTCATATTAATGTGGTTTTCAGATGAGTATGGTGAAAAAAATCATTCCCTTTGCATATTGACTGCAATGTCGAACTAGTCAACGTGAAATGTCTATCAATATATGTAATAAAACGGTGATTCATGCTCAAGAAGGACGTTCGCTAATCTAGATGGCTTCCAGCTGTATCGGAATTTTAAAATTATATGCATTTAAAAGAAAACCCAAAACAACCTAATCAATTCATGCACGAAAAGTATGATCAGGAGACAATACTATAAGACTTTTACAAATGTGTTTTCTAGAATTGTATTTTCTACATATTAGGACTACAATGAATCATTAACATTTTAAAAGATATGGCAATTTTCCACCTGGAAAATTGTCTTATCTTTGAAAATGCTAATGGCTCATTTTAACTCACTTAAATTCATAACTAGAAAATGCAATTCTAGAAAATACAATTTTAAATGTTTTATAGTTTTGGCCCCCGGAGAAATAACATAATGTCAAATCCATATTTTGAATATCAAGTTTTACTCTGGACTTCTGTTATCAAAAACATAGACAGAACATGTCCGCCGGATCGAGACTGTGTCGAAATTATATGCCCGCTTCTTTGAACAAAATCGTGTATAATCCCGCATATTGAGAATAAAATGCCAAATTATTGCATCTCAGATGCATGGCGACATAGAATTGCCACCTCCTCTCTCGTTACTAACTTGTTTAAAGAAGGTAATAACTTGTTTAAAGACGTGACATTAATAACTTTTTAAACAAATTAGTTAAATTGTTTAAAGAAATTAGAAACTTGTTCAAACATTTCAATAACAGCAATGGAGGTTGTGGTTCTTTGCCGTCATACATGTACTATTTTCGTCTTCTTTCTTGATCTGTACCGATTTCACAATATTTCATTTCTGAATTTCTCCATCAGTTCATGTAAAAGTTTCATGGCCAACTCGCGATCCGATCGAGATAAAACTGCTATTGCGATCACAATACTGTAGTTTGTTGATTTTTTCTAAACTGTACAATCTTTCTGTGAAGCCAATTTACGTCAGAACAATATCATATATACAGTACTGTGATCATAAAACTGTTCTATTTTGGGATCAGATCGCGATGCAGTCGCAACACCAACTAGTGAATCGAGATTTCGTAAATACAGTACAGCCGACGTGGACTGTCACGTTCCTTGGGTGGGCAATATATCCACGGACACAATAATATTAGATTCCAACAACCCGGTGCTTCATTAATTAAAATTTTTCTGATGATGTTTTTTATTACCTGGTAAACGCATGCGTGCATATTACTGCCCAAGCGTGGATTACGACCAATCCGCGCGACTATACTGTAAAATACTGCCCAATCAAGACCATTAGGAAAGACAAACAATAATTACATTTCAGATTGAATTTTTGTGCGTGCATTTCTTTTTGGTAGGTGACATTCCAACATCTTGTGAGAATGAAAATGGACAGAGAGTTGTGACCGGGTATCGGCTGAGTCGCGATGAGGTCGAAATTCTTTTCTTTTTTTGTGACCACAGTACTGCACATGATTTGGTGAGTATTAGTCCATTCTTTGATGACAGAAGCCTCGGGTTCCAGTCTGTAATATTTTAGATACTTTGAGATTGTCAATGATCAGTAATCAAACCAAAAAATCATTTTAAATACAATGATTTAATGAAACACCAAAATCTCAAAATTACCAACACAAAATAATTATACATTTTTATCATATGACTCGTCTGTTTTGTTCACTTTAAAACATTTGATATTTTGTTTTCATATTAATCAGTGATAAATAAAGCCTTCCGTCAATTTCATTGGTCAATTTCAAAACTAGACAATTTGATTGGCTGAACAAAATACAACTGGCCACATTTTCATAATTTACATAATTAGAGTTGGGAGCTTTCATTGGTCAATTTCAAAACTGGATAATTTGATTGGCTAAACAAAATACAACTGGGTCACATTTGCATAATTTCAGTAGGGAGAATTTACGTTATCTGTCCTATTTAGGGTGGGTTATATTGTATTAATCTTTTACCTACAAGAAAAACGCCATTCTTTTTTTTATATTCTCACCTTTGCTCCCAAGACATAGGTTATGACCGCTCATTGGAACGAGCACAACGAGCTCGTTCCAATGAGGGGTCATAATCTGTGTTTTGGAAGCAAAAAATGAAAATCTTTAGTTATACGAGGATGTTTTTTCCAAGTGCCGTCTGCAACTCAAGTTAGGTGATGGGTTAAAAAGTCATACTATGTGGTCAATTTGTGCGTGTGTGTGTCATATGATAAATAGAATATGAAATGAGTGTTTTTCTCATATAATATTTATGAAACTCGTCCGAATTTTTCGTTTGGGCTCGCCAGAGGCTCGCCAAAACGGAAAACTCTTACTCGTTTCATAAATATTATATGAGAAAACACTCATTCCATATCCTCTATGTATGAAAATAAGCAATTCGTCGATGGATCTGTCAGTCAGTGTTAAATAATATAAATAGTCAACTTGCAACAAACATTTATGGTGGAATCAGCATATGGAAATGGCGTCAGTCGCGTAAATTTCCCAAGTCGTATGACGTCAAATTTTAGTAAATTTGAATTGACCGAACGATAGCATCGCTAGAAAATCTTAAACTTTGAGTTATAAAGTACACAGTCTCACATCTCACCCTTACACCAGGAAGGCGGGTAATTTTTAACCCTCAGATTATCACCGTGCACAGTCGCATATCTTACATAACGAAATGTGTGAATGTTTTTAGCCGTCACTGCATGAGCCGTAAAGGATTTGCTGCAGCACCACACACAGGACAGTCACTGTAAACTGTGCTTTAGGCGATTGAATACTGTTTTTCGGTTTAATATCATTACAAAACACAGTCTACCCTGGTAGGTTTTAATGGAAACCTTAATACTACGGCAAACATTCACTCACATAACGTTACCAGACTTTCGTAGAAATAACGTCGACAGGAATGGTTCCAGCAGCTTCTCAATCATGCCGTTCACAGAGAACTATATCATACAGGTTCGAAGATCTTGGATATCCCAGCACACTACTACCTGTTCCGTAAATTGGTACACATAAATCTACAAAATTAACCATTTATCGTCTTGCCTCACAACTAGCCAAGTGGTCAACACCTTAAACCATTTACCAACCTAGGAACCTAGAACCTAGGCCCCCTGAGTGTATAGTCAACACAGCCACGTACACATGTCCTACATTGGCAATCAATAGCACTTGTCGGCTCTTCTACGTCAACTACGATGTCCCAAATACATGACTTGCATAGACCCCTGGCCGGCGCTGACTGACCACGAATAATTTAAAGACGAAATGTTCTCAAGTTAATTACCTGCTATTCCCAACTTTTCCGTGCAGTAAAACACGAAGCACTTAATGCAAAGCTGATCTCCACATTGTATAACAACACGGGCTTAGCCCATTGAAGTTCATTACATAGTCTCTCTCGAATCGACTTGACTCTACCGTTTTTGGCCGGAGCATATGATTCGAAACGAGTCGATTTGTATCGAGGTAACTCTAGTTTGTGCGATGATATATATATATATGTGTCTGACTTCCAGAGTGCTCATGTTTGAACAGGAGAGAAAATGTCTTTGTCGAGATGTGTTTTGAATGTTTGGGGTCTTTCCTCTTTCTATGTAAACGAACGAGTTCCATGTCCTTTGGATGTTTTCATTTTCCGATCCTTAACTTCTTAAACATTATTGCATTTCACTGTCGTTTCATTCCATCTTTTCCGTAAATTTTCGTGGCAAATATGCAGTACAAGCTTTAATTATTTCACTCCACTGACACCTAAAGTATTTTCTTATTTTAGTGCTATCGATGCACATTTTTGTAATTTGTTTGAAAAATAACACACTATGAAATGTTATTACTGGCACTGAGTGTCACGTCTAGTTTATATCAAAGATACGTTTTAACCGCCGTATATTTCCAAACTAATAATAATAATAATAATAATAACTCTTTGGCCAGTCGCACATTTGTTGCGGTTCTCCTATGAGAAGGTCTTGATTAACACACTGCTCCGAAATGCCTCCCTACTCCTCTTCAAACGGCGTTCCGATGGCGTTCCGTATCCAATTCTTCCCACTCTCTCCGATAAGCATACTAACCCTCTCCGGTATGTCACCCAATACGCACGTATCCTTCGTTCCCCCATCCCACCTCTCCATTATACTCCCAGTAAATGTTATTCTGTTAGACTGATATTTCTGGCATTCTAAAGAAACAGTTCCAGGGTCTCCATTACTCCTATATTGCACACTTGGTACTCCTTTTCACTGTCTTTCCCATTTTCCTCTAAGCTCCCTTGATCGCGACCTCAGCTTAAACTGTAGCGACCTCTCAAATAATATGGACGACTGAAAGATGCCAATGAACTAAAACTTTGATAGCTTCCCTTGGTTATTCAAATAAAAAGAGGAACCAAAAGGTTGTTTTTTTCCCATGCCAAATCTCTTATAACTTTATAACAATGCGCTAGGACGATAAAACATTTCGTTTCGAAATGTAATAAGTGGTGAACTGGAAGTTATGCTTCTGCCTAGCCAATACATCTCAGAGGATAACAAATTAGTTACATTAAACTCTCCAACGACGGTGTGCAAAATATTTGAGTGAATGCAAAATTGACTAGTCAAAATGAATAATAAATCGCCAGGGAAGATCAGGCATAATTCAATCCTAGAGCCCATTTTGCGCCGTAGGATTAAATTATTACTGGTCCCCTACAAATGCGAATTCCATCTGTTATTACGGATGAGGGTATTGATCACACCATTGAAGAGCAACAGCAAAGCACTTTCCTCACCGTATACGGGTTTCAATCACGACATGCATGTCGTCCACTGAGTTCCAATGTGTTCTATGTGCCAGTCGGCACATAGAACACATTGGCACTCAGGGGACTATGTGATGCTATTTTTGCATAGTATCTCCTTGAGATGGAGTTTATAATACGGACTCGCATAAGATACTCTCATTTCTCAAAGAAAGAAATCTTTTAATAAATTTCTATTCAGCTTGAATTTGTCTTCACTTTCTTTTAGATCTGTTCATGTTTTGTCGGAAGTGTTGTTTTGGTAAGGATTTTCTCTCTCATTGTTTACAGTAAGTATATTTAATAAAATCAAATGACGCCGCATTTAGCATTACATCACTCTGTCGCTACATCTTTGAAGTGTTTTGAATTGCTAGCTTTTTCTTTTGTTATCTGTAGTGTTCAACCGATGATCGGAATCGACCACCACAATCGGCAGATTGTGGGCAATCGGATGACAACAGCAACGGCTCCTGGAACATCGGTTCAGCCGATTGTTGCCAAGCATTTCTTTGTGATGATTCATTAACCACATTTTATCATTCTCTGCAATTGTTCAATTGTTAATGTAAAATCATGTCAGTGATACCATTCAATAAAGTTGACAAACAACCACAATATGTATTCTTAATTTCTTTAGACGCCCCTTTACATGATATACAAGTTAAAGGACATGTGAAGCTTACAATTGAGTGTTCTTGCGTCAATCGCCAGTTCATACCGGAAAAAATGAAGGTTGCACTCCGCTGACTTAGATCGCAGTAAAATGACCAGTCGCGCGCACTTGGGCGGTACACGTGGCTCTGAAAGTTTAACGCTGTGAAATATGTTCAAGTCAATGTAGTTCTGCAAGCCTCGACTCGTCTAGTAGTGCACGGTATTACAATCGGAATCGGCATCGAAATAGGCCGACTATGAGCTGAAATAACCGGTTATCGGTCAGCGGCCACTTTTGGTAATCGGTTGAACACTAGTTATCTGAAGCAAACTTGGACACGAGCTGTGAATTATTTATTCGATATCATTTCCCTTCCCAGAATTGTGGGACTCGACAGTTATGGCTTCAAACGCGACTGATTGACGCCGATCTCGGCCGATATGATCCAGGCTAGGGTTGTCAAGCTTGATGCGCTGCTAGACGCAACCATTTTATTCACAGCGAAATTGTTCACAATTATTTGTCGGGACAATTGGCGTTACCAGGTATGATGGAGTGGTTTGAAGCCAAGTTTGTATACGATGATGAATTAATGATGACAATAAGTAAGGATTAGATGTATGAAGAGAAGAAAGCAGAGAGCGGAAGAGAAAATACAACTCAAAAGGCCATTTTATACTGGAGGCGAACGGGAATGCGAACGCGACCACTGCGAATGTCCGCGCGACTTTCCGCACGAATTATCATTCGTACTGAAAGCGGTGATTTCGCGGAAATTCGCAGTGTTAATAAACAATCCTCCTCCTCCCACTTGTATCCCTCTACTTCTTGTATACAATTCTCTTCTTATCAATGTCTTTGAAATCCTTTCGAGCTTTATCGTAAAGAATGGGATATTGTTCAATTGTCAATATGAGTTCTTCTGTTTTGTCTCCCGACACGACCGAGTTGTCTCCACGAGTGTCTCAGCACAGATAGGTCATAGTACGCCTTTTGACCTCACAATCTGATTGCCTGAATAGAATTGTTCGCGCGAACAGTTACCAAAAAATCGCTCTAGAGGCAATCTCCGCGGTTCTCCGCGCGAACAAAAAATGGGCGGCATTCGCATTCGCCCTTAGTATGAACGACTCGATTAAAATTGGTGTTAATCAAACAATTTCGACCACCGCGGTCGGCGTCGCGGCCGCGTTCGCATCCAGTATAAAATGGCCTAAACTAAGATTCAGAGTCGTAAGCGGAGATTCGTCGAAGTGGGAGACAAGATAGTACAGCTATCCGAACGTCGTGACGTCCCGAAACGTTTGGATATCTAAACTAGAAGAAACTTTGGACTTTGTGGAAAGAATGAGAAACAAAAACGCTGTCAGGAAGGTGCATATATCTGTGTGAGTTAACACATGTACAACGTCATGACAGAATTAATAGTACATTGCTTTTTCCATAATATATGACACATGTTTGGGAGATTATTCTCAGACAAAATTCCCAAGTATTACAGATTTTTGAAAAACGTGTGCAATGGGTATTGGATAAGTAAATAAAAACAATCACGGTGTACTAAAACGACATGCCAGATTGAGAAATTTTGATTATATTTTAGATTAAGAATTTCTTTATCACTTAGAAAAAAATATATCTTTTGAAACAATACAAAGCATGTTTGAAATATTAAAACAGACATAAACACAACTTCATGTGCTGGAAGCCATAACTCACTTTCATGAAGGAATCATTCACAGCTTCATATCAAACTGTGACTACTCTTCCTTTCCCCAGAGAATTTGAAAGTTTATTGGACTGGCTGAAACAGTTGTTATATTTTTAGTAATTTTCAATATATGCCGACATTAAAATAAATATGTGATAATTTTTTTTTTCAAAAAACTAGAAAGTCAGTAGTTCTTCACCAGTGCGGAAAAAACTCCTGGAATTTAAACAATTTTTTTCAAGCAGGAGACCAAGACATTCTCTTCAATGTCGTTTTCAAAATTTGCCTCCAAGAATAGCACAGTAAATGGAAGAACTACACGATATCTCCTGATACACTGTATGATCAACTAGAAGTAGGGGAGAACGGAACATTTCATAATTAGAGAAGGAAAAGATGGGAAAACACTTCTGGCAAGAGATGGAGGAGCACTGTTTCAAATTTGCCCGACTGACCATCGCGTCACCCAGGAAATAAGTGCAATCTAAATAAATATTTGAGTAACGAGTGTTAATGTATCTTTTTACGCATCGGATTCAAAAACAGAATATTGAACTATAGTATTTCCGGCTTTTGGTATTCATGTTTTTATCAAAATAAAATATGTCATTAATTTTGTAAAAAAACAAGGTACTATTAATTTGTCATGGAGCTGTATGTTCTCGAGTTGTGCACACCGCAACCTTGATTTTGCTGAATAAATTGTATAGATTTGTCCAGTTTTATGGAATTTCGCACTTAAGATTTTCATAGTGAATTCGTCTGTCGTTAGTAAAATAGCACCTTAAAAGCTTGGCCGCAGCATAACTCACACACCTGGACATTAGTACATGACTGGCACTGTCGTTTGAATTGTTGGTTATGAATAGTTGCACTCCGACTGGATGTGCGGTTTGTGTTTGAAATAGGCTCCATTTTTCCGCTGGTGGATGTAGACTCTATGGAACAAGAAACGAATCTTACAGTATGCTGATCACAAAATTGGACTTTTCCCGATTTAAGTGCGACACACAAAAGTGTGTCGGGATTTCCTAAATAAAATGCAGCGCAATTAAGCCGACTTGAAGAAAAACAAATGAAAATGGCGTCTGAGATTCACTGTTCTCGCCTTTATGTTCCGACGGGTGAGATTCCACGATACTGTGAGGAAGAAAGTGGATAGAGAATTTCGATTGGATCGCGACTTAGTCGCGATCCAGTCGAAATTCTTTATCTACGTCTGTGATCATGGTACTGCCATCTACCGACAAGTAATAGAATAACAGTTGTCAAACGCGCGGTGTCTGCAACGAGTTGATAATGCACGGATGGTCGATACGGAGATGGCCTGATAGGGGTTGCATATGTGTAGCTGGTGCGAGAAAGTTGAGGTTATATGTATTTATAGAGACCTTATGTACCACTACAAAGTTTCGAAACAAGTCTCAGTTGTTTTATGGGTTTTTTTGAGACGAATATCTTAGTATTCAAACGGAATCAATATTTATACCAATTTACCTACATTCCGAAAGATTGGAATAACGGATCATGTCTGAGATAATCAAATTTTCCATAGCACGATTTATCACCGTATCTGTATTTATAACAGTATTTTCTTGTTTTATCTTTGGCGTTTCCAATTTCTACTCGATCGTATGCGCCGAAGTTTTTTCTTTGACCTGCTTTGAAACAATTTTATCGAAGAAGTATTTCGGTTTTGGATAAAATGTACCAACTCACGATCATCTTGAAACTGCTGACCGCAAAGTATTGTAGGGTATTTAACCATCTACATATATATGCCCCCACCCTTTCCCTTTGGAGAGCGTTCGACAATTATTTCAGTAATAATCTCCCACACGTACTGTATAAATATGAAGAAAGACGCTAAACTATATTTTGTTTCGAAAACCTTCCACGTTAATCAAACGTAACGCTCCCAACCCGATTGCCAAAACAGAAAAACTGGCAAAAAAAATATAAAAAAATAAACTTCCTGGGGTGAAGAGTGTGGTCGATATGTAATGGAAAGTGCTCATTCTACATTATGTACCCCACAATTTTTCTCGGGTCAACTCGCCTCCAGCTCGAGGGGAGGTGACGCGAAAAAATATGCGGGGCAGCATGATTTGACCCGCATCAGGTTGCTTGTAACCCTTATGTAACGTTTATGGTGTTCATTTTAAATAGGGTTGGTCACGAATAAGGCAAATATAGTGATAAATCACAATTTTGTTACACCATAGAAAATTTAAAAGATACCACCCCACCCCCTCCGACGGGTGCGTCTGATTTGGTTTAAAAATGCCTTAGAGTAAATTATTTTTGAGGTCTAACTTGATAATTGAAATAATCGGTTACAAATCCACTAGGAAATAATTCGATTTTTTGGGGGGTTTGAAGAAAAGTACAAAATAAAATCAGGTGTTGAAAAGCTCTTTTTTCTCACCCAAAATGTATCTTATGGCCCCGAATGAACGAACCCATCTAGCAGGTGAGAGGGAAAGAGAGATAGAGAGAGAGAGAGGGTGGGCCGAATAGCAATTTTATTAAATCTATTCGGAAATGTTTACCTATCGTCGCCTGGGTACTAGAATATAGGACATTCTAACACTCAGACGACGCTATATTGTCATTTAAGAATTGAATGCAATTTTTATAATCGTTAATGGAGTATGAACATGTGGGAATGGGTACACATTATGTATGAATCCCGAACCATTCCCACACGTTCATACTCCAATAAAGATTATAAAAATTGCATTCAATTCTTATAATTACATTCCGTAACTGTTTAAACTACTTTTAACCAAACAACAAAGCAGAAAGACGAAATAAAAAATGTATGAACGAACGAGGCGAAAAACCACCCTCACACAAAAGACAAAGCGCACAACTCTGAGTTGAGCACTGGTTTTCGGCATTGACCCAAATTTGTCAAATTGCCGTCTTTCGCAACGAAAACAATTTATTTAACATATCAGTAAACTATAATCACTGATCACTGCGAGAGGCGCTAAAAGTTATAAACCCGCCCAAACACCGCCCGAATTACAGTTTGTCAACTGCGCTCTACCGTAAATGCGGGTCAAAGTTCGACCAAATGCATTCATTGGAAAATGAATTACATTTGGTCATGACGTTTTCATCCAGCTGACCAATGGGAATTGAGTATTTGGACTCAAAACGTATAACTACATTAACAATGTCATTATTATAACATGAACAATGTGTCTTTTCTTTTTTCTATTTTTGGAGGGTTGCCAATTCAACGAGTAGGTATTTGGGATGAGAAGTCTTTGACTGGTGCATAAAGTTGACAGGAATCATATGCATTTGCTATGAAATTTACAAAAAGCTACTTTTGTGTCGGACAAATGTATTCCCTAGTCTGCAACCTCATGGTAGTAGGTTGAAAACAATATTTGTTCTTCACTTAACATTCCGTGAGATATCATTTTTGTGCGATAAAACCCCATTTGATACTGCAGCACGCTAGTACTCTGAGCATTTTAACCGAAATTTATTTCCGCTTTTCACCTCAACAATGTAGAATCTCTCACCAGCCGGAAAAGAAATATATAATTTCGAGATGTCATTCTCGTTTGTTTGTCTTGATTTGGTAATCTTTTATGAAATATTGACACAATTGTGTGTAAGTGCCATCCCTAAAGTATATCGTCATGAAAATCGATTTTAGATAAAGTTATCTCCCTCGAAATTATTAGACGCGCGAGGATGGTGCAATTGGTAAGCAAGTAATTGTAAAAAACACCTTTGTCCTTTGACGTCAGTAAAAGATGAAGCCAAGTGCCCTTGAGTTACTTTTAAAGAATGAAAACAACAGACAGCTCCCGGGGCTGTCTGTTGTTTCCGTTTATTAAAAGAAGCAAGGGGAGACTTGGCTTTTTGTGGCAAGCTAACTGGAAGAAACGTGTTCGTCATTAAGAACATCTATCAGTTTCACATCTCTAAACACTAAGTGTCCACTTTGGCTCTTTGTTTGGTGGATGTGTTTGTACAGTAATTTGAAACTTTTTATTCTTTTCGAAAAAAATTAGCAAATCTCATCTTCTAGGCATTTAAATTAATGGAAAGGACAGTGTCTGTATTATATGTCACGATGCGGCGCTATAGATATAATGAACAGCAAACAAATAAAGTTACAGAACATCAAAAGATGCTGAAAACGCCGTTTTCTTATTTTTAACCCTTTACCTAACCTGCAAAGCAGACGACACTTGCAAAAATAATTCTTGAATAACTAATTTTTTTTATCTCAAAAACATAGGTTATGACCCCTCGTTGGAACGAGCTCGACGAGCTCGTTCCAACGAGAGGTCATAACCTATGTTTTTGAGACAAAAAATGAAAAAAATAATGAAAATTAATTAGCGATTTTTGAGAATAGCGCTGGCCTGTTTTGGCCGTTACGTTAGGTAAAGGGTTAAACGGGTTTCAACAGAGAATAGTCAAACGTTCAAATCGATTGGGAAGAAATTGTAAAAAGCCACTTTTTCTATTTTTATACTACTCTACAGGAAAATGCCTGAAGTTTGTGAAATGATGCACGCGTCGGTGAATCAAATTCTCTGATATAATAATTCTTTGGCTTTCCGCTGATTTGCCTCGGTCCTTTAACTAGGAAGCCGTCAACATCAACCCCGTGACCCGCCAAGTTGATACTTTCTCACTATCCCTTCTAATGTCCAAGCATTCTAACACAAACTGTTTATTATTTCCCTCATTTGCTCCAGCTCAGTCTTCCCAAATATGATTTTGAATCTTTCCGTCATATCATCTCTCGTCCACTCATCTCATCTATCTTGCTTTTATCCCATTCTTCCATTAGTTTTTCAAGGAATCATATTCTTCGAGACACATATTTAGGGCATTCTAAAATACAACGTTCCAGGGTCTACGCTAACCCTAAGCTGCACATTTGACACCCCTTTTCATCGTCTTTCCCGATTTTTCCCCCAACTCGAGTGACTTTGATTTCACAGCTAAGACCCTCGAACGATCCATCGAGGTACTCCTCAAACGATGGCTTATCTTTTTGTGTATAACTTGCCCAAAGAGCTATTGGCCCTAACATCAGTTACCCAGTTTCTGCTGAAATCATCGAGAACCTTTAGTTTAAACATATTTTATTTGCCATAAACTTGTAAAAAGGATTGGAGTACAAGTTACACAACTTATGTTCACTCCTCTCTATAGTCACAATAGAATAGAAAAACTATACATAAAATGGGGCTATGAGATGTTCAAATCGATTTATAAATGAATAGAGATTTACACTATTTACATAAGAAATATATGTTGTTGAAACAGGTAGCCTAATAGTACTGTCTGGACATAAAATACATAGGGCTGGACATTGACACAATTGGCTTTCTCTGCGAAAGGCCTTGGATGGGTAGTTCTAACATAAGTGCCTTGGGCCACTTATGAGACATTGCGTCTTGTACAGGAGAGAGGCGAGACTGGGAATGTATCAACTCAGTTGAAGCGGTCAATAGCTAGAATGAACGCTTGGGTTCTCAAAAAGATATATTCGTTTTGTTTTGTTGTCAGTGTGGGTTTGCCATAGAGGAGGTCGGTGTCGGATGATATATCAAAATCCATAAGCGAATAGATTAGTGTTTTCCTGGGCTCAGAGTATCGAGCACAGACCAGAAAATAGTGATGAGCATTTTCACAAGGATTACCACACACACTTTGGTGAGTTCGAAATATAGTTTTGGAATTTGTCATTGTTCAAGTCACTGCAGTTATTACGCAATTTTGAGTGTAAGATGTTTGCCTTTCTTTTACCCACACGGAAGTGAAGAAGAGGATTTGGAATGTAGTTCAATTGGGCATAGGTTTGTTTGAGCTCCGTTAGTGTTGCGGCACCGGTGAGTACATCAGGTAAGTTGTTCCAGCTTTTTGTGGTGACGGGAAAAATGATTTTTTGAAACGCTCCGTTCTGCCGGATAATACGTGAGTATGTTGGGGTTGCGAAGATTGTACATTGAGATATCATGAGTTCGGGGGGGGGGGGGGGGGTTCGTTGTTGATAATTTCGAAAAAAACATAATATTTGCGCTTTTCACGTCGCTTCGACAGGGAGTTCAGTCAGAAGTTGATCTTCCGAGATAGAACGCGTTGAACCAGTGATAATACGCGCGGTGTCAAGCTGCAGTCTGTCTGTCAAGATTTTGAGTCAAATATTCGGGTGCACAGTCCCAAACTATCTCACCGTAATCGAGAAGTGGTTGATTAAAAATAAGATAGATTTGTTCCAAGGTTTTCCTATTCAAATTGAATTTGAGTTTGCGAAGGAAAGAAAGATGGGCGTTGACTTTCGTGCATATTTAAGTTATTTGAGAGTCCCAAGTTAGATTAGATTGGAGAATTAGTCCCCGGTGCTTGTGATCTTCAGTGAATGAGACCGGACTACTATCGAAGATAAAGTTAGGATAATTCGTTTCGTCTTTATTGCCACAGTGGAATGGGATTGCTTTTGTTTTAGCAGAGGTAAATAAGACAAGCCATTGACAGATATCTTCGTTTTGAGACAAGACCATGTATTAATTTTTTCAAGATTTCGGTTGAGGAATGCGGTGAGATTGTCACGATTCTTGTTGTTATCAGTCACACAGGTATCATCGGCACACAGTCTAGCAAAGGCATCGATGATATCAGCAATGTTATTAATATAGGTTAGGAAGAGAAACGGGTCGAGAACAGAGCCTTGTGGCACCCCAGCTTGTATGAGTTTATAATCAGAAAAGGTAGTTTGGACAAGAACCCTTTGCTTTCTATCATGCAAGAAGTCGGTTATCAATTCAATCAAGGTTCCAGTGATGCTATATTGGCGAAGTTTAAAAACTAGGCTTTTATGCCAAACTCTCTCAAACGCTTTTGAGATGCCGCAGAATATTGCGCAGGTCTGAAACTGTTTATCAATAGAAAGGCAAATGGAATGGTATAGGTCTAATAACTCGAAAGTTGTGCAGTGACTTGGAAGAAAGCCTGATTGAAATTCATACAATAAATCGTTTTTTGGAAATGCCGAAATAGATACTTCAGAACTATTTTTTTTTTAATTTGGCTAGAGTCGGTAATAATGAAATAGGCCTATAGTTCGTCACTTCCTATGGGTTTTCTTTCTCAAATATTGGGATACCATCTGCCTTCTTTCATTCAAAGGGGTATTTATGTAAATCTAGAAATTTGCGGAAGAGGATGCTCAGTGGGAGAGCGACCGAATTTACAGTTTCCTTAAGCATTCTGGAACTAATTCCGTCATGTCCATTGGCTTTGTTACCTTTTTAGGGACTTGATTATTGAAATGATGTCATCTGAAAAAAAAAATATGTTCAGGAGACTACGAGTACATTTAGGGTTAAATTCAGGAAGAGTATGGTTGCGGTCATCGACAGTTCCATTGCTATAAAGGTTTCATTATGTAAGTCTGCCTTATCTGCTTCAGTGAAGGCAATGCCAGTAGTGGAGTCTGTGTATCGGGTAAGTGGTGGGATTGATTTGGATGAATGATTGCCAAGCACATGCTTGACGATGTGCCAGAATTGTTTGGGAGATAAACAGTCATTTATTTTATCTTGCATTTTTGATTCGAACTGGGCTTTAGCGTGTTTTTTTTTGGTTACGACAGTGTTTAAATGTTATCCATTCAGCATCGATCACGGCTCTATGGCTTTATTCATGAGTTTATCACGTCGACGTATTTCTGTACGTAGTTCCGACGTGAACCAGTATTTATCCTTTGGACGTACAAGTATTTTCGACTGAGGTGGCATTTGTCAATGATTTCTAGATAGATGTTTACAAAATTGTTTGGTATAAGATCTGTGTCATCTGATTCTAAGACTGTGTTCCAATCCACCTGGACTAGGAGAAAGTTAGCTAAAATAAAATTAGCGTGGTAGTAGTTCCGGACTGAGCGATAAAAGGACTTGTGTGATTTAGTGGCAAAGGCCACGTGGGTATACACAACGAGGTGGTCAGACATTTCAAGATCAATAGTATCGGATTCGGTGGTTCGAAAAGAATCGGTTATGAGAATGGGGTCAAGTAACGTTTCAGAGTGCGATGTAATACGTGTTGGTTTTATTATAACATTTGTAAGATTGAAATGATTCAGTATATTGTTCAATTTAGATTGGCTCTTTTGTAACTCAGAGTTGAAATCATCGCAGAGAATAAGTGATGGGTTTATATACAGATCTTCATCAATTGAGTTATCAAAGAGATCCCAGTACTTGGGATCGCATATTGAGGAGATTAGTAGAATACTCCCAGAAGATAGTGAAATGATTTCGTACAGTTAAAACTAGAAGTCCTGTCACGAAATACGCGTTTATCTAGGCTTAATTGCGCGTATGAATTGCGCAGAATTGGCATATTACATGGCATCCAAAGCCTGGCAGGTTCTCCTGGTAACTCATAGCAAACACAGGCAATGTTTGGGCTAATGGACCTCCGGGTTACCCGGAGGTCGATTGGCTAAAACATTGCTTGTGCACAGGCGATATGTACATAATTTCATAGCCTTACTATGGTCATAACGCGTAGATTAACGCGCAGATCAACGTGCTATTTGTGCGCATTTAATGGCAGGACTTCTAGTTTTAACTGTAGTAATTTCGAACCACATGATAAAATTGTCGAATTCCAGATTAGTTAAACGTTAAAATATCAACAATCCGTGATAGTTTAAAACTTAAACTACGAACATTGTAATGGAAGATTGATAGAGTGCATTGTTTATCGTAAGTAGAATCATTTGGACCTGGGCTGGATTCCATATGACCGGCAACAATAAGTAGGGCGGGTAAAATAATAAGACTTACGTCAATGTTACTCCTGATAATAGCCAAATCATAACGGATAACATAGCAAAATTCACACAGTTGCTGTGTGAATTTTCTTTTTGTACTATAAGCGCTCCAACATCCGGCACTGAAGACCCCAGTTGTGGTTCTATATTGCATTAATGTTATCGCCATTTTGCAGATTCATTTTAAGAAAGGTGGTAAAAAGGTCATCAGAGTCGGATGATGGAAAACTTGTTTTTTGGATAGTGGTAATATCAGTGCATTGACACAGATAATTTATTGTGATTGTTTTTACTGGTCTGTGTACTAAACTTTTTGAGGTGTAAGGGAAGTAGATGTCGTGATCGGGAGATGTCACATGTGGCAATGTAAAGTGGATCTTTTTGTGGTTACCTATTTCAACAACATATTTACAAAAGATAGAACATTGCTCGGGCAAAATATAAAAAAAACTTGAAAGCAATGCAAATAACAATAGTGCAAGAGAGTAAATATGGCGTTACGGTGGGTTAGGTAGTTTGGGATGGCCGCAGAGTATATTGTGTGCCTGGATTGGTGTGAAATGAGTGGGTGTAGCTATACTTAGTCGAATGGAATAAGTTGAATATCGACAGGGGTTTCTGTCGTGCGGAGGTTGAGGATACAGCAAGGAGTGGGATCCCACAAACACATAACAACAGAGACAATAAATGTTTGTAAATTCGGAACTGATAAACCAGGGATCTACATCGTGAATACCATTTTATAACATGATTACCTATTCTACTATATATCAAAAGCCTATGACATAAATTTTAGCTTTATAAACCAACCGTGGTGAACACGCCAGCAATGGGATTTTAAGAGTTAAAATTTACACCTACAGTGGAACTACATCCAAGTTGACCTTGGGTGACGTCGACTTGAAAGCGAACTTGTCTAAATTTATCACACTTCGCGAGGAAATGAAAGTTGCAATCATTTATTACGTTTTTAAATGGGTTTACCTCATAAGATACCAAAAGTTAAGAACCATGCATTGTCTCATGTTAATAAAGCATCCATAACTCGAAATAGTATGTTATTATGTTATTGTTATTTCATTTTGGTTCGGCGATAAAATTGACCGCGGAAGTACCACCCACCGATGTTCATGTAAACAAAAACATATTCGCACGTTTGTACGGCTGCTGCTCAGTAAAATCGAGGAAAAATAATAGCGACTCTTAATAAAGTGACGATCATGGTATAAATAAAATACACTCGCAATAGCTTGATGTACCAATGTTCACCACTCGTGGCTCGCGGTTAACACCACTTCATCACTCGTAGTGAATATTTGGTACACCAAGCTACTATGGGTATATTCTATATGTTTACTATGGTAGTTACCATAACAATCGTGTTCTCGTTTTGTGTCAACATCGGCGTTGCCAAAATGTAATGCTTGAGAAAATGTCAGTATATATAATGCCACAATATTATAAGTTACAGGGCGTTTAGTTGGCAGATACAGTGTCACATACGGCGAAGAGAAAACAATATTTGGTGAGGCGAGCCTCACCAAATATTGTTTTCTCTTCGCCGTATGTGACTCTGTATCTGCCAACTAGACGCCCTGTAACGTATTTATTATGCACGGCATGCTAAAGTGTCATTGGGGAAGTTAACGAATAGTTAAATGATGCGCACTTCCAGAAAAATGTAAACAAAGCAGGCGATGTTTATATACGCAACAAGGGGAGTAATTTTGCTTCCGCATTCTAATAAATCACTCGTGACTTGTTCTATAACCGCCGATGTTTTGGGCTGGTTTTGGCGTTTTATTATCATTATAACAGTTTCATTCAATCGAATGCAATGTTTATACGACGGGGTTATTTTATACCGTGGGTCTTCTGTACGACTGCGCTGCAGCATGTACGTACGTGTAAATTAAAAGCTGAGGCGTGTGGATACAGTGATAAAACAAAAGGGCTGACGGGCACCTAATATTGAATTTATATTGGGTGCTTTTCAGCCATCCTGAACCTAATATTGCCGAGTCTATGTCTCTTAGTAACTTCATTTGATTGGATAAACAAATTTACTAGCAGAATAAAAAAAATTACTGGGGTTGCACTTCGCACTTGGGTTGAACTAGATCTCATATAATCAGCGTGTCGCAGTTGCTGACTGTGTTCTCGAGTCCAAACCGGGACGTTGCTGCCAAGCAGCAGCCACGCCACGTTTTGGAACTAACCCAACTAAGAGTTAATCAACAATTCAATTAATGGAGAACCTTTCCCACCATTCCCCTGATAAAACTGTTACTCTTCTTCACTCCCCCTTCTAGATTTCCAGTCTCAGTGGAATAATTTTCCGTTAACCCCCTAACCTTCCTTGTCCATCCTTTTGGGAATTCGCTAACACTTTGATATTTAAATTTTTATATGAAATGTCCACACCCTTAATGTTAAATTTACTGACAACTTTAGGAGAGGTAACTTTGCCTATAAATCTCTTCCAATGACGAAAATTATCAGACATGCGCGATATGATTGAGTAAATGTACCTCTTTTTGATTACAGAACTGCAACTCGAAGTCGTTGTACTCTTTTTTGTTTCGAGCTTTCGGTTTCAGAACTGCGTACACTCGTATGAAAGAGCTCATTGAACACTTCCAAAGGTATCAGTAAATTATGATTATCATAGAAGTAAGATGTTGGGTATATAATATATCCTCGCATATTTACCCCCTTAACAGCCATTTCGACAAAAGGTTCGAGATCCCATTTGCACGTGCTCCAAGATTTTTAAAAAGTTAGCGTACCAAACATTATTTTGCAACAGGACGAATACACTCACCGGGGGTGGGGGAGCGGTGGCGTTGCGGTAGCCGGTTCTCGTAAGATCACCGAGGTTAAGCAACGTCGAGCCCGGTTAGTCCTCGGATTGGTGATCGCCTGAGCGATCGATTCGGACTCCCGCGTTGTGTCCTTGGGCAAGGCACTTAACCCCGATTGTCCACATGGGGGCACAATGACTCCGTGTACTAAGGCGTACTGCACGTCGATGGTGTGCATGTCTTCAACCAATCTAACCCTGTCTGTGCTGCAGTACAGAGTTACGATGTTGGGGAGCTGGCGGCTGCTCGTCGTTGCTCGGTGGTTCTCTCCGGGTACTCCGGCTTCCTCCGCCCGTAAAACTGTCGCGGTCATGATTAGCCATTGTGCATAAGTATGTGACCTTAAACACCAATAAATAATAAATAATAATAATACACCCATCACGTTTGTACCAACATTCATACCGCCGTTAACCTTTAACCTAACGCAACGACTGCATCCGCCTGCTCCATTTACAAATTCAACAGTTGAAAACTATTTTTCTTAAATCAACAAAACAATATTGTGTGAACCCTCCCTGAAACCCTTACTGGAACGTGCTCGTCGCGCTGGTTCCAGTTAACGGTCACATGATTATTTTTTTTATGAAATTGTGGGCGAAAGTTGAAAAAAAAATAATAAAAATAATAACTTTTGATGGAGAATGCGTTCTGTAATGGGTATAACGAGAAGTTTGTAGGGTGGTATGAAAATATGATCGACATGAGGCGCATCTACACGAAATGAGAAGGGGGTACTATTGTTGTATTTCAGAGCGCGAATAGAACAATACATTTTCCCGCTTCTCCTTTACATACGTTCCAAGTGGATGCGAATGCGGATTTTAGGTTTTATTAGTCCCAAGCATATTTCGACACGTGTGTAGTATCATTTGGAGACTGCGCCTGAAATGGCAGAGAATGTGATTGATTTATTTTCTTCCGATATGTGACTGCCGCGTTTAAAATTCATACAATTTACCACGACCATCCCCATTCCCATCCGATTAAGCAACAGGTAATTCATTTCAATTCTTCTAATTTAATTTATAGAACTTGATTACCTTGTTTATTTATTCGTTTTCTAAAACTGTGCATAGCACTTCATACAGATGAACAATCATATCCCACAATTATGCCCGGTAAAGCGACAGATCGTCCATTTCATTTCTATTATTCGTTTTATAGTACCTTGCCTAGGTATTCATTTTCTCAAATTGTGGAGAATAAATGTATAAATCCAACTTGTCTATTAACCCTTTCACCACCACGCCCACTTTATCCATATATGGAGGGCCTCTATATACGCCAAATGTGAGAATTTTTAATAAAATATTTCTGACATACTTGAAACTCTATCATCTGACTAATTGTTGAAAATACTGACGAATGTAGTATTGCTCAGTATCAAACTGAATTGGAATTCAACGACTTTTCCTCTCACCTGTAGCAACTACTGTTCAACCCTTTGAACCACAGTGGAATCTTCCAAGTCAGTTCAAGGGCAACAATTGGAAGAGTCTATATTCATCAGTTAGGGGTGGCGCAGTTAATACTTTCAACGTACAGCCTCGAGTCTACCACACACATTCACTTAGAAACCATCCTAATTAACGAAATTATGACATCTCATGTTCCAGGGCCAGTAAAGCGACCTCTCGTGTTTAAATGGTTAATTGCACTGTGAAGCAAGCTCGCACGATTTCGACAGATGAGCGGAGAAAAAGCAAAAATAATCGCCTCATCGAAAAAATATTATACCCAATTAAAAGGCTATTGGCACAGCAGGGGCATCTGGTATGGAATTTGATCTCGATACACCACGTTAGCGTGGCAAGCCTGGAAATAAGCAGAAATCAGTGAAAACAATCCTTTCTCAGGCCAAAGGGGAGATATTCGCAGAAGCTACATCCCGCCGGTTTAATCCCGATTGTCTCACTTTAAGATTTCAGTTGATGTCCCGACTCTCCCACTCTTGGGTTTGAAAAATAGTTATAGTTTTTATCATAATTTGAACACAACTCACCGCTGCTTATCGATCACGAAAAAAAATAACTATCAGTATTTTTATGAGTGTTTTCTTTTCGTGATTAGCAATTGCGATAGTGTATCTGGAAGGCTGGCGCAGAAAAAAAATACGAACCGCACATCCAAACATTTTCCATTTAATTGACTACCTTAAAGAAATCCAGGCCTACAATGAAGTCACGCACGCAAATGCAGCTTAGTGCAGGTGGACCCCCTCCAGCAAAGAGGAGGAGATAAAGAAACATTCATGGTAGTCTACAGGCCCTGAAACAGAGCTTCCCCTAAGTTCTAATGTGTTTTATGTGCCTACTGGCACATAGAACACGTTGGAACTCTGGAGACGAGTGGTTGTTGAATGGCGAATCAAACATTACAGAATATGCACCTGCTTTCAACATGTACTTAAATTTAATAATAAGTCACTGTTTCGATGTACAAAAATATGATCAGTGTTTTGATAAACAAAAATATCTAGCATAGTTTATCGATGCTGAATAACAATTCCCAACATCTTGTTCTGTTCACCAATGAAACAGCGAAATACGTGAAACAAACTATAAGAGAAAATGTTTGATCTAGCCGCTAGAAAATTAATTAACAAAATCCCGACTGTCCCACTCTCTTTACCTCCTAAAACTAGAAAGTGGGACAATTGGGATGACACCATCCCGCCATTATCCGCTGTATCCATTATTGCTCGCGACTTAGTTGAGGAAGAATCAAAAAGCAAACATCAAAATCGCCGCATGAAAACAGTTTATATGATTCTCCTCTGCGATCAAATACACAGATTTATTGACATAGGAATCAGATATGTTTGAATGTGAAGACGAGATATTAGGAGGGTACTTTATTTGCCCTTGTATCAATACGTTCAAGTCAATTAATTAATGACTATCATTCAATCATTTTTTTGGAATGGGTATTTACCAATATAATACAGCCGGCCACTCCGAACAATTTAATTACCTTCTGGGCAAGAACGCGCGATGCATATATTGAGGAATCCTTGAGTAATCCGTCTAGAGACAAGACCGGTGTGACAGGAATGGAAGTCCGTAGGAAAATTAGTCCCTCTGGACTATTATTCCGCGGAATTATAGTCCTAGGTCTAACATTTCTAGGAATAGTAGTCCGCCGGACTACTATTCCTAGAAATGTTAGACCTAGGACTATAATTCCGCGAAATAATAGTCCAGAGGGACTAACGTTCCTACGGACTTCCATTCCTTTTACACCGGCATCGCTGAGAGTATTATGGTAATGTGTAGCAAAATGATGTACTAATAACGTAAAGGTTCAGACAAGTATTATGGCATTCCTATTCTTCCACCGACTTTTACTCTCAGCAGATCAACGATTCAACCAATTTCAACGCTTTTCCCATCATGAATAACAATCGACACTTGAAAAACATGTTGAATGACTAAAAACTTGCTTTTTTGCATCACTCAAAGCTTATGATCTCTAACTGGAACGAGAGTATTCCAATGAGGGGTCATAAGTCATGTTTTTTAAACAAAAAAAAATGATAAAATTTGTATGGCGTTTTTTGGGTAAAGCCAAAGAATAGGGTGCTATGAAATTTATTTAAAAATTACCTGTCCTCGTTTTTTTTTTTATTTTTCACTACACTTTATCATATTTTCAATAAATTTAGTGACAGAAATTGAATTTAACCCATTGTGTCACTTTCATATTCATATTTCGTCGCTATATGACAGTGGTACAGATTGTCCTATTGTATGTGCTCTGATTGCACTACAAAGCGTTATCTGCTGTTAGAAAAATGGTAAAATTTGTGAGAATCATTAGGGTCAGTATCGTAAATCATTAGGGCATGTATAGTAGCTGTAAATGTTAGCACGCTACTGCTTACCAATATTGTACTAGCTCTAAACCATTAACCCTTTACCTACCTGAAAAGCAGATGACACTTGCAAAAATAATTCTTGAATAACTAATTTTTTTCATTTTTTGTCTCAAAAACATATGTTATGACCCCTCGTTGGAACGAGCTCGACGAGCTCGTTCCAACGAGGGGTCATAACCTATGTTTTTGAGACACAAAAATAAAAAAAATAATGAAAATTAATTGGCAATTTTTGAGAATAGCGCTGGCCGTTTTTGTCCGTTACGTTGGGTAAAGGGTTAAGGCTGCCTACCATGTTAGACAACTTCAAGATGCTTCTCACTATATTAAGTTTATGGAACGAAAAGGGTTAAAATAACTAATTAATATCATATTTTTGGACCTGAAACAAATACATAAAAATCGTATTCATCCTTCACCTATCCTATCGCAACGGCTGTAAGGGATCAGCCATGACTAGATATATTTATCATTCGAAATGACAGTCGATCAAATTGTCTGCGCTTTAATTTGCTAAATCTGTCAACGAGTTTAGGATTACAGGTAAGGGATGACACCACACCACCAAGTTCGATCATTAAAGATGTGGCCGTTCTTTTCTGGAAAGCAAATAGACCTCCACACTTACACATACTGACGTCGCCATAAAGCAAGACCCACACATCGGCAGTCGTCGGTCTGAATATAAATTATGTCTTCTTTGTATTCAATTTAACACGAAGCAGGGAGAAAAGACAACATTAACGCTCATAGTCCTAAGCCAATCCAAAGGCCTAAATAGTTATATACACGTGGGTCCATGAAATTGACGAATCAAAATAGCAATTTACGAGGCAGTATAACCGCCCTGTTAGTATGTTACCGAGCTTCAAGCTCAACACCATATTAAGTGGGCGATTATAACGCCAAGTAAAATGTTTAAGTTGTCCTTAACTAAACAGACAATAACTATTTGCGATTCTAAACTAGCAATACGTTGTATTTAGCGACATACACTAATCGGAATTTAAGTAGGTGTGCATACCTGGTCAAGCCACACATTGGTTGTCAGCACTTGGTTTTTCTCGTCCTGTAAAACAACAAAAGCAAGAAGTATTTCGTTTAATGAAACGTATCTCTGACTCCTTATATAATATTCGAAAGAAACCCATAATCGAGATTTGAGCAACCAATTGAACTAGATATCGGGTAACGTAAATGATGCAATTTCTCTCATACTTCCAGTTTTCAAGTCTCTTGACTACATCAAGTCGCCATCTGTAATGTTAACCCTTTATCCAACGTAACGGTCAAAACAGGCAAGCGCTATTCACAGAAATCGTCAATTAATTTTCAATATTTTTTTCATTTTTTGTCTCAAAAACATAGGTTATGACCCCTCTTGGGAACGAGCTCGTCGAGCTCGTTCCAAAGAGGGGTTATAACCTATATTGTTGAGACAAAAAATGAAACAAAATAGTTATTTAAAAATTTTGTTTGTAAGTGTCGTCTGCTTTCATGTTAGGTAAAGGGGTAAAGCATTGCAGGTGGAGTATTGATGCACTAAAGTGGCGACTTGTAAGTGCTGCTACTTGAACCGACATGTTTAACAGAATAACCTTATATTGCATATTGAACAGACTGTCACATTCCTCATTAGACGGTTTGAATAATTTATTATGCGGAAGCACTGTCAATTTGATGAAAAGAAATTACGAAGTAAGCAATAGTTTCAATATTTTATTTCCTAAATACGTCAATACTTTCTACCTTTCGTAACTCATCAATAGTTTATGTTCCCCAAATGGAACGAGATTGACGGGTTCTTTTAAATGGAGAGGCATGCGGTCCGGTTCGGAAAACAATACTGATGTAGCGATAAATGGATAGATCAAATGGGGATTCATTCAGTCGGTTCATTAGTTGAAAGGCAGCTGGAAGCAAAGACATGTACAAAAGTGGGCCATGCAGTGCACTTAGCTTTAATACCTCGTTGCATGTTACGTAACTACTTAATCAAAATATCACCCTTGTCAACGCAAGCATCAGCCTATTATATTTGCTATTAAGACCAATGGACCTTCCCAACGAGCTACACAATATAAATACAGATTTTACGGAAGAACAGACCAAAGGAACCTCCGACTACAGACACCGGCGGGGCTGCGGATTTGGGTCCTGGTGGCTTTCCTACTCATTCGCTAATCCTCATGTATGGCTGCTGGGCGATGAGGAGTACTTTTGTACTGATAAAGGGGTCGTAATGGGTTAAGTTACCCCACCATCTTTCGGCGCACAAACATATTCGGTTTGCTTGTTTACAAGTATCAATGTTTGTCTAAACTTACTAATTAAATATGTACCCCGGTAATCTTTGTCGTTTTTTAAAGATCACTGTGGAATTTCGAAATTTGCTAGAACCTCCTGCAAGGCAGCTGCAAATTTCCCTTAATATCATCTTGTGTCGCAACTCAAATTTGCTCCATTAACTGTTCTCGAAAGGCCAAATCATGAAGAACTTTCCAGTTTCGCAACGGAGGTTTATTCACAACAAGGCTGACGGTATACATCGGAACTCTCTATCTAACGACTTGCCCACAACCCTTGCAAACAAATGCCCCGTGTAACTGAGAACTTCTACTTTTTACATCCAAAACATAGTATGACCATTTGAGGGGTTCGTTCCAATGAGGGAACATAAGCTAGATTTTAGGTGCAAAAATTGAAAAGCAACAATAAAATTTCAATGGTGATTCTTTTCAAAAGTGCTGACTGGATATGGTCATAACGCTGGATGAGGCGTTAACTCTCAACCTGCTGAGTATTTTGAAGATATTTTTCATCAAATCTTGTCATGGCTGCGATGACGCAGCCATGACTAGATTTGATGAAAAAATAATCAAAATATAACACGATAAATCACAGGTGAAAAAGTCTATGCAATTTATACGGGCAAATGTGATTAAATGTGCCCAGGTTATATTGATTTCAATGACAAGAGAAACCCTGTGCTGGGCAGGAATATCCACCAGCAGCATTCTGAGAGTTAAGACACCTTTATGAGATATCATGTCTTAATTTTAACTCTTTACTTCGCCGGACTTCAGGAAACCTTTTATAATATATTCAGGTGGCGAGAGAATGGGATGAGAATGTTCCCCAAACTACTATTCCAACTCGACGAATCCCAAAACGGATGAATATTGAAAAATCGGCATCCCAACAAGACAAATTCCAACAAGATGAAATCAATAAAAGTGACTGCATTGCATGCCTGCTGTGGGATAATGTTAAAAAAAATGTGTAAGCTTTGCGCTATTATGAGACAATATGTGTATAATAAATATGTTTATCAAAATGGTTTGGAGTTCGGCCACCCGACGGGTGGACATAACTTCACTTGCCAGACGTACTTGAGGAGCCGACCAATACACCATGAAATCGAACAAATTCTATCTGGGAAAATTAGAAATTGATTTTGAAAGAAATGTCAGGAAACCAATTTGTCGGTGTTCCGGCTAGCTTTGTGTGTTTAATGCAGTGCACTGCTTGTCAGTCTTATTATAAGTTTGCTCATTCATAAAAGACTATAGTGAGCATTGTGTCTATTTGTTAGAGCATTGTATGTTATGCCGGAAGGTCGATGGTTTGATCCTGACCCGCGCCATCTACGTTGTGTCCTTGAACATATAGAATAAATAGGTCCAAGGGCCGGTAATCAGATTTAAACCACGAGTAGAATAGGGGTTTTAATCACGAGGCACTGCCGAGTGGTTAATACCCTTATTCTACTAGTGGTTTAAATCTGATTATAGGCCCTAGTACCTATTTGTTTCATTTATACCATGTTCTTAATAAATAATTGACTTTGTAACTTAAAACGGAGAACAAAGATACTATCTATCGCAAATACGTGGGTTTGTTTTGTTACATCTGCGCCAGTGGGCAGTCCTTCGGGTAGCACGTAAGTGCTTGATTGACAGCTAGACCCATCGCCAAAGCTGATTGAATTTTCCTTTGCTTTTTCAGCCAAATTATTATTATCAATCCTTAAATTTTATTTTAAATATTTAATTGTAGGTATTCTAAACTTAATAAGTCATTGCACGCAGGTGATAGTACCGCGAAACGCCGTATGCTTGAATGAAACATCGCAAAGTGTGAATGTTTTTTGTAATGGAATTCCCATTGAAAACGTTTTAACCGCACTAGAAGTTTTATACAGGTAGTGGGGTTAAAAGCTAAAAATTAACATATTGGTTTTTCACAGGTAGTAACATAGGTGAGCTTGGTATAAAACACACTCGATCCCGATTATTGACGTGGAGGAACGCCGGGCTATGTACTATGGTGCCCTTGCTTCCAACCGCTGATAACTCTGTTTGTGTCTGCTTAGAAAGATGAAGAGTCTTATAGTTGCTCACCGCTGCTCCATGATTCTCTCTTGATAGTCTGGTATCCTCAAACCACACAGTTGTCCGACACGATATGACTCTGGCTATTGAAAGTGTCGTTAAAACCCAATAAACAACAAAACAAAAGCTTATATTCTGTTGGGCAATATCATTCTTACTTGTAACGCTTAAAGGGTTAACCCTTTACCCAACGTAACGGACAAAACCGGCCAGCGCTATTCTCAAAAATCGCCAATTAATTTTCATTATTTTTTCATTTTTTGTCTCAAAAACATAGGTTATGACCCCTCGTTGGAACGAGCTCATCGAGCTCGTTCCAACGAGGGGTCATAACCCTATGTTTTTGAAACAAAAAATGAAAAACAATAGTTATTCAAGAATTTTTTTGCAAGTATCGTCTGCTTTTCATGTTAGGTAAAGGGTTAAGAAAGTTATAATATTGTAACACGCTGCTATTATAGTGTGTCCGGGAATGACCTTCCTCCCGTTGTTCTTTTCTGTCATAAGCACCTGTAAGACGTCCAGGCTTACTCACATCAGCATTTTTATTGTCCGCAATGACAGGGATATTGATATAATTGATTTCCTGTCTAAATCAGCTCGACAAATACGTCTAAAAGACGTTTAGGGGTATTCACTTGTAAATATAACGAACTTGGTATCACTTTATTAATACATAAGACGCAGTTATTTTGAATTAGCCGTCTACAGCGATTGTTATTTCGGGAAAAATACATATGTTCGGTGTCTTTAGCACGTGTAGCAGAATAATTGTCGCTAATCACTATGTTGATGTTGACAACCAAGTTTAACAAACGAGAACATTCTAGACATAGATTCTGTTAACTGTTGACGGGAATTGTCAGTTTAAACACATTTCTGAATAAATTAGCGAAGGTGTTCCATTGTACGCCATTCCAGCCGTAAGTTATATCATAAGATAAAGCACCCGACAATACACTCTAAAATCAGTTGGGCTAAAAAGGTCCTTTCGAAAAAGACAGTTATCAGAAGCAGCGTTTACATATAGCAGACATGATTTCGTTTAAAAGCTGACTGAGATATAAGAATATGTCAGAGATCAATTGCATTTGGTCAATGAATTCGATCTTTGGCCAATTCAGTGTGTTTCTTCCACCTCAACCATTTTTCAACCTGTAGCCTTCAGATTGGGAAATGGTTCAGTTTAGGACATAGATCAAACCCTCATCAGATTGTGTTGTGCGTACCAACCAGAGAGGCAAGTGGGTATTCTTTCTGCTGCTAGTATACGATTATACTATGTTGCAATAAGACTAAAATCCTCGCTATGTGATTGGACGAGAGCTATTTTAGTTTCTCCTATGTTTTCAGCCCCAGTGACTTATGTTACCTTTTGACGCTAGCACGCGAAATATTTGGAATGACGTTGCTAGCTTCGTAAATATTTCATCAACGGAGTGATTTGCAAAACTCTTTATTTGTTTAGACTTTTTCACCTGTACATGCGTTGAAGTTCCGAATGGTGTGTTGTTTGAGTTACAAATCACGTTACAATTTGAACTGAGATGGAGTGACCTGGACCTTTGCCTGATTTGTTGTTTATTTTTCCAGTGAAGTCTATGGGTACGCGAGAGGTATATTTACTAAACTTGTTATCGCTAAAGGTTGCCTTGTTCATTTCACGATGTTGGTTTTGGACTATGGGTAGGGTCTCGATTGAACATAAATTACGAGCCGCAAATCTTGGACCATGTAACCGTTAATTCATCACAATAACTTATGCGCGAATCAGAACACAGCGTTGTTGTCATGAGTTATTTGACCATTCGAGGAAATACATTCACGTGGACTGAAAACAATGTCATTGTCAATGGATTCTCCGTTTCAGTTGAGCGTAACACGATTGATTACCGAGTGAGCAAAAAGTGCATATGAATCACTTAGCTTTACTGACTTAATTAGTATTGCTAAAAGCAGTGACCTCAACTTTGGTTTGGTACCGGGAATGTGAATTTCACTGCTCTGCGGCTTATGAGATTATGGCGATTATCAATTTCTTTGGAGACCAGCATCGCCGTTGGCGCTATGGTTTAATCTCACAAAAGCGAATTTCCCGATCACCGGTTCTGAAAATCAATCCTAATGCACGTGACATTCATAGACCAGAATCGGAAATCAAAGGTTGCGTAACGCAAGCTTTGATTCCCGGTTCTGTCCTATGAATTTCCCAGGTATCGAGACTGATATTCAGAAACCAGAACTGGAAAATTCCCAGTATCGTGACTGTCTTTCAAAAACGAGAACTGGGAAACTCCCCTTCCCGGGATTAAACCCAAACCTCAACTTATGTACAGACTGGAGATAGGCCTAAAACAGGGGTGTATCCTTTCGCCAATTCTTTTTGCATTGTTCATCAAAGGTGTAGGAGATGAACTTCTGCTTAGCGACGAGGGGGTTGCAGTTGGTGACTTGAAGATCCCAGGGCTATTTTTTGCAGACGATATGGTGCTAGTGTCAGAAAGCGAAGAGGGGTTAGAGAAGATGCTGGGAATTGTTGGGAAATATGGGTGCAAATGTAGACTCGAACTTAATGAAAGCAAGAGCAAAGTTATACCCGTGGGCCGCAAAGTGGACCCCACTGGAAGGTGGAGAGTGGGGGAGTTCTGCATTCCGGAAGGTAGCAGTAGACCTCTTAGTGTAGGAGAGACTAGTGACTATGAATACCTGGGGGTAAATTTAAACATCACAGGAAGAGGCATCTACCGAAACCACACAAATAAAATGATTCTGAAGGGGAAGCGAATCCTTAACCAAATGAAACTTATAGGGAGAAACAGTTTCAATAAGGTTTTCGTGGGGAAAACCATTTGGGAAATGGTGGGTCTGCCAAGTATAACATACGGTACGGAAATTGTACCCCTAAACCAGACAGCTGTTAAGTGCTTGGAAATCCTGCAGAACGATGCAGGCCGATGGATAACAGGCTCGAGTAATGCCGCAGCACGAGAAGCAATCAGGGGCGAGCTTGGGTGGATGAGGATCAAGGACAGGATAGACCTATTGAAACTCGGTTATCTTAATTATTTGGTAAATCTCCCCGATAGCCGGTGGTGTAAAGTAATGTTCCTGAGAACTTTCAACTCAAATATCAAGACGGGGTGGATGGTCCAAGTGAGGTAGCTAGTAGAAAATACTCAATGGAGATCTTGGACCTTGACGGTGGGGCAAACCAGGGCAAAAAGATCGTCAGAGAAAGGGTCATGGAGGATTGTAACCGTACTTGGCGAGAGGGGGTCAAATCAAAGAGATCTTTGGGTGGCCTGCGTGATAAAGAGAAGCCTGGTTTTGAAGAGTACCTTGATGGCACCTTTGGGGGGTCACTGTTGTTCAAGCTGAGGTCGCGGTCCCTGGAGCTGAGGGGAAAAATTGGGAAAAACAGTAAAAAGGAGTGCCAGATGTGTTACGTGGGCGTGGTGGAGACCCTGGAACACTTTCTTATAGAATGCCCAAAGTATCAGTCTAAAATAACAAGATTCACGGGGAGTATAATGGAGAAGTGGGATGGGAGAATGAAGGACATGTGGTTGGGGGCGACTCAAAGGAGAGGGTTAATATACTAATCGGAGAGATTGGGAAGAATGGGGCAAGGGATGTCATCAAGCAGTTCGTCTCCGAGTGTTGGGAGGAGAGAAGAAGCGCGGGAATAGGGAGGCAGTTGGTAGAACATGGGTAACCAAGGCCTTCTCATACGAGAACCGCGACAAATCAGCGGCCGGCCGAAGTGTTATTATTATTACTGAAGTATTTGATTACTTTGGTGGGAGAGTGCAGCTTCAAGAATCTCCGTTTTTTAATCTGCACGTCCATGGGTGTTGCTATCCTAAATACAGCATTGTAGTTAATCTGAACGTTTCTACTTGTTTGTTGTAATACAAAGTGTTTGTATTAGTGCCTCCGCCGTCTTCTCATTTTAACAGTCAATCGTTAAGACCTGAGAAACAAGTAAATGACATCTCTGTGGATCAACTTTTCATTTTTTTGTTTCGTACGATACTAGACCATGCTTTGCCTCCTCCAATTTCATTGAGATTGTTTGGGAGAAAAGATTACTCTTGTACCGAAAAATTCACTCGGTTCGCAAATCAATGTGTTTTGAAAGATAGAAGGCATTCTGTCGCAATTTCTGTCTCACCAATGTGAAACTATCCGTGGGCTTTAATAGACACATTTAGTATATTTCTACTTGCACTTAATATTTTAAACACATTCTCCAAAATGTGTTGACATTTTTTTTCAAGAAGATTTGTAGAGATAGTCCTTGAAATACAGCTGTTCATTTGAAGCTAAGTCATGTGTTCATATTTATTTGTTGGAGTAGTTTCCAATGCTATATACAACTATCGAAAACAAAACAATTTCCTCTCCGTGAGCAATGGACTCAAAGTACTTTCTTTTTCATTTCTTTTATAATTTAATAACATAAACACTCACTAAACAATTTGCACAGAAGAAGTCATGTCTCTATGATCTACACCCTTACAAATTCTCTTCAAAATTTCCTGGCCTTTCAGTTAGATGGTATAATACAGTCGTGGCGCGAACATATGCTCCTCAACTGAGGTTTTCTATTAAGTCCGTGCTTTATAAATGTTATGGAACTTTAGTTAACATCTTCTCAGAAGTACGCGTGTATAATTTCAGTGGTAAAAGAGTTTTTCGATCCTATCCTGTGTATTTAAACAGCCAAAAGCGCGGCAAAATAGCAGAACAATGAAGTAAGTTAAATGCTTCGAACCGCGATCAGATCGTCTCATAAAAAATTGAAAAACTCCGAAATTGCGGAGGGGAAACCGCGCGAGGATGCTTGCCGAGAGTAGGCAATCGGATATATCGTTCTAGCAGCATATACATTGGAGAAGCCGACTGACAGTAGTACAAGTTTCGAGAAACCGACTGATAGTCGTACAAGGTTTGAGATAGCATCAGAGAAGTATTAAGCTAGAACTGTTAACGCAGCATATTGCAGTCATATTAACTCATCATATTCCAGCAGTCTTGATTGAACTCACATTACTAGAAGCTATGTTTAATTAGCTAGATATCTGAATCTAAAGGAACTCTATCATGCTATACAAATGGCGCGCATTAATGGAACTGCGATTATCAAGGATATCCGGATTAAAGGAATTATAATACGTTACCGAACGGAATTTACTTCAGAACTGTGCTTACCACTGCAGATTTATCGTGGGAATTTACCTAAGTTAACTTCATAACGTCTCCCAGGATAAATACTGTGCATTTGGATTATATGTGAACGACGTGCATTCTCACGATGAAATTATTGGGACAATAAAAAAGGGGGGGGGGGGGGGGCTGCAAAATTCCATTGTACAATTAAAATACAATATATATACGTTATCCCAGCTCATGGGTTGTTTTGTTTGAACAATTTGAAGCCACGAGAAATGGCACCACACGCAACGGGTGAACAAAGCCAAAATTCAAGTGCCATTCATCGCAGGGTAGACTAATCGACAGTGTGCGGAGGATTTGAAGAGAGCTATGCCCCGGGTATATCGCCTTTTGCGTAAGACACCCACTGCCGTTGGTAAAGCCCTCCGATAGTTTGACATCGTCTACGTCTATGTACAAAGAACAGTAGAAAGTGGGAATACACTTAAAAACTTAATAGTGCACCGGACCAGGACAGAGGGACTTGCACCAAATGAGAGTAAAATAGAACATTTCACATCAATGAATAAAGCTCTTTTCAAAAGAGAGACGCAATCGAGATATCAGTTACATCTTTGCAGTACTGCCATTACAAACGAGGACAGAGACGTTGCGATCTGTTTGAAATTCTCTGTCCGTATTTCGGCCCACAACACTGTAGAATCTCACTTGTCGAAAACAAAATGCGAAAACGTAATATTTTTATCTATGAGATGTGGGAGCGCGGTGGCTCAGTGGTTAGGCAATTTGTCTTTAACCCTTTTACGGTCACGCCCTCTTTCTCCATATATGGAGGACCACTATATATTCCTGTATGCGAGGAAGTTTAATAACATTTATGACATCCTTGAGACTCTATTATCTGATTAATTGCTGGAAAGGGCTCTCTGAGCCCTTTCCAACAATTAATCAGTTGGTAAGTTTGATCTGCGCATACCAGAACGTATAGATAATCATCATAAAATAGGCGACAATAAACGCTTTCGGTAAGTGTTAAACTGGATAGTTCGATTCTCACCAGTGTGAACTATAGTGTGTCCTTGGGCAAGGTATTTAATCCCGATTACCCACGTGGAGGCACGGTGGCGCTCTTTACTAAAGCGTATTGCACGTCGATGGTGCAGTTGTCTTCAACCAACGCTAATCCTATTTGTGCGTCGAGCCCGGTAAGTCCTCGGATGGGTGATTGTCTGAACGATCGATTCGGACTCCCGCGTTGTGTCCTTGGGCAAGGCATTTAACCCCGATTGTCCATATGGGGGCACGATGACGTCGTGTACTAAGACGTACTGTACGTCGATGGTGCGCATGTCTTCAACCAATCTAACCCAGCCTGTGTTGCAGTACGGAGTTACGATGTTGGGGAGCTGGCAGCTGCTCGTCGTTGCTCGGTGGTTCTCTCCGGGTATTCCGGCTTCCTCCACCCGTAAAACTGTCACGGTCATGATAAGCCATTGTGCATAAGTATGTGACCTGAAACACCACTAAATAAATAAATCCTTTTTTGTGAGCAGTTACTACTTCGGTGAGCCTGACAGTACTATGTGGGTATTCCGGCTTCATCCAACCTTAAAACTGTCCGACATGAGGTGATCATGGCTGTCGAAAAAATCAGAAAAAAATCTATGGACCTATGTCAATTGATACAAACGTGTTGTGACCGAATCTCAATCTTTCTGAGAAAGAGACCACCTTTGATATCACAGCACTGTGTGTTGAAACGAAATTAATGGATAACGTCGCCTTCTTAGATCCAATAACTTGATATTTAGACACAAGGAAACGATTATTTCTGAGCCGTAAACACTCGTCAGTAAAATTTCAACACGATTGTTATTGGATTAACCCAATGAAATTGCTCGTGATAACTACATTTATCTTACAACAAGAACGTTTTCCACCCAATACAAGGGGAAACGTCTAGATATAATCCAAATCTGTAGTGGGGGCAGCAACCTCGCGTGCAATCATTCGATTCACAAGAAGAACGTTTTTAACCCTTTACCCAACGAATCGCCCGTATCCGCCCGCGTAATATGCAAATTCAGCAGGTGAAAAAATATTATTTTTCGAAACATTTCAACAAAACCATATCATGTGACCCCTCTTTGGAACGAGCTCGTTCCAAAGAGGGGTCCCATGATATGGTTTTATTGGAATTTTTTGAAAAAATTTAAAAAATGATATTTAAAATAATAAATTTTGAAATCGTCTGCGTTGGGTAAAGGGTTAACCTGTACTCATCGAAGACTGATTACACAAGCCCAAGCCTTCGTTTTAGATAACAGTAATTAAATAAGAACAATTAACCATGTCAACGAGATAAATTAGACCAGATCATTTATTGCCATGATGATATTTTTATATAGGCCTACCATGTGTTAAACCTGAAAAATAAAGCAAAGAAACACACAGCTGAAACACTACTATAAATGTCGGAGGTTATAGTACATATGGAACAATGAATGGGGATTACATCATACAGAACTTAATATCACGACGTCATTATTTTCATTCATAAAATATAAATTCATAAATGATTGCCAAAATATATGCATACAAGGGAAGAAAGGGGGAAATATTGTACGATAAATGTGTTATGACCACCACGTGGGTTTCCGTGATGGTGTATTGAAGTCTCGACCTCGCCTCTGGGTCATATGTCGATATATGCCCAGAGACGAGTTCTTGACTTCAATACACCATTTCGAAAACAGACGTGGTGGTAATGACCTATATGTGTGTGTGATCAAAAGTGATTAGAGCAATCTGTGTTACTGAGTCCAAAAATGAATTTTCCATGTGGTTTGCCAACATCCAAACTGAACTGTACTGCAGGGCTTATATTTCATCAAAATTTGGGAGAATCCATTTGGATTCTTGCGAAAATGGTTGCGAGAATCAATACCTGCTATGAGTGTCGCAGGATTCCATGAGGCCACCATGGCTGAACCCCTGTTGTATACTGATAACACATGTTAACCCTTTACCCAACACAGCTTTGTAATTTTTAAAACATAAACTGAATAAGATCATTTTTGGGGGAAAAATAAAAAAAATATTTACCAATAAAACCTTACAAATATGGAGTTCATTGGAAACAGCTCAGTGGGCTGGTTCCAATGACAGCCATATTTGTACAATTGTTGTGACAAAGTGTCAGGATATTTCAGGTCATGTTAGCCTTGTACTGGATAATTTTTTTTGCCGCTATGTAAGATGAAGGCCACTGAAGTGTTAAATTGATTCACGCGAATCCTAGCAGAGAATGTTTGCGTGAATCGTTTCTCGGATTCGCGTCGAAATATAATCCCTGTACTGGGCCCTTGGGTTAGCTTTGCGTGAATCGTTTCTCGGATTCGCGTCGAAATATAATCCCTGTACTGGGCCCTTGGGTTAGCCGGGACATCTCTCAATGTTTCACATATATGACAGTGCTGCACCAAAGTGTGTTTCTAGAGATAGGTAGGCGCCATGTCTTCATCCTGAATAACCATTGTGAGTTCCCGGATTGCAGACATGTTTGCACCATTATCAAAGGCTTAACATTTTTAGTGTTTTTTTTCTCAAGTCATTTTTGTAGTTTCAGTTTGTTGATGTTGCCGTTTTGAGAGGTTTTATTTTGTGCCAGTTGGTCAGCAAAGGAGCTCACCTCACGTGTTTCTTTCTATTCGATGGCATTCGTTGTTGAACGAAGTCTAGACAATATTAACATATTTTACAAGTGAAAAAATGCTAGAATTTAATAGTTCTGAAATATAGATAAATAGTTCAAGCATTGCAGTTGGCACACTTTTGATTTCATTTATTTCGTTTTTGATACCAACATGAACCTGAGAAAATTGTGATAGATAACGCATTACATGTTATTGACACAGTCGACCAGGATGGATTGCTTCACCAAGGACTGGAAAATATCGAAATAATAGTTCCGTTTCTCCAATACAGAGCGTATAATTCTCTTTTCAATTTGTCGGAGAATTTCATTTTCCAAACACTTGACAGTATATGAGGAAATTCAATTTGTTAAAGAATGTAACATTCCATTCGGTAAAGTGTTTTCGATTTTATTCCGCCTACCACATTGTTCTGCCACTAATGAAATTCAAATATGTGACTGCATTCTCGAGATGTTTAGAAAATTTACGAAATGAATTTCTTCAATAAAATAACGAGGAGGATTTATACATCGAACAATAACTTGGGGGCAACACCACCAATAATTTGTCTCTATTTGCAAGTCGCATTTAAAAAAAATTATATTCCAAATACTTTCGGTGAGCGTTATTTTTTTCCATTTTTTATGGATTTTTTATGCATATATCTTTGTACGTGCGAGTGTTTGCCTGGGGCCAATGCTATAACACTTTTACAGTTGTATTTTATAGAACTGTATTAATACCTATTAATATAACCCTTTACCTAACATGAAAAACAGACGACACTTGCAAAAAAAATTCTTGAATAGCTATTTTTTTTTCATTTTTTGTTTCAAAAACATAGGTTATGACCCCTCTTTGGAACGAGCTCGGCGAGCTCGTTCCAATGAGGGGTCATAACCTATGTTTTTGAGACAAAAAATGAAAAAATAATGAAAATTAATTTGCGATTTTTTAGAAAAGAGCTGGCCGGTTTTGGCCGTTACGTTGGGTAAAGGGATAACTGACTAAAATGAATTACTGGCGTTATAAAATATTTAAAATTGCCACATCTTTGAAAATGCTAATGGTTCATTTTAACCTAAAGTCATAACTAGAAAATACAATTCTGGAAAATACATTTGTAAAAGTTGTATAGTATTGGCCCCTGGTATCTTTGTGGGCGCTTGTATATGTTTGCAAAATGAATGACAACTGTGTGTTATTCTATTATGAAGAAAGTTCAGAATAATTAAATGGGCAATGGGCTGCTAACTTGAAAGAAATCTCGACTGTCGGATTTTGGTTGTATGTTGAAAATAGTGTTTATGCTGGCCCGTAACTGTGTGTTTTGTGTCAAGTTGCTGATTAGTACAAGCGTTGAACTAAAAAAAGTGGTGTTACCTGGAAAAAAATTGATACAAGCTGATTTTGATGTCATTCGACGCGGAAGTTATCTGGGAACAACATATCCAAAATCCGCTAAAATCCGCCTTGGGAAAAATTTTTCATAGCATCTCAACTGAGGGTGGGGTGGTGGCCATTTTTACCAATTTCCCAATGTCATTTTCCAGGCGGTTCGGTATTAAGGGCAGGAATTTGTCTCTTCTCAGCTTTTTCCTGCCAGTAGAATACAATATAATGACTATAGTATTATACCAGCCCACGTGATTGATGTACACCGCGAATAAAGAGCGTTGTATAGCACACTGGAGAAAGATAATTACATCATATCAGTCGCGGGTATTCCAGCGATTCTGTTACACACAGCACATCGCTATAAGCTTATCGCCACGTGCTCTCGAATTATTCGATTGTTTTGTCATTCTGTCATATTTTCTTTGTTTCGGTGTTAACATACACAGGAAACAATTCTTAGTCACATTGTCCCTTTTCATATTTCGTCAATATCATATTTCTTGTTTATTAATCCAGTTTCGATAATCAGCCTCAGGATCCGTACTACTTATAGCTAAGAGAAAATAATCCGTTCCCTCCATCGGCATATTTCCACCATTTGATTAGATATGGCTTCAGATCAAGGTGGTCGCTTTCGAGATGATACCTGTGTAATTTCCCAGGTTGGTTTCGATGAAGTCAAATCAGTTAAAGTCACCAAGAAAGGTTGTCATACCATGCTTAATTTATGTAATGTCAGGGAGAGATCAGACCTTGAAGCACACCTTTTGGACAAGCTTCAACAGGACCCCGTAGGTGTTGTTCTGGTTCATTCAGATTGCCCTAGGGATTTCACTGATGCGAAGCGGGCATCTGCTGCAAGCTCTTGGCGATTGGAATCACCACCTCATTGCTGTTGGTAGAATGCTGAACCTCTTCGCCGCAACAGGGCATGTACACTATGCCAAGAGTTGCAGAGTCTATCTGCAAATGATGCTTGAACTACCAGAAAAACACCCTTGGTTGTATGAGAGATTCTACTGTGACGGCTTTCATGCTATACGTCGAAGTTCTAGGATTTGGGCAGGCCTCTCTAGTGATCTTGTTATTGAGTAAGTTCTTATGCGTTCAATTAAAAGTCGGGGTGGGTTGACGCGAGGTCGTGGCGTGACGGAATCTGTACGACAGGAGTGGATTTACACGATGCATAAATGCGCAGAGATACATGAAGCCATGACAACGTTGACCGACCTAAAGCTCAATACCAGCGAACAGCATGTAGATATGGGCACATCTCGTTGAAAACGAGACAACTTAGACATGGCCAGAATACTAGAGTGGTTTGACACACACAACCCGTTCGATGGAAACGAACGATTGCGTTCACTGTCATCTGGTTTGTTAGCTTCCGAGGGAGATGGTATCAACTGCGATATCACTGAGTCTGTAGGGGCAGAGATACACTCTAGATTAGACAACGCTATTGTTTCCGATGCCACTATCAAACGAAGTGATCAAATCCGTAACCTAGCTCACCTCACCCCCGGGTTGAAGCTAGATGACCAGAGGGTGACAATTGACCCCTCAACTTTGTTTACTAGACTGGTTGCTATTGCCCAGAGAGAGCAAGACATGGCACAGTTCTTTGCGTATGAACTAACTGTAATGCCAACAGCCCTCTTCAAAGATTTTTTTCTCAGAGAAGCAAACAAGGCGGACGTAGCAACTGCAATAACTGATGGCTTATCCCTTACTAAACCACCATCTGATGGTCTGTACGTGCTCGACGGGGGCGCTCTCCTCCACATAGTTAAATGGAAGACAAACACCACTTACTTGGAAGTGGCAAACCAGTATGTTGGATACGTGACGAAGAAATATGGGCAGAATTGTCGAATTGTCTTCGATGGTTATGGTCAACGACCAACAACCAAGACTCAGGAGCAGAGAAGAAGAGCTCTCCACGTTTGTGCTGATATCCGTTTGACGAACAACACGACTGCCCACAAAAATCAGGAACTGTTCTTACCGAATGGAAATAATAAAATGCAGTTTATAAAAATGCTTTCCACATCACTGAGAGAGGCTGGGCATATTGTCGAATGCAGTTCTGGAGATGCTGACACTAACATTGTTGACAATGCAGTTCAACTTTCGTCCCAGGGAAAAACAGTTGTCATTGTTGCAGATGATACAGATGTACTAGTTATGTCCGTATACCATTGGGATCGTACTTGGTCTGATATCTATTTCCAGTCAGAAGCACGGAAGTCACACAGGGGTGGAGATGCATGGAAAATCGCAGATATAGTAGAGAAGATTGGAGAAACAACTCAGAAGAACCTCCTCTTCATTCATGCATGGAGTGGGTGTGATGTCACATCAGCAACGTTTGGGCACGGGAAAACGTTGCTTCTCAAGAAGTTAGAGAAGTCATTGCCTATTCAAAATATATCAGAAGCAATGCACGACAGTACCATTTCTCAGACAGAGGTTGGGAAAATGGGGACTGAACTGTTCGTTATGTTGTACTCTGGCAAACATTCAGACACTTTGAATGGTTTGAGATATTCAAAATTTATGACAATGGTCACTTCCAGCAAATCGGGAACTGAACCACAAAAAGTTCCCCCGACTGAGCGTGCAGCACATTTCCACAGCCTGCGAGTTCACCAACAAATAATGGTTTGGAAACTATTGGATAACGATGCCCTAGATCCTGAGGAGTGGGGCTGGGAAAGTCGTGGGAATGAGTTGATATCTGTGATGACTGACCTGGGCGCAGCGCCTGAGGCTCTTCTCAAAGTTATCCGCTGCAAATGCAAAATGACATCCAAAAAGCCATGCGGAACAAACATATGTTCTTGTAGAAAGAATGCGCTCAAATGCTTGTTTGCCTGTGGAGACTGTCGGGGTGAGAATTGCTTCAATGCCGAGCCGATTGAGATCGGGGAGGAAATCGGCGACAATGAATAACCGTGAAGAACACCAACAAATGTCTTGTTAGACCTCATCATGTAGTTAAATTCCTGTTATTATATTGGACCAGTCAACATTATCTGCACCTCATTGTATGCGAAAACATCGATCAAAGAACCATTTCTAGTTTTGTATTCTGTGCAGAAGTATCTTAAATTGGGAGTGAAAATTTGAGAAAAAAATGTGATTTTTGGGGTTATTAACCCTTTTTCCTCATAAAAAGTGTGAGGATTTCATCAGGCAATTGCCTCTCAATATAATTAACATTTGTATCTGGTCGCCTGCGACACAAAATAATATATACAACTCAATCTGTGACATATAAACGGCCGGAAACACAATTTTTCCCCTTCACGAACAACCCCCTGACAGGAAATCTGACATGAAAAATTTTCCCCAAGGCGGATTTTTGCGGATTTTGGATATGTTGTTCCGAAATAAATTCTGCGTCGAATGACACCAAAATCAGCTTGTATCAATTTTTTTCCGGGTCGAACCCTACTACGCCTCTACTAGATGGGAAGGGGAAAGTTTTGGTCCTCTCATACAAATAAATTGATCGAGTTTTGAAAAATGAACTGGTAATTCTTTCAACAGTGAACGGACATATTGGTCAAGGAAAAATTCTGACAGAACTCGGAATATTTTGACGAAATCGTCATAAGGGGAAAAGTGCGGTCACGATTCAATTAATGATCAGTCTCAATGTTGTCAGTACAGACTGACCGTGGTGTCGTTTCGTACACCTGTTGGTTCACTTGGGCAATAATAAATTAGTCGGCAAATTACTGTTAGTCCACTGGGCTTATCCGGCCGCGTGTCTTTACAAGAGGCTGCATTTAATTAGATAAATACTTTATACCGTTGCGAGTCACTCGCGACGGTATGGAGTATTTATTTACTAAAAATTCTACCTTTTATAAAGCTGTTAACCCACAAGATTTCAGTGAAGAAAAAGTAATGTCTCATTACCACTCACTAACAATTAACGTTGACAGTTTATCCAAACACCATTTCCAACACCTTCACTGGGTTTTGGATGTGTTTCGTGAAAATCGTTTTTTGTTATTGCCAGATGACGGTATCCTTGTACTAGAAGTAAAAACATAATTTGTTTGGTCTGTTTCGTCATCGCTAGTGCTCTTCATTGCTGCAGTGGCTTTCCTTTATAGGTGAAAGGAATGTTTGTTTGGTGCCAAAATGTTAGCCAACGAAGATGTTTTGGTGTTAAATCAAACTTTGGAGTGCAACTGGCTAATTTGGCACCCTACGGAGGATGGCAAAACCTCTGCATGCAAAGTGTTACATAACAGAAGAAACACGAAGTTACGTCAGTAAATTTGTAATTATTTATTTATTGATTTATTTATTGGTGTTTTAAGGTCACATATTTCTGCACAATGGCTAATCATGATCACGACAGTTTTACGGGTGGAGGAAGTTGGAATACCCGGAGAGAACCACCGAGCAACGTCGAGCAACTGTCAGATCCCCAACATACTACCTCCACACAAGCAGGGTTAGCATTGGTTGAAGACAGGTACACCATCGACGTGTAGTACGCCTTAGTACACAACGTCACCGTGCCTCCACAAGGGCAATGGGGGGTGAAGTGTCTTGCCCAAGGACACAACACGGTTGCCGCAGGTGGAATTCGAAAGAAGGATCTCTCGGCTTGCAGCCCGCACCTCTACCAACTGAGCCACCGCGCCCACAAGTTTGTAATTATACAACATTAATGCAGATGTATTTTCAGAAGATTCGACATTGCAAAGAGATAAACGGAGTTGCTCGAAATTGATCGGACGAATTTCCAAAAATTAAACACAACATCATTACTTCTGAAAACAGAAAGGTAATAATATCACCTTTGTGAGAGTAACAGGACAGAACCATCGAGCAGCAGCAAGTGACGGCCAAACTCCCCAACGTATTAACTCGGCATAACAGGGTTATCAGCGGTTGAAGACAAGTGCGCCATCTACGTGCAGTATGCTTTAGTACACAGCGCCATCGTGCCCTCACGTGGGGAATCGGGATTAAGTGTCTTGCCCAAGGACACAACGCAATTTCTCATAATCGAACCGTCGACATTTCAGTTTGAAGTTTAATGTTCCACCACTTTGCCACCGAGCTGCTCAATAATATGGCATTAACTGCTATCCAACTGAAAGACCATTACAGACAACAACCGCTTTTGTTTATTTATTTATTTGGGTTTTGCGACGCTTTTAAGAACCAGGTTCATGTCGTGTCGGACAGTTGTACGGAAGGAGGAAGTCGGAGTACCTGTAGTGAACCACCGAACAGCGGCGATCCACTGAAAGATTCTCCAGCTTACTAAATCGGCACAAGCACAGTTAGTTGTGGTCGAAGGCAAGTGCACCCTCACTGCAGTACACCTTCCCACACAGCCCCACGTGGGCAATCGGGCTTAAGTGTCTTGTCAATGATACGGTGCAGTTTGCGCTGGTCAAGATCGAATCGTTTTAACCCTTTACCCAACGAATCGGACGCATCCGCCCGCGTAATATGCAAATTCAGCAGTTGAAAAAATCTTATTTTTCCAAAAAAATCAACAAAACCATATCATGTGACCCCTCGTTGGAACGAACTCGTTCCAACGAGGGTTCACATGATATGGTTTTGTTGAAATGTGTTGAAAAATGTTAAAAAAAAATGAGATTTAAAATAATAATTTTTGATATCATCTGCGTTGGGTAAAGGGTTAAAGTCCATTGCTCTAACCAATGAGTCAACGCGCTCCCCGAACAACAACTGGGTATCAGTTTAATAAAAACTGGGCATCAGTTTAATAATAACTGGGTATCAGTTTAATAATAACTGAGCATCAGTTTAATAATAACTGGGTATCAGTTTAATAATAACTGGGCATCAGTTTAATAATAACTGGGCATCAACAGAACAATAGTTTTGTATGTTTTGAAATAAAGCGCAGTTATTCTTCCAATAAATGACAGAAACTCTAAACCATACACGGATGCATGTATCGTCAGAGGCGATTCAAAAATCAAACGGAGACAACTTACACAAGCATTATGCTTGCTGCTGAATCCAATTTCATATTTTGTATTGCTCGACAAATGTATTTTTTTTTTTTTTTTTGGGGGGGGGGGGGGTTCTGTTATTTTATGTATCAATTCTGAACTGAAATTAAATATTGTTTAGACTAAAAGTCAAAGTCAAATTGGGCTATTAATAGATCCCTCGTGGTTCATTCGCAGTAATGATTGACTGAGCCTTCCTAATAATACAAACGGCAGCGGGGTGATGGAGGGGTGGGCAGAGTCGCAACAAATTCGTCAACATTTCAAGGGAAAAAGAACAATCTCAAATAATGTACACAAACTCCACTTTCGTCCTTCTGAGAAGACAAATGTCGAAAAAGAAATTGCAATTTATGCTGCACCGGAAATTTCCGTGAGTGATCGGATTTTCGCTTTCAAATATATTTTATTTAACGAGCACTTCCATGCAAATGGTATATCAAACATAAGGGTGTTTTTGCATTATGAAAATCTCCTCAAATGGTCACCTTTTATTTAAAGTAGCGGCTTGTTTCCCCTTTAAGAAATTTTTCCGAGAAAAACGTTATTCGGGTTAAATTACTGCATGGGTGAAATGCAGCAACCCTATCTGGTGATGAAGCGCTCAGCGAAATCGTTTAGGTCTAACCGTTCCGCTAGCGATTAACAACCTGGTACTTTGGAACAGCGAGCAATTACTACAGTACATGAAGGGTGGATTGTCACCAAATCACCCATGGAGTGGAGGCATCACCCGAGGTACTACTCTCAAATTTTGTGCAGAAACTCAAGAAACACGAGCAAAGTTTCAACCAATGGATCTCTGGGTTAAACCCGGAGATCCATTGGCTGAGACGTTGCTTACGCTAATTACGCTTTGCAATAAATTAGCATTTATTACTTGAAAACAATCATCACCCCACTGGTGATTTATTGATAATACACTCTCCATGTACTGTAACAAGAGCAAACACGAGTGTGGAGTACGGTGAACTCGAATTTTCCACCCGACTTTGTGCTTTTCCTGAAATACAGGAAACATCCAACAAAAGTAATAAATACCACCGAGCGGTGCTCCGTATTTATATAACGATTAACTCTTTACCCAACGTAACTGCCAAAACCGTCCAGCATTATTCTCAAAAATCGCCAATCAATTTTCATTATTTTTTTCATTTTTTGTCTCATAAACATAGGTTATGACGCCTCGTTGGAACGAGCTCGACGAGCTCGTTCCAACGAGGGTCATAACCTATGTTTTGAGACAAAAAAAATGAAAAAAATAGTTATTCAAGAATTTTGTTTGCAAGTGTCGTCTACTTTTCATGTTAGGTAAAGGGTTAAGCTTGAATTATGTGAATGAAGCTGATATTTGTAAAGAAAAACACAACCTTCGGAGATAGTTTGCATTCTAGCTTGTCACTGGTTTCTGTAGAAGTGCTACATTCACGTCATAACGTCACTCGGGTGCGTAACGACTAATCAGATACCTTCCTGTATAACGTTATCACACATAGGCAGGATTCCATGCGTTGAGTGCCTAGCACTTTTCTCAATGTCTGTATTGTATTGGGTAACGTCCAATACACACAGCATTCGTGTTATAATATGTTGATACAAGGATGTCGAACCACGATAACGTAGCCAGGACCCAGACAGAAATACTTTGTATTAGTAGAATTAGACAAAGTGAAAAATGCAGAATGTAATTTAAGCAAATATTGCAAAAATATTCAATCCCAACAGGATTTAACCTATGCAAATCTCGATGATCAGGCCCGGGTATTAAGATGATCAGGCCCGGGTATGTTATGCACGATTTGCATTAAGATGATCAGGCCCGGGTATGTTATGCACGATTTGCATAAGTTACAATCAGCTAATTTTCATTTGGTCTGGATACATAAAATCAAAAGATGTGCACGTTTCTGTAACAAGTGATCGGTTTAGCGAGAGCAAAAACTGTATACGGAAAAGGCTTGTAACCGCTAAATATTACGATATTCGATTGTTCGTTTCAACACTACACCTTTCCACAATAAATATGGAAGCGTTTTGAGGTACATTAGCTTAAATATTGGTTTTCTTCTCTGAATATGAATAATTCGGTATGTAAAAAATTCGCTTCACGCCATGGAGGCAATTTGTATGTTTGGTGCTGGTAATATATTCGCTTCTGATGGGACTTCAGAGGAGTAGAAAGGGACTCTTAGTGTAAACAAATATGTAAGAACCATGCATTTGCGATAAACCGCCCATACGTTACGGAGAAGCCTGGAAATGCAGCAGCGGGGGTAGATTGCCCCGACAATGTTAATGGATTCTGTGGAGAGGGTACACTGAACACTGACACGTTCGCTTCATGCTTATGAATCTGGTGGTTCATCACCTGCGAGTTTATCCCCGCTTTTGATACTTTATTCCCAAATTATAAATTCCCGTCGGTTGGAAAAGTTTAAGATGTAAGAAACCTGCCATGTATTGCGATATCAATTAAACGTTTTTCATGTCTAGGATTTCGGAAGGCCGGAGGCCTCCTCGAGATTCAAACATAATTTTCTGCATAGTGTAAGTGGATTTCACCAGCATTTTGTTCATTATCACGTGGTTCCGATTCACCCTGGAGTTGCACAAAACGTCAGTGTCTGTCAGAAACTGAGGTGAAAGGCTCTTGGCACCGGAACGCACACTTAACTAAGTGGAGAATACATAATTGCCCGACAGTTTGAAGTACTTACTTGATGCACACTAATGTGATTGCTGTTACGGAAAACAACTCGGCAGTTTGTAATATCATCACTGAGTGAGTGAATGAGAAACATCATATTTATTACTGACGTGGCAACCGTAACTTATTCGCAGTTCCTTATTCCACATCCGTTATCAACCGATTTTATCGGTTGATAACGAATTGCGAATAAGGAACTGCGAATAACTGCGAATAAGCAACGGTTGTCACATCCCCATATTTATTAGCGTTGATGAAGTATATAAAGTATGGTACAAGTTGGACATGGGGTGAGCTTTGAGGTAAACTTATACTTATAAAGGCCAAATATCCTTTCAGATTACAACGTCAGGAGTGGGGTGTTTGTAAAATGAGCTCTCAATGCATCTGTACGTCAAAATATTAAATACCAAATTTCTTTTAAAATTATACAATTGGGAGTGGGATGATTGTAATATGAGCTCTCATTGCACCTGTGCGTCCAATTCCCCGCACCTCAAAAACACACATAATAATAATAACACTTTGGCCAGCCACTGATTTGACGCGGTTCTCGGACGAGAAGGCCTTGCTTACCCCTGTACTCCCAACTGCCTCCCTATTTCCACGCTTCTTCTCTCCTCCCAACACTCGGAGACTAACTGCTTGATGACATCCCTTGCCCCATTCTTCCCAATCTCTCCGATTAGCATATTAACCCTCTCCCTTGAGTCTCCCCCTAACCGCATGTCCTTCATTCTCCCATCCCACTTCCCCATTATACTCCCAGTGAATCTCATTCTTTTAGACTGATACATTGGGCATTCTAGAAGAAAGTGTTCCAGGGTCTCCACGATGCCCAAGTTACACATCTGGCACTCCCTTTCACCGTCTTTCCCATTTTCCCCTCAGCTCCAGGGATCGCGGCCTCAGCTTGAACAACAGTGGCCCCCCAAAGGTGCCATCAAGGTACTCTTCAAAACCTGGCTTCTCTTTATCACGCAGGCCACCCAAAGACCTCTTTGATTTGACTCCCTCTCGCCAATTACGGTTACAATCCTCCATGACCCTTTCGTCTCTGCTTATTTTAACGCACACACTGATGGCAAATGAGTGCGAATTTATTGAGCATCAACAATCATGTCGATTAAGAACTCTGCATTTGTTTCCACTTCTTGTGCGCCTATACGTGGGTTCGAAACAACTTCCTGGTTAAAGTGACTTTTCCCCCACCCAATTATTCGACCTATCATTGTGCAGTACTCTGAGAGTAAAAGTGGCTGCTTTCCGAATAGATTGCGATCTATAGCGACACAGTTATAGTACCCCATGGCTTTTGGAATTTGCTGAAATATAACTTTTTATTAACACCAAATTAATATTGAGAAATTCGCGGCGTTCGTCCATGTACATTACTCATATCTGTGTAAAAATCAAAGAACATGACAATCGTTACGTATTCCCAGCTCTCTATTCCACATTCAAAACAAATAATTTTATAGGTTGATAACGAATGTCGAATAAGGAACTGGGAATAAGTAACGGTTGTCACGTCCGCTAAAAGTCAAACAAACGATACTGTCAGGCGGGGTCTCCAAACCAAATAGAATGTCCCTCGAGCATCTGCTATTCATATGAACCGCGTTACAACATTAGAATGAATAACAACTTTAACATAATTTAATGATATGAACATTAATCACCAGAGTGAATAATACCGTTTATAGGTATTATAAATGCTTTTCCCCTTTAACACAGAGTTCTCCGTGTGGTATCTGCGATTTTTACACTGACTACAGTTACAAGACGAGTATGTCTGGTATTGGTAGGGGTTAGGTGGTTAGTAATAATTTGATCTTACTTGCCATTTTTAACATCCTGTAGTCCCATTGTTGGTTAACCCATTCTCTAACGCACAGAATGTTTCAACAAAATTCACAGAACTATATTCCGTGGCACCCTCATTGGAACGAGTTCGGCGAATAATATGGCTTTGTTGAACTGTTTGGAATTTATTTTAACCCTTTACCTAACATGAAAAGCAGACGACACTTGCAAAACAAATTCTTGAATAACTATTTTTTTTTTCATTTTTTTTGTCTCAAAAACATAGGTTATGAACGCTCGTTGGAACGAGCTCGACGAGCTCGTTCCAACGAGGGGTCATAACCTATGTTTTTGAGACAAAAAATGAAAAACTAATGAAAATTAATTTGCGATGTTTGAGAATAGAGTTGGCCGGTTTTAGCCGTTACGTTGGGTAAAGGATTAACTGCTGATTTTGGAAATTGAAGGAAAGGCGATCCATTTGGCTTCCACATCAAAACTATATGCATACTGATCTGATATGGTCGTCATCGGATAATTTTAGACAATCGTTCGGGACATTCATTCTAAAATATTTGTTTCCTGCTGAATGAGATAAATAATAATTCTTTTGAATGAGCTCGGTAAATAATTCACCCGATGATCATCAGCTACATTTAAAAAATAAAAAAAACGAAATTGGATGATCAGAAAACATATAAATATTATAATAGCTTTAAGCATGTGGTCTTTGGTAGGAAAGGTATAAACGTGCAGACGTCAGTATGTTGCGTTATTTACCGGTTTAGTGCCGGGGAAGCAGATCTGGGTTGAGAAGACGTCTAGCTAAATTTCTTGTATTCAATATGAAATACACAGAACGTTACACCCGTGCTGCATTTGAACAAAACAAAACGTAACAAAAAGGAATCTGACCGCACTTTCCCGTTGAAGAAAAATGACGGCATCTGTTGAAATGATTCCTGCCATACTCGCCTGACAAATCAGCAGGCGAAGTTGGATAATGACTCGAAAGCAATCACCAATGAATCTAATGGTGACTGACAAGGTATTGATGTAGTCTCTGATGTCTGATGCAGTAATGGCTGCGGTTCCATTTGCGGTAATATTTTACGTAGTAATGATTATTGTTAGTTGTATTGATTCATAAATTTTAAATGTGCGTCTGAAGGAAAATTGAACAACTGGCGAGAGGATAACACAAACACAGTGGTTTTAGTTTCACAGAACTTAATGATATAATAATAATAATTATATAGCCATGCCTCCCTAAAAAGGAGAATAAATCTCATGTTTTAAGCAGCAGCGAATTTTATAAATGACAAAAGCATTCCGGAATGCAGGAAAATATGTAAAAAAAATTAAAAAAACCGAATTGGATAATCAGAAAGAAATGAAAATATTACAAAAGCTTTAAACTTATGGTTTTTGGTAGGTAAGGTATAAACGAACAAACAAACGTCTGTAGGTTGTGTTATTTATCGGTTTTCTGTCGGAGGAGCAGATCTGGATTGTGTTATCCCTTTACCTTACATGAAAATCAGACGACACTTGAAACAAATTCGTGAATAACTAATTTTTTCATTTTTTGGTCTCAAAAACATAGGTTATGACACATCATTGGAACGAGCTCGACGAGCTCGTTCCAATGAGGCGTCATAACCTATGTTTTTGAGACAAAAAATGAAGAAAATAATGAAACTTAATTGGCGATTTTTTAGAATAGCGCTGGCGCCTCAAGAACATTGAGTCACTACGACTTAATTCCGTTGAGTTGACTTCCATTCATACGATGATAGGTCAAACTAGATGGTTTTAAAATCGCAAAACGAATTTCCAGAAGTCATTCACCGAACTACGGCCAACGCCATTTTGGCAACCAAGTCTGATCTGTACTGTAATACCTGTATGATTGACACCAAGCTGAAAGGGCTATTTTATCCTTTTTGACATTACAGTATGGTGGCCGTGGACGGGTCACTTTCCACGGGTGGGCAATATTTCCACGGACGCAATGATATAGTTTCCAAACACTAATTATAGGAATAAATACCACCCGGTGCTTCGTTAATTAAAATTTTGCTGACGATAATGTTTATTACTGGGTAAACGCATGCGTGGAAATCACTGTCCACAAGTGTTGTGCAGATAGCAAACCAGATAGCAAACAAACTTAGCAAGGCTTCAGAACTGTCAATGCCACTTCCACATGCGAAGTTTGGTATAAATAAGAACTATGGGCTTGACGTAAATTGAAAGCGGTATTTGTTCCTTGTTGGTGTTGTTTGCATTGTAACTTCAAAGAGTTTGCCTTGATCGCTAACAAGCTTGACAAACCTTTAGAACGGCTGTATCTCAAAACGTCGAAAAAATGAAAATTTGTACAGGTGTGATTACGCAAGAGAACAATAGGCTTAAGGCTATAGTCAAAATCTGATTGGGATCGGGTGTTTTGCTGGAAGGGTCTATAACCGTGGGGAATAACCATGGGTGTCTGTTGTGTAATTCTCACTGACGTTTGAATGATTTGTAAAGCTTGAGAAGCGCGTCTTTGTTTGCTCTCCAATTTTTACCTTTGATTAGCTTCAGAAAATTGATATGGATACCAATGACTTGTACGTATATACAGTACGTGGGGAGTGTATCATTATTAAATCACCTGAAGAGTGGCGATTCCATCCAAGCAATAATTGCAAATTTGTTGCAAAGCATGACAAGCACAAACAAAGTTCCAGCCAATGGACCTCCGGGTCATACCCGGAGGTCCATTGGCTGAAACATTGCTTGTATTTTTATCCACGTGTACAGAATTTCAAAGTGATACTTTGATTGATAACTCTACTCCCCGGGTGATTTGTTCACAATCCACTCTCCATGCACTGTATATATCTTACACAATTCAGTCAACTCTGTTCACAGAGCACAGAAAACCCACCGTCTGTATCTCTGATTGATCTGTGAACACAAAAACATCTCACGAGTGACAACTAATTAGATATAAACTATAATTACTTTCAAAACAAACTTACCGAGGTGTGAATTTTATTTTTTTTCGACGTTTTGAGAACACCCCCTTCAGAACTGTCGCAGCCGCGTCGACATGCGAAGATTGGTCTCTGTAAGTGTTATGGATATGGCTGTAGACATGAAACGAGCAGAGAGTTGTATTTTCCTCTTTGTTGACGTTATTTAGGTTGTATCTCCACAAGTTTTGCGTCAGTCTAAAATACACTTGGCATTGCTTCAGAACTGTCACCGCTTTCGTCGACGTATGACGTCCCTGCGCGTGCCATGGTAATAGCTGTATGTGTGATGCACGGAAATGTGTATGTTTTCTCTTTGCGTTATTTGCGTTGTAACTCACACAGTTTTGCGTCACTGCAAAGAACCTTGCCAAAGCTCAAGAATAATTACTGGCACGCCAAAAGGAGAAATCTGGTGCTTGTACGTGCTATGGTAATGGCTGTAAGTGTGATACACGTGTTTTGGGCAACATAATGTTTTTTTTACTTTAAAACGTTATAATCTAAAATCCCCAAAACAGCCACTTTTTTTATTTTTCAAGTTTTATAACATATTACAATTTCATGGAAATCAGACGAACTTAACTTTTTGCGACGTTGACGTCCGACCGTCACCGCAACGGGAAACCTAATCGAATATTTTGCCTACTAAAAACTGCATTTTAGATATGTTTTTGTTGGAAACTAGATTTTCTAAATTTTGAGACCTAGCGTTCAATATCATGGTCAATATTAAACGTTGATGGCAACGACGTCAGGATGATGTTAATTTGGGTAAAGCTGAAATTTGAAATTGTAACAACTGTATTGAATAGAGACACCATTACCATTATAGTGTTTGCAATTCCATAGCCCTGTGTATTATTAATCGATAGCTATGCGTGGTAAAAAAAATCAGCGTTTTATTGAAAAATGTCCAAAAAGATCCTAAAATTTGAAGAACTGAAAACACATATATTTTAGTTTTTTAACTCTACAACATACTAAAATGTGACGAAAATCGGCCGACATTTAAATTTTGGCGACGGTTACGGAAATAACATCACCCGAATATTCGGCCATAACCGTTGGAGATTTCTCAGTCGGTACCACATTTTTAGATATGCTTTTTGTCGGAGAAAATAGTTATAAAATTTCGAGAACGAAACTTCGAAATAGTAGAGTTGAAATTAAAGGTTTAAGAAAATTGGACACTGTTTTGGTTCTCAGGCAATACCTCATTGAATTTGAACCCCTCATTGAACATTTGTATTGCCTTTCAGTGTCTTCCATTATTGGTACAAACTCAGGGAGACCCGAGACTTTTTACATTTTTTGATTGATGCGTATTTATTTAGTTACATCTCCAATATGTTTGTCTTGTTACAATGTTGCATATAGGCACTCTCCCATAAATTGTAACGAGGCAAATCACCATAGATTAAATACTTTTGCTTTGAAGAGCATCGAAAGAATATGAAGCCTTTCAATTGCAGTACCTACAGTATCTGAAGTACCTACAGCTTCTTTTTAGAGGAATGTTTTATTTTTCAAATTAAAAATGAATTTCTTTGTATAAATATGCACTTTCTATATTTCTGTGTATAAAAAGACAGACGAATTCCTCTCCATGTTTGCTCACTTTTTGCAAAAGAAAAATTAAAAATAAAACCTTCCCTCCCTCACTGATTTGAATAAAAAAATGCCTGAGAATCAATTAATTTATTTTGTGTGGCCTAAAGGCATGATATCAAAACCTGGAAAAACAAGTCAATAAATGTGCCAAATGTCGTCAGGATTGCTTCACGGTAAGTATTTAAATCGTGACGGGAAAAAGGCTAACGATCCCAGTAAGTCAAACTTCGTTGGATGACTTCGTGATGTGATAAAAGTGCAAAACACGAGAGCATTTTATCTAATGGGTATCGAATTGGAAATATTGTCCGTGCTTCCTGTCCCGTTTCACAGAATTCCGTGTTCCACCAATTGAGTGAAAACACCACACAATGGCTATTAAAAAACTGCAAGGGAAAAGCGAGTCATCACTCACGTGAAAACTTATTATCAACTGAAATTACATTTGATGAATAACACTGTCTTATACTTCGTGATGATTTATAATTTATGGCTAGCATTCCAACAACTTACCCCCTTTACCAGATCAGAACTCTCATTTTTATTGAACACCGTTACATTGTTACAATATTCATGAACACAAATAAGATTGTCGGTGGAAGAAGCTCAACTGTTGCAAAGACACATTTTGTATGGTGTTCCTCAAAATATTCAATTCAATTTTTGAAAATTAAAGTAAATTAATATAGAGACTTACACTGGATGCTGTTTTGTATCCGTGATAGTTACTTGCTTGTTGTTCGCCTCGTTCGTATAATGACGAGCGGTAGGCTAGGCCTTATCAGTATACGCATCAAGAGATGTTTGTTATCCTGGGGCCAATACTATAGAACATTTACAATTGTATTTTCTAGAATTGTATTTTCCAGTTATGACTTTAAATGGGTTGAAATGGACCATTAACATTTTCAAGGATCTGACAATTTGCCAATCTTTTAAAATGCTAATGATTCATTTTAGTCAGTTATATTAATAGGTAGAAAATACAATTCTAGAAAATACAATTATTAAGGGTTCAAAGTATTGGCTCCGGGAGAATACTTCAGACACTAGTTTGTAACATAACTTCATTCAAAAAGCGAACACGAACCTTGACCAATGTCCAATAAGAGTTCTGAATAGATCACGACCATTTGTGGAGCAAAGCAGCCGTTTTGAAATCGATACGTGTCAAGGTTTGTGGAGGTGGAGTACGATAGTCCTCAAGCGGACGATGCATGCTAAAACAAACCACTGAAGTGGTTCAGTATAGGGCTGCACGGTACATCGATAAACTGATATATACCGGAATTCAAATCAATATCGATTGAATACAGGTGTACTTACAAAAATATCGGTTTATCGTCATTATTTATTTACACACAATTTAATTTTCAAGATGTCTTGAGTTTTTTTACTGTAGCCCCGAATGAATAATATAGTCCCTTTATCCAAGGAATCGTCTGCTTGTGTTCTCGTAATATACAAATTCAGCAGTTGAAAACATAATTTTCCAAAATTTCAACAAAACTATATCATGTGACCCCTCATTGGGACGAGCTCATTGAGCTCGTTCCAATGAGGGGTCACATGATATAGTTTTGTTGAAATCTTTGGGGAAACATCTGATAAACTAATTTTGAAAATAATAAATTTTGATATCGTCTGCGTTGGGTATTTCGAACCGCATCATCAAGGCATGCTAATTCGTTCCGACTATGATGTATCGAGACGCGATTGTGGTACTTGTGTTCATATATCTGAACAGTTTTCGATATATCGGTATACCGCGGTATGTGTTTGAATACCGATACCGGTATTCAGTTTTAAATATCGTGCAGCCCTAGTTCAATAGTTATTTTATTCCATCGACGTAAAGGAATGTGGGGATCAATTTGGTGCTCATAATCTTCACAAGTTCAATAATTGTTGCCGGCATATAGTATTCAGTATGTTTTAGCCTTTTCTCTCACGCATCGACAAAATCCGATAGTGTGTTACAAAAACTCTCCATTCAGATTTGTTGCCAATTTGGTCTCTCTGAAAAGTGCTTGTAATCTACTCATTGGAACTAGCGAGCTTTTGCGCCGTGTTCCAATAACATTCACAAGCTTGATTTGTGAAACAAAATCTAGACATCTTTAATTATTCAAGACACAATTGAGCAAGTGTCGCCTTCGTTTAGTATTTGGTAGTGGGGTGACTACATTCTTCCTAATTCCGCGTTGAGATTAGTAATACCGTTGTTGTCCATGCTTTAATCCTTTGAAAGTCAAAAATAGATGATTATCAGAACACGAATAATTCATTTCGCAATCCACGAATTTCTACAGAACCTCTGTTTAACAACTAATCATTGAAGGCAACAATCTTTTTAAATGTTGAGAACAAGAAATAAAACCAGTGGTGAATCCAGGATCTGTGTTTGGAGAACGCTACATTTTAATCATGGGTCGAAATGAGAAGCATTTTCCGGCGCGCGTAGCGGCGAGTTGGACGAGCAAGAATGGGGGTATCACTCTCACACCGACGATGTCCACGGAGCCTCCAAGGAGAAAACTTTGGAAAATGGAAGAGCTTCGTGGCAGTCCGGTGGCTTCTTTCCATATGGCCACAATGTTTTCCAGCCAAAATGCAAAATGTTTCCCACAATTGTTTATAGACTCATTCAAATTACGAAGAAGGGAAGCTAATTTATAACGGCTCACAGGAGACACGCACATGAGTTATAGCTGTAAGTAGGACTGCTTGATCTTCTAAACTGAATACCGGTGTCCATATTCAAAACAAATACCGCGGTATACCAGTGTATCGAAAAACTGTTCAGATATCAGAAAATACGTACCACAATCGGGACTTAAGCCACACAGTCAGAACAAATTAGCATGCCTTGATGATGCAGTTCGAATAACCCTTCACCTAACGCAGACGACATCAAAAGTTATTATTTTAACCTTATACCTAACATGAAAAGCAGACGACACTTGCAAACGATATTGTTGAAGAACTCATTGTTTTCATTTTTTGTCTCAAAAAACATAGGTTATGACCCCTCATTGGAACGAGCTCGTATTGGTTTATCGATATATTGTGCAGCCCTAGCTGTACGCATGTAGTGCGGTATTATCAGCGATAATACGTGTACATCTGCTTTTCTTTCGCTGGTGGACGTCCATGTGTTATCGAGGATAATACTATATCCCCGGGTCTTGGTGCTTGCGAAAAAGAAATTAGCGACACAATGGTGGTAGGAGGACGCTGGGTGACCCCCCCCCCCCCAACTCCCCTTGATTCGCCCATGACATCTGCATCCAATCTTTGCGCATTTACACTCGATCTAATAAATTACAAAAGGACCCGAACGGCGATGGAAGAAGAGAATACTCTTTCCGAACTTTCTAAAGTACCCATTACAATCTCTTTCGGCGATTTCTGTATGAGTGATACCAACATGAAAACTGTTAAGGGTGCCAAACCATTACACGATATGTTAGAGGTATTTCGATAGCAGTGGACTCCAGTTAGCCCATTAAATTTGTGGCTGGATAAACTATTTTGATATTGTGATAAACACAAGGTATACCTGTTTATCACGTAAGTTGCAATGATCACTGTCTATTTATTTATTATTTAATAGATTTACCAATGCTTTCTCCACCAGGGTCATATCGTGTATTGTACAGAACCGGACAGAACCACCGAGCAGCGACGAGTAATTGTCGAAGTCTTCAACTTACTTAATCGAAACCAACTGGGTTAGTACCATCGACGTGCAGTACACCTTAGCACACAGTGCTATCGTGTTCCCTTTTGGGCAATTGGGATTAAGTGACGTACCCAATGACAAAACGCAGAGCAGTTGACTCGCCCTGCACAATAATAATCGAAGCTAGCTCAAAATCACCTTTGTGCTCTCACTACAAGTATCGAGCAAGGAAGATTAAAACATGTTTTCGGAAATCAGATGTGACACGCCGCATGTTAGGAGGATTTGAAAGACATGCTAAACCATCAGCGTGTTAACCACTGAGACGTTTGACCTGACTGAAATTATCAACTTTGTCACAGGTTTATTTTCTTTCTTTTACACTTGACAATTTGAGCCCTTATATTGCAAAATAGTACCCTATTTGTTACCTCAGTGACAATTACTGGCAGGCCGTTCCTAATTTGTACGTCAGGGGAATTGATATTTGCAACCTCAGCCAAAGATTGCATGCATTTTGAACATATCATCTTGTCTAGTAGACTTGACAAATTGGGTGCCATTTAAAATGGAGAGGAACTCCAATGGGTCGCCAATTTATATTGAACTTTACTAAAACGATTCAGTAAAGTAGGTCTGGATTAGGGCCCTGCGATTCACACATTTGTGGTTCGAATCGAATCTCGAATCGAGTCGGGTTTACTATTCGAAATCGAATCGAATCTCGAATCGAATTCAGGGCGTCTTGAAGATGACCGATAAGGGGAGGGTGGACTATAAACCTGGATGTTCCCACTGTGATAGCTCAAGTCCCGAATGATAAAATATTTCAGCTATATCACCAGAGCATGCCTTCGGGGAAGGCATGCCTTGATGATGTAGTTGGAATATTACCCAGGAACGGGTGCAAGACTTACCAGCATTAAACACTGCACATGACTAGCCGCTGGCAACAGCTCGTCGTCAACATTGTTTGGAAACTTTACCTTTGTTTTCAACAGTAATGGAGACTGATGCGACTGAAATTCGCATGGGAGGTGGCATCGGTCAGATGCTATTTATGTTAATACAGATGAAATTAAACACTGTCTGTACTTTCAGCATTATTTACGTACACATTCCATCTGAACTATTCGTTTTGTGAGACGACAAGAATGACTAATACAAAGCCATATTCCCGTGTACAGGTTCGAAAGGAAACGAATCGGGCCGCAACTGATTTCGAGTTGAATCGAATATCAACTTAAGATTCGAAATCGAATCGAATCACGAAGCTTCGCAGCGCCCTAGTCTGTATCGAGCTTTAGCGAGATCCAGACCTAATTTACTACGAGTTATGTAAATTTCGATATAAACTGAGGAAGAGTTGAAGATTATATTTGTTATATGATCCAACCCCATTTGAGATACTTAAATGGAACGAGGAACAAGCCGTGGCGATTATGAGGCCTGCGATTACCTTACAGCTTGAGATGCTTTGTCAGCAGAATCCGCGTCAGGAAACAGTCCCCGATAAATAATAGATTGCGAAGTATTTAATGACAAAAAAGTAATGAAGTAGTTTTCAAATGAACATCAACCACTGTCACAAACAACAAACGTTTATTATTCCTCTTCCTCCAAGTTTGAATCTATTGTATTACCCGGTGCTTGGGGCCGCGGATTTCCATTTTTAATGAATGTGAAAAAGAACCCGAAGAAGGTTCAGATAATATAATAATAGAAAAGTTGGATCTTTGTTGGTGATGAATCCTGTAAGCCAAAAAAAAAACAAGAAAAAAACAAAAAACCCTGAGTCTTATCCATTCGATGCAGTTATCCCCACTATTTTTGTCTGCGGCCTTTGATGTTTCGGTGGCAATAAAGATCGGCATCACTGCCCAAACTGAGCACTAAGAAACCTTATCCACATTGTAACTACGGCATAACATGTCCTATATTTTGACCAACAAAACACGGTTTATTTAACCCTTTACCTAACATAAAAAGCAGACGACACTTGCAAACAAAATTCTTGAATAACTAATCTTTTTCATTTTTTTGTCTTAAAAACTTAGGTTATGACCCCCTCATGGGAACGAGCTCGATGAGCTCGTTCCAGTGAAGGGTCAAAAGCTATGTTTTTGAGACAAAAAATGAAAAAATAATAAAAATCATATTAGCGATTTTTGTGAATAGCGTTGGACTGTTTTGGCCGTTACGTTAGGTAAGGGGTTAATGGTCATTAATATGGTGATAAAAACAATCATGTCTCTGAGAACTGACCCTTTTTCTTCAGAAATGGTATGTAACCATAAAAATCGAAGATTAAAATGTATTATATTACTCAGTGTTTGGGGGGGGGGGGGGGCGGTGGCGTTGCGGTAACCGGTTCTCGTCAGATCACCGAAGTTAAGCAACGTCGAGCCCGGTTAGTCCTCGGATGGGTGACCGTCTGAGCGACTGATTCGGACTCCCGTGTTGTGTCCTTGGACAAGGCTCTTAACCCCGATTGTCCACATGGGGGCATGGTGACGCCGTGTACTAAGGCATACTGCACGTCGACGATGCGCATGTTTTCAACCAATCTAACCCTGTCTGTGCTGAAGTGCGGAGTTACGATGTTGGGGAGCTGGCAGCTGCTCGTCGTTACTCGGTGGTTCTCTCCGGGTACTCCGGCTTCCTCCACCCGTAAAACTGTCACGGTCATGATTAGCCATTGTGCATAAGTATGTGACCATAAAACACCAATAAATAATAAATAAATACTCAGTGTTTGCCTGCTGAACACAGCTTGTAGCCGATGTAGAGTCCACTAGTCACTCGCCGTTGCTGTATGGTTCTATTTGTGTAGTCCTCCCGTCACCCGTAAAACCACCCACTGGATATTATCCTGGCCGTTAAAAGTGTCGTTAAAACCCAATAAATAAACAAACAACAGTCTATGGCTCCCCATTAGGGTTCATAAGCTATTCTTCTGCAAGTTTATGATACACGAGTAAATCAATCAACTTACTTCTCAATCCGAAAATTGATTTCTGAATGCAGGATTCATCCAGTCGAGCTGCATTTTATTTGTAGTCATACCTTCAGTTGATCAAAAGAGCTTGGCTGCAAGGTATTCTTCGTTTAACTTTTGTGCAACTGGGATCTGTTGATAGGCGGACCCTTTTCCAAGCGCGGAACTATAACATTTACTAGCGAAGATAATATGTACTTACCACATCTAATATCTGTGTTAAAGTAATTCCAAGTTTTATGACAACAGGAGATGACGCTCGGAGCACAGGTCGAACTGATGGGTCATAATGTCTCATAAGTCTAGCCAGTAAACGTTGTTCGTCGGTAATATTTTTCTCCACGCCTGAAAATGAAAAGAAAATTATGATCATTTCTAGTCAGTTGTTCACACTTCATCGGATACAGAAGTCAACCCGGTCGTTCATTTCAAAAGAAACGAAAACATTTTTTGCAAACTTATATCCCATTCCCTCGAGAGATCATAGACACATATTTACAAAATAATTGGACAGTTCTTGTATACATTATTGGGTACATTTGTTAATGTGTTAGCTGAAAGATCCATATGATAAGGTGGGTTCAGTTGACGACAAGGCGCAGCCATTATTGTGTTCCCCGATTTGTGCATTACGTGGTGCTGTAATTAAGCGGAAGAGGTTTGTTTCTGTTGACCGATTGGTGTCTCCGCTAATTTGCCGATCGTTGTGTTACTCTAGTTGCTTGAACCCCAAGCAACGACAACAACGAAGCGAACAGAAATAACAAAAATCACAACACCGCAACAATTACAACACAAGTGCAAACAACAATCCATCACCAAAATACTGATGATAAATTTCTCCAAGTACCTTGACAAGGTCTGCCAGAATCTTATCTACACTCAACCACTACGCAGTCTGACATTTGCAAAATGAGGTCCCTAGAGGGTGAATTTGATGATGCTCTCCCATAGAGTTGGCCAATTTATCCTCTGAGTATCTCTTTTTGTTTAGTTTTGAGACCCTGATTCAGATTGCGGTTCACCGAGGGTAAATTTAGTGATGCTACCCTGCTGTGCAGGGTAGCATCATCAAATTCACCCATCGGGACCTCATTTTACAGATGACAGTCAGCTTATTTTCTGGCTTGCCACTACGAGATAGGAGGGAAGACCAACAACTGGATCATGGATATCATGGATATATTATCACAGTGGCAACAGGAAGTCGTGGTGGAATGTGAGACATCAGGGACATGAGATGTGAATTGAGGGGGTACCCCAGGGCTCGGTCCACTGACCGACACTCTTACTCCTCCACATTAATGATTTGTCAGAGAATATACGCTCCAGACTACGTCTGTCTGTGTTACACCATCGCCTATTTGACTGTGCATTCTGACGCCGACGCTAAACTCCTTCAGGGTGACCTGGACAATTAACAGACTAGAAGCAGTCGTGGAAGATGGTCTTCCACCCATCAAAATAGCATGTGCTAACCACCACAAGGAACAGCAGGAAAATCATTAAACGGGACTACACACTTAACGGACACGATCTTGAAAAGTATTTGGGTTGTACCATCACGTCTGACCTTAGCTAGAGAAACAACATCAACAACATTTGTGGCAAAGCAAATAGCACCATCAGCTTTCTGAAGAGGAACTTCAACATCAGTTCTACCTTAGTTAAGGAAAAACCTTACAAGGCGCCAATGTGACCTTAGCTAGAATATGCAATATGACCCATAGCTTAAGATATAACTTATATGCAGGACTGAGATAGTGCAGCGCAGAGTGGCTAGATATGCAACTAATAACTACAGGCGCAACTCTAGTTTAAATGACATGCTACAGAATGTTGATTGGACATCGCGGCAGAACAGCAGTAAGCAGACAGGACTGGTCATGTTTTATAAGATCAACCGGGGCTGTAGTAGCGCATCAACAGGAACTACCTCGTACAACCACAGAGACGCACTAGGAACACGCACAAGGAATCAATCATACCAAGTACCATCATGTCGGAGTGATTACATGAAAAACGCATACTTCCCTAAAACAACCAGGGACTGAAATACTCTACAACCCGGCATATCATCTTCAGACACACCTGATATATTCAGATCTCGAGTGTTTGAAGTTCTGTAGATAACTGCATTGTTTTTAACCTGTTTTGTACAACCTTTAACGTCAAACGCCTTCCATTCATATCGTGTAAATCCAAAGAATGAATATTTTTTTTGTGGACATTAACTGGCAGAAACAACCCAGCCAGAATAAATAAAGAAAAATACGTTTTTATATCTACTCGTTTAAATACATTTTACTGCATGCTGAATAACAATGATGGTGGGCGGGGATAAGTGCACATGTCTCTCGTGCCAAAGTTCTCGAGATGGGTCCTCGACCGAGAAATTTCTTGCGGTGTCCGCATACTCTCCAGAATCATCATAAGGGATTCATAGCGTACCGTTCTGTCGGTCGGATTGGGACGTACAATGGCTCCGTGCGGGCTAAAGATCCTTATGCAGTATTCGAGAAGAGCGAGGCCCCAAAGCTGCCGCAACGAGGACCAAACCACATACCAGAGCCCTTTGGCCAAGGACACATGAAAGCATCTCAAAATCCTGTTGTTTTTTTTTTTATTTTGATAGATGAGACACAATAATGTTGTGGTGGGGGGGGGGGGGGAGGGGGGCAATAGAGAAATGCAATTGGATCCAACCCAGTCGCGGTCCGATTATGACCAACAGTACTGCAAAAAGTGGGTTTCACAAAAAAAACCTTAAGATTGGGGTTTACATCAATGTATCAAACATATTATGTGAAAACGTATAAAAACGATATGTATTTCGATTGAGCCGGACCTCTTTTTGTTATTTGATGCTTCCTTTCTTTAACTATCAAATAAATAGCAATAGGGATACGGGGTGTTCTTTCTTCAGTCGTATACGGACATTGACAACGCTGCTTATTCCCCCATCAGGAGTGCGGTGGCTCTTTGGTTAGAGCATTAGACTCCAGATCTAAAGGTCGTAGGTTCCTGGCCAGAGTCATATGTGTCGTGTTCCGAGAAAGACACTTAATTCCAATTCCCCCAGTGGAAGAATGGTACACGTGCACATTAGTTTGGAAAGAATGTTTAGAACGAAATAAGCATGCCGTATTTGGTGTTTACGGTTTTCCGAGTTCATACTTCTACCATATAGTGACCCCATTCAAAAACCTGAAGAAAGTCCTAACAGGAGAGGGTGGCTAAGCATGGAATGCCTTATAGGAGTAGGGGGCAAGTTTGCTTCCTTTACTAACTGCTGCCATCTGATGATGTGTTTTACAGAGCATTGCTAATGGGGCATTATTCTTTCACTCACTCAATTTGGGCCAATTCAGGGAGTGGTGTACGACGTACACACTGCAGGCATTGTGAAAGCTGTTAAAGACAGAGTCGGCAGCCCGACATTGAATCATTTCAACAGTCTTGGAAATGAGACGGATGCGAGTGCAATTGCTCCCGTCAGCACCCGTGTTTTCACGGGAGCTACAAAATGCACTCGTTGAAAAATATTGTGGAGCACTAATATACTGTGAGGGCATATGTGTGTTGTTTTGGGAAAACAGCACTCTGCAGCCAGTGACAGGTTACTGTCATAATTCAGCAATTCCTTATACATTTACATGCAGCTCCTTGAACCCGGTCGACTGCTTTTCTGGCCGGGAGCATGATACTTATAAAGTCATTAAATATGATGGCTGTTCAGTAAATGTGTGAGGTAAATCAATCAATATTTTCAACGTGCAGCCCGAGGCTGCACGCTAAAAATATTGATTGATCAACACCAAATAATGAATATGGTCTCTTCTAATTGCTGCCATTGAACTTGCATGGAAGATAACAGTAGAGTTCAAAGGATTACGGTTTCTGGTGTTTGGTAACAGTATTCCCTCAAAAATTCATACACTAACATTTTACGGGTGCAATTTACTCCCGTCAGTGAATACATAGGAACTTAAACTACACCCTTCTATTTTGTTCATTTCCAGCTCTGTTTCAATGTTATTTACATCCTTTAAGAGGTACAAGTCCCATACAGAACAGTGATGGGGGTTAAATGGAAAGTGGGGTTATTTGGAACGCATACTGGCGTCGCTTGGCAGTAGGGCTTCGTACTAGACTAATGTTGAAATATTTTCTTTATAGCTAATGCTTTGTCGTTATTTCTGGTCTGTCTCTTGGCGTCCGCACAGCTAAATGGGAATAATTTGATGTATAATTTAAGTAGAACGAAAACAACCACGAAGAAGTGTTTCAATCTGATAAATCGAATGTTTGAAAAGCAAAAGAACACAATTAACCCTTTGATACTTTTGTTTGTCTTATAACGTACGAAATCAAACAGCGCGTTGATGCTTGTGCACGTCTTATAACGCATGAAATCAAACAGCGCGTTGATACTGTTGTATGTCTTATAACGTATGAAATCAAACAGCGCTTGATACTTTTGTACGTCTTTTAATGTACGAAATCAAACAGCGCCTCGATACTTCTGTACGTCTTATGACGTACCAAATCAAACGCGCCTTGATACTTCTGTACGTCTTATGACGTATGAAATCAAATAGCGCCTTAATACTTTGTGGTAATTTGTTTTGTTATTATTTTTCGATTTTTTAAAGTTTTTCTTTTCCCGAATAGTGCTAGTGACAACCGCTGGGCCAAATGTTATCGCAGCTTAAAATACTAATATAATCCTGCTGTCAAGACTTCTGAACTGGTTGAGTGAAAGAAGCCACCATCAGGGCTTTCCAAAAATGAGGATACCAGAGCAAACGCCTACACTTCTCTTGCTTACATTTCATATTCAGTGAAACACAAATAATATTTTGTTCATATAAATTTGTTTTATTACAAATTATTGGAGAATGCCTGTGGGCACTCTCCAATAATTTGTAATAAAACATGTTTTGAATAACAAATTCAGACCACCAAAAATAATCTAGCCCTCAACCAGTTAATAACTACTGTGAAAAATATTTTGTTATTTGTACTTTCCGACGTTTGACGTGCATTTTGAAAAACGTTGAAGAAACTGAATTCCCAGTGACGTTTGAAAGTCAGGATAATTAAAGTCTCAAAGGGTTAAAAGTTCAGTTTATGGAAATCCACTTTAAAACACAGGTCCCTCAACATTCCTCGTACTTTTTAAATAACATCAAATAGGCACCGTTTGGTTCACTATATGAGGTGGTTTGCCACCAAGTGTCTTAACATTAGAAGCACAGATCACCAATAATCCTCAAGTGTCGTCTGGATGATCTATTTCAAAGACCACTCGCTGGGTTTCTCTGAGAAATTTAACCCCTATCGTAACTCGTAACTCAAACAACATCCATCTTATGCTACCGGCCAATCGCAAATTGTGTCCGTCACCCATGTAGCGAATTAATGACAAACGATTACATCACTCCAGTACATCATATTTTATGCTATACCAATTTCGGATAAACAATATGTATTTATGTAAATCACAAAATGCACTAGCCCTTCCAGCAATTGAACTTCGGGTTTCCTCTTATTCCGGGTGTTTTTGTTTCCTTCGCCTGGTGATCCTTTCTTCCATACTCCCATAATTGTACCACGGACCGAAAACATCGATGATAGGTAATGAATCTGGCCAGCAGTGCAATTATATCTACTCACCACTGCTGGATGTGAACTGTTGCACAAAAGCACACTTTGCATGCAACTACTTGTTGTTATGCAGATTTTATAAATGACAATGTTGTCTGTAGACTTCGTTATTGCTAATGATATATTCCCGACAGTCACAATAGAAATAAATTCGTGTTCAAACTGCATATCATCACATCGATCAAGATATACTTTGACATATAATTCTCATTATTATTCCAGTCGACATGCTGAATCACAAATGTATCTGGGAACTGTCTAACATTATTCTTAAAATTGCTCCAAAACATACAAATTCAATATTAGATTAAAGCACTATCATTTTGTTTTTCCATCAAATCTATACGCCCCGGGTTCTGTATTGTACTCTTCTTCTTACACAACATTATCGACCACGCAACAAAAGGATTTGTTATCAAAGCCTTGAGTATTTACTGTAATCTACATTCTACCTTGCACCTTGGGCTGCACGATATTCAAAACTGAATACCGGTATCGGTATTCAAAAAACAATACCGCTGTATACCGGTATATCGAAAACTGTTTAGATATATGAACGCAAGTACCACAATCGAGACTCGAGGCATCACAGTTTGAACGAATTACCCTGCCTTGATAATGCGGTTCGAAAAACCTTTACCCGACGCAGACGATATCAAAATTTATTATTTTCAAAATTAGTTTATCAGATTTCCCCAAAGATTTCAGCAAAACTATATCATGTGAACCCTCATTGGAACGAGCTCAACGAGCTCGTTCCAATCAGGGGTCACATGATATAGTTTTGTAGAAATTTTTGAAATTTATTTTTTCAACTGCTGATTTTGTATATTACGAGAGCACAAGCAGACGATTCCTTTGATAAGGGGATAATATTATCCATTCGGGGATACAGTTAAAAAACTTAAGACATCTTGAAAATTAAACTGTGGGTAAATAAATAATGACGATAAACCGATATTTTTGTAATTACACCGGTATTCAATCGATTTTGGTTTGAATACCGGTATATATCGGCTTATCGATATACCATGCAGCCCTACTTGCACCTACAAAAACTTAACCTTTTCACAGAACACGTTTTTGTTGGAGTTCAATGGAACTTTCGACAGCCGGATTATCTCGTATCAGACAGTTTTACTGTTGGAGGAAGCCGGAGTACCCGGAGAGAATCGCCGAGCAGCGGCGAGCAATTATCAGCCTCCCCAACGTCCTAACTCCACACAAGCAGGGTTAGAATTGGTTCGCCGGCACCATTTTTTACGATACGTGCTTGATTTCGCTGCGAAATCTTGACCCGTTAGTGTAGCTGTGTCGGGATCTGGTCGTTGCTGTGTTCTTGTTTTCGTAGTATTTTATTTGCGAAATCTCGATCCTCTGGTTTAATTATATTTCGTTCGGATCGTTGCATCACTCCACTCTAAACACTGCACTTCACTAATAATGTCGTTTTTAATTTTTTCATTCGTTTTTCTTCCCCCAAAATAAATCGTGTTCTCAATCTCACTCGCCGAAAATAGTATTCCACTCCCAAGATCGTCTTCCACTCTTAGCGATGACGGACTATTTTTTTTTTATTGTTTACAATCGGTTGAGTTGTTTGGGAAAAACAAATACGAAGAAAATAAAATAAATACATAACTTCACTCCTCGAATTCGAGTATGATTTTATCCTCTCGTGGGCCTCGTGAAGTAATCCTCCGCGGGCCCCACACGAGGACAAAAATCGTACTCGAATCCGAGCAGTGAACTGTTGTCTATCATTTTATTTCTCCCATCACGTTCCAGTTGGGGTGCGCGCGTCCCGGGTAAGATACCTGAGTGCAACAGATCTATCTTCTTCAACCCACGTGACTACCTTTATTCGAATATTTAATGATTATTTCATCAAGCCTGCATTCTTAACCCTTTACCTAACGATTCGCCCGCATCCTCGAGCGTAATTTGCAAATTAAGCAGTTGAAAAAATTATATTTTTCAAAATAGTTCAACAAAACCATATCATGTGACCCCCTCATTGGAACGAGCTCATCGAGCTCGTTCCAATGAGGGGTTACATGTTATGGTTTTGTTGAAATTGTTTTAAAAAAAAATTAAAAAATAGTAATTAAAATAATAAATTTTGATATTCCTTACGTCGGGTAAAGGGTTAAATCATATATCGCACCCTCTTCGCTTCAATTGACACTGCGACCTTTTCCATGCCATACAACTCGGGGATGATTTTTTCCCACCACACGACACATGACGTCATAGAAGTTAATGTCAAAAGTGACGTCATCGGACAGTCAGTTGTTTCAACTCGCTTCAAAAAGTATAACCCCAATCTGTCGGTAGCTAATTCTCGTTTTCGACGTATGTACATTTAATTTATATGGAACAATTCGCTGTTGTATCCGAAAATACAATTCAGTTTACTCAACGATCAATCAATCAGTAGAATAGTAAATTTTCATCGCGCGAGCAGTATTTCAATGACGTCACGTGACGTGGTGTGGGATAAAAATCACCCTAGAGTGGTGTTGGGTGGAATGAGAAATATTTCCCTTGGGGTAAGATATTCGACCCAGACACTCGAGGGTAATGATAATCTCGTGTGCTGTAAAGAAAATAGGCCGAATTTATGGCAATAGTATGGGATTCGAATCCCTGTTTCCACTTCGGCACCAACCGTCCAGAGAAACCATACTCAACTGATCTATATCACTCGGGTCTAGTTGCCGTCATGGCTCGTTTAGTTTCGGGAAGCGGATGGTGCATACGGAAACTCTCTCGACAGAATCTCGAGTTCCATCTGTTCTATTAACAAAAACTGCACATTCAGAGTTAATTAAACTTTTTAAAAGATTGTTTTAATTGAGAATATCCAAGCTTGTATAAAGTATTTCACGCAACGATAAATGAGAGTCAACAGAAGAACATAACGTAGACCCATCAACGATATGAGTGGACACAACTCGCTAGAGAAATTATAAATGTCGTATTGATATGTTTCATTAATCAGACTTTTAATTGTCATATCCTCCGCCGAGTGCAAGAAGTAAGAAGGTACCATCTGCAATTCTGAAGCATTGCAGATGGCACCTTGTTGCTCTCAATGGATGATATATACAAGAACTGTGGTGTGACATATTGTCTGTGGGCTTCCAAAACTTCATATCTCCCGTTTTGACGCGAAACACTCTTTGAACATATTCCACAGGTAGGATTACAAAAGATGTACATTCAGAGAGGCAATTGCTCCGGATGAATTTTTGTCTGACGTGTTAACATATAGCTCCTAAATGCTGTATCTTCAAAGCATTTTTTTCGAAAAACAAGGAGTGCTGATACTAAAATGTATCTCAAAATTCTTGTATTGAGAACGGAGGCAATAAGCCTGTTTCTATAGCTGGGAATGAAGCGAGTGGGAATCTTTGACAAGTCAATCCTAGAATGAATGGCACAGGTCATAAAAGGACAGTGATGTATTATTCATTTATTAAGGTTTAACGACACTTTAACAGCCAAGGTCATATCGCGTCGTTGACAGTTTTACGTGTGAGGGAAGCAGGAGTACCCGGAGAGAACCACCGAGCAACGACGAGCAGCAGCCAGTTCCCCAGCATCGGAACTCCGCACTGCAGCACAGACAAGGTTAGATTAGTTGAAGACATGCGCACCATCGACGTGCAGTACGCCTTAGTGCACGGCGGCATCGTGCCCCATGTGGACAATCGAAGTTAAGTGCCTTGCTCAAGGACACAACGCGGGAGTCCGAATCGATTGCTCAGACGGCCATCCATCCAATGACTAACTGGGCTCGACGTTGCTAAACTTCGGTGATATGACGAGAACCGGTTACCACAACGCCACTGCACCCAAAATGACAAAGATATAATCAAATCAAAAATTTGTATAATTTCCATCACAGAATATTTACTTTCAAAATGTCGCATCATCACATAAAATCATTTTTTCTCATGGAAAACACATCTAATAGACTCTAAATATTCTTTGAAACAACAAATGTGGCTTTCTGCCTGGGGAATACTGAAGTTACTCTATTCTCTGTTCCTATATTTGGAGTTATTCAGCTTTTGTCACTCCTGAGAAGTTAGAAAGTTCGAGATATAAGACCATGGAAGCCTAACGACGATAAATTTTATGTTAGGATTTAGTAACTCGAAGCATGTTACACTTATTTTTGGTACAAACAATTTATTCATCAACGGCTGTTTTGCAATAACTATTTGCGCTGTCATTGCACTCTCCGTTAAGATGTGACTAACTGTATCTACGTGAAGGACTCATTTCGTCGAACCTGATGCAGGACACATAAATTTACATTGTGACAGGCGTTCTTTGAGCTGGTTCGTGATAGTATCCATCTCGAGGATAGTTAATCAACGGCAAACGTCTTATAATTAACAATTTTGCGATCACACATTTCAAATGACACCCGTAGAATATCTTCCTAAAATACTTGATAAATACTCTTTTCTCGGACCCATCTTACACAATCTCATTGGATCACGCACGATTACCTTCTTCCAATTACATAGCGCGTGCAGAAGTGTAACAAGTAACTAATTTATGGTTTATAATCATTTTGAATTTGTCAGTTTTCTGCGCTTTCCCATTATAAAAACCAGGAATTGTGTCAGTAAGTTATATATAGAATAAACCCATAGTAGTTTGGTGTACCAAATGTTCACCACGAGTGGTGAACATTTGATACACCAAGCTACGTTGGGTATATTTCATTTATAACATGATCGTCAGATTATTGAGAGTCGCTATTATTTTTTCTCGATTTTAGTGAGCAGCAGACGTACGTACGTGCGAATCTGTTTGTGTTTACATGAGCATCGATGGGCGGTACATCCGTTGTCAATTTATTGCAGAAACGAAATGGGAAAAGAAGCGCAGAAATCTCGTGGACTTCTTCATTTTAATAACATAATAAAATACTATTTCGAGTTATTGGTGCTTTATTAACATGAGACAGCGCATGTTTGTTAATTTTGGGTATCTTCTGAGGTAAACTCATTTAAAATGTAATAAATAATTGCCGCTTTCATTTCACTCTTCACGAGACGATGCGCGGTAAATTTAGACAAGTTTGCATTCAGGTCGAGGTCACCAAAGGTCAATGTGGATGTAGTTCCACTGTAGGTGTAAATTTTAACTATTGAAATCTCATTGCTGACATGTTCACCACTGTTGGTGTGCAAAGCTAAAATTTATGTCATAGTTTGTTTTTTTTTATATATGTAGTAGAAGAGGTAATCATGGTATAAATGGCAAGATCGCATGGTTACGTTGGCGATAAACATCGATTAAAAAACAGTAAAAGTGCATGGTATAGACGCCGACAATCAACATTGTGTAAACATTTCATTGAGTGTATTCGCCAACGTATCAACTTGGTACACGTGTTTTAACGTCCACAGGGTTTAAGAAAAAATAGACAGTGAATCATTGGTATCCACAGTCCTCATTGGAAAAGCATACAGTGCAAACATTTTATTTTATATTAAAATCGTGCTTGGCCAAACTAATTACTTCCAACCGATCAATACAGGCTCCATCAAAATGATAGGTGCAGTAAAAGTTCGGCACAGAAACGATGGTACAGTATCCTGATCTCAAAAGCGAAATCTTTTCTCAGGCAGATCGCGTCGGGTTCAAGAAAAAAAACTTCACAAAGCATCTAACACTGACTCTATCGTAACTCTCTCGCAAAGTCCGTAATCTTCCAATGTATCTTCAATACCATTTTGAACATGCCCCTTGTATACTAATTTTGTTTCGGTTGGTGACACAACCATGTCGCAATGATATAATCGTAGTGAAAGTCAATATATATTTCACCGTCTCTACCTTGATTGGGCAGACCTGTTTATGCTGCGATAATTGGCCGACAATTGCCAACATTCCAGATCGGGTGTTGAGGTAATCACATTGGCCACCGTTATGAAGGCAGTTAGGAGAACAAAAAATGGAGGGCTAAATATTGTGACTTCTTCGCTTGAAAAAAAAATAGCATAAAATTGGTTTCTTAACTACATTTTTAATACGAAAAGATAGTCGTTCCAGGTGGAAATACATCTGCGGGAAGAGAAATTCGGAACGAGAGTAGTCCAGAATTTACCAGTCACACAGATTTATCCGAATTCCGGACAGCTCTCGGTTAATCATAATTCATATATTTATTCAAAAACAGCCTGTGCTTGGGAATTCGATATACACGCCAAATTGGCGTCGAATAAATTCGAGGGTGACTCTGCAGGATTTACACCTGATGATACCTCCACATTGTGTTGCTCTCCTAATTCTACGCTGTATTGTGAAACAGACCGAATCACTTCAAAGGGCCCAAATGTTTGAATGAGTATACATGTACAGTTCAATTAAATAAATAGAAAAAAGAAAATTCATACTGCTTAAACAACCCTATAATTTCTGTGGTCATTTATCTTGAACAAATGCCATGAGTTTGTTTCAATGTTGAGCCAAAGAGTTGAAGTAAAGCAATTCAAATTAAACATAAATCTGTGCATATTATTACATATGGCAGAGTTCCGATCTGAATATGATGTGACATCAAAAATCGATAAAAGGGTTCCCCGAAACCAAGCATCAGTGTATCGGTGTTTAACCCTTTACCTAAAATGAAAAGCAGACGACACACGCAATTAAAATTCTTGAATAACTATATTTTTTTCATTTTTTTTTGTCCACAAAACATTGGTTTTGAGCCCTCATTGGAACGAGCTCTACGAACTTGTTCCAAAGAGGGGTGAGTCATAACTTTTGTTTTTGAGACCAAAAGAATTAAAACAAAGTAATGGAAATTAATTGGCGACTTTTATGAATAGTGCTGGTCGGTTTTGACCGTTAAAGCAATTCACATGCGGAACAACTATGAAAGTGTGAGTCGATTCTGCTCATGAATAGATAATGACACGCAAATGAATTTTTTTGATGCCAAATGGAAGATGTTAATTCCAAATTGACTTCCGTTGTAACTATGAACAAGTAACCACGTATCGTCCTTTGTGTGCAAATGTTTTTGGTGCCAAACGAAAGATTTTAATAACAAATGGACTCTCGTTGTAAATAAGAACAAGTAACCACGTATCGTCATTTGTGTCCACAGAACAAGTTACCATGTATCGTCCTTTGTGTGCAAATGATTTTTTTGGTGCCAAATGAAACATTTTAATATCAAATTGACTCGACTTGATCTTTAGATAACGTAATCATCTGTCTTGTGTCGGAAAAAACACACGATTATGTTGTTTAAAATTGTATTTTTCACAGCAAGTACAAAAGGCGAAACGCAGTAATATACAGTACGTGGAGAGTGTATTATTACTAAATCACCCGCAGAGTGGAGATTCCACCCAAGCAATAATTGCAAATTTGTTGCAAGGCATAACAAACACAAGCAAAGTTTCAGCCAATGGATCTCCGGGTTAAACCCGGAGGTCCATTGGCTGAAACATTGCTTTTGTTTTTGGTCGATATATACAAAATTTGAAAGTTATATTTTGGGTGATAACTCCACTCCGCGTGTGATTTAGTTACAATCCACTCTCCACGTACTGTAGGATCAACGACCACGAAATAAACTCGCAAAAAATATTCGGAAAGTAAGCTACTTTATGAGAGGACTATTTTGTTTGCCGGACGACTTTCGTCGGCGAAAGCGGTTCGATGGCTATCCACTTAGGGCTTTAACGCGAAATGATTCACGCTTTCGAAGCAAATACATTGATAACTTGTGATTAAAACGTCAAGTTTTTTTCAGAATAGGCCGTCTATAAGCAAAGAAATACCTATGGTTTCTGAGTGGTTACCATAATGTTTTCACTCGTGACTAGCAGGTGAAATAAAAAAATATATTTCACCTCCTAGTAACTCATGAAATAATTATCATTTTTAACGACACTTTCGACAACCAAAGTCACCTCGTGTCGGACAAATAATTATGGTAGCCATTAAAAACCCATAGGTATTCTCTCTATATTAATCCTTTTACTAGGGCCCAACGAAAGGTTCGAAGTTCGATTCGATTGGAAATAGTCTCCATAATTCGATTCGATTCGATTTCAATCGAGCCTATTCGAAAATTTTCGAATCGTTGAGATGATCTCAAAATCCTACAAAGTGTCTTCTCTTGACCTCATTTTCTATCACCAGGTCTTCTGTACAGAAGTTATTTCTTCCATCTTGAAGGAGGAGGTCGCTAAGGAAGTATGAAGTATTTAAGGCGAGGTGAATAGGGTGGGTGCTTTGGAGTTCCACTGCCATTTTCGTCTGCCATGTCAAGTGATTGTTCTCGATTACCAATGGTAGACAGCTATTTAGATCCTGTGATGATTTACATTTAATGTAAAAAGCTTGACCTCATTCAACATGTACAAAATATTGTTTCAACAGAATTCCTTGATGTGTTAACACTACTCTTATACTATATTAGAAGTGTGTCGTGTGGATAAATAACCCTCATTTGAGGAGTGAGAGGGACGCCATAGTCACGGAACACAGGGACGCCATGTTGTGTTGTTATGGCAGCCTGCGTGATGTCTTCCCATATGAATATGTGATGTAAGTGCGCGTGTAATTACGTAGCACGTGTTTCCGTCGTCTATTCTGTATCCTGGAGACCGCCATCTTGGTTTGTATGCTAGTTCGTGGTTGCAATATAGACCCACTAGCCTCTAATAGAACAAGGATATGTTTTGAGGGTAAGTTCGATTGGACGGGAGTGTAATGTATACCCACATGAGACCGACAACTATTTCTCTGGCTCGGATTCGCGAAGAAAGCTCGTTTTCTATGTTCTTGGCCTTTCCCTGGCCCGAGTTCTCCCAGAATCCTCGTTTCTAACGGACACGGACCTGGCCAGAGTACCACGTAGCGCTATATGCCCTTAAAAATGCAGTGTTCGATTGTACTAGAGTATGTTTTACTAAGAGGGGCCTTTTAGGCAAATCCTTGTTTCCACTCTGTTGCAGGAGTTTGTTAGGTACGGATTCTTCCAGAATCCTCGTCTTTATGTGGCTTGAATTCTGTACAGAAACCTCCTTTTTGATGCCTTAGATACCCTCTACTATCTTACCGACCTCCTCCTTCAAGATGTAAAAAAATAACTGACCTCGTCTTTATGTGGCTTGAATTCTGCATAGAAACCTGCTTTTTGATGCCTTAGACACCTTCTACTCTCTTACTGACCTCCTCCTTCAAGATGTAAAAAAAATAACTGACCGCAGATTTTAGGTACCCCCCCCCCCCCCCCCCGGGTTGCAACGCTAATTTCTGTCTGACGTTATGTTGCTGCAAACAGGGGTTGATGTGACGGCAGAGCGGGGTTAGCCCACCCCCTTCTTAAGAACGAAACTTAAATTAAATAATTTTCACCCCCTCACCCCCCCCCCCCCCCACCCGCAGTTCTGTGCACTGTCATTGATATTCCTTTCATCGCCCCTTACCGGTCGAATTCTTGGCCTTGATTTCCTTGATCACGACTTTACCTTCCTTTCGGAAGCTCATACTTGTACAAATTGGAAATGAAGACAACACGACAGGTGTTTCCTTAACTATTGCAGGCATCCCATTTTAGGTAACCTTTACTCAGGTCTGTCGAAGTAAGAGAACGGTGGCCAGAACATTAATATGTTCCCCATTGTTGGTGCAAAGGCTATAACGAGAAATCCAGAATATTACAGATATTCATTCATCCATCAGTGCTGACAATTTTCATCATTGGGGGAGATTTACAGCAAAATTAACTTTCCTGAATTTTCTGAAATTGTCAGAGAATTTAACACTAAGGGTATGGGAATTCCTTATAAAAAATGTAATTTGGAAATGTTCAAGTCTGGAAATAAGCAGACTGTCATCTGCAGAATTAGGTCCCGAGAGGGGGGATGTGGTGATGCTACCCTGCACAGTGGGGTAGCATCACTAAATTAATCTTCTGTGAACCTCTATGTGAATCAAGATATCAGACATAAAAAAGAGGTATTCAAATGGTAAATTGGGGGAATCTAGCCCATTGTACCGGATAGCATCAGCACATTCACCCTCTGGGGACCTCATTTTGAAAATGACAGATTGCTTGCTCCTGGACTGAAAATTTTAGGCAAAGGGTTAAATCATTCTCTGAAAATATTTTTTTTATTTTATTTCTCAAAAAACACCCCTTACCTCTTTGGGCTCGTCAAGCTCGTTCCATTATGGGGCAATGGGCTATGTTTTCGGGGCAAACAAGGAATTTATTTTTTATTTTTATTTTTTGTTATTGCTGAATTTTATCGTTTTGTAGTCGTGTTAGGTAATGCGTTAAGGGATTCACTCGCGAGCATCACTAAGGAGGGTTTAGGGGTGTGACACCCCCAATAATTAACCCAGTCGGACCATTTTCTACAGGATTATAGCCTAAGATATCAATTTTCTCTTTCTGGTAATCGTGTACTTTCTTAACCCTTTACCTAACATGAAAAGCAGACGACACTTGCAAAACAATTCTTCAATAACTATTTTTTTTTCATTTTTTATCTCCAAAACATAGATTATTACCCCTCGATGGAACGAGCTCGATGTTGGGTAAAGGTTTAAAAGATCAGATCGGATACTTGAACTTGTGTCACACGCTCAGTCGATCATCCAATGGTGGTATGTATTTCCAGATTCGGGCAGCTGGGGGTTGCTGAATTTCCAGTTTGTGTATCGGTACGACACGTGTTAATTAGAATGAAAGTTGTGTCACGACTACTACAAGCATATTTTATTTATTCAGTCATAATTACATTGTTAATGTAGTTATACGTTTTGGGTCCAAATACTCAATTCCTATTGGTCAGCTGGATGAACACGTCATGACCAAATGTAATTCATTTTCCAATGAATACATTTGGTCGAACTTTGACCCGCATTTACGGTAGAGCGCAGTTGACAGAATGTAATTCGGGCGATGTTTGGGCGGGTTTATAATTTTTAGCGCCTCTCGCAGTGATCAGTGATTATAGTTTGATATGTTAAATACATAGACAAAACTACATGTATGTTTCAATGAGTCGTTTTGTATTCAATGAGTCAGATGTGCGTAGGAAGAAAACGTCGAAACCGAAGGTCGAGACGTTTTCTTTCTACGCACATCTGACGAAACATACATGTGGTTTTGTATTTATTACATGACCCAAGCACCTACTGACCTAATTTTCTTTTCTATCAACGGTGGTAAACACCATGCACTTTATGCAGTCGCATTGCATAAAAAAGTCCCGGTTGGAACAGGTTGGTGTGCAATACGGAATTCCGTATTGTACAGCCGTATTGCACGCCGTATTGCATAAGAGAGACTGCATGGGCATGTAATAAATTGTTTTGATCATTCCAAGTTTCGTTGCGAAAGACGGCAATTTGACAAATTTGGGTCAATGCCGAAAACCGGCGCTCAACTCAGAGTTGTGCCTTTTGTGTGAGGGTGGTTTTTCGCCTCGTTCGTTCGTACATGTTTTATTTCGTCTTTCTGCTTTGTTGTTTGGTAAAAAGTAGTTTAAACAGTTACGGAATGTAATTATAAGAATTGAATGCAATTTTTATAATCTTTGTTGGAGTATGAACGTGTGGGAATGGGTACAAATTATGTACATGTATGAATCCTTCGGAATTCATACATAATTTGTACCCATTCCCACACGTTCATTCTCCAATAAAGATTATAAAAATTGCATTCAATTCTTAAATAAATTTCCACGAAGCTTCGAGTGTTTTAACTACCACTCCGGATAACTTATAGTTCAACTATATCGTCAAGGCGAGCCTTCGACGAAGACAAGACTTCTTGAAATATTAGTCAGTCGAAACTTGAGCCATCCCAGTCGGAACAAATCTGGTGTACAGCTCCCCACCCCCCTCGCCCCCTCAAGTTTCATTAGCTCATATCCTTGAACTCCTGATATGAGAACGCGTAAACATTGAATTTATAACATTTCAGCGAAAGATGCAAACATTATTTTCTTGAAATGATACTGTTCGGAATGATTTAATGCAAAACATCAGCAATAAAATATGCCTTAATTCCAAGCATATGGTTGCGTAATTAAATTATTCCCTCAAACGTAGGAATATAAATGAGGTAATTGAGGTATGTTGTTGAGATTTCTGACAGTAATTTTATACGTAAATTATACAGTAACAAGTACTGTTTACAAACATAATTAAAATAAAAATCTATAAACTATTCTATTGTCCGCGGCTGGCATTGCTTTTCCAAGGAGGAGGACCGTCCGTATCGTCCACAGAGAAAATTCCCTGTGGGCCCCCGAATATTAATGCAGCCGAACACCTATTGGTGCTTGAAGTTTCGTGAAAACGCCCAACCAGCGAACTGAATCTTATTGCATAGAATGTCTGTATACTGAAATATTCTATTGTTCAAAACAAATACACTGTTTTATAGAACTGCCAGAGGCATACAAAAGTTTATTTTCACTCCTTCTTCCTGCCATAGCACAGTTATTCCGATTCCCATCCCATATACTTGCAGTCAAGTCTGGCACTGATCTCTCAGATGCAAGGAAACAACGTTCTTTGTTTTGAAAATCAAAATTTTCTCCCACTGGACCGAACTATGGTCGGGCCCATGGGTCCGCGCACCCCCCCCCCCCCCCCCCCCCCCATTTGATGTCATTCCTGTGTGTTAAGTGGTGAAGATACGAAAAGGCTATTGAAATTTTCTCTGTGTGAACTGCCATTGATCACTCATATGCGGGGAAGCTCCGAGCTCCGTCAGTTCAGATCGAGAAATCAAAATTTTCTCCGGGTCTGGGGTACGCCTTGGTTCATTTCTCGGTAACTTTTCTTGCCTCAATCCGCGCCTACTTTTCCAACTATGAAAATGATTGACACAAAACAGAAACCCTTGCAGAGTATTGGTATCCATTGCCATCCAGTAAGAATTAGATGTTGAAGTTCACGAATTGTTGAATTTAAAACACAATGGACAAGTTCACTACCCCAAACCAATGATAGTAGCTGTTAACGAGGGCAGTGTATGTGAACGGGAACGCCCGCGCCATATTTAGTTGGCATAAACAGATTTGTATTACCCAGTTTTGTCCAAGATATACGAAGTTTTTGTTTGACCAAATCAGCCTTCGGCCTTATACCCCCAGTTTGTACAGACCTATGAGCAGTGCCACTTGCCAGCATTTTTAAGCGAAAATACCAGATCATTTACTTAACATAATGGCAAAATACCTAACCATTCACTTGACATAATGGTTGAAATCGCCATTCAAATTTTATTACTTTCTTCACTATTATCTCCAGAACGACTTGCGACCGGTGCTAGATGGCCATATTTGTAAGAAGGGGCCAATTTGTCAACTGTGTCACAGATGGAAACTTCAATCTATTTTTCCATACCTACGGGACATGGCTTGCTCCACTTACATGCGAAATTTGAGTTGTTCCGAGCCCCATGTGGGGTGGTTAAATCTAAACAAAATATACTACATCAAAGCTGCTGTTACACCACTGTAAAAACTACAGGGATTGGGTATACAAGGCTCTTTCTGATTCCACGAAGATAGAAATTCATAGTAATTAATTTTGAAGTCCAGAAACACCAAGACAAGAAATTATAGCTCTATTGCACTAGTCAGACGAGCTGTTCTCTCCGCATCGTTCTCAACAACTCAAGTACTGCTCGGTCCTTTATCTACATAGTCTTTGTTATGTCTGAAGGAATCTGGACATGAACGTTTCCACTTATCTTAAAAATAGCGGTGCATCAAATAAAGCTGATCGTTCGGATTTGCCTCGTTAGCCGGAGTGACAAGCTGTATTTGATTTGTATCAGTTTTTGAGGTGCATCAAACATGGCTTACCTCTATATACCTTGTTGCAAAATATTATTGAAACTGAGTTTCAAGGACACACGACGTCATAAAAATTGAAATAATCCCATTTCCGAATAAACTACAAGTTTTTTTTTAGGATAATTGTTTGCTGTAGGCATCAAGTTTTCAATTTCTCAGCAGAAGATTTCTGAAGTGATAATGTTTTTTTTATTAAACTTGATGAGACAAACAAACTTATAATTGTGTTACGGAATAGCGCAGAACTTCAAAGCCATGGAATAAGTGTTGCCTCAAGAAAAGTGAGTTTAGCTTTCTTCCAAAGTCTGCGAACTGGTAATCAACACTCGCCTCGTGATTCAATTTTCAGAAATACTCTTTAAACCTGGCGGGCGATGTTCTTTCAGGCCTATCTGTATTATGCTTCAGATGTTAGAAAGATCTTAAAAACATTATTGACAAACATCACCTCAATATATCTGTAATGTTGTAAACAAATCTCATCTGCCAGTAAGACAGTCATCGAAGTTATAGATGAAAAGTGCTTCAGGCGGCATATCCCTCCTAGAGATTATTATGCAAACTCTGGTGTCAATACACCATACATTTCAGCAACACATGTTTCCCATAATGCACTTGGGAATTTAACCAATAATATCTTCGTTGACAGGGCTCTGCCAAAGAAGATATAATCTGTTAAATTTTTAGTCAAGTTTTGGAATAGAGTAGTCATCAAGGATAAAATTAGTTTAACCCAACGTAACGTCCAAAACCGTCCAGCGCTATTCACAAAAATCGCCAATTAATTTTCATTATTTTTTTAATTTTTTTTCTCAAAAACATAGGTTATGACTCATCTTTGGAACGAGCTCGTTCCAATGATGGGTCATAACCTATGTTTTTGAGACAAAAATAAAAAAAGAATGTTTCGAGAATTTTGTTTGCAAGTGTCGTCTGCCTTTCATGTTAGTTAAATTTAGGGTTAAACAAAATTTGATTTCCGAATTTGCAAATATATACAAAGAAAATGTATAAACTGTTACAAAGCAAACACTGGAAAATTAATCCAGCTGCAAGCTATTCGGTACAGTCGCCGTGAACTGGTCGTAATCCACGCGTGGGAGTGATGTCCGCGCATGGGTTTACCAGGTAATAAAGATCATCACCAGCGGGTACAGACCGTTGCTTCATTAATTACATTTTTGACGATTGTTCCTATAATTAGTTTTTGGAATCTAATAATATTGCTTCCGTGGAAATATTGCTCACCCCTGGAAAGTGACCAGTCCACGACGGCCATACTGTAGTTCATGTACCCTTTACCTAACGTAACGGCAAAAACCGGCCAGCGCTATTCTCAAAAATCGCCAATTAATTTTCATTTTTTGTCTCAAAAACATAGGTTATGACCCCTCATTGGAACGAGCTCGTCGAGCTCGTTCCAATGAGGGGTCATAACCTATGTTTTTGAGACAAAAAATGAAAAAAATTAGTTATTCAAGAATTTTTTTTGCATGTGTCGTCTGCTTTTCATGTTAGGTAAAGGGTTAAATCTGTCTTCAGGATAACACATTGAACACTTACAGCTATAATACAAATGGGAAGTGTGTGATTCACAGATTCAGACCAGCTAGAAATTCAAGTTTTGATTATCACCTGCAAATAGAAATTTTCCGTCGCGCAGGCGAGAGGCTTCTTGATCTGGATGGGTCGGCTCACTAATAATATATGTATGAGTCCAACGTGCAACCTGTTGATACATTTCTTATTGTGCCATTTCTCGTATTTTCAAAGAAGAAATTTGTAAAACTACCAGTACACAAGGACTGAAAGAGTCATGGCGTTGGTGGAGTGGTAGTTTTGTGTCTTTGGATTACGGACTTAAAATTAATTGCGCAACTATCCCCACCGAGTAATATTTTAAGGATTTCAATTGGATTTTCGCGTGGACACCTATGATTATCTCATGAGTGAGGACGCAAAATAATGTATTCTCTCACGCGGCTTTGAGAGGAAATAAAAAATTACTTGCGCCCACGAGTCTGTTTCTATTATGCGCGCTTAGAGAAAGATTCCAATATTTTCGAAAGGGACACCGGTGAATCAATAAAATCGTGCCCGCTGCGTTCGTTGAACTGTTGCAGCAAAATATGCCTTGTACTTTTTAAACAATGTTCACAAATGAAGAAACATTGTTTTACAGCAGACTTTAACGAGGGAAACGTAATAGAACAACATTTTCAATCAACTTCGAACAGTTTTTTAAGACACTCTACATTGACGATGAAATATATTTATTACTTTCCAAAGTGTGATTTACTGGGATTTCTGGGTTTGATTATAAACGATAACTTCACAAGAGAATTATGCAATCAACAATCGTGTCATGCATCCGTGCGCGTAAACTAAGACGCTTTGCCGTGGGTGTAATGGGGACTTCATTGTTTTTTGTTGTTGTTTTTTTAACCTTTTACCTAATATGAAAAAGCAGACGACACTTGCAAAAAAAAATCTTGAATAGCTATTATTTTCATTTTTTGTTTCAAAAACATAGGTTATGACCCTTCACTGGAACGAGCTCGATGAGCTCGTTCCAAAGCGGGGTCATAACCTATGTTTTAGAGACAAAAAATGAAAATATAATGAAAATTAATTAGCGATTTTTGAGAATAGCTCTGGCCGCTACGTTAGTTAAAGGGTTTAATAATATAATTATCGTTAATAATAAAACGTTATAGATAGAGCAATCGCTTGACGGGACTGGTTACGTGAAATAATTCATTCGAGACGAGGGACTATATTGTAAAACACTCGTGCGCATTCGCGTTCTCGTGTTTGTACAACGTCCCCCACCTCTCATGAACTATTTAACGTAACCAGTCCAGTCAAGCGATTACTCTATATAGAATGGCAGTGGACACATTTGCCCAAAATATAACTAGGAATTTAACTTAATCAATAGATTAGTTTAATAGAGCTAATAGAACTCTGTCAAATAAGATTAAATAGGTAAAATCGGTAACAATTTGCAGTTCGACCTTTCAGTATGTTGACATGAGAGCGCGAGGGATTAATTATCATGGGCGATAATCTGAAGCGATAGTCTTAATAACTCGTTAATTTAAAGTTGAGCATAAAAATGCAATATACAAAACAAAGAGTTTGTTTCAATTCCATTCTTTTTCTTGACATAGTAGAACTTGGACTAGTTTCAGCAAAACGTGCGTCAAGCTGAACCCATAAGGGTTATCAGCTATATTTCTGAAAATAAATGAGTTATACCACACTTTATAAAAAAATATTATTATTTTAAGTCAAAGTCAATAGTTTTTGCTTTGGGGAGGTTTTGAAACGCCGTTAATTCAATTCTCAAACACAAAATGTCTCGAAATTATACGTCTTTTCTGTATCACGTAGTTCTAGAAAATATTCCGAAGATGCGGGCACCGTAAGTCAAGATCGAAAAACCGAAAACGATTTCGACAAATCACCGGTATACAAAACAATGAGATGTGCGTACGTTGCGTACTCAGTCCTTTTTGCACACCCGATTCGGGTGATATTTAAGTTCTCCGAAAAAAGCCTGATCTGGTCATTTCGTAATCAGACATGAACACAAGCTACCTGTTCGTAGGGTACTTTGGTGACAACGCGAAAGAGATACAATTTTGTAAGTCAAAACGTTAGTGTACATTAACCCCTTGCACACTGATGTCGAAATATCTAAAGTTCAGGGTGCAAATATTTCCCATAATGCAACTGGAAATTTAACCAATTCAATCTTGTTTGACAGAGCTCAATGAGCTCTGTCAAACAAGATTGAATTGGTTAAATTCCAAGTTGGATTATGGGAAAAATGGCTACTTCAAATCTGGATATTTTGACATCAGTGTGCAGGGGTTAATGTAGAGTCTCAAAAATCGCTTGTCAGAACAAAAAGTATGTCATTTTTTTCGTTCGCCACTTAAAGTAACTCACAAAAACTCGAGAGATTGGCTGACATTTCACACGAAGCAGGGAGACAGGAAGTGTTGGGTTACATATATCTTTGGAATAGGGCAATATCTTTTTGGCCATAATTGAGTATTTAGAACTTTTTAGGAGAGATGGAAAGAAACCGTAGTTTGTGAGATAGAGTATAAAATATGTGTTTAATTTTAACCTGTGTAGTGGAAGTATAAAGAACAGGAAAAGTGGATTTGTCCAAACACCGTCAGTTCAGTTTCCGCTGAGATAAATATAGAATAAATTTCTAGTGTCAAAATAAATGATTTATCCCACGAGTAGCTTTAATTATCTAACCCACGAGCCTACGAGTATACGTTATATACACTACACAAAACAAGTTTTGAACCACCCCAAACATTTCAGTGGCAGAAAATTGAAACAATAGTATAAAGCAATATACGACGTGAACGCTAATTCATTTACAGACAAAAGAATGCTCATTTCTGACAAATGTATTCAGGAGTGTCCGTGGTAACACCCGTCACATGCAGGAACGGTCAGTATCCAAAACCCACATTTTACTAGTCAGTATCCGGTGTGTTCAACACTGATTTATAACCACATTAGGCACCCTTATCTCATTGTGAATGGGGAACAAACTTGATCATGTTGACCCAACTCCAGGACAGGAATGTTACACCAAAATGATATTCTGCGCCGGGGTATTGCATGAACGTGTTTCAAGTGTGTAGAAACAGCCTAACATATAGAACTGATGATAAAATTCGCCGAGATCGCATGCAGTACATGTTTCTAGTCAAGTTGTAACTTTCAGATTTCTACCTATGACCTACGTATTGGTCTCTGTAGCCGTCAAGCATGCACGCAGTAGACCAATTTCAAAATTAACGCTTTCTTGTGAAACTATTGGGATCAATATTGTTGTGGCTCAAAATGTATTTTGAGTAGTATATTAATTTTTTTTTCTGTTATCCCGTAACGTTTTTCTGTCGTCTCTGTCTCAAAGCAATCAACACTTACGTGTGTTATAAGTTCGGCTTAATGTTTACATCACAACTGAAACTTTCTTCAATGATCACTGTATCAGCAATGGATTCTCATGTGATATTATTTTTACACGAAACACCAGTCGATCATGTGATTTATCCCATCAATACTAGTTCATCATGTGACATTCGAACACGGGTATTGATATTACGCACTTAATTCGACATTCCAGAGTCTGTTTTTACATTCTGCAATTTCTGTTTACGTTCTATAAATAGACGGTTCTCCCGACTCGTGTGGACATGATCATACTGGAATCAAAGATCTTCAGAAACAAACCCACAAGCGTAGACGCAAACTTGTCTTGAATTAAAAACTTGTTTGACATGAAATAAAAAATAATTTATCTTTGGTTATATTTTTGCAAATCAAAGCCTTCCGTGCGAAGCGACACGAGCATTGTTTTGGCTAACATTGGCCAATATTGCAACAACTTGAACAAGGCACAAACAAAAGTTGCTTCAGTTCGCAAACGAATTATAATTTAATTTAAAATAAGCCGGTTCCGAAAGCCGCTCCTGATACACGGAAAATCTATAGCTCGGAACCGGGAATAAAGTGTTGCACTGTTTTGGTGTTGAACTGAAGTTTTCTAAATTGAAAATCTGCCCCAACGTAACTTTGTAGGGTTTCGTACGCCCTTCCACGCATGAAATTTGTACAGTCCTTGTTTACATATATTACACAGCGAGCGAAATACCGCTAATGGCGTTAGAAGTAGCGTTTTCACCTGGGCAATGAGTTTTTAGCGAAGGTGCTTAAGAAGCACGAACACAATTCGAATTAAGGGTTCTACATATTGAACTCAAATGTCCATTCGCAGGTATTTTATGCTTCTACTGATATTTACTCCGTGAATGGCCATCTACTTTTTTGGATAAGAGCTCTAAGGAAATTTGTTGCTTTATTCGTGTATTTGGAAAATATACTGAGTCAAAAAAGAAAGTATAATAGAAACAAATATGAAAACATAGCACAAAGGATAAAATATAATAGTTCTAATGTTACATGTTTGTGGACAAGAAGTCGTGCAAAGAGTTTAATGACATGTTGTTGTTGCCCACCCACCTGTATACAATTTTGCTACGGATTTCAGAATAGCACGTGCTACCGGAAAATGTTAAATTGAATGGGTGACCGACGATTTTGTTTGTGTTATGTTGTGCTAGAGAGCCTGGGTTATTGAGAAAACACGCTAGTTTTTGCCTTAACCGAAAATCAGAGGTTGGGTGCCATTGGTATTCATGAGGCAGGGATACCTCCAGATGAGCTCGCTGCTGAGTTCGGAGTTACTGTAGCCACTATTTACGGTCTCATTGAAAGGTATAGAACCACTGGATCTACTTCCGACCAACTGCGTTCAGGTCGACCAAGAGTTACGACCCCTGCACAAGACCGACACATCAGGACGTCTCACGTGCGGGATCGCTTCCTCCCGGCGACGAGGACAGCAGCGATTACTCCTGGTAGAACTAACAATAGAATCAGTGCACAAACTGACCGCAACAGACTCGCTGAATACGGCATCCGAAGTAGGCGTCCATACCACGGACCAATCCTTATCCAACGTCATCGCACTGTCAGAATGAAATGGGTACGTCAGCGTGTTCGCTGGACTCAGAAGCGTTGGAGCACAGTTCTTTTTAGTGATGAATCACGATTTTGTCTACGGCGCGCTAATGTTAGGGCAAGAGTGTATCGCCGACGAGAACGGTTTTCTGATGCTTGTGTGCGGGATTGCGACCCTTTCGGCGGGGGTAGTGTAATGACTTGGGCAGGAATTTCCTTGCACCATCGAACACAGTGGATCTTCATCGATGGTAATCTGAATGGACAGCGATATAGGGACAAAATTCTTAATGCTGTTGTTGTTCCGTTTTTCATCTTTAGCGTCGGATTGCAGTTATTCCAGCAAGACATTGTCCGATGTCACATGGCGCGTATCTGTCGTGACTTTCTTGAGGAGCAGAGCATCGAACTTCTTCCCTGGCCCCCACTTTCGCCAGATTTGTCGCCAATCGAGCATCTTTGGGACCAATTGGACAGTCGGGTACGACTTCATGATCTTCAGACGTTAGACGATTTACGTAATCTTCTAAGGCAGGAGTGGAACGCAATACCACAGGGTGACACCCAGAGACTGATCAGGTCCATGCGCCGTCGATGTCTTGCCATCCAAGAGGCAAACGGTGGACATACCCGCTATTGACTGCACGTGTGAACTTTTCCTTTCACCCCATGTCTGAATTGTGACGTCCTGACGTGACGCTTGCAAAGTAAGAACATGAAATTATGCAAATTCATACAGCTAGACTCGAAATATCAATTTACAATAATTTGTTTGGGATTAAAGTCGATAATACTAAAAAATTGCTCCTCAAAGTTCATTATACTTTCTTTTTTTTGACTCAGTATATAACATTGACAGCAGTTGTTCACATCATTATACCTCCAGGGAGATGTTACATGTTTTCTTTTTTGAGGAAAGCAATGAAGGATTAAATCAAGACTGTTTGTTTCATCACCTCATGGATTCGAACAGTCATGAATCATGTTTGATATCTCAACGAGTTGAAAGTGAGTTTTTTTCGCGAGGCTAAAACACACTATGGTATTGTTGTATTTATCTTATACCGACCATTTTTGTTCTTTTCTGCATTTTTAAAAGGGTTTTGGGGATGATTTCGTGTCAAAATGTCGACTCATCTGGAGTCTCCAATCTATATGACATAGGGGTATGTGTTATAGAGAATCTATAACACATGGGCTATATCTTCAACAGGTATAAGATAAAAGAGAATAATATATATATATGTTCAGATCAGATTAGATTTTTGGGTCTTCATAAAAGTGTCATTAAATCCCTATCAAAATCAGGGTGAGTGTTCGAAAATTGAAGAAACTATTGCACTATGTTTAGTTCATTTTATCTGAAGAGTCACTGATTATGTAATAATTCAACAGTGGTTGGCGGATTTCAATAAATGTGAATTATACTTTCAGACTTGACTAGTAGTCTTGCCTCCAGTTGTGGAGGTTGTTTGGAAGAATTCTTGTTCCTTACCCTTTACCCAACGCAGACGATATCAAAATTGGCTAATTGAAAAATCGTATTTTAATTCTTTTCGAAACATTTCAACAAAACCATATCATGTGACCCCTCATTGGAACGAGCTCGACGAGCTCGTTCCAAAGAGGGGTCACATGATATGGTTTTGTTGAAATTTTTCGAAAAATAATATTTTTTCAGCTGCTGAATCTGCATATTACGCGGGGGGATGTGGGCGATTCGTTGGGTAAAGGGTTGATCTTTCTTCATGTTGTCGCAACAGATTTCTACCCTATCATGTGCCGTACTTTGTGGTTGTCTTCCACAATGTGACCTTATCGTATGCCATTTAACTGGCACGAGCTCGTTCCTGTTGGGTGTCATATGATATGGTTTTTATGCTTTCTTTTTTTGCGGGGCAGGTTAATAACATGTTAGTGGGATCTAATCACTTTAGGGCTCTTGGAGCTCGTTCCTGTTGGGGACACATGATGCGGTTTTATTGAGGCAGATAAGTTACTGAATTCTGAATACTGTAGAATTGTCATTTCGGGGGGAATACAGACAAGGCTACTTAAAATGCCCGATGATCGTATTTTATGTTCAGAACACAAATGGAATCTGAAAATGGTAGAAATGGTCATATTGTACCTAACATTGAACGTATTATTTCCTTTTCCTTCCCACAGAGCTGTTTCTGAATTAAACCACATCCCGCACCATCATCTACATGTAACAATGCATATGTTTTTTGTGTATTTTATAATTTTAGTCCTACACCTTTGGGCGCACCGTAATAAAAACTTACAATGCCATCTCTAAACCTACATCTACATCAAGAAAATAATGCGTCACTCTGCGAATTGCTACAATATTGTTTACAATAAATTCGATACCCTTTTTCTGGTCGGTATTAGGAGTCTTGGCCTCCACTAACGATGACGGGTAACATAAGTCTGGATGAGATTCGAACATGTGAAGACTTCAGTTTTACTCATAAGTTTAATATGAAAACACAGCTAATAACTGATGATTTAGAATCTCCTTTTAACTGAAATATCCGTAACTGCAAATACTATATGCCAAATGAATTTCAGCAAAATTATGCAGGCTTGAACAATTCTCTGGCAATTTTAAGTGTAAACATCAGAAGTTTAAACGCACATTGGGATGAATAATATAACTTTCTACTTAGTTTGCAGAATAAAGAAAATGTTTTTGACATTATAGGACTAACAGGGGTTTTCAAAATACAGGATAATGTATCATTTAAACTCAGTGGATATTACGACATAGTAAGTAATGTAAGAGACTATAGTTGGCAGGGGAGGGGTTGGTCTCTACATTAAGGAAGATATAAATTTTAAAGTAAGGACTGATTTGACAGCATTTATTCCCCAGGTTTGTGAGACTCGTTTTGTTGAAATCTCTTAAAAAACACAGGCTAACGGCAATAGATGGCGTTGTCTATCCACCGAATACTCAACCCAAAGCCGACCTAGAAGTTTTCATGAACAAAATCACAGAGATAATAAATTTGGAAAATGACGAAAAGAAACAATGCTTCCTGGTTGGTGACCTGAATATTGATTTAATTAACTTAAAATATCAACACATAAACAAACCGACGACTTTATTGATATGATATTTAGTCAAGGCTTTCTGCCAACTATAGTCTCTTACATTACTTACTATGTCGTAATATCCACTGAGTTTAAATGATACATTATTCTGTATTTTGAAAACCTCCGTTAGCCCTATAATGTCAAAAACATTTTCTTTATTCTGCAAACTAAGTAGAAGGTTATTTTATTCATCCCAATGTGCGTTTAAACTTCTGATGTTTACACTTAAAATTGCCAACTCGAGTTACAGATCACTCAGCCTCCTTAATTGACCATATTTACTCTAATAACTTCTCGCCTACCGTTGAATCTGGCATAATTATTACAGACATTACTGATCACTTTGGAAAATTCTTATTAGACCTAAAAGTAAAGGCAGATCGAGAGAATAGAACAGAATTTAAAAGAAATATCTCCCCAGAGAATATACTGCTGTTTAGAGAGAAACTCTCACAAATAGAAAATACAAATGTTCTCGAATCCACCAGTATGGATGAAGACTACGATGGTTTTATACATTCTTATATGCAGGTATTTCAGGACGTCTTCCCCTTGAAGCAAATCAAACTGAATAAAAAATATATAAAGAAACAACCCTGGATGACTAATGATCTATTACAGTCATCTCTATATAAACACACGCTTTATAATAAGCAATTAAAAAATCCATCTACCGAAAACAGAATCAACTACAAACAATACTGCCAATTTTTTAATACAACTAAAAGAAAGAGTAATGTCTTGTATTATAAAAACCGAAAGTAAATGTAATATTAAAAAAACATGGCAAATCCTAAATGATGTAATCAAAAAACCTAGCAAAATTTGTAAACTTCCAGATACCTTTATCATTAATGATACTGAAGTTTCAGATCCCAATGAAATAGCTAATGCGTTCAACAAATTCTTTTCTTATATTGGGTCTTCGACTACTGACCCCATTCCCATTTCTGATAATCTTACACTAGCATTTTGACCGCCAATTCTCCTGATAGTTTTTTTATTGAACCAACAACACCCGGTGAAATTATCAATATCGCAAATAGACTTAAATCTAAACGAACGAAGGACTCTGATGGTCTATCAACATGGTTAATAAAGCAAACAATCAATGAAATTGCGCTTCCTTTATCAGATATTATAAACAAATCATTTAGAAGTGGTATTGTCCCTAACGGAATAAAAATTGCCAAGGTAATACCTATATTTAAATCGGGTGACAACGGGAGCCTTAATAATTATATACCAATTAGTATACTTCCTGTCTTCTCCAAAATTCCAGAAAAGGTTATGTATGACAGACTTATTTATTGTCTCGACCATAATGATGCTCTGTATGATCATCAATATGGTTTCAGAAAAGGTTATAGAACGATATACCCCATATTACAGTTTCTGAAACATGTATCCGAGGAAAATAATACCACCTTGAAAAATAGCACCTCAGCCGTGTTTTTAGATTTATCAAAAGCTTTTGACACCATAAACCACACCATTTTGTTAACAAAATTAGAGTTCTATGGCATTAGAGGTATAGGTAATAGCTGGTTTCGTACCTATATGACCGATAGAGTTCAGTTTGTCGAATACTCTGGATAAAAGTCATCAAAGGCGAACGTTGACGGTGGAGTTCCCCGAGGTTCGGTCCTCGGGCACCTCCTATTTCTATCTATGTAAATGATCTCCCCCAAGCAACATCGCTTAATGTTCTCTCATTCGCCAACGACGCATCAGCGTACAAATCAGGCATTGATGCCAGTACACTGCACAATACGATAAACCTTGAACTAAATAAAGTTGATACATGGTGCAGAGCTAATCGCTTATTATTAAATGCCAAAAAAGTAAATTTATCGAGTTAAACTCAAAACATCCTAACTCTGATAACTACAGACCATTAACTATTGACAGTAAACCAATAGAGAAGGTTTATGGGTCCTCTGGCACAAATAGCTCAGTCCGTTTTTGGGAGTATATATTGATTACAAATTAAACTACAAAATTCATATATTTATGGTGTGCTCTAAAGTTGCTCGAGCAATCTATTCAATAAATAAAGTAAAAAACATTCTTCCGTACCAAGCCTTATTATCTCTTTACTAAGCTTTAGTACACAGTCATCTTTTAATGAAATTCAAATATGGGGTCACTCAACTCATATTAATAAATTGTTTCATGACGCACTTGAATTACCGAGTATAACTGCCGTGCTAAACTCCGTCAATATACTAGATAACGACAGGATTTCGAATTGGCTTATCTGCAGCGCACCGTCATGGGTAGCCATATATCAGTCATGGTCTGTTCTAAAAACGGAAACAAAACGAAGTAGCTTCTGATAGAAAATAGTTCCTGAAAACAGTCATCATGCCTAAACTACAACGCACTCATATATTGTTAAAATAAAAATCTCTCATAATAAAATATACCTTCGAAAATTTATTTGGTTAATACGACTACTCAAATACAATTGTCAAGGAAGTCAAAGTGGAAGTCCAACAGAAGGCTAAAAATAGATTGGAAGCAAGGAATCGAGATCGTTATGTTTGCACTATAGGTGTTTTCTAGCTTGCAGTTTGTTTATAAATATGGAAGTGTTCACCGATGCAGTGAAAACAAAATACTTATGGAAAGTCTGTTTTCAAAAACCGACAAAATATTTTTCAATTTGAAAACGGAGTTGAAACTGAAACCTGGGGAAGTCGGGAATTGTCGAGCTCGTTCCAATGAGGGGTCATAACCTATGTTTTTGAGACAAAAATGAAAAGAATTAGTTATTCAAGAATATTATTTGCAAGTGTCGTCTGCTTTTCATGTTAGGTAAATGATTAATAACACTCAGCAGTTGAAGTTCCAATTGCAAGTTTCCCACTAAGTCCTATAATTATTGTGATTTGAATGTTTTTGCAATATTAAGATGGTGTTGAAATAGCAAAGTGAATTTACACAAGTCATTTAACGAAACACGGCCAACGTCGAGGTCGTTTTGGCGGTCAAGCCTGTTATGTATTGTGATTATATTTCCGAAATTTAGAAATAGTAATGTCAAAAATGAGGTAAACTCACAATCGTTAAATTAACATCGCCGGCATCGTGGGTCAAAATATTAATTCAAATGACCACGAAGGGTGTGTGAAGGTATATAGCTGTGTAGTTTATTTATTGTAGTGACAATTTAGTTTATTACACACCTGTTCTATGAAATCCCCATCCACATCAACACTAAACCATGCGGAAAATGAAAATCCGTTCCGCACACGTGTGCAGAACGGAAATCGTTTACGGACTATTTTTAAATTGAAGCGAAATTTCACTGGAATGTTCTGCAAATCGTGCACGGGTTCCCCTCGCAAATCTGCTTGGCGATAAAATGTGTTCTTTTTGTTGAAAGTTCATCCCCGAGTTTCTATGTGTTCTATGAGCCTACTTGCACAGAGACGACATTGGAACTCAGGGGACGATTTGTCGAATGAATTGATGGGTGTCATTTTAATAATTGCCTTATAGACGAGAAGGCGTGTAATAAACACATAACGAGACAGCGGCCTCTCGTTTTATCCTCCCGCGCTGACACTCATGCCATATCCATTACCCCATTCACCGTGTGTCGTTCTGTATTTTGTAGCATACTGGAAAAACAAATGAAATATGACCAAAATGGCCTAAACATTGAAGTGACGTAACAACGTCAAACTAGGGATAAATCAAAAAACTAAAAACAGCGACCTCCTACTTTTTAAGGTCTACAACGTACTAACATTTCAAAAACAACGGACGCATTTGAATGTTTGACACTATTACAACGCTATGACGTCACCCCAGAGTTTGGCCTTGGTTTGGACTTGTTGATCTGGTTTTACATCTAGTTTTTGTGGGAATAATATTGCCAACATTCGAGAAGGAAACGTCTGATAATGGAAAATGAGCGTTTTATTTTTTGCCCTATGGACCCCCCCCCCCCCCCCCCATGACGTCACACCGAGTTGGACCATAAAAATATTCATTGGAGCAGTTTTGCAATTCACAAAACCTCACTTTAACACACAAACAGTGCCATGCTTGATTCCCTGTTCCGTGCTATAGATTCCCCGGATATCGGGACTGGCTTTTGGAACCGGGAACCCGAGAATACCCGTCCCCGGAATTAACCCCAATCTGAAATTCAAGAACCTCTGATAAAGGTCTAGCATAAATTATTTTATCCTGCAAACAGAATTTAACAAAGTAAATCTGGAAATGCATCACCATTTTGTGTAATACTAAAAGTTATTAAATAAACAACAGATTGGGATTTCAGGGAGAAGGGACGAGGCAGTGGGTACTAAAAGTGTAGAGTATTTAACCCTTTTAATCCTGGTGGTATCATCTATGTCAGTTCAATGACAGCGATTGGAAGAGTCCATATTCATTATCAGGGGAAGACGAATTAATATTTTCAACGCGCAGCCCCTCGGCTGCACGTTGAAAATATTAATTGCTCTACCCCACACATTTATTTAGCAGCCATCCTACTTAACGAAATTATGACAAAAAATGCTTCTGGCCCGGAAAAGCGACCGCTGACGTTCAAAGGGTTAACATGCCATGTTCCATTACTGTACGGAGCATGTGGATTACTATTGTAAGGCAAATGGTAGTTTTTACGTTGAACAGTCATTTATAATTCCTGACAATATCTTTTTTTCAGAAATTGTAAAATTCCACCGGATGTACATACTGTAGATTACATAAAGTAGTTCCCATGTTACAATATTAAAGTTTAATTAGTTACAATCAGATACGGGATAGGTGAAAGACAGTGTTCAAATGTCCTCAATTTTAAAACCTTCCTGCCACAGTGAAGTTTTTAGCTTGCGCTTTCTATCGAACCAAACACTTTAGAGATCGAGCAAAAATTGGAAGAATGTCGCATGCCTTTGCAACGTATGCGTGCTTGAGAAATAGCGTATAAAAGTTGGAAAAAAAACAGACTTCGCTGCGGAGGATTAAGGATTGCAATGGATTTGACATCAACGGAAACTGATCTCCCGGAAATTTCCTTGGAGTCCCAGAAAACATAACAAGTGCACTTGTAATTTATCATTCCTGCACTACTGTTATTGGTTTCTGTGTATTTTTAAAACATAATAATACGGTTTCTTGCCTCACGGTTGGGTGCAAATCACTGACTGTTTTGTTAAGCGTCTATATTGATCTACATCGACACATGACTGACATGTCTCATTTGGTATGTCATAAAGCCAGTATCACATCACTACACTTGTTTGCACATTAACCGATAGATAATGCTTATCGATAGGTTCTGTTGCGGCGATGGATACAAAAACACATTTTACAAAAATTCTTTAAAAGCATTCTGTTTATTTAGTAATGTTTATGAAGTAATCGTTTGGTAGAGCGATAGCGAAGCTAGGAATACATTATATATACGTAATCAAAAACACAAGCTTGTATGACTGACTGTATTTTAGGACGACATGATGTAGTATAATAAATTACCGTTAACCCTTCCAACAAAGGTGGTATCTTCCATGCCAGTTCAATGGCAGCAATTAGAACAGTCCATATTCATTATTTGGGGTAGACCAATCAATATTTTCAACGTGCAGCCCTGAGGCTGCACGTTGAAAATATTGATTGGTCTTCCCCACACATTTACTGAACAGCCATCTTATATAATGACGTTGCGACGTACCATATTTCTGGCCGGAAAAGCGTCCGATAGGGTTCAAAGGATTAATGATTCCTCAACATTATAATCTTTTGTTTTTAATTTCGTAAAGTATCCTATCCCTCCAGAAATGTAGGCAAACTTTCAAAATTAGCCACGTCTACGTAACCTCCCATGGTAATGGCTTTGTAGACCTGAAATTTTTGTACACTACTTAGTAATAATTATTATTATTTGGACTTCCGCTGATTTGATGCGGTCCTCTAACGATGCGACCTACATCAACCTCATCTCCCACCGGGTTACTCATTCCCCAATCTCTCCCCTAATGTCCCAGCATTCAGACATAAATTGTTTTATAATTTCATAACTGGAGCTTTCTCAATCTTCCTAACTATATTATTGACTTTGTCCCTCTTGTCATCCCGAATCCACTTATCTCTCATGTTTCCACCCTATTCTTGCATAAGTTTCTCATGGAGTACTGTTCAACTAGGCAGATGTTTGGGGGGTTTCTAAAATGGAATGTTCCAGAATGTCTGTTACTCCCAAGCTGTACATTTGCTATCCTCTTTCCTCGCATTTTCCGATTCTCCTCTCAACGCCAGTGACTTTGATTTCATTTTGAACAGCCATGACACCCAAAACAAACTCCAAATGCTGGCGATATTTTTTTATATAACCCGTCCAAAGAGCTCTTGGCTAGTTTATGTCATAATCAATAATCATAAGGCACCAGACAGGAAAGGAAAGAAAATGCCAACACCACGCAAAATCTCGCAAATCGAAAAAAGGAAGGAGAACGGTACAGACGCAAGACGCCTATCACCGAAAAATCTTATAAGTGTGCCAACAGCAAACTCGACCTGTTTTCCATACCACCAACACAAACTAGTGTGGAGCATGGACAGTGGGTAGAGCACAAACCTTTGGCGACCATGGGAAAGGGTAGACCAATAGAATTCAAAATTGCGGGGTTGGGAGACGATAATTTGAATTTGGCATGTACGTTTAGACAATGGCGTAGTTCCAATGGTGTAGTAGACTACAAGTCCATTTCGAAAGCCCGTTTCCGATCGCGACCAACGAACTGGTGTATTCAGAATTCCAGAACACCATAGGGGTGGATAAGAATAGACAACTGATTATCTTTTACTCGACATGAACACTTTGCAGTTGGAGAACGCCCTTTGATCAGATAGTTGTTTGAACGGAATGTGTTTGGGCGTATTGCACGATACAGATTATCAAGAAGATAACCAGATCACAGGCCAGTGGCTTTGACAGCCAACACGGAACCTAGGCACAGAAAGGAAGAACACTGGGAGGCGCTTTTCGTGAGCCACCACAGTAGCATAGCAAGAGGTTTTCGACCCTCATTACCGGGCTCTTTGCCGGAGCAGCTAGTGTTGAATTTCCATAGGAACCGGAGCCTTTTGCCGGAGTAATTTATTCCTGTGCAAAACTTCGGCTCTATTCAGGTAGATCCGGCAAGTTGTGTATGTACCGCATATATAGTATGCTGTGTGTAGTGATATATGTACACACGGGGCTCTAGGTATATAGTATGGGTATGTGAAGGAAAATTAATGGGAAAGGAGAAATTTTTCTTTAAAGTTTGTTTCCTCGAAACAGTTGACGTTGCTAATGACGTCGTGACGTCATGATGAGCACGCGACGTGATAGGAACGTGGACCGCTGTTGTTGTCCACTGTACAATCTGGTATAACGTTATTTGGGTCAGAGGCGTCAGGCTTCTCGTATGGGGGTGGGTGATCTGGTAGTAGTGGTATATATCCATACTATTAGCCCTTGAGTCTTCATATTATCCTATGTCTGCTACAGCTAGGTCAAGTAGAATTATGGGGCTGGGGGTACTGCACGATCGCCTAGTGCGGTATTGTTTCATATACTATTGAATCATGATTCTCTTCCTACAAATGGCCGTATTATCGTCTGTTCTTCTACGTAGACCCTGGATGCAGGCGCGTAGCCAGGAGTCTACAGTACCAGCCAGTTTTTTTTTTGTTTTTTTTTTTGGGGGGGGGGGGGCAGGCAAGGAAGATATTTGAAAGTCCGTGTGTGGCGTTTCGGGCGCCTCCTCTTGTCCTAACTAGGACCTTGTGGCCGTTGCCCCCTTCTGCCACTCCCCTGAAGGGGATAGGGAGGAGGGGCAACAACTGCAGGGTCCTAGTTAGGACTACCCCCCTCCCTCCCCCCAAATAGCGAATTTTAGGCATTTGTAGTGGGTAACCCCTATATTGGCGATCATACTGTGTGAAAAGTGCAATGGGCCAATGTTTTATTTTTCGGGGGGGCGAAAATGTTAGGAGGGCAGTGCCCCCACCCACCCACCCACCCACCCACCCACCCACCCACCCACCCACCTGGATCTACCTGAGTGTCTGTCTATCCTATTCTGAGAACACACCACATCTCTCAGATGTTATTCATCCCTCTTGATGGGCCCCATTTTTTTGCTTCTTACATGTTGCTTTATCGTGTTGTGTATAAAGCCTCAATCTTGTGCGTCAAGCTTATAGGTTTTCACTATCAGACTTGATTAAAGCATCATGGATATCTTTTGGCAAAAGTGAGAGTATTTAATCACCTTAATTAAGACCACCAATAGTTACCCTTGAGGGATGTGTAACGACTATCGAATATCCATTAAGATTTGCATGCTTGTAGTAACTTGTCAAACTTACTTTGCAATAATTTGGAATACCAATACCTTTTTATTTTTCTCTATAGAAACATGGCCCATGAAACTTCGTTGGAACAAGTTGAACGGCCTTCCACTGAGAGAGCAAAGGCTATGTTTTAGAGGCAAGAACTGAACAAATAAAAGTTACAGTACGATTCGCATCAATAGAGCTGACCGGTTATTTCCATGGCGTGAAGTAACTTGTCAATATAGTTGTGAATAAGTCCCCGTCAACTCGGTTGTCAAAGCATCCTCCTAGCTAGAAAAGAAGCAGAAACGTGAAGGCCTGACTGCGGCGGTGTCTTCTTGTTGCAAGGGCTGGTATAGAAGTACTTGTTTTTCTTGTGTCGTGGAGTAATATTAGCGGTTATTACTTATTACTATTAGTTTCATATCGGCCGAGATGCCAGCCCACGGTAACTTCAAATCAGCCCGAGACTAAAGTTGCCGAGGTCTGATATCTCTTTCGATATGAAACTAACCAAGTAGTAACCTCTTTATTTATAAAACCAGAACAAATAATTGAAACATGTTCTCACATCTGTTACAGTTTTCTCACAGTGTTATTATTTCTCATTCTTTTCATAAAGTCCGAAGTTTCCTCTTCTCCTAATTCAGCTATCCGAACGTCGTGACTCTCCCATTGGGGAACCGCGGCGTTCGGATAGCTTGACTATCTTTTCTCTCACTTCCTCGAATCTCCGCTTGCTTATTGTCCCCATTAATGCCTCAACATACAAACATTGCTCCATTTTGCATGAGAACACCAATTGTACTGATTGCTTGTCTTCAACGAATATCTTTGAACGTTTTCATTGTAAACAAAACGGCTGGGCGTAATAACGCATCAAGGGAGACAACTCTGTCTTAGATCACATCGGCCGAGGTCGGCGTCATATCACATCATACCTGCTCGGTAATGGACAATTCTGGGGAAGAAAAATCATGTCTAATAAATGTTGGTGTAATATTCTTGTTTAGTATCTTTGAAACAGTGGTACCATAACTAATTTTCGAACCAAGTCGAAAGCAATGAGGCAAATGTAAAGTACGGAGATATAGAACATAACCATAGTAGCGTGGTGTATCAAATGTTCATCACAAGTGGTGAAGTGGTGTTAACCGCTAGCCTTTGACGCGCGGTTAACACCACTTCACTACTCGTGGAGAACGTTTGGTACTCCAAGCTACTTTGGGTATATTTTATTTATACCATGATCGTCAGATTAATAAGAGTTTAAATGTTAAATAAATCAGTATTCAAACGTGCAAATCTGTTTTTGTTTACATAGGCACCGGTGGGCGGTACTTCCGCTGGCAATTGTATCACCGAAACGAAATAGAAAACGAATTGCGCAAATTACGGAACCTTTTTCATGTTAATAACACAAGAACATACTATTTCGAGTTATGTATTCTTTATTAGCATGAGACAACGTATGTTTGTTAATTTTGGTATCTTATGAGGCAAACTTATTTAAAAACGTTACAAATGATTGCCGGTTTCATTTCACTCTTCACGAGGCGATGAGTGATAAATTTAGACAAGTTTGCATTCAAGGCGAGGTCACCAAATGTCAACTTGGATGTAGTTCCACTGCAGGTGTACATTTTAACTATTGAAATCCTATTGCTGGCGTGTTTACCACGGTTGGTGTGTAAAGCTAAAATTTATGTCATAGGCTTTTTGTATATAGTAGAATAGGTAATCATGGTATAAAAATGGATAACTGAGGACACAAGGTAGGTGAATTTTCCTGCTGATAGATAATTACCATTTCTGAGGTCAGAGCGCGGATACGGGGTCACATGAGTTTAAATTGAAGAATTAGTGGATGAAGCTGAGCTGAGACCACTGTTTTATTCGCAAAGCCTCATATGAAGAAATATTACAATTTTTCAACGAACACACATTGATCGTGTGATTTTGCCGTTTTGAATACCAGTTACATTCGATGTAGTGATATTCGAACATCGCAGTTAATATAATGAACTATACTTGAGTATTCGGTCTCTTTGTACAGTCTGTTTACGTTTTATAACTAGAAGTTTACAACGCAAATGATATACTTTTACCCCGATTCGATGTGATATCCGAATCAAATCTATGAGGGGATTACCCCCGAGCGGAAGAGCTTCTGTTCAGTCTCCGGGTAGGAACCCTGAGTAACCGGAGAGAACCATCGAGTAACGGCGAGCAACTGTCAGACTCCCCAACGTCGTACTAACTCCTCACAAGCAGGGTTGGCATTGGTTGAAGACAAGTGCACCATCTACATGCAGTACGCCTTGGTATACAACGCCACCGTGCCCCCGCGTGGGCAACTGGAATTAAGTGTCTTGCCCAAGGTCACAACGCGGTTGCCGAAGGTGGGATTCGAGCCGACGACCTCTCGGCTTGCAGCCTACGTCTCTACCTACCGTGCCCCCAGGGGTATTATATTAATTAAATATTATAGGCTGATTGTCGACAGCAAATTATATGACAAACCTCGGGTCATTTACGTTGGTAGAAAGGGGTTGCAGGATATGACAGTCATAAACCTAATATTGATTTATTGTAGGTTTTCTTTAGATATTTTGAACAAAAGACTGTCGAGTCCCCTGACACTAGATGATACACCTGATTGAGTCAGTTTATCTACTGGCTTGATCATATTTGTGTTGTTCAGCATTTATTACACTAGTTGATATCTACCTATTTTTTCTTTCGTAATATTTAATAACTTTTACTGACATAATCCATTGTTATTCATTGGTATATAGTTTGACTATCCCACGCTTAATAGTTGGATAGTTGTATATCCATCATCTAACTGTTCGATATTTTACATCTATTGAACTATCCAACAACAAAAAGTTTTTTAAGTAGGATAAATAACGAGCTGATGTTGGATAGGCGAGAAAAAACTCCCCAGTCGAGGGCCAAAAGCCCTCGACTGTGGAGCTTTTTCTCGCCTATCCAACATCAAATAGTTATTTCTCCTCTACAGAACACACTTGTCCAGTTTCGTAATTTCAGTCAGTTATTGGATCAATGAGTTATGTAGTTTCACCTGCATTGTCCTACAGCAGCTGAGGCTACTTGACATCAGAGTAATAGGCTGGTTAAAATTTGCGAATAGCAACGTTGTGACACCAAGCTACTTTGGGTATATTTTATTTATACCCTGATCGTCAGATTAATAAGAGTTTAAATGGGCTTTTAAGTATAGAATATATCCATAGTAGCTTGGTGTACCAAATGTTCATCACGGCTGGTGAAGTGGTGTTCACCGCGAGTCTTCTACTTCTACTTTGGGTATAATTTATTTATACCATGATCGTCAGATTATTTAGAGTCGCTGTTATGTTGTCTCAATTGTACTGAGCAGCAGACGTACATACGTGCGAATCTGTTTTTGTTTACATGAGCAGCGATGGGCGGTACTTCCGCTGTCAATTTTATCGCCAAAACGAAACGAAAAACAAATGCGCAAATCACGGGGTTTGTTTTCATTTTAGTAACATAATAACATACTTTTTCGAGTTATGGATGCTTTGTTAACATGAGATAACGTATGTTTGTTAATTTGTGGTACCTTATGAGGAAAATGTATTTAAAAACGTTTCAAATAATTGCCGGTTTCATTTCACTCTTAACGAGACGACAAGTCATAAATTAAGACAAGTTTGCATTTAAGACGAGGTCACCAAAGGTCAAGTTGGACGTAGCTCCACTGAAGGTGTAATTTTTTTAACTACTGAAATCCCATTGCTGGCGTATTCACCACGGTTGGTGTGCAAAACTAAAAATTATGTCATAGGCTTTTTATATAGAATGGGTAATCATGGTATAAAAATATATACCAATGCTTTGGATTATCAACAGAATTGAGAAAGAGAACGTATCTTTATTTTGATAAGTTGTAGCCAGTCGCGAAATGGAGTAAACTGCATGCATGCTAATAATTATTTAACCCCTTACACGATACGACGACACTTGCAAAACATTATCTTGAATAACTAAATATTATCATTTTTGTCTTAACAATATAGCCTACGAACCCTCATTGGAACGAGCTTTAGAATCCCGTTAGAATGCGGAGCCGTAAGCTACGTTTTTTAACCAAACATTTAAAAATAAAATTTTAAATGACGAATTTTGTGAATAGAGTTTGCTGAATATGACAGTGCTTTATGGAAATATTAACATTAACCATTTCAGTGCCGGAACCTATTCTAGAGTGTCAATTCAATAAAATCTTGCCTAACGTTCTTTTGGAGCGGACCGTCAGAATGTCCTTTTCATTTTTTGTTAGACACAAGCATATTATCAACTTCTGAAAGCTCCTTCGAGGTATTTGGGAGCCTTCAGACTGGAGTTTAGCCGTTCAAAATGATCTCTGTGTCTAATATTTCAAGAGCGCCAGAGACGGGCATTTCGAGAACAGTTTCTTCAATCGAGGTCCAACTGTCAGATTCTGTATCCACGGAGTAATTTGAAACACAACCGATAGAGTGTTAAATTATTTTGGTCGCCAGGCTTTGTGTAGCTCTGCCTTGTTACGATTTATGTCTGAGTGCCTGCAGTCACTCAAACCATAAATTGTAACAAGGCACGTCTTAACAGACAAAATAATTTCACTTTAAATGTAATATGAACACACTCACAGAATATGAAGCCTTCATATTGCAGCACCCACACTTCAGAATAACTCCGAAACATGGTCTCAAAGCACTCTGCCGATTGACACCCGGTGAGTGGACATCACCCACAGATTTACATGTACTTGCTGGGCAAGAATGAAGTTGAGGAGGAATCATAAAAAAATTATTTAATGTCCATAGTTCTTGGTAGTGAAGTAAGTAAGGCAGATGTAGACTCGACACATCGATCTGTACCAAATCTTTTGAGTGGAATGTGAAAGGAAATTTTTCCTAAAATGTTGCGTGTGGATTTTCTTCAAGCAGGTATTTTCGTTTCACAGATCCAAACCAAACGCGAGGGTTTTATGGGTGGCGGGGAATGTTTGTACGTGTATCTACACCCATGGGGCTTCAGCTGTAAAACACCATTAACAAACTCCTCGACAGGCGACTCGAAATACGAAATCGGTCCCTGAACCCCAGCGATTACCTAAATAAAGAAATCTCAAATGAACACATTTCATCCAACAAAACATTTTCTTGGCGAATTTCTTGTTTTAGCAAGGAAGATAATAGACATGAATGATTTTGTGTTTCAAAATGACGGTACAGTCTCCTGTTTCACGTTCTTGAAAGATTATTGTCAGAAGGAGTCAGTATTCAGGTAGCGAGAAAAAGGTCATTATTGAGCCCTGTTACCTTTTTGCCCTTTTTGTAGTATTATCTCCATCAACGGGTAATGCATTCTAGATAAATTACAAGGCGAAGCCAGCTCTAGACTAGGAAAAGAAAAAATAACCCTGTATTTTTCATATTTTGTACTGAACACTCTACATGCCTTCCGGGAAAGCCTCGGAGTATGTTTTTCTCAATGCAGTGATAGCAAAAGCAACACTATTGTGTGTGGTGAGAAGGGGACCACTTCAATGTTTCAATGTTAACCGTGTAACTATACTGTCCAAAAAAGTTAAGTCCCCTCCCCCTCCCCGCCACCTCCCTATAATACCAGTGGGTAATCAGTAAATGGGTAAATTCTCCCGTGGAAACCTGCTATTTGCAGTAGGGGGAATATGCCTTATTAGTGAATCAAGGGTTTCTTGAGCTTTCTTTTTTATTGAATGAATATTAGGCACCGCGGACGTCATCACAGCGTTAAAAAAACGTCACGTTGTTCAGTACCTGGTGGAATAGCCTCTAGAATATCTAACACATCTTAACCCTTTACCTAACATGAAAAGCAGACGACACTTGCAAACAAAATTCTTGAATAACTAATTGTTTTCATTTTCTGTCTCAAAAACATAGGTTATGACCCTCATTGGAACGAGCTCGACGAGCTAGTTCCAACGACGAGGGGTCATAACCTATGTTTTTGAGACAAAAAATGAAAAAATAATGAAAATTAATTGGAGATTTTTGAGAATAGCGTTGGCCGTTTTTTGCCGTTACGTTGGGTACGTGGCAGGCTTTCCTTGACCTTCCGAATTTCTCTCACTGTGATGTTGTCTCATTTCTCTATAAGCACACGGCAGTGAAGTGGTCAATAGCCAGCAAATATTCACCTGTTTTAAGGATGTAGGCCCGATCCGATAGAGGAATGAAGAACATCACAATACGAGCTATTCGTATACCCACCCACAGGTATTGTTGGGGTGAGGGCTTAACTGTTTTTGGACAGTATATTACAACCGACACGATATCAAAACAACATTTTATCTGAGCATGTATGTTTGTTTTTTCGCTCGCGTTTAACGACACTTCCAGCAGCCAGAACGACGCTTCCAACTTCCAGGAATCTCAGCATGAAACATAACATAACCTCTACCAATCACATTGCTACAACACATGATCTGCCCAGGATGCCTTTGTATCTTTACCTAACGTAACCAGTGTATTGTGTACACAAAAACAAGGTCCCCTTGAATCACCACTTTTGCGTCAAATCGAATCAGGCAGAGGATTTTAAATCGAATCGAAGCTGGAAACGAATTTCATGGTTCTTGGAATTTCAGGTATAACACCTTTTGAAAACAGTACAAATTGCCTTTCTCCCCTCAGGAACTGTATGTAACAGCGATTCGTCTATTTGGGCTAATTAACCTTTTATCCAACGTAACGGCCAAAACCGGCCAGCGCAATTTTCAAAAATCGTCAATTAAGTTTCATTATTTTTTCATTTTTTATCTCGAGCTCGTTCGAATGAGGGGTCATAACTTATGTTTTGAGACAACAAATGAAAAAAATTAGTTAGTCAAGAATTTTTTTTGCAAGTGTCGGTCAGCGCTATTCTGAAAAATCGCCAATTAATTTTCATTATTTTTTCGTTACGAGCTCGTTTCAACGAGGTGTCATAACCAATGTTTTTGAGACAAAAAAAGAAAAAAATTAGTTATTCAAGAATTGTTTTGCAAGTGTCGTCTGCTTTTCATGTTAGGTAGAGCGTGAAGAAAGTACACAATTACCAGCAAGAGAAAATTGATAACTTAGGCTATAATCCTGACGAAAATGGTCCGACTGGTGAATTATTGGGGGTGTCATATCCCTAAACCCTCCTTAGCAACGCTCCAGAATGAATCCCTTCACGCTTTACCTAACACACTTAAAAAGATAAAATTCAGCAATAACAAAAAAAATTCATTGTTTGCTCCCAAAACATAGCCAATTGCCCCCTAATGGAACGAGCTCGACGAACCCAAAGAGGGAGCATAAGGGGTGTTTATTGAAGAACAAAATAAACAAAATATTTTCAGAGAATGATTTAACCCTTTGCCTAACATTTTCAGTCCTGGAAACAAGCAAACTGTCATTTTCAAAACGAGGTCCCCAGAGGGTGAATGTGATGATGCGATGGGCTAGATTCCCCCAATTTATCATAACCTATGTTTTTGAGACAAAAAAGACGAAAAAAAAATGAGTTATTTAAGAATTTTGTTTGCAAGTGTCGTCTTTTGTCATGTTAGGTAAAGGGTTAATTAGACAAAAACGAAACATTCCAGAACGAAGTAGGTTCAGAAGCGGAACCTTCTTGAACTCTTTTCCTTAGGAAGAGCCTTTTGGTATCGAACTCTAACCGACAGTCGATATACAAAGGCTCTTTTACAATTAGTGATGATATACAAATACTCTGTTACTATTAGTGATGATATACAAAGGCTCTGTTTCTATTAGTGATGACCCTTACCTCCAAAGTCTACAATACAAAATATTGCACAGATCGATTTATACCATTTCCAAACTACTTAAACTGTCTGAAACGGAATTATGTACCTTCTATAGCAATACAATAGAAACTCTGCTGCACCTATTTTCGAATGCAGCCATTCTAGGACGATACTCGTGAAACCCCAAGATAAACTGAGAATTAATTGTGCTCCGTTCTTCTCTCTTACTCCACAGTATGCACTTCTAGGTTTCCCAAAGTACCGTCAGAAGTTGCTAATCTGTGCGTACTACGTTTCAAAAAAAAAAATTTTTCTTGCAAGATGAGGGCGTGTAGAAGCCTTCTAGAGCAGATAAAATTATACCGCACACTGAGCTAATGTCGTTCATAAATATCCATCAACAAAGCAGCAAAGTCTATCCAAGAGAGATGTGGCCAACTGCAAGACCTGCGTGGTATATAGCTTCCTCTAATTGAGACGGGAGGGGAAGGTCTAGTGGAATCCACAGTTCCCATTAGTATTTCCTCTTAGGCCCAATTCTTCTCCTTTATTCTAAGACTTTATAGTAACGACAGTACACACTGATCATAGCCCTTTGTCCAGGCACCAGAATAATATACTCATAACACCCTGAACTCACTAAAAACGAGAAAATGTGTATTACTTTTTATACATTTGCTTATATATATTCTTTTGTAAGTTGCTCAGACAAACTCTGTAAAAATGTTTTTTGTACATATCTGCTGAAATAAAAAATTATTAAAAAAAACAAAACACTTTTCCTCTGCGCAGGAGACCTGATGATATTAAAGAGTCCAAGGGTACATAGATTTTGAGAACATGTCGACAATTTGAAATACTCCGTATCAGCGCGATTGGAATCGAATCATTGGGATGAAGAATCACAGGGCCCTCACAAAAATAGACATTAAAAGTTTAATTTTATTGCATTTTTTTGCCGCAGAAATATTGCTGATGACCTCCTATTTGAACGAGCTCAAAAACGGAGGCGTCTACTTTCGTCGCCTGCAGTGCACTTTCGCCTACAAAATAGTTTTTGTAATAATAATAATAATAATAATAATAATAATAATAATAATAATAATAATAATAATAATTTTCAGCCTAAAATCCACAAAATGTGCTCTTTGGCTTTACACACAAAAAAAGGGAAATGATTTCTCATCTACATATTGGTGCAGAAAGTTTGTTTGTAGAGATGCGTTTTCAAACCAGCTTTGAATGACTCAGTTTCCTGTGGTAGTCTAAGGTGACTCGGTAAAAGGTTCCAGAGGTTAGGGGCGACGATCAAAAAGGCCCGGTCACCTGCGAATGCTAATTTTGAAACAGGTGGGACCAAGGTGTGCGAGTCCGAAGAACGGAGGTCTCTGGCAGGTGTGTAGTATGTGACAAATCTGAGAAATATGATGGTGCCTGGTAATTTATACATTTATATGTCAGAAGGATTATTTTATATTGAATTCTTTGTTGGACAGGAAGCCAGTGGAGGTCAGCTAGGATAGATGTTATGTGACAGGACTTCCTATTTCGAGTTACACACCTAGCAGCACAGTTTTGGATATGTTGAAGCTTATCCAGTGACGCCTTTTTGCATCATTATAGCAGTGAGTTGCAATAATCAAGACGATTCGTGACAAAAGCGTGGACTAAATGTTCAGCTGTAAAAGTGCAGGCGAAAATGCAGTATTTCAGCTTGGAGATTAACGGTTATTACCCGGTTCTCGTCCGATCACCGAAGTTAAGCAACGTCGAGCCCTGTTAGTCCTTAGATGGCTGACCGTCTGAGGGTTTGATTCGGACTCTAGCGTTGTGTCCTTGGGCAAGGCACTTCACCCCGATTGTCTACATGGGGGCATGATGAGCCGTGTATAAGGCGTACTGCACGTCGATGGTGCGCATTTCTTCAACCAGTCTAACCCTACCTGTGCTGCAGTGCGGAGTTACGATGTTGTGGAGCTGGTGGCTGCTCGTCGTTGCTCGGTGGTTCTCTCCGGGTACTCCTGCTTCCTCCACCCGTAAAACTGTCACCGACACGATATGACCTTGGCTGTTAATGTGTCGTTAAATCCAAATAAATAAATAACGGTTATTACCTGGTTTTCCCCGTCGAAAATGGATTTACCCTCAACAATTTCATAGTTTAAAGAGCGGCCTATATAAGCGACGAAGGAAAACAACACCTGCTCTACCAAGTGAACTGTCAGAAGTTAACAAAAATATTATAATATATCTATTATATGAATCGTTTTATTATAAGCTCAACTGTGAATTATAGAGAAAACGTCGTGAACGTAAATCTCTATATCTTCCCACAAGGGAAGATATAGAGATTTACGTTCACAACTTTTTCTCTATAATTCACAGCTGAGCGTATAAAAAATGCCTGAAATGCTAATAATAAAAATCGTGGATACCCACGAAAAAACACTAGATATCCTCCACATATTTAAACAAGTCATATTTAACTTTCCTGTTCTTAATAGTATACAGATTCAAATTGTTGAGGGTAAATCCATTGTCGATGGGTAAACCCGATAATAACCGTCAATCCCCCAAGCTAAGTTAGTGTTCGCCTACACTTTTACAAAAACTATTTTGTAGGCGAAAGTGCACTGTACGCAAAAGTAGATCTAACCTCCAAAACTCAATTCAAAGAGAGAATCGGTTTTAGATTTCTAGTTGCATTTTGGGAAGCAATTACTAACTGAACATTTGGTACTTTCACATTAGTGTACAGAGGATTAAGTTTTCAAGCTTTACACACCGGGGCCACAATAATTACTGCCTCACGGCTTTAGTGAGCCTCATCAAATTTCACTTTTTACGTCCCGTGATTTTAGCAATGACATCCTGGTACTGACAGAATGTCTCAGAATTTTTTTTCTATTTCAAAGCTAAAGGAATAATGTTTCGGGGTACAAATATTATTCACCGCTGTTTCCAGAAAAGCATTAAACACAAATGTGGGGAAGACATGAAAATGTGTCATAGCTTTCTTTCATCTTTACCTGGTATTTTACAGTAACTTTGACGGGTCTGCAAAAATCATTGTTCTTTCTTTATTGTACCATCTTCCAATATTATTTCACACATCATTCTTAAAATGGTAGCCTCATAACAACATGCAAATAAAGCAGAGTGAATACTCGCAAGATCAACCTTCGGGTCAGTGACCTATTATAATTTAAAACATTATCTGACCGTATTGTTGTTGGTTACCCAATTTCTTTCAGCATTAAAATGGTGGACAGGTTTTGGGGGCTTTTTATTCCAAAAGTGGTGGTAATAGTTAACATTCATCATATATAAAAATGTTTATCTGCAGTAAATCATCTCTGAATAAGGAGTTATAAAACATGATATATTGGTAAGTCGACCACAGAACAAATGTCCTTTCATAATGTATGTGATACTTCTGAAGAATCATTGACTTTTGTGTAATCATTCTTCATGGATTAGACATCTCAGGTTTTGTTTCGAGAAGTAAATTAAACGGTTTGCTGAGGATCAAAGGATGGAATCTTGATGAATTCTAAACTGTCTCCAGGGAATGATAAAGGCATGAGATGAACCCTTTATGTGGTTTTTCGTTTTATAAACGCATTTTTCATAACTAAATTGCCATGCTGTTTAATCAAGGTATATAATTTAAAATAACGTTTCGTGGGCTTGCTTGTCTTTTAAAACCGTGTTTAATAACTTTTAGAAATTATTTTTATGCCATGAAGAAATATATGTATTGCAGACCCGTCAAAGTTACTGTAAGAAATCGTCCCATTTGTATTACTATACAGAGATAAGTGCGCTAAAAACTAAAATACAAGTAGCTGAGTACGAGGAGAGAAGACATCTACTAAAACACAGGGGGGGGGGGTGGATTCCACCCAACCGATATTTATAATTCATTTAAAACTCAAGAAGCATTGGAAAAATGTATTTTGAAATCTGTATAATGTAAAATATGTGCTACACTGTCCCCACATGCTGACATGAAACACATACTGGTCGCATATTACCCTAAAATAAAATGGAATTTGCGAGTCGTGTATGACCAATACGACACGGTGCCATTTCTACCAAGGTTACAAGGCACATAATTATCAGTAATAATTGGACGGAAGGCATGGACTTTTCTATTTGTTGCTCCATCTATCTCCACCTGCGAGAAAAAAAATAATGTGTTTTTTGATATGTACATGTTATACGCACTGAATTGAATTTTAAATTCATTGAAAGCTTTGTCCAAGGTCTTGTTTGCTGTGCTGTCTGCCCTGGTCTTACCAGAGATACCAACATGTCCAAGTGAGGAGAAATAGAGATGATTGCCATTATGTTGATGTACAAAATATGTATCCGAGTCGAGCTCCGGGTTCTAAGGGCAGATCACGACGAGTCGAAGACGAGTCGTGATCTACCCTTAGAACCCGGAGCGAGACTCGGATACATATTTTGTACATCCACATAATGGTAATAATCATTTTATGTTACAATATATTGGGCATAAGTCAAGAATGTAGACAAATATATAACGAACTATTTATTCGTACGCATGAACAAAAAGAAAAAAAAATGGAACTCACGCGAAAGGAACGTACTTGTATCCGACCCCCTGATACAAACATCTGTATCAGGAGGTCGGATACACGACAGTTGCGGAGTTAATACAGACAAAATACATGTTAATTGTAAGATAAAATACGATATCATATTGGTCAGACATTAGCCTATTCAGAGTCGGAATAAAAGTATCGACTTCTTTTCCCACCAATCACACATTCATACTTCGACAAAACGACAGATAATATATTTCAATTGTTATAATTTAATTTATCTTGTTGTTTGTATTATAACATACTCTCTGGCATTTGTATCATTGCGGTCGTATCAACATTTGTGCAGACGACAGTTTTATTATCTTCAACATGAGTTGATACAAGTGGTCTCAAACAGTCAAGAGGAAAACTGTCTGAACAACCCACATCAGTTAGTTTAATTGTCCCGTTAAACGCACCCACAATTTTTATTTGACCATTTGGTGGGGAAAAAAATTCATAGAGTTATAAAAGACCCACATCAACTAATCATATTCATCCGTGTTCGTTGTATTTACTCTGCTCTACAGTATGGCCGCCGTGGACATTTTCCGCGGATGGGCAATATTTCCACGGACACAGTAATATTAGATTCCAAACTAATTATAGGAAAAATCATCAAAAATTTAATTAATGAAGCACCGGGTACAACCCGGTGCTTCATATATTAAAATTTGGCTGGTGATGATTTTTGTTACCTGGTAAATGCTTACGTGGACATCCTTGCACACATGTTGAATATGACCACCATTCCACGCCGACTGTACTGTTCGCAACATATCTGCATTTTGTACATTTTAAAATCTTTTCACAATAAATTACCAAGATCGTCCTCAGTGGGTTTGTTGGTTTATCAGTATATTGATACACATTAATTGTTATAATTGGGTGTGTGGCGGCTCAGTGGCTCACTTCAAACCGAAAGGTCCACAGTTCGATCCCCATTAGGGGTAACTGAGTTGTGTCCTTGAGTGAGGCAATTAATCCCGAATGGCCGCGTGGGGCATGGTGGCGATGTGTACCAAGACACGTACTGCACGTCGATGGTGCACTTGTCTTCAACTAATGTTAACTCTGCATGTGTGGAGTTAGTACGTTGGGGAGTTTGACAATTGTTCGGTGGTTCTCGTCGGGTACTCCGAGTTCACCCATCCGTACAACTTCCCAACGCGAGGTGACGCTGGCTGACAAAAGCGTCGTTAAATCCTAATTTAAAAAAAATCATTGATCATTGCATAGAATGATTTTGTTACTGCTGACATTAATACTTTCCGGGTATTTGATACCCAGTAATGGTTTTTAATGTCACACAGGATGCACATTGTCACGAGGATGTTGTTTGTTCATTAATATATCCGAGAATATGATACCAAGTAATGGGTTTTTATGTCACAGAAGATGCGTAGTCTTGCGGGATTTTTTATTGTTGTTCATGGGTTTCTTTTGTGTGTTTCGTCTCCTTTTGTTTCCTTTTCTTAGTGCAAAAATAGAAGGAATAATATCTCATCTCCAGAAATATGGGGAACCAGGGTAACAGGTGACACCCCCACCCCCACCCACCCCCAACGTTTTCCGGAGATGGTTGAAAAAGAGACAAAGGGAGATAGTGAGAGAGAGAGAGACAGAGACGAGAGACAGAGAGAGCGAGAGAGACAGTCAGATAGAGAGAAAGCGCGAGAGAGAGAAATTAGGACAAAATTATCTGTACCAATCCATCATCGATTGTAAACTTACTGGCAATTAACAAACTCTTCACTCTTGTAAGATGTGATCAAAGATTCCTTCGTTGGATTTGTCTTTACTACGAACTTTAAAGTTAAGAAAAACGCATGTTTTGGCTACATATTTAACAAATTTCCCAATAGGGCCGAAACATTGTATAATTTTCCCAATGCAGAGGTGTGTGATTCCCAAACATAACTTTGTGTATTGTATTCCTACCATGTCACTATGTCATGTGGGCCACAACTGATACAGTACGGCCACCGTGTACTGGTCACTTTCCACTGATGGGCAATTCTTCCACGGAAGCATATTATTAGATTCTAAACACTAATTGTAGGAATAATCATTAAAAACTTAATTAATGAAGCACCGGGGTTACACCTGTTGCTTCATTAATTGAAATTTTGCTGATGATGATTCTTATTACTTAGTAAATGCATGCGTGGACATCACTGCCTACGCGTGTATTACGATCAGTCCACAGCGACTGTACTATACATATGAATATGCGTGTTTGGGTGGTGCCCTTTTGGGCCCCCCCCCCATGCTCGAAATGATTCCTAGGCCCATGCTCATCCTTCTTTTGGTTGAAACAATATGAATGAAACTTTATTCAACAATATACTATTCTAACAAACCACCGAAAGATCATTATAGCAAAATGGATTATCGGACAATGCGTAAAAATAGGACAAACACAAACTGCATACATTATGAATGCGAGTTGGTGAACTGATTGCAGACCCCAAAGCTTGATTGGGGGTTTTCTCGGGATATTCATGTTGTTTACAAATAATTCTTTCTCGATGCAGACTTTTGACTGTAGCCAGGATGTCACATCATTGTTTTAACTAACAGACGTAAAGTTTCAGAATTGGAACACAAATTTTGTGTCATTGTCATTTAAGATAATGATGAATGAGATATTAGAGTTCAGTTGGATTGTTGATGCGCAAGCCCGGACAAATCTAAACACATCTTCCATCTATTACTGCCCAATAATGCTGCATAATAAATCATATTTGGAGGAGGTACACTACAGTCACCGTGAACTGGTCGTAATCCAGGCATGGACAGTGATGTTCACAAGTACTAGTGTAGCGATGAAATGTGCCATATTGGCAGGACCCCGGACATGACCCCGGAAGTGACGTCATAGTCACGTGACCAAGTGGCGCCATGTTTGGTAGTCATGGTAACCCGCGTGAGCGGCCATCTTGTGACGTCCATTTTGTATACTAGAGGCTGCCATCTTGGTTTCTGTGGTAGCAGGTGGTTGCTATGTTACCCAAAGGCTTATAATAGGATAGGGGTATGTTCGGAGGGTGTGTTAGATTGGACAGGAGTAATTTCGCGATTCGTAGAATTACCCAAATAAACCCGACAATCAGTTGTGTGTGTATTCTAGTTAAGAAGGTCAAGAGTAAACTGCCACAATTATGATAATATACAGCTCTTATACGCATCTTCGGATACTCGTTATTCATTTTGTGCGTTTAATTTTAAATGTTTGAGAAACAGTCTATTCGTCATTCGATCCTAATGCCACCCTTCAATTTCTCACTTACGCTCCTAGATATATCGCAAATATAATCTAGCCTAGCTTAATGACTCATTGCGTAACGTTTCTTTGGGTCTGTAGATACTAGCAGACGACACTTGCAGACAATTCGAATAACTGAACATTTTCACTTTTTGCCTCTCAAAACAGTTTCACTTTTTGTCTCTAGTTCCAATGAGGGATGAGTTTCTGAAGCAATAATAATACAGTAATATAATACCAACACAACAAATTCCAAACAAACAATTTGTTTTACGATTTATTACACGCCTGTTCCAGGTAATCTCCATATGCATCAACACTAAAACATGCGGAAAATGAAAATCTGTTCCGCACATATGTGTTGAACGGAAAACGTTGACGGACTATTTTTACGAAGAAGCGGAATTTCACTGGAATATTCTACGAACCGAACGCAGTAATTACAATTTGCATAGCTAGCGATAGCTAAAAATCGTCCCCTGAGTTCCAATGTGTTCTATGTGCCAGTAGGCACATAGAACACATTGCAACTCAGGCGACGAAATAGTAACACGGGTTCCCCTCCCCAATTTGGTTGGAGATAAAATGTGTTCTTTTTGTTCATAATTGTCAAATGAATTGCTGTGTGTCTTTCTAATACTTGTTTTATAGACGTCAAGGCGAGTAATAAACACAGCACGACACGCATGTGTGAATGGGTTAATCGAAATGGCACTTTTTCCAGCGCGGAAGGATAAAACCAGAGGCCACAGGCCTCGAGTTTTATCCTTCCGCTCTGGCACTCGTGCCTTAACGATTAACCCATTCACAAACGCATGTCGTTCTGCGTATATACTGCTGATAGTCCAACCTACCGCTGTATTAAAACATCGGTCCCCAGAACAAACGGGCCGACATCAAAACACGCCATATTATCCTATCTATAGAATATCGATAGACTCAGAATTATTCAAAACTAGAACTATCACTGAAGGTGATTAATACCCCCGCTTTGGGTTTTTAGAGGAATGCACTTCTGATCATGTAGGCGAAGGCCATAAGGAAATGTATACATAAAGATCATTTTTTGTTGTTGAAATTTGTATTTGCATGTGGCCTTCCACAGAACAGCACTGAATACTTAAAGAGCCCACACATATATGGTTTACATTTGGAAAAACACATTTACAATGTGCAACATGTATTCAAAATCGGTTCATTAATGTAGGAGGAGTTGCACACACAAGAATCCCATTTGAAAACCCATGATAAATCCAAGTTAAAAGGAGATAACCTGGTTCCAAAATTTGGGAATTTGCGTATGTTCACTTAGTTGTGATAATGTTTGAAAGGTTTCGTCAAAATTGATTGATAAATGTAGGAGGAGTTGCACGCACAAGAATTTCATGTAGAAACCCATAATAAATCTAAGTTAAAGGGAGATAACCTAGTTAAAATTGCCACAGCTCAAAAATTTTGGAATATGCGCATGTTCACTTAGTAGTGATGATGTCTGTAAACTTTCGTCCAAATTGATTGATAAATGTAGGAGGAGTTGCGCACACAAGAATTTCATGCAGAAACCCATATTAAATCAAAGTTCAAGAGAGATAACCTGGTTAAAATTGTCGCAGATCAAAAAGTTTGGAATATGCACATGTTCACTTAGTAGAGATGATGTTTGAAAGGTTTCATCAAAATCGGTTCATTAATGTAGGAGGAGTTGCGCACACAAGAATTTGTTCGAACGGAAAGACATAATAAATCTAAGTCAAAGGGAGATAACCTGGTTAAAATTGTCGCAGATCAAAAATCTTGGAATATGCGCATGTTCACTTAGTAGTGATGATGTCTGAAAGGTTTTGTCCAAATTGATTGATAAATGTAGGAGGAGTTGCACGCACAAGAATTTCATGTAGAAACCCATAATAAATCTAAGTTAAAGGGAGATAACCTAGTTAAAATTGCCACAGCTCAAAAATTTTGGAATATGCGCATGTTCACTTAGTAGTGATGATGTCTGTAAACTTTCGTCCAAATTGATTGATAAATGTAGGAGGAGTTGCGCACACAAGAATTTCATGCAGAAACCCATATTAAATCAAAGTTCAAGAGAGATAACCTGGTTAAAATTGTCGCAGATCAAAAAGTTTGGAAAATGCACATGTTCACTTAGTAGAGATGATGTTTGAAAGGTTTCATCAAAATCGGTTCATTAATGAAGGAGGAGTTGCGCACACAAGAATTTGTTCGAACGGAAAGACATAATAAATCTGAGTCAAAGGGAGATAACCTGGTTAAAATTGTCGCAGATCAAAAATCTTGGAATATGCGCATGTTCACTTAGTAGTGATGATGTCTGAAAAGTTTTGTCCAAATTGATTGATAAATGTAGGAGGAGTTGCGCACACAAGAATTTCATATAGAAACCCATATTAAATCAAAGTTCAAGAGAGATAACCTGGTTAAAATTGTCGCAGATCAAAAAGTTTGGAATATGCACATGTTCACTTAGTAGAGATGAAGGTTTCATCAAAATCGGTTCATTAATGTAGGAGGAGTTGCGCACACGAGAATTTGTCCGGACGGAAAGACGTACGGACGGACGAACGGACGTACGGACGGACGGACGGACGGACGTACGGACGTACAGGGCGATTCCTATATAGCCCCCACTTCTTCGAAGCGGGGGTATAATAATTGAAGTCCTGGGGTATTTGTTGATTTGATGAAACCGTAAAGGTTGAAACTAGTTATACGCTGTGGATTAGATTCCTTGGAAGTGTCAATGGGCTTCATGCCAAACAAATTATATACCGAAGCAAATATAAATTTCTATGTAATAAATTGAAATCGGCTCTTTTATCCAGAGCTTGAAGCACCCACAAACTGAGAAGGACAAAATACATTGCTCAGTGGCTTTCAATCCAAGGACAATATCCTTTGAGTGTCGACAGTTTTTTTACTTAGACAATGGTATAAGCCTAATGATTAGAAAGGGCATATCTCCAACAATGCTGCATGCACATACCGAAAAGTATTTTAGAATCGTTAAATTTCATGCTGGAAACTGACACGACTTCATATGCTGAATATTGTACCCTACCTAATGACAGGGTTGCATCCATTTATTGGAAACAATAATAGCCCCGTGTCGTGTTGTTCAAATCAATCAGTAAAGCACATACATTCAACAATGCAGCATGCATTCACAGATAAGTCGTAGAGCGAGGGATAGGGGTGGATGTAGGAAACGGGTAGTTAATCCATTCGCCGTCGGTATTCAACCAGTAACATCGACTATTACGCGTGCCTGATACTGATACGATGTAACTAACAAAACACTTTACACGTCGTATATTATGGGCTTCGTCCACTTAGTGAAAAACATACAGGCCTATGCAGTAGCCACTCGAAATTCACGAACCACGCATCGTACCAATCGAGTAACATGGATTATCTTATTCACTGTAATTCACAGGCACGCGTAATGCCTGCATCAAAGTTAGCCGACCCACCAATTGTATCAAGGTAGCCTAAAAATTCGAACTCATTTGTCGTGTCACCAACGTTAGTCTGAATAACCTAACTGCCATCAGATCAATACATTGTAATGTTACCAATGACTTACCTACATTAGGGAGGGGTTGAAGCTATGAACAATACAAAGCTAACATGTCGAATCACGATTTGACAGACGCTAGAAAGCTGTACTTTGCTAGGGGTTAAAATAAATACCTACGCTCATCGTGCCAAGAACGAGTCATTTCAGCCACGAGATCCCACTCCCACTCCCACTCCCATACAATAGAACCATAATTGTGGACTCATGGCTTTCACAATGAGTGTAACAGTACCAACGTTCATCCTAGTCAGGGCGTTAGAATGCCCTAGTAAGAACTCTTGTCAAAAAAGCCAACACACAATAGATGTGCGAGTTAACCGAACGACAACAACACAAACTGGTCTCCCTCAAAGAATTATAATCTATAACAAAGAGGTACACAAAATTCGTTTTAACCCTTCCAATCCCACCCAAAGGAGAATAGTACACGATACTCGGTTTGACTACACTGCAAAAAATATAGGTTCTCTTTAGAACCAAAACTGGTTCTAATCTTGTCCCTGAGGTGGAACCAGTTCTGTTTAAACAGTATTTATTTCAAATCAAATAAATTTATAAAGATTAACATTAAATATTAACAGAATTAAACATAAATTGAGGGGGTTTCAGTCGTAAGTTTAGAGCTTATACGAGGTTGTCTCAAATCATTATTAAGCAAAGGAGATATGAACAGGTGGCATATCGAACCAGTTTTGGTTCAATACTGAACCAAAACTGGTTCGATATGCCAACTGTTCATATCTCCTTTGTTTCAAAATGTTTGGCGACTGCGTTGAATAAGCTCCAAGTTTACTGCTGAATACACTTCAGTTCATGTAATAATCTGTTAAAATGTAATGCTAATCTTGGTAAATGTATTTGATTTCAAATAAATACTGTTTAAACAGAACTGGTTCCATCTCAGGGACAAGATTAGAACCAGTTTTGGTTCTAAAGAGAACCTATATTTTTTGCAGTGTATAATATATCACCAAATGAAACTGGATTGAAAAATTCACACGAACTGCAATTTCAGATAAAATACTACTATAAAAACAGCCTGCATCCGAAGTGGTGTCCGCATATATGCACATGTTTGTCTTATCACAATTGGTTCAAACACTTCGCAAACATCACTCACTGGAATCCAATCCTTGAGTTATAATACGGAACCTGGTCCCGTACGGAGCATACATGTTATAATAATCTTATCTACGAATAAGCAAAGAGTAACTCGCAAAATGTAACTTTGACAGAATTGCCCATGCTCATTCCACATAGCTTCCACGGCTGTTTCGGGCTTCTCTTTGGTGTCTGCCCTCACCTTTCACATTAAAAATGAATGAATAACGAATTTTTTTGTGAATAGCGCTGGACGAATCCGGCCGTTACGTAAGGTCGCAGAGTGAGTTTGACCATTTCACTGAGACCCGGAGGAAGCTCTGCCCGTGGCTACTGTAGTCAAAAAGTTAAGTGAGATAAATGGTTGCACTTTACTACAGGATCAAGAGTGCCATGCATTGATGTTGTATATTCCCAGATAGCATATAACCAATTGTACGGATAAAATACATTTCCTAATTCGTTTTATAGCATATCGACTTGAATTCTCGTCTGACAGTTAACTGGTTGATGAATTACCTTATTTATCACTTTTGACAACCATTTGCTCCCAAATGAAATCGGACAAAAGACGTTCATACGAAATTATTTATCGTTTTAGGAAATTTATCTCAATTTCACGGGGATAACGGCAGAGGTTAGAGTAACGCCACAGAAAGTGGAAAGAATAAAGAACGTTTAAAGCACTATCCATGTAATATGTAGCATACTTGTTAACGTTTGGAGCAACAATATATCGTACATCGTCAGTTTTTACATAATACTCGTAAATAATGCGAATATGGGAACACAACATCTCCCCAATTCGTCCCTTAAAACAATAACAGTTCACCCGGCAATGCTCAAGAATCAATTTACACGTTTATGCTTTCAGGAGATGCGTTTTTACTGCGCTGTAAGGTGGAAGCTCGCAACTGAGACGGATTGTCTTCAAGATCCCGATGTCATATAAGGATCAAACATGCATATGGAATAGGATTCGATACGAACCGACGGAGTAGAACAAATCAACCAGTCCACTTTAAGTATTGAGGAATACTAACGGTAATTTAACTTGTTCTTGTTGATACTTCCAGAAGAGAGTTTAAGAATGGTCAACTCCATTTTCACCAAATTACTGAGAGAACAGTTCCAGTTCCATGCGGAACCGATTATATCTCCATTTTGTGACCAAATGGACTAGTTTTAACTCATAACCTGCTGAGAATTTTTTATTGAATTTTTCATGAAATCAAGTCATGGCTGCTGAAAAGCAGCCATGCCTTGATTTGATGAAACATTCTATTGATTTTGGCGTCTCGAAAGTTTTGAGCAAGGGATAACGTCTATTTGTCGGGCTATATTCCGTTAACAAGGGACAGATTTTTCCTTCTATAGTGTATCAGTTTGTATTCCCATCTTACTGTTATCATGTTGATAGGGGCGCGGTGGCGTTGCGGTAACCGGTTCCCGTCAAATCACCGAAGTTAAGCAACGTCGAGTCCAGTTAATCATTGGATGGGTGGCCGTCTGAGCGATCAATTCGGACTCCCGCGTTGTGTTCTTGGGCAAGGCACTTAACCCGGATTGTCCTCATGGGGGCACGATGACTCCGTATACTAAGGCGTACTGCACGCCGATGGTACGCATGTCTTCAACCAATCTAACCCTGCTTGTGCTTCAGTGCAGAGTTACTATGTTGGGGAGCTGGTAGCTGTTCGTCGTTGCTCGGTGGTTCTCTCCGGGTACTCCGGCTTTCTCCACCCGTAAAACTGTCACGGTCATGATTAGCCAATGTGCATAAGTATATGACCTTAAACACCAAAACATAAATAAATAAACAAATAAATAAATAAATAAATAAATCATGTTGATAAATTATCTTATTCATCATTTTCGACATCCATTTGTGCGCAAAAAAAATATTTATCGTTTATGAAATTCCTCTCAATATAACGGAAATGCGACAGAAATTAGAGACGTGCTGCAGGAAATGAAACTATTATAGAACGCTTAAGGTACCATGCATTGAATACGTATGTTGATGTTTGACGCAACAACATATTTTACACCATGATAACCTATTCTACTAAAAATGAAAAGCCTATGACATAAATTTTAGCTTTATACACCAACAGTGGTGAAGACGCCAGCAATGAGATTTCAATAGTTACATTTTACACCTACAGTGGAACTACATCCAAGTTGACCTTTGGTGGCCTCAACCTGAATGCAAACTTGTCTAAACTTATCGCACGTCGCCTCGCAAAGAGAGAAATGTAAGCGGCAATTATTTATTACGTTTTTAAATGGGTTTACCTCATAAGATGCCAAAAATTAACAAACATGCATGTCTTAGCATCCATAACTCGAAATAGTATGTTATTATGTTAGTAAAGATGGAAAGGGCTCCCGTTTCTTTTTCCATTTCATTTCAGCGATAAAATTGACAGCGGCAGTTCTGCCCACTGATGCTCATGTAAAGAAAAACAGATTCGCATGTATGTACGTCTGCTGTTCAGTAAAATCGAGAAAAAATAATAGCGACTCTTAATAATCTGACGATCATGGTATAAATAAAATATACCCAAAGTAGCTTGGTGTACCAAATGTTCACCACTCGTGGTGAACATTTGGTACATCAAGCTACTATAGATATATTCTAAATGTACATCTCGGCACAGATTTTTAAACGGCATCATCCTTTATTTCGATTTTGGAAACGTAACTATACACCCTTTGTAATAGCAGTTGTATTGTTGCCCTTTAAAAGGAGGTAATCCCCATAAATTATTCGAATGAGAGAACACAACATCACCTTTCCTCCCTTGAATGCGTAAGGTACCAACTGCGATGTTTTCAAAGAATGCATCATTATTTCGGTGTAACATTGTATTTCATAGAGACCTATTATTGTCATCAAGATCGTGATGCTATATCGAGTCAAACATGCATATAGAAAATGACTCGACCTGAACCCAAAGAGCAGAACAAAGCAGTCTAATGTATGTATTTAGGAATACTGCTGCTAACTGAACTTGCTGACAGTCCACAAGCGACATTCAGGGCGACCATCACCATTGTTTTTTAAACGACTGAGAAAACATTTCTTGGTCAATGCAAAACCGATTATATCTCCATTAGTTTTAACTCTTGTCCTGCTGAGTATTTTTTCTTGAAGTTTTCATAAAATCAAGTCATGGCTGCTGAAAAGCAGTCATGCCTTGATTTGATGAACATTCGATATTGAATCTAGAATCACGGAGCTTTTGAGGACGGGACTACTTCTATTTGTTGGGTTATATTCCATTAATAGGAATTATATCTTTATCGGGTAGCAGAGTATTTGTGTACTCTGTCGGAATATCTGCTTTCAGCAAGCAAACAGTTAAGATATGCGCTCATATTAAAGGAGCCAAGGAATCTAACAACGTGATTGTATTCTTGGTTTTCTTTCTTTCCTTTTTCAATGACGTTATTGTTGGTTTTTTATTACTGTTTTTTTTTTCCTTTTTATTCTTCTTTTTTTCATTTTTTTTATTCGTTACACTTTCCATGTTTTTTCACAATATCCAATATATATTTTCTAACGTGATTTTGTTTGCGTTGTAAAGCCATGGATAATTGTTGGTTATCACAAAGCCTGTTCTGTACCACGTTCGCCTTCTATTTGTATTTGTTTTGCATTACAAGAGACAAAGTAGGTGCAAAATTATTGATACGCTTTAGAATTAAGGATTAATATCGGAACGGGAATTTCACGGCTCTGTGGATCCCGGTTTTGAAAGTCAATCGCGATACCCGGAAAATCCATAGACCATTCAACGATTGAATATTATAGCTTATGAGATTTCGACTAATACCAGCTTCTACCGAGAAGCATCGCCTTTGGTGCTAAGGTTTAATCTCGCGAACGGGAATTTCCCGGTTTCCTGTTCTGAAAATCAGTTCTAATGCCGGAGGAATTCATAGACTAGAATCGGGAATCAAATGTTGCGGAACGCAGCCTTTGATTTTCGGGTCTGTCCTATGCATTTTCCTGGTACAGGGACTGCTATTCAGAAACGAGAATAAAAAATATCCCGGTATCGTGACTGACTTTCAAAAACAAGAACCGGAAAATTCCCTTTCCTGGGATTAAACCTATTTAGAATCTGTCGGAACAAGAATAAGACCTTGTGTTGGATGTATCATGTGAAATCATCATCGGTATTATTGTATGAAACTATCGCTGCAATTTCCAAATGGAACATAGAATTCACAGCATTGTTCCCGTCTCATTGTGTATCACTGTCACACCCAGAATAATGCAAACGTCTGGAAATCTTGAAATACGTTCGCAGATTTAAAACTGTGTAACAATTTAAATAATATCAATATATGTCCATTAGAATTTATATATAATGGTACCTTTCTCTTTATCGGGTTCCCATACTCTCTTAAGTTTCCAAAGATACAGGAAGCGTAGAAAGCAATCAGGTCAGACAAAATAAAATGTAGAAAAGAAGTCAATAATGAAAAGTTCTTTTATATATCACATTTGTGCACTTACAATACATGTACTGTGTAAAAGCGATTTTTTATCTCGATCAGATCGCTATCTGGCAGCGACATATGTACATCAGTGGATGGGAAAATCATAAATAAAATAGTGCGGTATCACGATTGAATAGACGACAAAACACGGAAGCAGTCGTGACTCGGTCGCAGTTCGCTGTCCGCTGCTTAAAATACTTGATAATCGCTACTTAAAATGAAACAGTGGCCAGTACTATAAAACTTATACAATTGTATTTTCTAGAATTGTATTTTCTAGTTATGACTTTAAATGGGTTGAAATGAACCATGGCAAATTTGCCATATCTTTTAAAATGCTAATGATTTGTTTTAGTCAATTATATTAACAGGTAAAAAATAGAATTCTAGAAAATACAATTGTAAACGTTTCATAGTATTGGCCTCAAGTTAGAATTTACTGCATTAAGGAAATGAGTATTTTTCCGAAGATAATATTTGCTTTGAAGCCTGTTCTACATTTTCGTCTATTGCGAGTTGGAGAGTCTGTTCGTGGATACAAAAATGGGCTAAATAAATAATACAAACCCTTTCTTTCGCAGGAGCAAGGATTTGAAGCAATGTCGTCAGTTTCAAATATTAAAACCTGAAATTTGCTCTAGAACCATTATGGATGGTATGAACATTCGCCGCTGGACAATACGAAGGTAAGATATTAACCTAAACCCACATGCCATACCTACAACGGCATATACAGGTGTATTATATTTACCCAAATGAACTTTGATGAATTTAGCATAGCAGTGGAAGCATTTGGTGCGTATCTGTCATTAAACAGTATGTGTTTATAGGGTTTGATTAAGGATGTAACCGACTTGAATTTCATCTGCGCCATGGGATCGTTATGATAATTCACACTAGTGTGTTTTGCAAAAATGATTTCTCTGAGCTCCATAATATGAAAGAAGACGCAGATGGGCTTGTTTTCAAGATCGCTCGTACGGTATAGAGGACGTTTTTATTGTTTTGGGGGGGATTTTTGTTTCTGTTTTGTTTTGTTTCACGAGTAACTTTTTATTGGGGTTTAACGACAATTTCGGCAGCCAAGGTATCCTCGTATCGACAGTCTCACGAGGAGGAGGACGTTGAAGTACCCGAAGAGAACTACCGAGCAGGGGCGAGTAAAACTTGAGATCCCCAACGCACAATCACTTTCTTTTTCTCTTCGTTCGCTAACTTCTCCAGAAACACATACTTTCTAGTGATGACGACACTTAGTGTCCTCTGACTTTGTTAACAGTTGTGAAGTAACACTCTGTTGAAATTGGCCCCCTGGCCCTTCGCGATAGTGTTTATATCACAGCTTATCATCGTCTTAATGAAGGAAACTCATGAATACATAATTTTATGTTTCTTATCGTGGCCGTTGCAAAAAACTGGTGAACATGTTACAATCACACTTTATTATATGCTTCCGCCAAAAATATAAGTACATAGCGAAAACGTAGACATATTTTTCAACTTTACCGATATAAGACATATGATTACGTTATTTAAAGTCGTATTATTCACTGTAGTATTACCGACGAATCACAGTGAAAATAGTATCAACGGACTAGTACTGAAATGGTTAACCGCATAATCGGTTTGAAACCAGTCTGCTACCTAACCGATTAGAAAAACCGTCAACCGGTTATCCAAAATATCGATAGTGATCGTCATTCCACGTTTCAAACGTAGTAAATCTCCCCCTTCGCCTCTGTGATAGATTACACTCGAAGCAGCGCGCGTTGTATATATTGAGAAATAATGGACTTTGGCGTTCAAGACTTCGTTAATGATCGGCAGTTTCCGTGAGTAATGATTAATCGAAGAAACAATTCCGTAGTGTGTATACAAACGAACATTGTCGAGTACTCAACAACGTTCGTTTGTATACACACTACGGAATAGTTTGAGAATACGGCTTTCCAATTCCTTTTGTTTTGATCCCATATTCGGAGACATAATGGCCACGGATAACCGGACATTATCAGGTTATTGCTCTCGGTTAGGCGGTTTCGAAAATGAGCCAACAGTTTCAGCCCTACAACGGACACGAAATAAACTCGCTAAAATATTATGAAATTGAGAGATGTTCACTATTTTATACTGAAAAAAGTTGTTGTTATTGTTATTTGTGGTATTGAATTAATATTCATTAACGTTTCTGTATAGCTTTCAGTAAACAGATGAAAGTTTGTTCGTTTCGAGGACCAATAATTCCGTAGATGAAGAGAGTTCGTTGGCTATCGACTGATGGCTTTTAACCCTTTACCCAACGTAACGGCCAAAACCGGCCAGCGCTATTCTCAAAAATCGCCAATTAATTTTCAAAATATTTTCATTTTTTGTCTCAAAAACATAGGTTATGACCCCTCGTTGGAACGAGCTCGTCGAGCTCGTTCCAACGAGGGGTCATAACCTATGCTTTTGAGACAAAAAATGAAAAAATTAGGTATTCAAGAATTTTTTTTGCAAGTGTCGTCTGCTTTTCATGTTAGGTAAAGGGTTAACTGGTTGAAGGCTTGATTATTTTTGGTGGTTTCAATTTGGAATTCAAAATTTGTTCTACTAAACATTATTGGAGAGTGCCCACATGCATTCTCCAGTAATTTGTAATGGAACAAATTTATATAAATAAAATATAATATGCAAATTTGATTGAATGTGAAACATGAGCAAGGAAAATGTTGGCTTTTGATCCGATACTTTCCTTTTTTGAAAGCTCCGATACTGGCTTCTAGCACTCAACCAGTTAAACGGAAATGTGTGTCGCTTTCTAAGCAATTGCTTTGCATTAAGTTGGTATTAAAACGGAAATATTTTTTTTAGTATAAGCAACGCATATAATAAAAAGAATATGTATTTCAGTGATTACCATGATTATTTCATTCGTGTCCGAAGGTGAAATAGACATTTGTAACACGCGACCTGCGTTAAAAATATATATTTCATCTGCTAGTTATCGTGAAATAATTATTGTATTCGTTCAAACATCACGCATTTTGGTGTCCTCGGTGTATTTGTCTTCCTTGGAAAAAATGAGAAGTTTTACTGAAAAAGGATGGCCTCAGCTGAGCCAAATTTGAGGTACGTTTTTCAGGGGTCATCTCAGTTTGTAATTTGCACAGTGCCAGTGCTCAAAATAACTTTTTTTTCCAAAAAATGAATAGCATTTTGTAAAAATTACATAGCTATTTTTGTATACCAGAGTTATGTTATGCTGTTTTATATTGAATTCTTCTGAGTAGATAGAATAGTTTCCATCCATTTCTGGGCATTTCCAAATGATCTGCAACACATGAAACATTTACTATGTTTTTTAACAGAACTGCCTTTAAGGTGTTGCATGGACTTATGGACTTATATACTGTTATAAATGGCGTCTTGGTTGTTTAATAGAGTTCTCAAAATGGAAGTTAGGATTTTTAATTTGATGGGCTTGTAGTTATTTTTAATGGACATTTTATGCAAAATGTTGTAAAAACACGAAGTATTTAAACCAACAGAACTCATCTTACATATGAAGTTGCTAATGATGCTTGATGGAGAGTTAATCTGAGTTATGCCTGGAATATTCCACCGTCAGAAGTAAAGCATCAGTGAACTAATTTTCAAATTTGTTTGCAAATTTTCATTTACATTTTGCGATACAAGATAATCAACTGCAGCCTAATAGGCTGCAGTTGATTATCTTGTATCGCAAAATGCTATACATAATTTAACATTGTGTAGCTTTTTGCAAGTTTTGCATAGCAAAAAGTGACGCGACACCACTTATTTTGAGCCCTGCGCAGTGCTGTTGCACATAACGAACTTATTCAGAAACATAGAGTTGAAAGTGAAAACAAATCGGACAAAGGATCGTCAGTGTACAGAATGACTTGCCTATCAATAAAATAAAAGATTAAATTACCCCGACGATCTTTATGAAAGCGATATTTAGATGAAGTCTATCTGGCAATCCCTCGGCTCATCAGACTGGTTTGACATTCGGAGGTAATTTGTTAATAAAATTCGATTCCTCTTAGTCTATTAGCAATCTACTGGCGAGAAATCGTCTCTGTGTCACAATTTACATATCATTTGTAGATAATAGAAGAGAACTGAAGTCTCCTAAAACCGAAATTACCGACAATTCAGTGATTCATATGTTGTCTGGAAATTTATAAAGGCGTTGTTCCCGACATTGGCATTGACATAAGTATAAGTAAAGTCAGGATTGCCTGACTTGAGGACATTTGAGTCATTATTTAAAATGCGAATTCGACTTAACGAAACGGAACATAATAGCCCTCTCATCCTTCACAACCAACTATTTTAGGTTATGACTCTTAACATTAACCTCACCACAAAGTTTTACATTTTAAAAGATATGGCAATTTGCCAACTGGCAAATTGCCACATTTTTGAAAATGTTAATGGTTTATTTCAAACCATTTAAAGTCATAACTAGAAAATACAATTCTAGAAAATACAATTGTAAAAGTTTTATAATATTGGTCCCAGGTGAAGTCGTGGCACTTTGTTATAGTTCAACTGAATTAGCAGTGTGTCCATTTAATCGGATTCTTATGAAAATATTTCTTTGTTACTTAATCTATTTTATCTTGTTTAATTTGTTATAAGCCTTCTGGAAGATAATATAGAGAGTAATCGCTTGACTGACTGGTTACGTGAAATAATATATGAGAGGTGAGGGACGTTGTACAAACACGAGTGCGCGAATATAGTCCCTCGCCTCGAATGAATTATTTCACGTAACCAGTCCAGTCAAGCGATTACTCTCTATATTATCTTTCAGAAGGCTTATAACAAATTAACCAAGATAAAATAGATTAAATAATATTATTTTTCTTTATTCACGATAATTGTATTATTTAACCCTTTACCTAACTAACGACCAAAACCGACAGCGCTATTCTCAAAAATCGCCAATTAATTTTCATTATTTTTTCATTTTCTGTCTCTAAAACATAGGTTATGACCCCTCATTGGAACGAGCTCATCGAGCTCGTTCCAATAAGGGGTCATAACCTATGTTTTTGAGACAAAAAAATGAAAATAATAGTTAATTGAAAATTTTTTTTTTTGCAAGTGTCGTCTGCTTTTCATGTTAGGTAAAGGGTTAAAAAAAACAAAATACAATGAAGTCCCCATTACATCCACGGCAAAGCGTCTTCATTTGCGCGCACGGATATGTGACCCAATTGTTGATTGCATTATTCACTTGTGAAGTTATCGTTTTTAATCAAACCCGGAAATCTCAGTAAATCACTCTTTGGAAAGTAATATAAATTATTTGCTACTAGTTTATTTGGAGTGTATAAACAGCAAGTAAATAATAATCAGGAAATAATCTTATAAACGCTAATAATGGCCTTTATTTATTTATTTATTTATTTATTTATTTATTTATTTATTTTAGTTTTATTTATTTATTTATTTATTTATTTATTCATTTATTTATTTATTTTAGTTTTAGTTTTAAATTATCAATATTTTTATCATTTGTGTCCTTTTTGCAACAAAAATTCTTGAAAGAGCCAGGAAATGCTAAATTAAAATAGTGTTTTAGCAGTACAGATGGCGCCTTGTTGCACTCAAAGGGCGATATGTGGGTAATGTATTCTCATTTACAATCAGCTACCACTTGGCGTTAACATCATTCGCTTTGCACGAAAAAATCAGGTTCTCCAACTTATTAACCCGGTAGAGACAGTGGCTGTGGAAGACAAATGCCCCATCGACGTGTTATACACCCCAGTTCATAGCGTCAACGTGCCCCGCGTGGACAATTACGAGAACGCGTTTTATCCGGCACATAGCGCACACGGTGTAAGTCAGAACTGAACCGGCGACCTTTCAGTTTGAAGTACAATGATCTATAGAAAAATGTAAGCTTCGTGTTTAAGTAATAACTGATTTTTTATTAGGGTTTTACGACACATTCGATAGCCAGGGTCACCTCGTATTGGGCAATGTTTCGTGCGGCGGAAACCTAAGTACCATGAGAGACATCGAGCAGGCAAGCAACTGTGAGCCGGCCCATCGTACTAGTTTCACACAAGATGGGGTAGCATTAATTTAACCCTTTGTAACCTTAAAAGTCACTTTTTCGCTCCAGGAACAAGATACGTCGTAATAAGCAAGGATGACTGTTCAGTGCATGCGTGGGGTAACCAATCAATATTTTCAATATGCAGCGTTTGGGATGCACGATAAAAAATACTAACTGGTCTACCCCCCCCCACCCCACCCCCCACCCCCCCACTCCATCCCTCGAGTAACGAATATGGACTCTTCCAATTGTTGTAATTGAACTGGCTTGGAAGACACATCAAGGTTCAAATGGGAGAGACAGGTGCTCCATCGACGTATGCCATGGTACGCTTTAGAACACAACGCCACCGCGCCTCACGTTGATTAACTGTCTCAATTATTCATACATTCGAATAGTTAGTATAAGGAGAATAATCATTAGATTAAAGTAATCATTTTTCAACAGAACTCTCCATCCCCATTTATTTTCTAATAATGATTTTGCAGTCCCTAATCTCGTAGAATCTCGTAAAAAATCCAATGTTATAAAATCTATTCTGAAACAAACAAGCAAGCTCGACAAGGGGTCTGATTGTTTATCTTCAAAAGATAATTCCGATTATGCTGTCCTCAGTTGATTCCATTTTTTGTACAAACAGATAAATGATTTGTAATCTGGAAGTCGGAAATTAATTTCCGCGGGATGTACGCTGCAAATTAATAAAATTATTCTTTAAACCCTAAATGTAAATTTGTCTCAGCATGCAGAGTACATGTACTTCGACTTTTCAATTCTGCTCAACAACTCGGAACTAATGTCAACAATGAAACTGAGAAAGAAGAGAGAGCCGAATAAAGGTGATGAAAATTCTACAAACTGAATAAAATACATATGAGGAACTGCACATACGTTAGAAGGGGTTAAGAAATATCGCACGAGACTGCTTTGGCCCAGGATATCACGAGACCCTTCGGCTCTCGTGGTATCCTGGGCCAAAGCAGTCGTGATTTCCTGGGCCAAAGCAACCGAGTGCGATAATTATTAACCCATTCAAATGTATGTACTGTTCTGTATGTATCACACACCTCCCATGTAACAACCAGTCTACCCGAAAATTGAACTAAAAGCACTTTTCAACTGGATATTTGCTGCGTTTCCTTCGTAGTTACGAGACATCACTGTTAGGTGGTGGGGTACCAACCCTAATTTGCTCTTTAATTTTTACAGCATTCAGTTGGTCGAAACCCATTGACGCTGATCACTGTCACCGTCACGATGATCGAAGTTCAAATATTGACTAAACTGCAGGGAATAACACAACAAAAACTATTAAAATAGCTAATAAGTTTACCGCACTTCGTCATTGTTTCACCAGTTGTGGAAGGTATTTGTCAAGGAACAAGCAGTCAGAATGTTACTTTTATTTTGTAGATTTTTGTCCTGAATCTGATTGTTTATATATCCCGGGTAAACAAATCTAAATGAGGAACTTGGAATCTCCAGCAATATTGACTCCTGTGCATCCGACCAACGAGGACGTGATTTATTTAGACGGGTTCCTTCTCTGTTTACGTTGGAAACGAAAGCGAACGTGTTTTGTATCACCACATGTACGATACAACTTTATTTTTGTCGTACAGACAGAACAGTGGAAATCCCGTGTTTTACATTAATGGGTATGTGATAAAACGAGAGAAAACAATATTCCAGATTTCTCTTTTTTAAAAAATACATTTCAGACAACGAGTCCAAAAATGGAAATCTAAATTTGATGAACAAAAACGTCAACATTCTTCCGTCTCGTGTATGGAACAAAGCTCTTCACATACAAAGTGAGGTAATATCGAATGCAACCACCCAGGACTCCAGGAAATACTTCCAGAGAAAGAGGAAATCGACATAAAACATCGTTACTTCCAGGCAAATATTATCTCGAGAGTTGAAAGTTGAAAACTATGTATGCGTTTGACATTTAACGATAACCAATTCGCAGACGTTGAGATTTTTCAAAGAAAGTTCACAACGAACCTAGCTCAGTTTATTGTAAAATATACATGTACTTAATTTCATGCGAATGATATTTGGAATTTACTTATTATTTAGTTCAAGTGAAGTTGCACCCCCAAATCCTCAGGATAAGTTTATGTCAATAACTACCGTATATTCTTGTACACATCACAAGATCACTTAACGCAGATGACTTAACAGTGTTTGTACATCATTGTTGGCTGCCTAGTCAGGCAGCCAACAATGATGTAAAAACAACGTCACGATAACAGAAGCCTACCAGTAGAGTTCTCCAGGAAGAAGGCACCTGGGGGCAACCTTTTCAAAACCCAAAAATGGATAGTTTGTGGCTGTATCGGAACTCTAGGGTTAATTATTAACGGACAACTCAGCTTGATGTTTATTTTAGCCAATGGATTTTTTGTTAGCAGCTGGACTTTACAAGGTCGATATCGGAAAATGACTAGTTGGTAGCACAGAACAATAGGCCTATTGGTGAATTACTTCTTACGAAATCATTAACAGAACACTTTCAAGGCAGGCCTATTGGTGAATTACTTCTTACAGAATCATTAACAGAACTTTTTCAGAAAATCGCATGATATCTCTCAAAGGACAAGATAGAAGCTCCGGAAGATAAATTGGCTTGCTTTATAAGAGCGTTTTGCAATGACAGTTGCTTCTTAATATTCTGGAAAGAGAGAAAACAAATCTTTAATCTTTTACCTAACAAATCGGTCCCATCCACCAGCGTAATATACAATTCAGAAGTTGAAAGAAAAGCCTTTTTTAAAAATTTCGACAAAACCATTTCGTACGACACCTCATTGAAACGAGCTCGACAATATGTTTTTGTTGAAATTTCTCGAAAATTTAAAAAAAATTGTATTTTAAAATTACAAATTTTGTTTTGGGTAAAGGGTTATAACTATTCTCTTTATGATAAGATATTGTCCAAATCACACTATTATCATTTATTCAGTTATATACCTAACACGAATGTTGATCAATGCGCAAAGTATCCACCCATTCAATACAAGATAATGGAAAACGAAAATGTGGGTTGTCGATTTCGTATGACACCCTCTCAAAAGAGGCCGTCGAACTATATTCGACTAAGCTACATATAAATCACAGCCGGTTTCCCAGGTAAGGAGTCCGAGTTGCAAATAGCAGGCAGGTTTTGAATACGTGCGACGTGCGATAAATTTAGACAAGTTCGCATTCAGGTCGACGTCACCAAAGGTCGAAGATGTAGTTCCACTGTAGGTGTAAATTTTAACTATTGAAATCCCATTGCTGGCGTGTTCACCACCGTTGGTGTATAAAGCTAAAGTTTATGTCATAGGCTTTTCAAATATAGTAGAATAGGAAATCATGGTATAAAATTATTTAATTAAAAACTGCTCGTTGAAAATGCCCATCCTGTTAAAATGACAGATCTGTCCAAAATCATAGACTTATTCTGGAAGGAAGACTAAGGAAAATCATGGACTAGAAAATTAACTTTCACGATATTTTTAGTGAGTTTTTTTGTGTATACCGATGCATATCCTATCAGGGGACACGTGAAATATATATTTCCACGGACGATCTGCCGCGAGTGGAATACACAAATCAGTCTGTATCTGAATCTACGATAAGAATTGGTTTTCAGGCGAAGATTCTGGATGCTCATTTTATCATGGGCGCTTCAGATAAATAATAACCCTACTCGACAGATCGATTGATGGATCATTCTAAACACAAATCCGATCGTTGTCTCACCATTCCCGTACTGTGTATTTAACCGAAGCGTTTAAATTTTAGTCCCCTAATATTTCCTGCACAACGATCACAAATGGGTTGTAATTCGTTGAGATTGAGAGTTTTATAAAACGGTAAACACAATAGAACAATATATTGTCTCTTCAATTTCAACAGTTTTCTGGCCTGACGCTGGGAAGGTGGTCGGAAGACTGGTCCGCCTCCATAACACTCTCTGTTGGAAATTTTTGTGGCCACCTTGGACAGAACAGTGGATCTTCTTAACAGCAGAAAACTCGAGATTTGACACCATGCAGTTGTAGCGGCAGAGAGGGGCGGACTGGCCCAAGAAAAGTTACCGAGAAATGCACCAAGGGAGGGGTCCAGAAATTTTCCCAGTGGACCACAAGGCCAGTCCGCCTCTGGTGGCAGACGGCAAGAAACTCAGTCTTTTTTGTCATACTATCCGAACCATGAGCGTCGTCGCACCAGCTGTATAAAACTGGAGAGGAATAGACTGAAATTAAATTGTTTGTGTGTTAAAAGAACCAAGTAGGGAAATATAGGTCTCCATTTGTGTGATTTTACGTTTTCATTTCAATAGTTCTAAAATAGTAACCTTATTATGTCAGTAAATCATGTGGTGTAGTGCATTCCTTCTCGTATGTAATTGCAGTAAACCCTCACAAATTTCGATATCTGATATTGTCGCCTCCCCGGCTGACAAATTTCGTCATTGGAAAAGATTTACAGGAACGTTAGCGAACCTTAATGTTCTAAAACTGTCAGTACATTTAATACAAAAGGTACTGGAATTTCATATAAAAATTGAAATTTCGAAATGCTACCCAATTTTTATTATCGTTGTATGCACCATTTCACAAACTGCAGGCATGGGTAGTATAAAAATACAGACACTGGCATTTTACAATTTATATCAGTCAGAACGTTTGTCTATTAATCTATGTTGAAACCTATTTATAAATATTTTTTCTGTTCATTATACCTACACAGTGAATGCATCGTGATATATAATACAAACAGTGTTCTTCCTTTCCATTAACCCCCTGCACACTGATGTCAAAATACCAAAATTTCAAGTAGCCATTATTCCCACAATGCAACTAAAAATTTAATCAATTCAGTCTTGTTTGACAGAGCTCAATGAGCTCTGTCAAACAAGACTGAATTGATTAAATTTCTAGTTGCATCATGGAAAAATTTAGCAGCCTGAAATTTTGCGATTTTTACATCAGTGTGCAGGGGGTTAATATAAATGTCTGGAAGGTGTGATTTGCTAATTAGTTTCTTGTGAAGAACAAAAACTTGCAAATTACTTAAAAACACATTCGCTAAACAAAGATCCAAAGTGAACTTATAGTGTTGGTAGACGTGATACTAATAGATATTAATATTGACGGATTATCTGTGAAGTTGATGCTTCTAATAGGCTTGCCATAAAAGCCAGGTTTTCTTTTGTAAGTTTTAATAAATGAAAGCAACAGACGGCTCGGAGAGCCGCCTGTTGTTTTCGTTTATTAAAAGTAACAAAATGAAATTTGGAATTTTATTCTACTGACGTCATAAGTGTTTCCTCAACAATTACTTTCTTCTTAATTGGGGCTTCCCCGTTCGTCTAATAGTTTTTAGGGGGTGGTAACTTTATCGAAAGTCGACTTTCACGATGATATAAGTCAGGGTTGGATGGAATTACAGACCACTAGATAAGTTACTCTGATATTAATATTTTTCAGGTTTGGATGGAATTACAGAACGCTAGATCAGTGTCTCTCATATTAATGTCTTTATTCTGGTGCGCACTGTGTACAGCGTTGAAATTGGTACGACGGCCAAACGCTAATGAAACTTCTGAAATGTTATGTGTCACAAATTTGTTTCTGTTATGAATGCATGAAATCATTCACAATTCCCCTGATTTAGCAATGAACTGAGTGTCTTTGAAAGTTCCTGTATTAATTATATTAAGCGCTGCATATTCCTAACGTGCAATTAATCCGAAATGACAGATTTAACAGAAGAGGGAGACTAATTTAGAAACATACAGAACTTTATTGATCTGTGAACATTCCGGGAAGCCTTTGAAAATCGTTATGCACCAAGCCTGTGACGCACGATAATATTCTTGAAACAACTTGTGCCCTACGTCCCGTCTGCCTATCTATATTATATAATTAATATAACATATATCATCTTTATCTATAGTTTAGTTCAAACAATGAGCAAAATTGATTCTGGCCTCCAATTAGTGTAATTTCATCATTAAAAGGGAGACGACTATCAAAAGCTCCTAAGCTTTCTGTCGAATCCTATCCCATCAATCTGTGTATTTGTCTGATGTACTTGCGTACACAATTAATTACTTGAATACACAATTAATATAAATCATTTTTATTTTCCCAAGTGTTTGTTAAATATGATGTGTCCATGTAAGATATTTGTTTCAAATAAAATATCGTTTAACCCTTTACCTAACATGAAAAGCAGACGACACTTGCAAACAAAATTCTTGAATAACTAATTTTTTTTCATTTTTTGTCTCAAAAACATAGGTTATGACTCCTCGTTGGAACGAGCTCGTTCCAACGAGGGGTCATAACCTATGTTTTTGAGACAAAAAATGAAAAAAATAATGAAAATTAATTGGCGATTTTTGAGAATAGCGCTGGCCGGTTTTGGCCGTTACGTTAGGTAAAGGGTTAAACTAATTTTGGAGGCGACTACTTTATCGACAGTAGATTTACATGACAGGATATGTCACGTCTGCAGGAATAAAGGGCAAGGACCATTGACGAAATAGCCGAAAAATAATGTAAAACATGAAAACATCGCTGGAAGTGAAAATTGTATTGTCTCTGCATTTGGAATATGCTACCATATATTAAGCGAAAGGACTGTCCTGACAGGTACTACACATTTCTTCGATGGAATTCAGTGCCCGAAATGTCAAACAATACTTTTCCTGATTAATATACTATTCAAAAACAGGATGGGATATTCAAACTGATGTTGATATTTTCGGAAAATGGTATTGGATACGCGTGATTGGGCACATCAATATGTTACCAAGTTTAGTGTGGATCATGAATGTCACCGGCGCACGAAAACTGCGTGCAGGTTTTTCGCACGAGCGCTGCGTTAATGTATGTGGGGTACGTTTTGAAATTTTCATTTGTACTGGACGGTCTTTTTCGGAGGTCTCATCGTTCATTTCTTGGTATAAACTCGTTCATCAATAGTTTCTGGTAGAAACGTATCTTTTAAGGCATGCGGAGACTGATACTTGACGAAGGTTTACGTTCCGTTGGCATGTTGGAAGCTGGCAACAGACAGACTGCAGTGGCTCGAATTCTCAACGTTAATCAATCGGTGATTATCAGGTTGTGGTCACGCTACCGTCAGACAGGCAATGTTGATGACAGACGTCGGTCAGATCGTTCAAGGGTGACTAACCAGGATCGTTTCACCCGGACCACAGCATTACGTAACCGCTATCAAAGTGCCTCAGAAATTGGACAGCAGCTGCACCTTGCGGAAGATGTGCGAGTCAGTGGTCAGCCTTTCCGAAATCGCCAACATAGCTGGAATTGGTACGCTCGACGACCTCGAATAATTCCACGTTGGACTGAATGTCACATCGCAGCAATGCGTAATTGGTGTGGAGCACGATGGCGCAGGGACCATCGTCGGTGGTGCAACATCATGGTTTCCGATGAATCGTGGTTCACTCTCGACTTCCACGACTAGCGAAACAGAGTGTGGCGGTGGCGGAACGAACGATACCATAACGTAACCATTAGGCAGCACGATCGTTTTGGTGGTGGATCGATTATGGTGTGGGGAGGCATAACCAAGACAAGCAGAACAGCATTACTTGTCATCCAAGGGCCGTGACAACATGTTAGCAGCTCATGTGGTGCCATTTGCGCGACGTCACGGCCGTCGATTCATTTTCCAAGATGACAATACAAGAGCACACAGGACCCGTGTCGCTACAGAGTTACTCCAGGAGCAGAACGTCACAACACTGCCTTGGCCAGCACTTAGTCCAGACCTTTCTCCAATCGAGCACGCCTTGGGTATGCTTGGCAGGCGCCTACGACAACGCCACTAGCCCATACCAATGTCCAGGAACTCGCCGCTGCACTGCAGGAAGAATGGAATAACATCAGTCAAGCTGATATTGGACGTTTCGTGAGGAGTATGCCGCGTCGAATCCGCGCTTGTCTAGCGAATTGAGGAGGATTTCCAAAGTACTGAGGCCTTGGATTGAATGAGGAAAATTCTCTGACTGACCGTCCATGTCTTCTACAGCTCAGTGCGTGGAATGTGTGCTTGTCAGACACCCATCTATCGCTGAAATCATTCACCAGATGTCACAGTGCAATGTCTCAACTGTCTTTTTGATGAAAATATAAATATATTTCTTCATATATCTCACTTTTATTAAATATCCCCTACTGTTTTTGAATAGTATAATACCCCTGATTATTAAAAGACACAGTTATGTAGAGTGCATTTTTTGCCTCCCCACTTCCCACGCTATAAACTGAGATATAAACCAATATACTAGCTATTGAATGCAACTAATAGAATTGTTGACTTTGTAGCTTTGTAACTGTAACTGTAACTGCTTTGTAACTGCAATAAACAGTTTTAAACGAAACAGGCTGATATCCCACCTTTATCACATGTTTTCTTGGAAAAAAACTTCGTTTCAAATCAGATCAATCCATTCGTGAAGCCCTTTGTTGTAAATAAAAATGCGGAATGACTCAAACGAAAAGATAATTCAACGCCAAATGGAGTTGATCCGCTTGTAAATTAAAGTCTGCTCTACTTCTGTTCATATAATAATCAGAGGAATTGTTTTAGAAAACCGTTGCGTTTGACGATGTATCCAGTAACTGTGATCGAACAGAACAATACTCAATATAAAATAATGTGATCATGTTGTGGAACAAATCATTTATTGAAGTTGAACAGCTGAATAACTTTTCAAAGTTCGAAACTTGAATTTTTTATAAATGGTCACTGGTCATAATGCACAATATGTTGACATGAACAGTTGTAGCGGTAACAGTGTTTGTAGCAATGTAGCTACAACTATTGTACATTTGTAGCTACATCGCTACAAACACTGTTACCGCTATAAGTCAGTTTCGTTTCTACTCAGAACAATACTCAGTATAAAATAATGTTATCAATTACAACCTGTAAACATTCACGGTTATATTGACTTTAGAATAGAATTTCGAATTTTCGAAGGGGCCTCTTGTAATCGCAAAGGCGATCACTTTCTCAGTCATATCGCGATTTCGTCGCGACACACTTACACCAGTGGCTCGAGATGTTCCAACATTCCTTTTTCGACAGGTGGAGTTATGAGGAGCACAGGGAATAGCGACCAGATCAAGCATATTTGCGATTCGAACGAAACTTCCAATCCGCCTCTGCAATCACAGTGATGTAACTCGTAAGCTGCGAAGTTTTTACTGCATTTTTTATAAAATCAAGTCATGGCTGCTGTACAGCAGCCATGACATGATTTTATGAAAAACTCAATATAGCCTGCCATCAGAATATATCGTTGGAAAGAGAACTACTATTTGCATGTGTATATTTCGTTAACAAAAGCCAAGATTGTACCTTCACTACATAACAGGGTATTTTGGAACCGGGTAGGGGAATTCACCTTTGTGGACATAGAGTTAAGGAACTTGGCCAGAGTTGGTGCCTCATTCCACTATAGCTCTAATGATACATTGATTTTGTCGATAACACGGACGCGTCCATGTCACCAACTGAAATGAGATAAAAGAACGCCGTTGTGTTATCAGTGGCAAAATGTTTATTCCGTTTGAAACATGTCTTTGAAACTCGTTGAAGAAGGCAAAGTGACAACAAACTGAATGACTTATCAAGCTTTGGCGTCTGCAATGTCATCGGAATTAACGTTGAAGACGACTGAGAGTGAAATTGAGTGCCTTTTAATAGTGGTTGAATTCTGATAAGTACTAATAAAGGATGACTGACTTAGGATGATCAGTGATTCAGGATGTCGGGGACACGTCAGTGGGCGGATTATTTCACTGAATCCGAGAAGCGAACTATTGTCTATTTATCAGTGTCATGGACCTGCGACAGTAGTGTGATCGATAACGCGGTCTCTTTCTTGATGAGATTGCGATCTAGTCGCGCCACATTTACACCAGTGCATGGAGATTTTCTCACAATATTACGAAACTGGGAAAGACTCAAGAAACAACGAACGCAACTAGCATCTGGGACGGCGTGAGATGCAATGTTTCCTTATTTTGTTTCGACTGGTGGGCTTGTAAAGTGTTGTGGGTAGGTAAGCGGGCACATAATTTGACCTGATCGCGACATTGTCGCGATCCGGTCGAATTTCTCTATCCGCACTTGGAATTATATCACTACATAATACATACAGCTTATTTCTGATTTGTCCTGTTCAAAAACATTTCAGATGATAGTTCTGACAATGAACATCATTACTTTTTGGGGATTCTTTTTGAAAGCTCTGAGACATTTCAAAATTCTTCTTGCATAAGATAATAGAAGTTAAGATCATGGAAATTTAAGAAGTGGGAAGCAAGGTATTCGGCAGTATATATGTGGGTCAACGCGAAAAAAATATAGTTCCGTGGGTGATCTATTTATTAAACATAAACCCCGCGGCAGTATGCTGACTTGGTTGACCAGATTTATGAAAATGAGCCATATATAGTTGCTCGGATTGGTCTATTTTATAAAACATAGACAGCACTACAATATCTGACCTGGTTGATCAGATATATGCAAACGCACCAATTGTACTTCAAGATGAATCGTGTTGATAGTTCAAACCGCACGGGGTGGCTGAACTTTTTAGGGCATTGAATAGAGACCTAAAATGTTTGTCAAATCCTTGAAGCTCGCAGTCATTAATTACGACCAACAATTGTGATACATTATAGATTTTCATGAGTGCAGAGAAAAGTAATGTCAAACTAGACTTTATGAATCTGGAGAATCATGACTTTTCCAGATGAGATTCCATGATTTTACATGACCCCAGAGTGTCTGATGAATTGTTTTTACCTGTCTCACTGAAGTTCCTTTATTGATGTCACGAGAAAACTAACCATCATTAATGATGGAGAGGGTTAATATCATTATCGTCATCCGACAAGTCAAAAGGAGTTATGTTTGTTTGACACATACTCACTGAGTGCTGTGCTACTTGAAAATGGTCCATTTTATCTCAAATGTATCCAAAATATTGATGTCTGGCAGCCAGTAGAGGGTTAACAAGTGCTAACAGGAATATTTTTCCATGCAACTTGTAATGTCATACCAAGAACTGCGAACAGACATTTTTTCTTAAAAATAAAAATCTACAAGATGTTTTCAGAGAAATCCAGAGAAAACAAAATTACGATGCTTGGCAGTCTGTAGAGGGTTAATAAACGCTCACCGGAATATTTTGTCCATGCAGCTTGTAATGTCACACAAAGACCTGCGAATAGTCAATTGTTCTTGAAAACCTACGAGTTGATTTTAAAGAAATCCACAGATGGGTTTTTTAAGCTTTTAAGGGGTATCTCTCTTTACCCTGTCCAAAATGGGTTAAGACTTCGACTTCTGAATATCTTTACTACTTACAAAAATATTTCCGTATAAAGTTTGCAATCGATAAAAGAAGGCACTTTTCTTTGTGGCGTACCCATTGGGTTCTGTTGGTGTCCAAAAACAGCCCATTTTATCACAATTTTGACGTTTAGCAGTCCGTGGAGGGTTAACAAATGCTCACAGGAGTATTTTGTCAATGCAGCTGCTATTGTCACACCAAGACCTGTGCGTGGCCAATTTTTCTTGAAAATCTATAAAACTCGTTTAGAAAACATGATTTTTTTAGCTGTTGAGGGGTATTGCAGTTTAACCAGCCCAATACGGGTTAACGCTTGGTTTTCTGAATACCCTTATTACTTGCAAAAATGATCCACAGTGAATCCCACTTCCAACAATTGAAGTTATGTTTATCTCTCCGTTTGGGTGCTGGGGGGGGGGGGGGGTGGGGGGGCGAATACAGTCCATTTCATCAAACTTTCGATGTTTTGCAGCCTGTGGAGGGTTAACATATGCATTGCCAAATATCTCTTGTATATGAATAGTCGTGTCACAGTCAATTCTAACAATGATGAATGTTTAAAAATTATCTACAAGACGCGTTTCGAAAAAGTGCCTATAAATCATAATTTTGACAGTTTTTTGCCAATTCTGGCGAAATAAGGGTTAGATCGAAAATTTCACTTCGGTACATTTTTAGATTTTGTGCCCCTCTATGCGTGTGCAAAAGTTTGAAATCGGTTCGACAGTGGCTTCTGAATCGTACGGACAAAATGTGTGGGGAAAAAAAATAATAATCCGTAGAAAAACAGTAGTCTTTTCCAGAGGGAAAAGCCAAATAATTACCCGAACCTTAGATTCACTTTTGTATATCTGCAGTGTCTCATCTTTAATTCGAAGATGTAGTTAATCACTGAATGGTTGTTGGGTGGCGCGGTGGCTCAGTTGGCAGAGGTGCAGACTGCAAGCCGAGATGTCCTCGGTTTGAATCCCATCTGCAGCAACCGCGTCGTGTCATTCTGCAAGACACTTCACCCCCATTGCCCACGTGGGGGCACAGACACGTTGTGTACTAAGGCGTACTACACGTCGATGGTGCACCTGTCTTCAACCAATGCTAACTCTGCCTGTGTGGAGTTAGTATGTTGGGGAGCTGGCAGTTGCTCGCCGTTTCTCGATGGTTCTCTCCGGGTACTCCGGCTTCCTCCAACCGTAAAACTGTCGTGGTCATGAGTAGCCATTGTGCAGAAATATATGACTTTAAACACCAATAAATAAATAAATAAATAAATAAATAAATAAATAAATAAATAAATAAATAAATAAATAAATATAATGGTTCTTGAAAGTATACAACCATTGTTCACGCCGTTGGTTGCCAGTTTAGACAATTTCTCTAATCATTTTGATTCGGCACCAAAAAAAAACCTTCATTGGCCAAAATTTTGGCACCAATACATTTTCTTCAGTTGTGAAGGAAAGCCAATGCTGCAGCAAATAGCACGATCGATAGCGAAAAAAACAAACAAATTCAACAAAACCATATCATGTGACACCTCACTGCGTTGAGTAAAGAGTTTTGCCCAGTGTATGAATTGTAATCAGTCGAATAATCTGTAAAGTGCAACAATAGGAATATATTCGGACATCATTAAGCCTATCCATTAATTGAATCGATGGCATAGATAAAACTTAGGTGACAGCGAAGTACAACCCCTCTCATTAGTGTTTTTGCACCAAGACGCTTTGGTTGGCACTACAATACCCAGAATGGCTGAAAATGAGGCGCCAGACAGTTTTAGTCCAGCGCGAACACTATATATATAACGCATAGGAGATTCAATGCCCAATCAGCTGAGAGATAGCATCTTTGTCGAGAGGTCATCCTCTCACACTGGTCCTCATCCGAGAGAGGATAATAACTACATGAAGAACGTCAAGAACATCATAAGCCTACTCCGTCAGCTTTACCCCCTCTGCTGCGGCCTGCCCTGATAGCGATTTGTGAAAAAACTCAAAATCTGCAACATCAAAGTAGGGTCGAATGGGGCTTGCTCCAAGTCGTCCCTGCGCGCCTTCCGGCACGCGAAATCATTGATCTACTACGGCCGAATCACCTGACGCAGCACATCTGTCTATGCACTTATTTGCAAGTCGACGGATAACCCGAGAGTCCCCATATAATTAGAGACCACCGTGTCGATTACCAGGTTTTTTCAAGGATTGTACCTTTGTTATGTATTCACGTTCATACCGGATAACATATTGATGAGTAGCCAAGCAACTACACCACCATGTCAGCGTTGTAGCAAATCTAACAGGCTACCTCTCAGTGGTTGAGAAAATGAAACATTCAAAAGAAAACAAACACATTTTTCCGCATCCACCCACTTTGACATGTTCCCAACAGAAAATGCTGACACCAAAACTATACCACATCACCTTCTTTTCTAATTTTCAAAATCCCTACATAAAATTGGTATGGCCAGCAGGATTTTCTTTCACCATGCAAAAATTACAAATATAGCGACTAAGCAGTTTTCCAAATGGTATTTGTGAAGCTAATTGTAGTCGCTCCGAAAATACCTTATCGCACAGGAACAAAAGGACATGAATATCGACCATGACACTTAGCGTACAAATCTCAGACAATGAAACAGTCAATCAATCCTTCATCAGCAAGAGTGCGTTGTCAACAATTACAGACGAAATTCTAAAAGGAAATAGAAATGATATTAAGGACAGCATGGGGAAAGTTGCAAATTGATTACCAATTATACATTGTGCTGACTCCCGACAGGAACTCCGCCTATTTTTTTTTCAAAATATATAAACTGTTGCACGATACATCCGTAAGTGCACTGGGGGAAACATTTCATAACAAAAAGAGAATCTAGCGTTTTTGCGTTGAAACTGACGATTATCCCGTGCATGGACACAAGAAATATGTGTTTCAACGAGCGGTTCACCCACTCGTGGAAATTCATATTTCATTTGTCCAATCGTGAGATAATCGTCAGTATCCACGCCAAACATACCATCAAATTTAATCTTAGTAATAACCCCACTATCACCTGCAACTGTACAGCATTGTTTTGGGAGCACTCTAAAATCAATTGGGTTAAATATTAACCCAAATCAACTGGTTTTCAGTGAATATGAGTTGTTTTCCAGTTTGTATATAATTATACATGTACTTAATTTCATGCGAATAATGATATTTGGAAATTACTTATTATTCAGATCAATTAAAGATTAAGCCCTAACTCCTAGGATTAATTTTACTTCTTTAACTCTTCCAGTAGCTTACCTTTCTCTTAAAGTAGAATGTGTTGCCACATTACATCGTCTTAAAACATCCTACTCTTTCTTTTTACAAATATTACCGTTTTATAGATGTTACTAAAACGTGATTGGAAGCTATGAAGATTGTTATTTATCGCCCCATATCACCCCGCTTGCCACAAACATCTGATGTACTTTTCTGATGCAGTTTATGATCATTACCATGGATCTTAAAATTAGTGACAGGCACGCCCGAAGATAGGATCTCCAAATTATATGATACTAGCGGGTGATACCCGGCGTTGCACGGGAGAAGATGGTTATATCAGTCGTTTTCGAAATAGAAGGTCAAGGTCACAATTTCGAGGTCAAGCCCCCCCCCCCCCCCCCCCCGCGCGGGTACCCCTATAACGTCAAAATGATCGATGGGTCAATATACTCGCAAATATAAAATTTTAGACCGATCGGCCCAGCCGTTTTCGAAATAAAAGGTCAAGGTCACCAATTTCAAGGTCAAGGTCACCCCGCACGGGCACCCCGATAAAGTCAAAATGATTGATGGGTCAATATACTCGCACATATGAAATTTTAGCCTGATCGGCACAGCCGTTTTCGAAATAAAAGGTCAAGGTCATCAATTTCAAGGTCAAGGTCACCCCGCACGGGCACAGCACCCATCCCACGTTACTCGCAGGGACGAATTACCCCCGTGTGGAAAATTTGAGATCGATCGGTCCAGAAACGGAGTAGTTCACCCAGAACAAAGATAGAGAGAGAGATACAGATATTCGCATTCATATATTAGATGGTGGGGCAAGTGCTAAAATTATCCGGGTCATTAGCCGTCGGTGCAAACTTGAAACCTAACTCAATGTACTCATTTAGCCCTTTAGCCCCTGTTGGTACCTTCCATGTCAGTTCAATGGAAGTAATTGCAGGAGTCCATATTTATTATTTGGGGGTAGACCAATTAATATTTTCAAGGTGCAGCCTTTAGGCTGCACGTTGAAAATATTGATTCGGCTAAACCACACATCACCCTAATTAGCGGCCATCCTACTTTGTGAAAGAATGATGTATCATGTTCCTGGACTCGAAAAGTGGTCTCTCGGGTTCAAAGGTTTAATCTTATAACCGCAAAAACGGCCGCATCCTCCCTCTTAATTTGCAAATTAAGCCGTTGAAAAAAAATTCAAAACAATTCAACAAAACTACCTCATGTGACCCCTCGTTGGAACGAGCTCGTTCCACTAAAGGATGACATGATATCGGTATTTTTGAATCGTTTTTGAAAAACGTTAAAAAAGATAATGAAAATAATAAAGTTTCATTTCGTGTGTGTTGGTGAACGTTTAAAATGGTCAGATTTCTTTCAAATTATCGGCTTTCATAGAAAATGTTAGTATTAGTTACAATTGTTCCGACTTACAACAAACTCTTCCGACAGACATGGTCATGGGTGTGGTTCTCTCGGCACCCCCTCTAGCTTCGGCTCTGGGTTGATAGGCTTATGACAGGAATGTTTGGCAGCACGGTCTGCTCGTGGTATGACAACACGTCCAAGTAACCAGCAAAATACGATATCATATTGATCAGGCATAATACGAACATTCAACATGTTATGAAGCTTTAGTATCAGAGTATTTTTTCATCCTGGGATTGAGTTGAGCCTGTCAACAGGAAAGGGAATACAACGGACCTTCTTTCTTACCCTTTCGCGTTCGATGGCTCGATGTACAGATTTATCATCATCCGTGAAAATATAACCTTGTTTCGCGCTATGCATAGCCAGTTCGTTAAAGTTTATATTTTACCCTAATTTTTACGGTCTCTTTCTTTGTCCATCTATGACATTGACTTTAAAAAATAATAACTGCCTACTTACCTACCCACCTACCTACCGACCTACTTACCTACCTATCTGCATACCCTAAACATTTGTATATATATATATATATATATATATATATATATATATATATATATATATATATATATATATATATATATATAACTTCGTCAAATTGCCATCATGCTCGGAAGTTTACTTCCTTCTAAGCGGCTTTCATTTTTGACTAATACTTATTCTGTTACGTTAAGTGCCGAAAGCCCGGCACTTAACGTAACGGAATAAGTATTAGTCAAAAATGAAAGCTGCTTAGAAGGAAGTAAACTTCCGAGCATGACGGCAATTTGACGAAGTTATATTAAATATTTGATAAAGTATATATATATATATTGTGCGCGTACAGTATCCTTCGGGAGAGTACCACCGGATGGTACCTCCGAGAGTACACCCGCAGAGCCCCCCCCCCCCCCGGCGAGACATCCGACGGTATATCAAACCCTTTGAGATTCTCCCGGTGCCCCCCCCCCCCCCCGAGACAATACCGACGCCCCCAGAGAGTACTCCGCGGGTATTACTCCCTGGTGAATCCCGCATCGGCCTCCCTCCTCTTTTAACCCTGATTCATACTGATCCATTAATTTAGATATATACTGAGTCAAAAAAGAAAGATAATAAACTTTGAGGAGCAATTGTTTTAGCATTATCGACTTTAATCCCAAACAAATTATTGTAAATTTATATTTCGAGTCTAGCTGTATGAATTTGCATCATTTCATGTTATTACTGTTACCAGCGTCACGCCCGGACGTCGCAATTCAGAGGCGGGGTGAAATGAAAAGTTCACACATGCAGTCAATAGCGTGAATGTCCACCGTTTGCCTCTTGGATGGCAACACATCGACAGCACATGGACCTGAAAAGTCTTTGGATGTCACTCTGTGGTATTGCGTTCCACTCTTGCCTTAGAACATTACGTCAATCGCCTAACGTCTGAAGATCATGAAGTCGTACCCGACGGTCCAATTCATCCCAAAGATGCTTGATTGGCGACAGATCTGGCGAAAGTGGGGGACAGGGAAGAAGTTCGATGCTCTGCTCCACAAGAATGTCACGACAAATACGCGCCACGTGACATCGGACATTGTCGTGCTGGAATAACTGCAATCCGACGTTAGCGTTGAACAACATCAGCCTAAAGAATTTCGTCACTATATCGCTGTCCATTCAGATTATCACCGACGAAGATCAACTGCGTTCGATGGTGCAAGGAAATTCCTGCCAAAACCATTGCACTACCCCCGCCGAAAGGGTCGCATTCCCGCACGCAAGCATCAGAAAACCGTCCTCCTAGTCGGCGATACACTCTTTCCCTACCATCAGCGCGCCGTAGACAAAAACGTGATTCATCACTAAAAAGAACTGTGCTCCAACGCTGCTGAGTCCAGCGAACACGCTGACGGACCCATTCCATTCTGACGGTACGATGACGTTGGGTAAGGGTTGGTCCGTGGTATGGACACCTACTGCAGAGGCCGTGTTCAGCGAGTCTGCTGCGGTCAGTTTGTGCATTGATTCTATTATTAGTTCTACCATGAGTAATTGCTGCTGTCCTCGTCGTTGGAAGGAAGCGATCCTGGAAGTGAGACGTCCTGATGTGTCGGACTTGTGCAGGGGTCGTAACCCTTGGTCAACCTGAACGCGGTCGGTCGGCTGTAGATCCAGTGGTTCTATACCTTCCAAGGAGACGGTAAATAGTGGCCACAGTGACCCCAAACTCAGCAGCGAGCTCATGTGGAGGTATCCCAGCCTCATGCATACCAATGGCACGCAACCTCTGATTTTCGGTTAACCTTGGCATTTTTTTAAAATATCGGAAGAGAAAAACTAGCGTCATTTATCAATAACCCAGGCTCTCTTGCACAACATTACACAAAGAAAATCGTCGGTCACCCATTCAATTTGACATTCTCGGGTAGCACGTGCTATTTTGAAATCCGTAGCAAAATTGTATACGGTTGGATGGACAACAACAACATGTCAATAAACTCTTTGCACGACTTCTTGTCCACAAACATGCAACATTAGAACTATTATATGTCATCATTTATGCTATTTTTCACGTTTGTTTCTATTATACTTTCTTTTTTGACTCAGTGTATATGACCCGTACTGTGGACGAATAATTAGATGTTAATTCCTTACCGTGATAACAAGCTAATACCAGATCGACATTTCTTTATCCGTGTAGATAATTACAGTAGATAGCGGTTCAGACGGTACCATGCACAACTGATAGAGGGTGACATCACTCAGTCTGGATTCCTTATTAAAATGTTCAAGTTGCAATCGCGGCAATGTTGTATTCTAAAGTCCAAATGGCAAATTATCCATGTACGATGTTTGCTTCTTTGCACACATGAAGTCTGGACTATCACCAGTATGCGTCAGTGCCTGGGGAGGGGAGTATCCGAGGGAAGTCTACCGGGAGGGGGAGGAGTAATACACCGGAAAAGAGGTACTCTCGGGGGATGTCGGTGGGAATTATCTTGAGGGGAAGTCCCTGGGGTACGTAGTATCGTGAGGGTTATCTACGGAAAACTCTCGATTTGGACTATCAGTATCTTAGATCATCATGCGGATGGAGGAAACCGGAACGCCTGGAAAGAACCACCGAGCAGCGGCGCGCAACTATCAGACTGACCAACTTATTAACACGACACAAGTCGTGTTAGCAGCGATTGAAGACAAGTGCACCATCGTCGTGTGATGAGCATTAGTAACCAGCTCCACCATTCCCACACGAACCATTGATTTTGAAAAGGATAACAGATAGGCCACAGGCCTGAAAATAAGCAGTCTGACATTTGCAGAATGAGGTCCTCAGAGGGTGAATTTGATGATGCTATCCCATACAGTGGGCCATTTTAACCTCTGGGTAACCCTTTCTGTTTTGTTGTGTGACCCTGATTCAGATTGAGATTCACAGAGGGTAAATTTAGGGATGCTACCCTGCTGTGCAGGGTAGCATCACTAAATTCACCCTCTGTGGACCTCATTTTGCAGATGACAGTCTGCTTATATTCTGGCTTGATAGGCTACTGCCCCACGAAACCTCAAATTCTTGTTGGTGTGGATCAGACAACGTGGACCAAACACGAAGTTGAAACTGAAAATCATCTACAAAAAATGCATCCGTATCATATGCCTTTTCTAGATCACAAAAGATTGTGACCACATGTTCTTTCACCACATAGGCTTTCCTAACGGACGTTTCAAGTCTAACCAAATAATCCACAGTACTTGTCTGATTTCTAACACCACACCGAACATTCTTAAGTAGATTGTTCGATTCCAGACAAGTCGGTCATTGATCATGATTTTCCATGTTTTTAAACAAACAGCTTGTTAAACACTAGGTCTGCAATTACTTGAATTGAAATGGTGTTTATCTGACTTTGAAATAGACATCAGTGTTGTTGTTTTTCGCGATGATGGTGGAAACTCTCTCGTAACCACATTTCATTAAACATTGATAGTAGAAGCTTCAGTGATGCTTGCGTCAGACGTTTTAGAATTTGATAGCGTATTTCATTGGGTCCAATGGACGTATCTTTCGCGTTGTGTCAAGAGTTAATTAGCACCTCAGAGGACAAATGTCCATTGTAATTATCTGCACTGTCAGAGGCGCATTTTATCCTTTTTTGCTCTTGCCGTTTTTTTATATTTTAATGAGCTGTGGATTATAGTTTTCCGACGATGAATGTTTTGAAAAAGTTTAAGAAAATTTATCTGAATATTTTTTCAATTTTTTTTTTCATTTTAAATCTTGTTTATTTCAGGAATTACCCCAAAGAGGATGTGTGCCTTAGAAACGTCGATGAAAATAAAAATTGTTGGTAACTTGTAATCACGTTTTCCAGTTCAGTCCACTGCAGAAGGAATTTGGAGAGATATAAATAAATTCTACCTGCTTTTTTTAACTTTTTTTTATTTCGCTCATTAAACCACATCTGTGGTACAAGGGGTTTCATACAATAGATGCATACACTTTAAGTAAGCTGATGGCTGTATATATATATGTACAAATGTGACATATGTTGCAGTTACTCTTCTATCCAGAGTCCTTCGTACTGCAACAGTATGTAAGTCAGATTGAAGATTAACGCTTTACCTAACCCGAAAGGCAGACGACACTTGCAAATAAAATTCTTGAATAACTACTCCTTTTCATTTGTTTGCGTCAAAAACATAGCTCAAGACTCGTCATTGGAACGAGCTCAACGACGTTTTTCCAATGAATGGCCATAAGCTATCGTTTGGGGACAAAATGTGAAAAGAAATATTGAAAACTGAATGGTGATTTTTAGCTTAACTTGACAAAGTCAAGATAAGCTATTGCCACCACGCGTGCGGAAGTCTGTGAGTCTGTTAGTCTGTGAGTCTGTTCACATTTTCCTTAGCACAGGCTACACTCGTAGTTCTTGCCCGATCATCGTGAAATTTCATGTCAGGATAACGTCCCATTTTGGTCACGATCAGTCAACCGTGACGGCTGCGCGAGCCCAAAACCAGAAAACGTTTAGCACAGTCTACAGATCGGATGAAGAGATTTCATTGTAACTTGGTAGGATGACTCCGTATAATGGCTAGATGAGAATGTCCAATTTTGGTCGGGCTCCGTCAACCTTGACGGCCACTGGGGCACGTTACTTAGATGTCTTTTGCACAGTCTACAAGTTGCACGTATGAAGGGATTTCATTGTATATTGGAAGGATGACTCGGTATAGTGTCTAGATGAGAAGGTCCTATTTTGGCCGTGATCGGTCAACCCTGACGGCCGCACAAGTACGTGACCACGAATTGTTTAGCACAGTCTACAGTTCACATTTATGAAGCGATTATATTGTAACTTGGTATGGTAACCCGGTATCATGTCTAGATGAGTGTGTCCTATTTAGGTCACGATCGGTTAGCCGTTACCGCCGCTTGGACACGTGACCTAGATTCCTTTAGATCTGTCTACAGGTTGTTTTTTATGACGGGATTCCAATATGACTTGGTAGGATAATCGGTATGATATCTACATGAGACTGTCCTATTTTGGTCGCGATCGTTCAACTGTGACTACCGGGCCAGCTCTTGACCTAGATTCCTTTAGCAAAGTCTACGAGTCATATTTATGAAGGGATTTCATTGTAACTTGGTAGGGTGACTCGTTTTACTGTAGCTTGGTAACTTTGGTTAACATACGTTAAATGTGAGGGCCACATCAACCCAGGCACCAATTCTTTAGTACAGTCTACACCTCAAATTATTATTGTTGAAAACATAGCATGAAGGGTACAGAACTTAACATATTCTCTATTGTCACAATTCTTGTCTTATTACGTAATGCTTTCATAAACATTGAACATTATCCTTTTCACCAAACACTACACACAGTCAAGTTAAGCTGCAGTGTGGGTTGGCGCGGTGGCTCAGTAGGTAGAGGCGCAGGCTGCAAGCCTAGAGGTCCTCGGTTCGAATCCCACCTGCGGTAACCGCGTTGTGCTCTTGGGCATGACACTTCACCCCCATTGCGCACGTGGGGGCACGGTGGCGTTGTGTACTAAGGCGTACTGCACGTCGATGGTGCACTTGTCTGCAACCAATATTAATCCTGCTTGTGGGGAGTTAGAATGTTGGGTAGCCGATAGTTGCTCGCCGTTGCTCGGTGGTTCTATCCGGGTTCTCCGGCTTCCTCCACCCGTAAAACTGTCGTGGTCATGATTAGCCATTGTGCAGAAATATGTGATCTTAAAACAACAATAAATAAATGAATAAGCTGCAGTCATTGACACTTTCATTGTGAATAGCGCTGGCGGATTTTGGTTGTTACGTTGGGTAAAAGGTGGGGAGTAAAACTGATTTGTTCGTTCTGCGATGACTCAAGTCCCAGTTGATAAAATATGTCATCTACGTTATCAAGGCATGCCTTCAACGAAGGCAAGCCTTGATAACGTAGTTGAAATATCTGTCAGTCGGGAATGCATTTCAGAAAACGCAAGACTTTCTGCATAGCTCTCGTTAACCATGTTCGAAAATTCTATATTCGTCTCTCCGATTTCGACGCGTACAAGTTTTCGAATCGAATTGCCTTTCTAATATCGAATATTCACAGGATACTAACTCCAATGTTTATCTTTGTGAAGACCTTCACTGGGTAGTCTTTCTATTGAATCATGTAATCAACAAATGTACTCACTAATGCCTCGAATCTGTTGACTGTTGCAATATATCTGGGAGCCTTTTGCAATATGCCAATTGTTTCTTTGACATTTTTATTTTTCGATTTTTCATTTTGATTCTGACTCTGTATCTGGCTTTGATTTTATATATTTTCATGTTTCTACCATGTTCCAATACGGGTACAATCCTCGCCCTCTGACTGGATGAGAGCTGGCGTATGTTTTCGGATCCAGTAGAGAAAGGTTATCGTACATCGCCATTCGAAATATTTGAAATTACGTTGCCTGTTTCGTAATTGCTTTATCAAGGGAGTAACTAGGGAGAAGCTTAAATTTTTGGGATTTTCCACACGTTCAGCAGATAGTGTTCTGAATAAAGTGTTGTTAAAATTACAAACCGATTTACGATCTGAACTAAGATGGAGCGAGTTTATTTGGTTTATTTATTATTTATCCAGTGGCGTTGTTGGTACACGAGAGGTTAATGTACTAAACCTGTGACCGTTAAAAGTTGTCTTGCAGAAGGTAACTTTAACGATCACAAGTTTAGTAAATACGCCTCTCGCAGTGTAGGTTTAGGGCTATGGGTAGTGTATTATTGGGACATATACGTTATCGTGATGAGTTGTCGGTAACATGGTCTGAAGTTGGCGGATCGGAGCGTCTCGGTTGAACATAAGCTCCGCGCCGCAAACCTCAGGATGTTACCGTAAACTCATCACAATAAATTATAACACAGTTTTACTTTTTTGAGAAATAGAGGAACCCATCTGTGTTCGAGTTGGGAATGCTGCAGGTTTATTTCCCTCTTCGATTTTAAATTGTTTTATTACTTTCCAAAGTGTGATTTACTGGGATTTCCGGGTTTGATTATAGCCGATAACTTCACAAGTGAATTATGCAATCAACAATTGTGTAATGTATCCGTGCGCGCAAACGAAGACGCTTTGCCGTGGATGTAATGGGGGGACTTCATTGTTTTTGTTTTTTTTTGTTTTTTTTTTAACCCTTTACCTAATATGAAAAACAGACGACACTTGCAAAAGAAATTCTTGAATAACTATTATTTTCATTTCTTGTCTCAAGAACATAGGTTATCTCGACCAGCTCGTTCCAATGAGGGGTCATAACCTAAATTTTAGAGACAAAAAATGAAAAAATAATGAAAATTAATTGGCGATTTTTGAGAACAGCGCTGGTTGTTACATTAGGTGAAGGGTTAAATAATATAATTATCGTTAATAATGAAACGTAATAAACAGAGTAAACGCTTGACTGGACTGGTAACGTGAAATAATTCATTCGAGGCGAGGGACTATATGGTAAAATACTCGTGCGCATTCACGCACTGGTGTTTGTACAACGTGCCTCACCTCTCATGAATTATTTCACGTAACCAGTCCAGTCAAACGATTACTCTCTAATTATTTCACTTTGAAGTTTCATATTTAGTCATGTAAAATCTATCTGGAATCCAATTGATTTTATTTGTATTTTAAATTTTACTGTTGATGCAACCTTACGTTTGCTATCGTAGCAAAGGCGATGGAAAGTCATTTGAAAAGTACGTCCATTGGTGCTTCATATTCTCAAAGCACGATGAAATTAGTTAACTTGTAAAGTGGTGTTTTTCTGTTGTCGACCTTTGCTGGTCAGTTGTCCATTTGTTACATTTCATCAATGCGTCAACATGCTCTATCGGGTATAATCGAACAAGCACGTATTAACCAAATATCATTTAATTGCAGCTATACACAAAGCGCTGTCTACGAAAATAATAACTTCAGTTTAGCGCATATAATTTTTAGTAAACTCCGGAATGGGTTTCTCGTACTGTCGCAGTTAATCTTGTGCACAATAACGTTGACATATCAAAATTTCAGCTTGTCATTTAATTCCCATAACGCCTCTATGAATTTAACGAATCCATTCTTCTTGGACAGAGCTCATTCTGTCACACAAGATTGCACTTTCTGAATTCCTAGTTGCATTAAGGAAAAAAAGCTGCTAGAAATTTGAGTATAAAAACACCCGTGTGCAAAGTGTCAACAAACTTGCTGATAGACGTATTCACATAATCCTTTCGGTTACATTGGAGAGTTACGGGCATTTATATTTCAATAAGTATGTATTAGGGAAGTTATTTCTCGAATACAGCGTGTACCAGGGGCCACTGCTACAACATCTGTATCTTGCAACTGCACAATACAACCGCGTGTTTGGTTACGATTTGTCCACGTTACTATTTATAGAACAGTAAAGCGTTTGAAGCGCGTTTGCGAGGGACCATATACGTTTCTATACACGAAAAGTGAAAAAATACTACTGAAAAGTATAATTATTAAATTATGGAACAACATTGCTTTTATGCTTTTGTATCTGAATCACTAAACGCATTCAAGCTTGAACCGCACCCATTTGTACTGTTATAGTACACAGGTCTTTTCAGAATGTTAGACTCGAACGTGTATGCACACATCAAGTTTATTCGAGAATCGTAAAAGTTCTATGCATCGGCATACAACTTCAACCAAAACAACAATCATTGTCATTATGAGTCTAAAAATTAAATCTGAAATTAAAATGCTAGTCAGCCTTGACTCAACACGCACGATATCACTATTTAATAGGTGGTCGGTAATGGGGAGGAGATTTTATCAGATGGCGGTGGTGACATAAGTCAGTTTACGAAAGGTGGAGTGGTAGATAGTAGAACGGGGCTTGACCGAGAACTTCTGTAGCGGGAAGTAGTATGGTGCGGGGGCTAGATACAGTGGTTTATGGTCTGGACAGTCAGAACCGAACTAACCTATTTCTCGGGGGGTGGGGGGATATTAGGGATAGAGTGGAAGGTACTGTTAAGGGCAGATCTAGTGGTGGTGGTGCATATGGGTACAAACAATATCAGGGAAAGGAGGTCAGTTCAGCTTTTGGATGCATACAAGAACTTGATATCTAGTTACATAGTAGAAATGTGGCTGTAGTAGTGTCGAGGCGTCGTCCAATGTTGAGTGGTGGGACTGATAGTAACTGTTGTCAAATGAATTGTTGAGTGTTCTTCCAATAATTGTTTTTATAGACGTGAAGGCGTGTAATAAACACAGAACGACACGCGTGTGTGAATGGGTTAATCGATATGGCACTTGTGCCATCGCGGAAGGATAAAACTCGAGGCCTGTGGCCTCTCGTTCTATTCTTTCGCGCTGGCACTCGTGCCATATCGATTAACACATTCACAGACGCGTGTCATTCTGTGTATTTAATGTCAGGAAATTTATTGTTTTCCTTGTTCCCCACATCCAATTAACTGATTGATCAAAATATATTCAGTGTATTTATATCTTCTGGCTTTTGATCAACATCTCGTCTGACAGAAGGGATTGTTAAGAAGACAACCACCCGAACGGTCATATTGAAGCAATATAATCATGCGTTCCAGGGAATAATTTACACTGACATGCTGTGACCATGGCTCTTGAAAGTGCCGTAAAACACCAATAAATAAACATGTAAATATATCATTTTAAATCTTACACTATTTTCATCACAATTGCGGACAGACTTGCGATCGGGTCGCGACTACCTCGCCCACCGACCAAACATTTGAGTCCGCTTTCCTCTTCCCAGTACTGTAGAATCTCACTCGTCAAAGAATAAATGTGTGAACATTGAATCTCAAATGTTAATTTCGTTCGTTTTTTTTCTTATTATGTCTTTATTTCGCAATATTGTATTTACGAAATTTCGACCCTGTAGTGAATGTGTGTTACAACCAGGAGCTAATACTATAAAACTTCTACAATTGCATTTTCTTGAAAAGCATTGTAATACAACTGACTAAAATGAATCACTAGCATTTTTAATTTTATGGCAATTTGTCAACTGAAAATGCTAATGGTTCATTTCAACTCATTTAAAGTCATAACTGGAAAACACAATTCTAGAAAATACAATTATAGAAATTTTATAGTATTGGCCCCAGGTCGTAATAGGAACGAGAATTTGACCACTTTTGCGATCACAGTGCTCCCTGCCATGCTTCAACCTCTCATTATGAAAAATATAACCAAATTGCATCGCCATTTCATTTGTGCACATTAGTGTAAATTCGCTCAGTTCACATATCCTGAAACAGCGATTTCATTATTTACTTGATTGCGTTGTTGGCACGTAAAAACGAAGAAATGGGGCTGCTTTTGTTTTTTTACAATTAAATTACTCAAAATGTGTTGCAGCGTTTCCTGTCTTGTATGTTTCGTTGCCAGATATCAGTAAAAGCAAAACAAAATGCTCTGTTTTATAGCTTTATTGAAATCTTCACAGGAAATTGTGTGTTAATTGTACCACGGATGCTGTGTGTATTCTAGATTATCGGATACAATACAGACATAGAGAAATGTGCTGGACATACCAAGCGTGGACCCAGGCACATTTGTACAGTACGTGGAAAGTGTATTATTACTAAATCACCCGCAAAGTGGAGATTCCACCGAAGCAATAATTGCAAACTTGTTGCAAAGCATAACAAGTACAAGCAAAGTTTCAGCCAATGGACCTCCGGGTTAAATCCGGAGGTCCGTTGGCTGAAACATTGCTTTTGTTTTTGGTCGATATATACAAAATTTGAAAGTTATAGTTTGGGTGATAACTCAACTCCGCGGGTGATTTAATTACTATCCACTCTCCACGAACTGAAACAACGTCGTGTAAGAACGCATCTGATTGATGTTATGACGTGACTGAAATATCTCCATACAAAAGAGACCAATGAATGTGATATTTTTCTTTGAAAATATCAGCCCCATTCACTCAGTTCAAGTTTAATCGTGGTATAAATACAGAACACAACACACGTTGAGTACCACGCTCAAGGAACACTTGAAAAAGTTCACCTTAGGTTATTTTTCTGTCACCCGTACACCACACTCGTTGTGTCCTGTCTTATTATTCCAATTTTGGTACAGTCCAGTCGCCGTAATCCACGCGTGCGCAGTGATGTCCATGCATGCCTCTACCAGGTAATTAAAATATCATCATCAGCAAAGTTTTAATTAATGAAGCAGCGTGTTGTACCCGGTGCTTCATTAGTTAAATGTTTGATGATTATTCCTATAATTAGTTTTTGGAATCCAATATTATTGAGCTCTTGGAAATATTGCCCACCCGTGGAAAGTGACCAGTCCACGGCGGCCGTACTATAGGGATGTTGCCTACTGAGGCGAGGAGATTTACAAAGGCCAGATGTATATCAAAGGGTTTAATTTAATTTATCTCTGTGTTTATTATTCACACTTCTTGTTGCTGTTGCTTTGTGGGGGTGCTTCTTCGAAGGTGATTGTGTTTTCTCTACCGCATGATTTTCTTCTTTTGGACTCATCAATTTTGATCAGAAAATGTCGTGAATTTTGTGCATGAAATGTGACGATATCACGATTAAAGACTCGAGTTACGATAATTCATGCATTGTCATTTCTTGATGCAGAATTGTTTGAATTTCTAACATTTCAAGTTGTAGAGTGGTCTGCGATTCTGGTGAGTCTTCTAATAACAACGTGTATCCTTCATCGAGCACATTGATCTTGAAGTTGGTATTACTTCTGTTGCTGTAAAATTTCTTCAAATCAATACTGACTGTTCCAATACCAACTGTTTTTGTCCTGTGCATTTATGTTTAATAACATTGGTGAGCTATGTAGGTTCTCTCGTATGTTTTTCGTGGATACCTGTGATTCTCGCATGAGTGGGCACTAGAAATATGTATTTCCTCGTGCACACCAATAAGATAATCATTACTATTCACGTGGAAATAACCGCGTATCCTTTTTAACGTACGCTTTAGACAAATAATAGACCTACTCGCCAACAGACATAGTGCCCAAGTAAGTTGCCTGGCAAAATAAAAGGAGGGTCCCAATGGTTTTTGTTTTGAGTGGATACCATGATTACTTCACGAATGACTTGCGAGTGGAATTTCTTTTATTTTATCTGTTAGTCACGAATGAAATAATTATGGTATCCACTCTGCAATAAGACATAGGTATTCTATTTATTATATGCGTTGCATTTCTAAAAACGTTTTTAGATTTTAATCAAATTAATTGCAAATTAATTGCTTCGAAAATGAGAAACCTTTCAGTTTAGAAACCATCAGCGGATAGCCAATGAATTCCTTTCAGCGACAAAATTTATCTGTCCTCGAAACAATAGAGTTCCTTCAGTTTTTCACTGAATGGTACACAGAATCATTAATAGATATCAATTTGATACCACTGATAACAATAACAAAAACGTTCCACAATGAAACAGTAAACATTTCTCACTTTCATAACATTTTAGCGCGGTTCGGGATCGTTGATAGTATCTTCACTGTGATTCGCCGATTGTACATAGAGTTAAACATATAATTTTTAAAACGCGTAATCATACGGTTTGTTTCAGTGAAGACGAAAACAAACGACACTTTGTTAGAAGAATGGATCAGCAACATTGCCGGGGTATATAGAATTATGTTCGGCTTTTTGCCAGGGTACATAAAAACATAAAACACACTACGTTTCCAGTAGTGAAACGTCGAACGTCAAACATCAAAAATGCAAATTTTATAATTTTTTGTTTGTGTTTAATAAATAAAGAGGTTATTAATTGGATAGTTTATATCTGTCGAGATATCAGACCTCGGTAACTTTACATTATCTTTTGATCCACGGTCTCGGGCTGATCTGAAGTTACCTCGGTCAGTAGTATGTCGTGTACCCGGACACCTCACATTGGCAGGACTCTGGGCAGGACCCCGGAAGTGACGTCACAGCCATGCCACCCAGTGGCGTCATATTGTATTGTCATGGTAACCCGCCAGGGCGGCCATCTTGTGACGTCATCCCCATAATGGTACGTGGTGTTAGTGTGCATGCGCAGCGCGTGTTGTTAGGGAGTACGTGTTTCCATCGTCCATTTCGTATACTGGGGGTCGCCATTTTGTTTTCGATGGTAGCACGTGTGGCTGTCATGTTACCCAAACGCCTACAATAAGACCGGTGTATGTTCGGAGGCTGTGTTCCTTTGTACAGGAGTAATTTCCCAATTCGTAGGTTTACCACAAACAACCCGACAATTCATCCAAACCACCAAAAAACGACTTTATTTACTACGGATTTCTCCCAGAATCCTTTTTAGGACCGCCATACGATGGATTTTAAAAGTAGCACGTAGTGTTATAGTACCGAGGGGCCCCGGGGGTAAGTTTTATTTAATAGGAGTACTTTTTCCTAGAATCCCATTTTTATGTATATTACAGATGCTACTCTAACACTAACAGTGTATCTCGTCACAACTATCTCCGGTTCCCTTGTCCAAATCTTACAATCACCAGTGCTTGATTTCCCATAACCTGTACGCAGAGTTATCTCCCTTGTGTATAGCAAAAGCCTACAACATTCCTAAAGCAATAATCTATCGAGTGACTTCACCTACTGCTCGAACAACTCGAATCCCGTCGAACAAACGAGCTATCGAGCAATAGCTCGTTCGTGTGACTCGCACATACGAACGACTCTTAGCCTCATTTCAGTATTTGAGAATACCTATAGCCTGGTATTGTATTATTTGAGGATACCTTTCGAGGATGCCTTTTATAGGATACTTATCTGAGAATACTATTACCTAAAATCTTGAACGGCAGCATATTTACTCTATTATATCAACGAGGGGAAATGACATGCTTGTGCAAAAAATAAGGTTCTGATTTCGAATGAGCGCGTTCATTAATAAATGAGGCATTTGACGCGAAACTAGTTCCGAACAAAGAAGACTAAATTGGAATAAAAAGCGCTTCACTCTCCTGAATGTCTAACAATAAAATCAATGAATTTCAGAAGGAAAATCAGAATAAAGTTGTTCGACTTCCAGACGATCTATTGCAAAGGAATGGCCTGGCTGACCTAGACAACCTAACATTTTGCGCAAACAAATGGAATAAATCATGTTCTGTGATCTTTAGTTGCGATAAGGCGTGTATTTGTTCGCAGACCGTGAAAAACATAATTATACTTTCACATATTTCGATTCCATACGGACATTCTAGAGATTAATTCATCCCTTCGGGCAATCATAAATTTGTGATTCCTTCTTCAACGCAGATTTTCGAAACCTGTGTTGCTTTTAAAATTCTTTTTGTCTTTGTCATTTTTCTAATACATATTACGCCAAAGTGCTTCAACGACCCAGCGAAATGTTTTGTGTATTTGTTATATGTAACCGGCACATATCAGGCTTGTCAAAGTACCACCGGTATCGACATAACTGGTACCGGGACGGGACAGAGCCTGTCCCGCCGAAACCGGTACCGGTACCGGGACAAATCAACAATTGGGTGACATAGCACAATCAGATGGGAGAAATTCGTATTTAAACCGACCCAGTCCCCAAGTTCGCAAAGACAAACATGGCATCATACAATTATTCTGCGGCGACATCAAAGTAATCATAAAGCACGAAAATCGTGCTTTATGATTACTTTGATGGCGCCACAGAATAATATCTTGGAAGTAACCACTGACGGCGCGCTTTGATGCCACATTTGAAAAGTCAAAATGGTCGACCTTATCAAGGACGCTGTACAGACAGAATTTAAAGTATTTTGATATGTTTATTCACAAATAAGTTGAAAGTATGTCGTACAAGTGTGCCATAGACGATTATCAGTATGTTTACCCTAGTTCAATTTGGAATTTCAGCATAAAATAATTTTGTTACGGCACCGGCGGGAGAAAAGCCTCAATACCGGTACCGGCTGGAGTATGAGGGAACCGGCGGTACCGGTACCGGTACATGTACCGGTTGACATGCTTGGCACAGATGAACCTCATGGAAGCCGAAGGAAAAGTACACAAAGCATTTTCATCACATAAACATGATCAAATAGTCCGTTACGGAAATATCGCGTACAACACGTTTAATAAACATTTGAAGTCAGGAGACAACGTGACGTTAGAACATTGTGTTGATTTCAGAAGTAGAAATGAATTCATCTGCGTTTTTAAAGTCATTGCATTAACTGTTTCGCTGGTATGACGAGCAGCACACAACATTTGCAAAAATAATTGCAGAATAAATAAAATTAATCGTCTTGTGTCTCGAAAACATTTCTTATGGCCCTTCTGGTGAGATCGTTCCGATGAGGAGTCATACTCTATGCTTTTGAGGCCAAAATTTAAGAAATAATACAATTTGATTTTTCTAAACAGCGTTGGTCAGTCGTTATTTAAATGATTAAATTATACATTATGGAACAACAGAAATCTCTAATTCTTAAAGATTTGACATGAAATTCCCTAACTTCGTTCACTAAAATCGATCTGTGCCTGGGTAGACATCTGCTTACAGTACAGCCGCCGTGAATTGATCACTTTTCACAGCTTAGCAATATTTCAACAGGCGCAACAATGTTAAATTCAAAACACTAATTACAGGAATAATCATAAAAAAATTAGTTAATGAAGCACCGGGTTGTACATTAATTAAAATTTTGTTGATGACGATTTTTATTATCCGGTAAACGCACGCGCTGACATCACTGCCCACGCTTTATTTGGGTTTTATGGCTACGAAAAAAACATTTTATATGTCCATAACCTTATTTTAGCCGGAACCCCACCCCCTCCACCCTAGAGCTTATATTTAACCCTAACCCAACCCCATCCACTCAAAAATCACACCCTAACCCTAACCCTACCATACCTTGACCCTATACCATAAAACCCCACCCCTGACCCTAACCCCACCCCCTGGGACCTAACTCTCCCCAACCTTAAGATCTACTCTGGGGCTACCCCTAACCCTAACCCAACCCCCACCCCTGACCCTAACCCCACCATAGCCAGACCAAAAGGATTAGGGGCTACGAAAACTAAAACCCCACCCCTGACCCCAACCCCACCCCTCTGGGTCCTAACCCCCTGCAACCTTAAGCCCTGCCCTGGGGATACCCATAAACCCCACTCCTCTCCTAACCCTAATACTACCCGAATTTGGAGGTACCCCCTAAAAATAATACCTCCTAGACAGGTTTAGTTGGCCCTGTAGATCGAATTTAGTGAACACGGTTAAGAACTTTTATATCAAATCCTGACCCGAAGGAAACTCTCTATTTGTACCTTCACCTGTTCATTTTGTCAATGCAGATTACACTCTGGGCTTTAAACCATCAGTGTAGCGCATTACGTATTGTTAACTACATCCAGTGGAGAAGACCAGATAGACATGGTGTGTGCTCTTACAAGCTCTCAGGCCAACAGTTTAACCCTTTACCCAATGTAACGGTCAAAACCGGCCAGCGGTATTCTCAAACGCCAATTAATTTTCATTATTTTTTCATTTTTTATCTCAAAAACATAGGTTATGAACCCTCGTTGGAACGAGCTCGTTCCAATGAGGGGTCATAACCTATGTTTTTGAGACAAAAAATGAAACAAATTAGTTATTCGAGAATTTGTTTTGCAAGTGTCGTCTGCTTTCCATGTTAGGTAAAGGGTTAATAACTGTAATGGATTCGACGTTGTTATGGGCTGCTTGCTGTCCCACTTTTCGTGGAGTTTACGCACATACTACTCATAATGTAAGGTGATGGTCCTTCACTCACAAAGATACACAGAAATTATTTCCTGCTCCTGTTATAGATATTCCAGTAATAAGTATTTAACTCATATTTAAACCACCAAGATGTTAACACAATTAGTCGAACAACATGGAATAATCGTGATACTACGATTGTGGTGAGCCCTCATTCCTGATGGTAAAGTCGTGAACAGTTCGGTTAAATCAAGTGTTGATTGAGTAACATTTCTAGTGACGATTGGAAGAAAATGAATATCTATGGAATTTACAGTATTTTTACATTTAACCATCTGGAATATCGACGTGTGAGAGCCATAAGTTTCCGTCTCCCAGTAAAAGATACCTTATGGTTCTCATACGACGATATTTATTTACTGGTGTTTAAGGTCACATGCGTATGCACAATGGCTAATCGTGACCGTGGCAGTTTTACGGGTGGAGGAAGCCAGAGTACCCGGAGAGAACCACCGCGCATCGACGAGCAACTGTCAGCTCCTCAACATTCTAATTCTGTTCAAGCTCCGCTCAAGCAGGGTTACAGCGGTTGATGACATGTGCACTATCGACGTGCAGTACGCCTTAGTACACGGCGTCATCGTGCTCCCGTGTAGGCAACCGGGATAAAGTGCCTTGCCCAAGGACACAACGCGGTTCGTCCCGGACCGGGATCGAATTCGGGACCTCTAGCATAGAAGTCCAACAGGCTACCACTGAGCCACCGCGCTCCCTCTCATCCGACAACATATCAGTAGATTTCAAAAAGAAATTGTTGATTGCGAGTGGTCGAAAAAAATAACAACTATCGTGAAAAAGGTTTTTGTTGACCCTCTTCCTTTTACAGAAACAAATAGCCCCTCATGATCTCTCTTCACAGTGATCGCTGGAACGCTCATTGTGACCAATGAGCGTTCCAGCAACCACTCTGACGAGGGATCAGTTTCATACACGCCGATGTCAAAAGTTGACCTTGATATTTTAATCGCCATGGGTTTACTTTATTCGCAAAATAATTAATGATTAATCTGTGGTCAGCGATGAGAGAGTTCTGCAACTAAATTTGGCGATGTTAGTGGAAATTCACACAGTTTCGACGAAGAATCTTAAAAATTATATTTCTTCAAAAAATAAAAAAGATGTATAGTAAAATTGTTAATTGGAAAATCTTTTGTTTCTATCAATTACTTGGAAACGATCTGTAAAACATTGCCATGTAATTTTGTGAAATGTCAGAATTTTCAAAAGAGTCGGTTGAAATTAGCTTTTCTGCTGATATTTCTCATTCATGGTTGCACGAGAGAAATTCATTTTCAAGTGACATGTCACTGTACAATTCTTTCATTGCTTGACAGCCGTGAAACTGTATGCACAAACCTAAAGTTTTTAAAGTCTCTTGAATTTCGTTCAGTTAATACAAGTTCTGTTTATCTGCTTCAAAGTATTATTGAAATTTAATCCAAGTTATAGTTTGGATTAATGTGGTTTTCGTTTGACATGCCTTCAGCTTTGTTTTCTGGAAAAGGCCAAGATTTCGTGAAATAAGACTGAAGACCGGAAATAGAGTCATTATGCAGCACTCGTCTCAGGAAAACACAAATAAAGCCTAAAGGGAGATGACACATAATACTAATGTTACAGAAGTGATAGTGCTGTTGGTGATACTGAACTATGTTTTGAAAACTAACCCTTTATCTAACACGACAAGTATGGACGAAACAATATTTTTTGAGTTACCGCTTCTTATATTTATTCTAATTTAAATGGCTATTTTGTTTTTGAATAATGTCGACCGTATTTGATGGTTGCGTTAGGTAAAGGGTTAAAAACATATTCATGACATTTCCTGAGCCGAAACTAGAATAATCTCATGGATTTGGAAACAGATTTATAGCAACTCTAGAAACAGAACGATGGGAGCGCTGTGGCGCATTGAACTTCAAACAGAAACGGTTCGCTCCCCGTCAGGGGTAACTGCATTGTTCCTTGAACAAGGCACTTCATCCCGATCGCCCACGCGGGGAACGGTGGCGCTGTGTACTGAGGCGTACTGCACGTCGATGGTGCACTTGTCTTCATTCAACCAATGCTGACTCTGCTTGGGCCGAGTTAGTACGTTGGGGAATCTGACAGCTCGCCGTTGCTCGGTGGTTCACTTCGGGTACTCCGATTTCCTCCACCCGTAAAACTATCTGACATGAGGTGACTTTGGCTGTCGAAAGTGTTGTTAAACCTCAATAAATAAAAATAAATAAATTCATCAGAATGACGAGCTGCCACCACAGGTTTCTATACAACTGTATATACGGAAAATCAGCGTTAAGCTTCGCAGCTCAATCTCATCCCCACATGGTGGCGTCAAGTCAATCAACACGTGTGTTTCGTCCCATCGCTGACATTTGATGACGTGAAATCTGTTACGTTACAGATTTCACGTCATCAAACGTCGTGATCTTTACCCAGAACGAACACTTGTAACACGATATCAACCTTCCATTACCAACACGTGTGTTTTGTCATTAAAAACTACAAAATGCTTCGAATATGTCCATGATCGACATATTCGTTTTTTGAAGATATCATACTATAGTCTTTGGAAAGCAATTGGCGATTTTGACGCTTCGGAAAATTGAACACTGTCGAGAACAAAGATTATGTATAGCTTTGTCTATTTATAGGAATACCCCCCCCCCCCCCACCCCCCTTCAAGATGGCGGAAGTCGGTACACTTTTCTTTTTGATCGTTCCAGTAATGCTGTTGTATCAGTGATTGCCAACACCGTGAATTTAATAAGTTGCCACGTTCATGAAGTATAAGATGGACAAAAACAAAATCGTGCATTTTCAATTCGAAAGTGAATTTCTGACATGACAAATCGTTCAAAACAAGGCAAACATTCACAGATTTCGTAGATGTAGAAATTTACAGAAAAGTTGATTTAGAAAATATTTTATTTCAGGATCAATGAATGAAATCTGTATGCTGATTACTCTGACAAATTGGGTGTGAATGAGGTATCTTATGTTTTAGTGTGAAAACCAACGATTATTCCACGAATGGGCACAATGTTATGGATAACTGTGAGCGGCTTTGTCGTGGGAAAAAGTGCAGAATTTACCATACCCACGAATGAGATAATTACAGGCATCCACGCAAGAAAAACTAGACTTTCTTTTTTATTATGCGCCCTTCAGAAAAGTTTTTCACCTATCCTTTGGAGGTCCGGAGCCACAGGTGAATTGGGTCAACACACAGTCGTCAGATCACTGTCTAACTTTCTCTCTGCTGCTGCTTATTTTACGACACAACGGGTTTCATTTCAAACACAATGCTCACGAATCAATTGAAATTTTTCAGAATAAGGCGTTAAATAAGAATGGAAACACCAGAGAACAGTATTTGCGAGTTTAAAATTAACAATTTTATTGAATTATTAAAGGCAACCATCAGGTTAACTTGATGTGGCGTTTTGACGTAAAATGTCGTGCTGCCACGGAACCCATCCTTCATATCTTCCGCTTCGGAGCTATCGACTTTTCCATCTTTAATATTTTCTCGATCATTTAGTCGAGCCTATTATAAAACCAGTTTATTTTGGTCAGTCAGAAGACAGAATATGACAGAATAATTCAAACATATTCTCGAAATTCCACCAGTAATGCGCTTCCCAAAAACGAATGAAATATAATTCTGAGATGTCACACTTGAATGATGTTAATGTTCGAGTTAGTTAGAAATGTACAATACATTTGTGCAACACACCTGGTTCATGTTACTATTCCGATGAGCACCCGAGGCCCAGTGTTTCCAGATGTTTGGCTGTTTTTTTACTCGAGTTTAACGGCCCTTTTAACAGCCTGGGACATATCCTGTCAAGCGTTTTTACGACTGTGGAAAACCGTAGAACCACTAAGCTACCGTTATCGTGCCCCAACGCCTTAGTACACTCCGCTCCACTTTGCTCCAACACACACTTGGGGCGTCGTGGTCCAGTGTTTACGGCATTGAACTTCAAGCCTAAAGGCCCACTGTTCGACCCCCGCGTTGTGTCCCTGGGCAAGGCACTTATTCCCGATTGCCCACGTGGGAGCACGGTGACGAGCTGTACTAACGCGTACTGCACGTCGATGGAGCACTTGTCTTCAACCAATACTAACCCTGCTTGTGTGGAGTTAGTACGTTCGGGAGTTTGGTAGTTGCTCGCCATTGCAAAGTATTTCTCCCGTGTGTTCGACATATAAAACTGTCCGACTCGTGGTGACCCTGGCTGTCAATGGTTCGTTAAATCCAAAGAAATAAATATACTGCAACATCGGTAATTGGGATGAAGTAACTTGTCCAATGACACAATGCGGAGGGCACACGTCGAATCGAATCGTAGACCCTTCCATCTCAAGTCCAATGATCTAACAAATGTCCTACTTCTTTTCTGCCGCTTCCGGATATTAAATGTGGATGGGTCGTTTATAGTTCCCTTAAAACTGATATTGCAGAACTGTGTAAGGTGATTAAGAAGATAAGGTTTGTGATGGACGGGTTAAGATTGCAAACTACTGAAAATGCCAACCATTGTGATGGTTACATAAATAAAGGTATCACATAATCACCATCAAATAATCACAAAGGAAATATCATTAGCAACACGTCTTATAAACGCTTGACGTCAGAAGTAAACGTTGACATCGTAAGATTGTGAGTGAGCTCGTTTCGAAAATAGAATAAAATTAATCCTCTCTCATATTTCTTTAAAACCCTTTGAACCCCAGCGGCCGCTTTTTCCGGCCAGGAACGGGATACGTTATAACCTCATTAAATAGGATGGCTGTTCAGTAAATATGTGGGGGTAGACAAATCAATATTTTCAACGTGCAGCCCCGAGGCTGCACGTTGAAAATATTGATTGGCCTACCCCAAATAATGAATATGGACTCTTCTAATCGATGCCATTGAACTGGCACGGAAGATACCACCAGCGTTCAAAGGGTTAACTGTTCATCTAATACGAATAGTAGACGATATTTGCAAAATACACTAATTTCCTGAATAACGAAATATTTCCATTTTTTGCCTGTCACAAATATATTGTAAATAATTAAATCTGGTTGGCGATGTTTGATACCAGCGCTGGTCGGTTTCAGATCCTGTATTAGGTAAAGGGTTTAATTACACGTTATGTCATAAAAAGGATACCAAATTTGTCACGATTTGATAAAAAAATATCTTAACCTCGTTCACTAAAATCGATCTGTTTCTCACTAAACCTCGGCTGAAGTCGATTTTGGTGAACTCGGTTCAGAAATTTTATCAAATCGTAACACATTTTCAGATTCATTATATTTCAGTTTGGAATAAAATTCAGAATTGTCCAGATCAGGGGGATGGGGGATGGGGGTCAAGTGGTTTACAGTCTAAACGAAAATAAAAAAAAACTACGGAGTTTTGCCAAGGGTTTAATTGATCAAGAGCACTGTCAAACAAAACGAGATTGGTTAACTTCCAACTTGCATTATGGGGAAAAAATGCTGCATGGAATTCCGGTATTTCGACATCAGCGTTCAGATGGTTAAACACATTGCAACGGAGTGGAGTATGCTTTTAGAGATTAAGTCTCACATTTTGCGAAAAAACTAATAAAAAGCACAAAAAATGTTTTAGCCGTTAGACCTCCATTTTGGAAATGAAAATCTGCAGGTTGAAAGTTTAGTGATGTTTCGTGTTTTTCTGCGTTGAAACCCAAATCAAGAGTGTTTTTGTGATCACTCAATCAATCAATATATTTATTTAACTTTAAACATTATACAATGTTTGTAGTCGTACATGTAATTTACAATATACTGTCACAGTGGATTTATACAAAATGTACTTAAAATAAGCGGGTAACCTGCCACCTACTACCAGGGCTGTTTACAAAATACGTGGGACTACATGGGACAAAGGAAAGCGGTTAATTAAGTATATCTGTGTATGATAGAGAGATGCGAGGGGGTTGCTTGACCTCTCCTAGGGGATCTACTCTCGTGGTAAATCTCAAATTCTTTGGTTAAAAGTCAATTATTGTTAGGAATTCGACGTTCTTTTGACATGTCTGTATTAACCCTTTGAACCCGAGGGGCCGCTTTTCCGGTCCAGGAACACGATACGTCATAATTTCATTAAGTAGGATAGTTGATAAGTGAATGAGTGTGGTAGGCAGTCAATATTTTCAATGTGCTGTCCGAGGCTGCACATTGAAAATATTAATAGGTATACCCCCAAGTGATGAAAATGGACTCTTCCAATTGATGTCATTGAACTGACATGGAAGATACCAACATGGTTAATAAGGTTAACCACTTTACAGTACGTGGAGAGTGGATTATAACTAAATCACCCGCGGAGTGGAGTTATCACCCAAGCTACAACTTTCAAATTTTGTACATATTGACAAAAAACACAAGCAATGTTTCAGCCAATGGACCTCCGGGTTTAACCCGGAGGTCCATTGGCTGAAACTTTGCTTGTGTTGGCTATGGTTTGCAACAAATTTTCAAGTATTGCTTGGGTGGTATCTCCACTCAACGGGTGATTTAGTGATAATACACTCTCCACGTACTGTCGTGGTGTTTACGCACAGACTACTCTTGATATCATATAATGCCCTTTTGCTCACAAATTATGCAGATACTTTTTTGTGCTCTAGGTATAAATATTTCAATCACTACGTATTAAATTAACCCCTAAAACATCGAAATATTAACACAATTAGAGGAACTACGCGGCATAATAATAAAATTATTCCTGTGGTTAGTCGTTTATTAAAATTACTCAGTAAACAAACAAGTCTGGTAGTAATATTAAATACCATCAAATCAAGACTCAATTGAGAAACATTTCTTGTATTGGTTCAAAGAAAATGAATATTTATGGTATTTGTAGATTCAGTCGGGTGGAATATTTCAGTCGGTCGGAAAAACGAACCGTTTAGGAACTTTTATAAATTCAACTGGTGGATTCAGCGCTTGTGTATACCCCTCTAACAGTACGTAAGCAGCGCTGTCCAGTAGAAAATAAAATCGACAGGATGGGAAAGCTTCATTGACATAACAAATTCTCTGAATCCCACAAAATCACTGGAAGTGGATTCGAATTTCATATTGCTAGGAAGACATCCACATCAGAGTTGTGAAATAACTTACGGCTTAGAATTGTGCTCTGATCCGTAAAACAGCTTCAACAGTTGTTTAATTCGGGAGCAATCAGTGGACACAAAAAGAAAATTTAGCCTGGAAAAAAGTAGATATTTTGTTGTTGGGATACTTGGTATTATGGAGTTCTCAGGATTTGACAAAAGACATAAATTGGCAGGAGGTATAAATGAAGCAAAAATGCACGTCTGTTTCTGTCGAATGGATCCGCAAGTCTGATTGTGTCTGCAAGCCAAATGTGCCGATAGGACATAATCGCCTTACAGACTCAATCGACTTGGGTTTCGCAGACGTACTCGGCCCTAAAATTGCCTATGGTCTGAACCAGTTCGTTTGTGAACACAATCGATTCGCGTTTTGCAGACGTAATTGGATTGGGATTACGTATACACAGTCGTCTTTGCGGACTTATTCAGTGGAAACGTGCGTCAAAATGGCAAATGACTATTTTTCACATATGCCTGGCCAGGCAAAGGCTTCATAAAATTTAAATAAACCTGTAAAAACTGTAGAAAGAATGTTATACGCAAGAAGAAGAGACAGAAAGGCGAGGGATTTAAATCCAGTTATTCTTCAAGGATTAGGTTTCGCTTTATTAACCCTTTACCTAACATGAAAAGCAGACGACACTTGCAAAAAAAATTCTTGAATAACTATTTTTTTTCATTTTTTGTCTCAAAAACATAGGTTATGGCCCCTCATTGGAACGAGCTCGACGAGCTCGTTCCAATGAGGGGTCATAACCTATGTTTTTGAGACAAAAAATGAAAAAATAATTAAAATTAATAGGCAATTTTTGAGAATAGCGCTGGCCGGTTTTGGCCGTTACGTTGGGTAAAGGGTTAAATTGTAATGAAGTCATAAACATATCTCGTATATCAGATCGATCGACTAAATCTTTGTCTAACACAGCGAGGGGTGACATTTGCAGACAATTTCCCCAGAAACTAAAAAAAATTCAATTTTGCCAAAGAAAACAGATCTTCATGTAATGCCCTTTGAAGCTTCTCTTCGATGTAGACTTTAATGGCTGGGTCGGGATCGACTTCGAATCGGCTTCCTGGTAATCAAATTTTCAAATCGGGTAACTCATGTCTTTTTCATAAAGGGACTTCAACCAATAAATACCTTTTATTAGAGTAATCATGCAGCAGAAATGAAACAATAGTTGTTTTCCGTTCAATCGGCCTGCCGAAATGCTTAGGGGCGCGGTTGCTCATTGATTACGGCATTGAACTTCAAACCGAGAGGATCACATTTCGACCCCCGTCAGGGGTAACTGCGTTCTGTCCGTGAGCAAGACACTTAATCCCAAATGCCCAGGTTGAGGCACGGGGCGCTGTGTACTAAGGCGTAATGTAAGTCGATGGTGCACCTGTCTTCAACCAATGCTAATCCTGCTTGTGTGGAGTTAGTATGTTGGGAAGTCTGACAGTTGCTCGCCGTTGCTTGGTGATTTTCTACGAGTATTACGGCTTTCTCCACCTGTAAAAATGTCCGACACGAGGTGACACTGGCTGTCGAACGTGTTGTTAAACTCCAATTAATAAATAAATAAATTACCGACATGCGTGTCTGCCTTTCAAGTTACATTGTTACAGCAGTATTTATAAAGTGGAGCGCGGGTATCCGCGCTCCACTTTATAAGTACTGTTGTAGCAATGTAACTTGTAACCTCTGCACTCGGGTCCCCATGACACATGTGACACGCGCAAGCAGTACGAATATGCATGTCAATTAGGTAATTTGGTAGTACAACAAGTGATGTCACGAAATTTGTTTCGCGCTGTTTCTGTTTCGATTCCGATTCCATGTCGCTGTCGATCGGGCCACCGGTTCGATTCGAGGATATAAAGTGCGATTGACAGGGCCCAATCTTGGAACCAGTCAGTCTCAATGAGAGGTCAGTAATATTGTTTTGAAGTTACGAATCAGAAAATTAATAAATTTTGAATTACGATCCTTTTTGAAAAAAAAACGTTTTCTGCTCTATGATAATTACATTACGCAAAAGATTAAAAAGTAAAGGATTACATAACCGACGCACACACCAACAACGAATACCCTCCATGTTTATGCCCCTGGGTTCTGGCAAATGTGGCGGGAGAACCACAATTCTCCTTTTCTGCGCAGCCATAACTCATAACACCTGGATTAGAATATGTGTTTCTATCCACCACCCGACCTGGCCTCTTGTCTGGAAGAGAACCGGAATGAACAGATACATTTTTGACTTCTATGTGAATCGTTGGACGGAATTTGAAAAAAGGATGGATAAAGTTAAACGATGTTATTGAACGCGGAGGAGTTACTAGTGGAGAAGATATCTTCTTGTTGATGTGGGGTCACATCTTTTTCTTAAGCTGAGGGTCTATAATCTTCGTGGAAACATATCTGCATAGGCTTCGTCAAAAAACGTGACATTTTACGACTCAGAAATATCTCGTTGATTAAAATCATCAATGGCATAAGGCGCAGGTAGATTTGGACAGCCAACCAATTTTGTTTCTTCTTAATCATTGCTTAATTTTTCCAATTTTTATGGTAGTTTTTCATCACTGTTTTCTGTGGCTTGTCATGGTAGCTGTATTATTTTAATAACATATATGGCTAAGTTATCCGTAAAGCGTGTAAGCATTTTCACAAGGGCGAATCAATCTACTGATCGCGAGATTACGAGAACTAATGTATCTTCCTTTAGTATAACTGAATGAGCTATTTTGTACGTGGATATTGCAGAAGCGAATGGCGCAACGTCCCAGAGTATTTAGATTAAAGAATATTTATTGAAAAAAGAAAAGTTAGCTGTATACATGCAAACAAGTGTAAACGGATTGAATGTTTGTATATTAACTTCAGCGAATACAATTAACACCTAACATATCGAACTTACTTGTTGTAGTAGAGGATTCGGAAGAAAGCTGAATGCTTGTGTGAACCGTCTCCCAGAGTATTTGAGTTGAACTCGTTACACATCACATCAGCCACTACTTTCGGATTCATTCCTTGTTGTTCTCTGTGTTTTCGTAGATTTCCTAATGTTGTATATAAGCAGGTGGGTCAACCGGTACCGGTGCCGCTGGTTCCCTCATGCTCCAATCGGTACCGGTACTGAAGCTTTTGTCCCGCCGGTGCCGTACAGAATTATTTTATGGGGAAATTCCTAATTGAACAATGGTAAACAGGCTGATAATTGTGTATGGCACACTTGCACGACATACATTTAACTTATTTGTGAATGAACATATCAAAACACTCTACAGGTGCATGTTTTGTCTGCAACGCAACCTCGATAAGGCCGACCATTTTGACTTTTTGTACGTGGCATCAAGGACACTGAAAGTGCCGCCATCGGCGGCTTCAAAGAAATTATTCTGTGGTGGCATCAAATTAATCATAAAGCACGATTTTTATGCTTTATGATTACTTTGATGTCGCCTCAGAAAATTGGACGATACTATGTTTGTCTCGCGATCTTGGGTACTGGCGCGGTTTAAATGCGAATTTCTGATTGCGATGTGCAATCCATTCGTTGATTTGTCCCGGTACCGGTTTCGGCGGGAAGGCTCTGTCTAGTCCCGGTACCGGTTATGTTGGCACCGGCGGTACTTTGACATGCCTGTATTTAAGTCGTTAGCAGCTTAAAACAATAAATTAGTTCCATTTGGACCAGTGCTGTATGTTTTGAGGTAGCTATATTTCCAAAATTATTCACAAACAATAACAGTTTGGTATTTATTTATTGTTTGGTGCTTAAGCCACACCAGCAGCTATGGCTACATCGAGGCGAGTAAGAGTTTGGTGAAAGATGGAGTTTTTCGTACGCTGAATATTCTCACCGAGGCATCGGTCACAGATGTTAAGTCTTTTCAAAAACAGCTTACCCGATTTCAATAACTTTTTTCGAGTGTGATAGTTGGACTGGGACATTTCAGTCCTTCCTACTCTGTGGAGAGGTGCTCGAGTGAACACCCTTCGAATTTGAAATAAGTCATCTCCTGAACTGATGAACGCAATTCTTTGATATTCAGGATTCAAATTTCTTATAATTTTATAATGATTTTGCTCAACGAAAGATTGAAGTGCAATGTTTGCAGTCGCTTTGAAAGGCGCACTACACTTTGGCCTTGAACGAAGTTTTACTTTTCAGAACACATAAGCCGATTTGGATGAAAGTTGGAATGCAATTTAAGTGATTGGCATATACTTGATTTCTATCACAAAATGGCTCACACGCACGTGGAGACCCACATGGGTTAAAAAATTACATAATTTTTTTTCGTTCTTAAAATCAAAAATTGCGTTTTGGTAACTCTTAGGCTAACCTAAATAGCCGACCACACTTTGAACAAAATTGTTGAATAACTAAATATTCAATTTTTTATCACAACACAGAGCTTATGATCTCGAATTGGACCGAGGAAAAAATGAAAAAATAATGAAATCTGAATGATTTTCTTAACTCTTTGCGTGCAGCTGGCGGGTATTCCTGCCCAGCACACAGTTTCTCTTGTCTCTGAAATTAGTATAATTTGTGCATATTTAATCATATTGTCTCCCTGTAAATGGAATGGATTTTTTCACCAATGATTTCTTGTGTTACATTTAGATTTATTCTTCATCAAATCTAGCCTTGGCTGCTTTAAAGCAGCCATGACTAGATTTGATGAAAAAAATCTATAAAATACTCAGCGGGTTAAGAGTTAATAGTGATGGCGGGTTCTGATCGTTACGTTTGGTAATGGATTAAGATGAGTAAAATCAGACTGGTCAAAAAATGTCCTGATTGTTTGTGTTTTGTTTTTTTTGTCAGAATCTCAGGTCACAAGTCTGATTCTGTAAGGATTAGGTTATGGGCCAATTGATTATCCACTTTTCTTGGTCTTCGTGCGCTCACCATCGTTCTTAATGTAATGTCCTTTTACTCAGAAAGATACACCGATATTCTTTCGTGCTCCGGTTAGGCCTATAGGTTTTCCAATCAGTATTTAATTTTCTCTGCAAGCATTAAGATATTATCCCAATTTGTGGAACTACTCGGAGTAATAATAAAATAATAAAACTACAGCTGTGATCAGACTTCATTCATAAGTATTTGACAAACAAACATGTCGATGATATCGGTGAGGTCATTGAAGATCCAGTTAAATCAGGTCTCAATCCAGAAGCCTATCTTGCGTTGATTCACTGAAACTGGATGTTTATGATACTTTTTATATTCAATCGGATGGAAAATCTCAGTTGGTCAGAAAAGCGAACCGCAGGTTCGCTTTCGGACCAACTGAAATATTGCAGACGATTGAAGCTAAACATTAGCGACTGACTATTTAAGTGCTAGGTTGGTTCCAGGTCATAACAGCGTTGAATTCCTTTCAGAATTTGACTGGTTGCTTTAAAGCTTGATTATTGGTCTTTGTTTTATGGAGCTCATAGAGGCGACGTAACATTTTAATAATAGTAATAATAATAATAATAATAATAATAATAATAATAATAATAATAATAATATTTTATTGCAGACACCGAGGTCCCTAGAAGAATAAACAGGAAAAGGAAACAAAAAAAGGACAGACAAGAAAGCAGCAAATATGAGAGGCACACATCAAAGAACAATGATAAACATTTTTAAATCGGGGTCTAATATCTGTTTGGGTGATAATTCTAACACCCCAACTGAGATCCCAGCATTGAATCGAGTTCCTTTTGTTTTAACTGCGAGAGTTATCCGGTACACACGGAATAAAGACCAGGGCATCTAATTAGCTTTCCTAAATAATGATCAGCGGAAATAGAACAGACTTCTTCAGCTACTGATATATTCATTAGTACTACTAAACAAACAGGAGTGTGGGTAATGGAATGTACATTTTAAAATCTTCTTACAGACCACCCCTAAAATTGGTTTACGAAGTGATTAAAATAAGCGCCCATGGTCATATTTACAGGTCAGGACCCAGACGTTAGCACTGTTGGTAATTCAGAAAACATTTTTAAAACTCTCTCACAAGCTACTTACTGTTCCAAGCGCTTCCATATTTGGTATATCGTCATTGAGTGTTAAAGCATTGCAGCTGGCGCCTTATTGCACCCAAAGAACGGATAACATCTAATATTTACCAATCAGCTTTGCTGGTTAGAATGTGTCGCGTACTCTAAGACCATTTGGGTTAAGCATCAAACCAAATCAACGGAAGCTGAGTGAATATGAACGCAATTGGGTTCATATTCACCCAATCCAGTTGAAGTGGGTTAAATTTTGACCCAATTGATTTTAAAGTGTGGTAAATCGGTCGCCTCGTGTGCTTGTGTGTGTGGACTTGAGCTTCGTTTCCGCATTACTCTCACGATCTGTTACGTTGGTGCCGTTGGCTAGTCCTCGGCAGGTGGTGACATTGCAGGTGCTGTGATAGAGCATTGCGAATGATTCGACCGCCGTGCAGAATTCACGGGTTGTGAATCGAACAAAAAGAACGTGAGAGTACTGTGACAGTCATGGTGTAACGGACATTAAATTTTACAAACCCCTTGGTCTCGTAACAAATCGTTGCCAGAGGTCGTAGATTCGATCTGTTCATTTGCATTGTAGTTTGCAAGTCGATTTGGAGTATTTGTCGCTGGCTTTCGTCCAAATGTTGGACCAACAGTAAATTTCAGCATTGTTAATGTAACAGACTAACAAAAAAACAAATACTCAAGATGAGTTTGTGATTCATCGAAAATGTTTCCTGGACTTTAAATTTGATAACAAACTGTTCCCGAAAACATGTTGTCATGTGGAAATATCGTCGTCGGAAAACATATCAATCTGTGGTGAATGACGTTTATGTTATATTCTACGAAGTGCAAAGTGGATTTTCCTGTTGATCTATAAATTGATATTCTTTCTCATTATATGACCGGTACACTTTTAACAAGCCTTAGAATTTTAATGGACAGTTAATCTCTACCTTTCCATAAACAGCGTGTATTTGCTCTCGACAAATGAAGGCCTTTTCCCAGACAATTAACGATCGTTCTGTCAGAATTGGTTTGAAACATTCCGTGCGTGCAGAAACACTATCATTCTAAAGTGGTTATTTAGTTCACGTGTACAGATTTCATTAACGGTCAAGTTGTGACTCGTAACTAGACAAATATCAAGAGCTCTTGTAGCATTTAACTAGTTGAGTGCTAGAAGCCGCTCAGGGCTTTCAAAATAAGAGGGTTACAGAGCAAAAGCCAACATTTTTCTTGTTCGCGTTTTATATTCAGTCAAGTGCATGTAACATTATGTTTGTATAAATTTGTTCTATTACAAATTATTGTAGAGTGCCTGCGGGTACTCTCCAATAACTTGTAATAGAGCAAATTTTGAATAACAAATTTAGACCACCAAAAGCAATCTAACCCTAAACCATTTGATACCCCACCCACCCTTCTGTAACTTGCTATACGGTATATAAAAGCGAATGGCGAACACTTGAAAGCCAGTCTTCTTTATTCACGAGTAACTGCTAGTTAAAGCGAAAGTTTAAAGGAATGATAAACAAACTGTAGAATTGTTTAGTTGAGAATTAATAGAAAATAATGTGACATTCTAATAGCATCCACATCCACGGTAGATGCTAGCCTTGAAAAAGAGAATAGTAATTTTCAATAAAACTAGCAGAGTGATTAAGTCATTTTCGTACACTGGCCAAACTGTCAGTCCCCCCCTCCGCCCCAATGAATATAAATATCTCGGGGTTCATTTTAAAGCATCTGGAAATATAGATTTTTGGGAAATTATCTAAAAAGGTCTTGGAAGTTATCTATTCCTTAAAACAGAAAATACCATTAGCCGACCTTAACCCAAGGGCTACAATAAAAGTATGCGACGTCATAGTCACGTGACCCAGTTACGTTATGCTGAGGTGTTACGGTAGCCAACGTGAACGGCCATATTATGATGTGATTGTCATGGTGATACATGATGTCAGAGAGTATGCGCAGCACGTGTTGTTACCTGGAGGCCACAATCTTGGTTCCTGTGGTGGCACGTGGTTTCCATTAGTCTGGGCAGTTTCTTATAGGATGGGAGACTGTTCCGAGGGTATGTTCCATTGAATGGGAGTACATCTAATAGACATGAATCGACAACTCCCTCAATCTTCCGGGATGCTCTTTATTAGAGTTGCACGTAGTGCTACAGGCCCCCAAAAGCTTGTAATATAGTATGGGTTTGTTCCTAGGATATCTTCGACTCGATAGCAGCATGAATAATTATGACAAACAACCCAACAACTACCTACAATCTCCAAAAACGGTAAAGATTTACAGAAACGGATTTTGTTCAGTCCGGATTCCATAAACCTTTTTATAACAACAGCACGTAGAGATATAGCGATTTTACAATTCTATTCTTCCTTATCTGCTTTCCTATATGTGTAAATGAAGATCATGAAGATATTTCTCAGCAATCGAATCTCAAGTCTCTCATATCCTCATCTAGATATTTGGGAATACGAGGCCACGAGTGCTATAGGAAATCCCTTAATGAGGTATCACCCCTTATATTCACACCTTGGTATCAAACGACCGCGTTCTGTGCCAACCCACTACCAGCACCCCTAACTAGCAAAAGACTGGCCTTCGGTGCCACTTTTTTATCGTATGAGGCCATGGGGAAATCTGCTATTCCTCATACCCTCATCTCATGAGAGCTATGAGAAAATCCCTCAATGATATATAATCTATTATTTCTCATTGAATTGTATTGAACGCCCGTGCCATGTGGCGCTACACTTCCAGAACCCCTAGCTGACAAATGGCTGGTCTTCAGTGCTCCATTCGTATCGCAGGAGGCCACGAGGAATCCTCTCAATGAGGTATAATCTATACTGACGAAAAAAGAAACGCAAGTTCAGTTTTGGTACAATTTTTTTATCCGTAGACCAAATGTAGTACAATTTGACACATAGCTACCACAGAGTACTGTCTGAAGTGCTTTGATTAATATTCAATCAACCATGAACACGTGTGACGCTGCATCCTTTCAATAGATTTTTCAACAAAGCGTGCATCCCGGGCACTCCAACGTGCTATGGGCTTGAAGACACACATCGATTGTACATTTCATTTCACCTCGATTGAAAAGCAAAATGCCGCGAATGTCCGGAGTTGATAGGGGCAGGGCTATTGCTCTAATTGTGCAGGGCCAATTGCAGCGTCTCATCGCCTAGCAATCTGGGGTCCATGAGTTAACGATAGTTCCTTTAGTTGGGCGTCAAAGTCACAGGAAGATCAGCTGGCCGTCCCAGGAGCGGACGTTCGTGCGCTACGTCGCCACGTCAAGATAGAGGCATACGACCCTCACACCTCCGTAACCGATTTCAGACGGCTACGGAAACGGCGAGTGAGGTTGTATGCACTCATGGTTGCCGAGTGTGACTAAGAACCGTTAGGAATCGGCTGAGGGAGTTTAATGTAAGGCCACGGTATCCCTACGTTGATCAGTCGGCGGCGTCAACGTCAATTGCAATGGCTGCGGGCACATGCATCAAATCGGTTTCACTTGGCCCATTGGAGACTTGTATTATTCAGTTACGAGTCTCGGTTTACGCTTTACAGGTCAGATGGACAACAACGTTGTTATCGACGTCGAGGTAACCGGTATTCTGACGCGTGCGTTAAGGAAAACGACAGATTCGGGGAAGGGGCTGTTATGGTTTGGGGGGGGGGATTTCTCATAACGTAAAAACACTTATCGTGGTCATCCAGAGCAATCTTATAGCCGTAAAATATCGGGATCAGGGCCTCATGCCTTCCACTTATCCATGCTATGCTTGTAACCTTACGCTGCAGCAGGATAATGCGATGCCGCACGTTATTAGGGTTTGTCGTGACTTCCCCAACCAAGACAATGACCCAGTTCTCGATTGGCCACTCAACAGTCCAGATTTGTACCCGTTCGAGCATTTGTGGGACGAGCTAGACAGGAGGGTCAGGAAGCGCGTCAACGTCCCAAATAACGTCACGCAGCCGGGAGTGGATTAACATCCCACAAAGGACCATAAACAACTTGATGGGGTCAATGGTAAGGAGAGTTTACTAACATAGGTCATGTGACTAGTCAGATGACATGGGCCTCGGAATGGGGGAAATTGGGGAACATAAAACCCAGCATTGAAGACGATTGACGAGTTATAAGAGACCGATAGATAAAATTATTAATGTACACTTTCTCTAGAGATAATAATCCAAATATATAGCGTAATGTCCAAAGATGACACCACTATAGTGTCGATAAAAAGCACGTGTCATAACCAGGTCTCGCAAGTACTGACACATTACGCCGGTCCTTGTATATTTCCACTGGCTTCCGATTCAGTAAATAATTCAATTCAAATATTTTCTTCATATCTTTAAATACACCCACAGATCAGCGCCTTCATTCTTATTTAATTTGCTTATCAGTAACAAGCCACAGAAGTCTCTTCGGGCATCATAAAGTTGGTATGGCCAACCCTCATCCAAATTAAGTTCTGCTAGCGTAGGGCATTTGTCGGTGATTGGCCAAAGCTATGAAAAATTCTCTTCAAACTCGTCTAAAAAAATGGATTGTTTAGCTTCATTTGTCCGGTATTAAAACGTATCTTTTGCATGCGGCATTTTAATTTTTTTTACAGTCATAGAACAGCATGTGTGGCTACAATGCTATAAAACATTATTTTTATTATTACGAGAATCAAACTGCAAAATTACACCCCGTTCGCGTTCTCTCCGACAACACCGATTCCAGAACAGCTACAAACACGCACATGCGACCACTCTAGAGTGTACACGAATAAGCAATAGCAAAGAGCTGCAAAACCTCTGTTTACCACTCTTACCCACAGAACAAATGCCAGCCATGGGCCGGTGCTGCTCATGGCTTCACTCTGCCCGACCGACTCATAAATACACAACAACGCCTTCAGAACAGGTAGAAGACACATTGTAATCACGCCAGAATGGATATGGATGGACATTAACGACGAATAAACTAAACTCTGTTCACGCCCACCCCAGACCTGATGCCAGCATGGCTTCTGGGTGCTGCTCGTGGCTTGATTTTGCCCCGACTGACTCACAACAGGAGACTTATAATCGCCAACAAACTGTAATCTGCACCTAACACTCTGTAAAATAAATGGGTTCTCTAGAATCATTCATGTGGGGTATTGCAACGTACCTTTTCCACGAAATTGTATTCTGCCATAGAGCACCATGTGTGGATTTAAGGCTATAATAATAATAATAATAATAATAATAATAATAATAATAATAATAATAATAATAATAATAATATTAATAATAATAAGAATAATTTATTATCAGAATAATAATAATAATAATAATAATAATAATAATAATAATAATAATAATAATAATTTATTATCAGAATAAATATTCTGATAATAAATTATTATTATTATTATTATTATTATTATTATCATTGGTAGTGGCAGTAGTAGTTGTAGTATGAGACGATACAATTCACCTACAGTTCGGGCAATTTACATTGCCAGACTGCTCTATAGAAGAAGCGCTTCCAAGGGAGAGGTAAGCAACAGTATAATGTTTACCTCGCCAGATAACAGTCTCCAATACATTGTTCTAACAGACTTTATTTTCTTGAACCTATTTCATTACTTCCAAGTAGAACAAACCTCATTGTTCATTCCAATAAATTGTTATAATCAACTCTGTTAAAAATGAAACGTTGCGAAAAGCATTGTCATTGTCTCTCCACGATAGAACTCGCGGAGAACTCGCCCAGTTAAAAAAAATAGATACACATTCACTCATGCCCTATATATATTTATAATCTTTTTGAGGCCATTGAACAGAACACATAATGAGAGATGTGATTTTGATTTTCGATTTTTCCTTGCCATTCTGTATATCTGTATAATAAACACTTCAGCAATGAATGCTGATCAATTCAGAAGATCCTTCTTTCACTTAACAGGAAACGAAAGAAAAAACACGATGGAACAATCTATATTAACTGCTTGTTATTGGTGTTCTTCGGAAAGTTCAGTACTCATATTCATAAGTTCATTGTCTCCACAGTTTTCCCCTCGAAACGCCAAGGCAAGCACTTGAACACTCGCCAACATGAAGATTTTCAGAATAAATTCCATTCCCCCACCAACTGATGAATGACGTTTGAAAATATTGTACCCGCAAATGATAAGCGGCATAGATACAGTACGACCGCCGTGGACTGGTCACTGTCCACGGATGGGCAATATTTCCTTGGACGTAATAATATTAGTCTCCAAACACTAATTATTGAAATACTCATCAAACATTGAATCAACGAAGCACCGGGCCCAACTCGGTGCTTCATTAATTAAAATTTTGCTCACGAAAATTTTTTTTCCTGATAAACACATACGTGGACATCACTGCGCATGCGTGGATTTAGACCAGTCCAAGGCGACTGTACGGTATCTACCAATTACTCAATGACTTGTGTTCATCGGGAAACAAACGGAAACATTTATGGTTTTGGGGGGAGGAGGGTGAGAAGAGGGGCGTAGGAGAGTGTTCTGAAATATTGATCTTTATCTCTGGAAGATTTGCAGTGTCAAGTAATACAATGAGAGAGTAACTGTTGTTGACATTCGGATTCCATTCATGCTGTTTTAGAGATAACGTGCTAACGTAATCATTTCTAAATTCATAACCTCTTCTAAACACTGCAACATCCCTTTGTGTTCATCAGGTGAGCCTTGACATTAGCTGTAGTTTGTTGGGCGCATCTTGTGGTGTGAGAGGTGTCGATACGTTCTGTGGACTGTTCTAAAATGTTCATTACTAAGAACAAACACTATAAGTTATTGTGATGAATTGACGGTAACATGGTCTGAGGTTTGCGGCTCGGGGCTTATGTTCAACCGAGACGCGAAGCGTCGAGGTTGAACATACGCTATACGCTCCGTGCCGCAAACCTCAGACCATGTCACCGTCATTTCATCACAATAACGTATATGTTCCAATCAGACGCTACCTATAGCCCAAAACCTACATCGTGAAACACGACAGGTTTATATACTAAACTTGTGATCGTAAAAAGTTGCCTTGTTCAAGGCAACTTTTAACAATCACAGGTTTAGTAAATAAACGTCTCGTGTACCCCACGACGGCACTGGATAAGTATACAATAAACCAGATAAACTCATTCCATCTCAGTTCAAATCGTAAATCGGTTTGTAATTTAGACAACACTTTTCCCGGAACACCATCTGCTGCACGTGTGAAAAGTCCAGAAAAATTAAGCGACTTGCTAGTCACTACTTTGATGAAGCAATTACGAAACGGGCAACGTCATTTCAAATACATCGCGTTATGACGTCAGTTGGCAACATTTGCTACTGGAGCCGCAAACATAAAAGAAACAACGCCAACTCTCATCCAATCAGAGGGCGAGGATTTTTCTTTTATTGGAACATTGTAGAATGCGCTAAAACTGCCTATGTCAAGCTGAGTTACTGACATAATATTTAACGGATGTTCACCAATCAAGTTCTCTTCACAATGAGTCAACAACGGAAATGTTCATGAATGCCAATGATTCACACTTCAAATATCCATCTTTGAATAAACTGAGCATTGTTGGAGGGGGTGAACAAGTGTAATCTTTAATTCCCCTATACTGACGGCGAAAATATATTCATTAGTATTCGCTCAGTGTGCTGTTACCCGATTACAACTTAAGAGGGCGACAGGAAAACAGCGTCTCCAAATAATACCCATGTAAAAAGTTTCTAAAAAAAACTTGTTTGTACATGATTTTGTATGAATGTGCAGTGCTGAATACATTATTCCCTGTCATTATTTCATTTCTGTGGGGAGGGATGAAAAGAGGAGCTTGTGACGGGGGGGGGGGGGGTGTCTAAAATATTGTTGTTCACGTCTGGAAGGTAGATAGGATTAAACAATACAATGAGAGTGTTGTTGGCATTTGGACTCCATTCATTCTGCAACAGGGATAACGTGCTTTTCTACTCGTGGTGTTAACACATTCATGTAATTCCGGCGCAATACAAACAAATGAATTTTTGTGAAGGGTTAATTTTTTACCTTACATAACTGCCATATCCGCCTAGCGCTATTCACAAACATCACTATTAAGATTGTATTTTTTTTCCAATTTTGTCTCCAAGCTGTGTTCACTCTACCAAGTCGAGTTTTTGTTCGGTGCCAAATCTTTTTTTTTAGTGTCAAATGAGAGATTTTAGTGTCAAATGGAATCTGATTATAACTGAGAATAAATTGACCATGCATCGCCCTTTAAGGGCAACAAGGCGCCTTGTTGCGCTCAAAGTACCATCATTTAAGTTTGGTTGTTTCTTCTAAGTATATTTGTTACAAAAAAATCCATAAATAATATAAATTATAGATATAAATAAATTAATTAATTAATTAATTAATTAATAATAAGAAATAAATAAGAAATAAAATAAGAAATAAAATAAAAAATTAATAAAAAATAAGAAATAATAAGAAATAAGAAATAAAAAGCTATTATTAATGTTTATAAATAATTCCATGAATATTATTAACCCTTTAAACAACGAATCACCCGCATCCGCCCGCGTAATATGCAAATTCAGCAGCTGAAAAAATATTATTTTTCAAAGAATTTCAACAAAACCATAGCATGTGACCTCTCGTTGGAACGAGCTCGCCGAGCTCGTACCAAACGGCGGGTCATATGATATGGTTTTGTTGAAACTTTTTGAAAAATTTCAAAAAATGATATTTAAAATAATAAATTTTGATATCGTCTGCGTTGGGTAAAGGGTCAACTCACTTTTTTAAACCATATCATGAGGCACTGAATTAACAAAACATATCATGTGACCCCTCGTTGGAACGAGCTCGGCGAGCTCGTTCCAACGAGGGGTCACATGATATGGTTTTGTTGACACTTTTTGAAAAATTTCAAAAAATGATATTTAAAATAATAAATTTTGACATCGTCTGCGTTGGGTAAAGGGTTAACTCACTTTTTATTCACTGCAAATAAACTAGTAGTAAATAATTCATTATCTCCCAAAAGGTTTATAAAAAAGATCAGCAAGATGAAAAAACATCAAATAACAAGAATTCATTTTAAAAATCATATTGAAGGGATAAACTCTAAATTCAGTTGACCTATAACAAATAACCACGACTATACATGTTACCTATAGGCTACCTATAGATTACTTGACAGGCGTGAATTCGGCCTCGCCTGTGTCGACAGAGAGCGATTTTACCGAAAATGCACTGAATTAAAATTAAAAAAAAACATACAAAAAACGTATATGTTTAGTGCAAACGTTTGGTGCTAAGTACTGTATTTTTGGTGCCAAAGGAGTTTTTCTGTGCACCATTGACACCGATTGCTTGTGCACTGTCTCAAAGCTATGACTTATGGCGCACTCGCGGGAACGAGCTCGTGGAGCTCGTTCCATTGAGTAGTCAAAAGCTATGTTTTTACGGCAAAAATAAAACATTTTACTTTTTCAAGGAAATGTTTTGTAAGTGTCGTCTTCTAGTGGTGTTAAGAGATCGGTCAATAAAAGCTATCGACTCATTTTAGGGAACTGATCAACCTGGTGCTACTACAAACTACTCCTAGTGACAAACGTAACATTTTTGTTGGGGACTGTCAGCGTTCTTTATAGAACAGAAACTATTTTCATGTATTTTAGGGCTTTAAAATTATCTCTGAGCTCAAAGACTTTCGAGGAGTTTGAGCATCTGTTATAACATGTAAAAATGTTATGATAGTATACGTCGAAGGGAAAATACAGTTTATATTAAACTATTGCCCCATACCTTTGCCTTGAAGCACTGTTATTTTATGAAACCGTTCGAGCTATTTTGATTGTTTGTAGAACTTGTGTTATGCTTGAATGTCGAGAATGTTTGTCGCAAAATGTAATGAATACATGAGTTAAGTATTTCGATTTGAGTATTTACATATGGCTTATGGGGATACCTTCACGCCCATCCCTGACTTATATCGTCATGACAATCGACTTTCGATAAAGTTATCTCCCTTCACATCAGATGATGAGCGATGAGGGGCCAATTTCGAAGCAAGTAATTGTTGAGGAAACACGCATGACATCAATAGAAAATAAAGTCAAGTTACCTTTTGTTATTTTTAAAAGAGGAAAACATTCGACAGGAATGGAGCTTTCTGTTGTTTTCGTTTATTGAAAGTAACAAAAGGAGACTTTTTTATATTTTTTTTTTATTTCAGCAGATGTGTATAAAAACGTTTTATAGAGTTTGTCTTAGCAACTAACAATATAATATATATATATCAGTAAATGTATAAAAAAATACACATTTTCCCGTTTCTCTAGTGAGTTCCGGGTGTTATGAGAATATTCTACTTGTGCCTGAACAGAGGGTGATGATCAGTGTGTACTATCGTTACCATAAGGTCTTAGAATAAAAAGGAAGAATTGGGCCTAAGAGGAAAACTGATGGGAACTGTGGATTCGACTAGAGCTTCCCTTCCCGTCTCATTTAGTGGAAGTTGTAGTATACCAAGCAGGTCTTGTAGTTGGTCACATCTCTCATGGATGGATTTTTTTGACGGATAATTATGAGCAGACATTCGCTCTAATGTACGCCATACTGTTATCTGTTCTGGGGGGCTTTTTGAAGACAGGTGTACACTCCTCACCTTACAAGAATAAATATTTTTTTTGAAAAGTAGTACACACAGATTGGCAACTTCTGACGGTACTTCCTGGTTTGGGAAACCTAGCAGTTCATACTGTGGAGTAAGAGGGAAGGACAAAGCACAATTAATTCTTCATTTATCTTGGAGGTTCGCGGTTATCGTCTTAGAATGACTGCATTCGAAAAATAGGTGCAACAGAGTTTCTTTTGTATTGATGCAGAAGGTATATAGTTCGACTCAGATAGGTTACTTTCAAGTAGTTCAGAATTGGTATAAATCGATCTGTGCAATATTTTGTATTGGAGACTTTGAAGGTAAGGGTCATCACTAATAGTAAAAGTGCCTTTGTATATCGACTCCCAGCTTGTCAGTACTTTTTCTGGGATTCGTAAGGTCTCGCAGCAGCTAACTTTAAGAAATGGGGGTTGAAAATTTGACACGTTTTCTTCGAAAATTTCAATTTTTCAATGTATTCCTTTCTTATGGTTAGAATTCTATAGGTCTCTTTTATCGTTTCTAACCGCGGCTTTGGTATTGCATTGATCACTCTTTTGTTAACTGTGAATGGTGTCTCGAGGTTGTACTTCCTTGAAAAGAGAGGGAAGCTTAAAACGCCTCCTTGCTCACTTATGAGATGTTGATAAAAAAGATATCCTTTTTACAGAAGAAGGATCGATCATTTATTTTAATTTTTTCATTGTAGAATAGAGCTTCACACAGAATATCTTCAGGGGTTGGGGTAACTTTTGTATCTAGCAGGGATCATATATGTACTACACTCGTCCAGAAATTATTTACCTTTACCCCAACCTTTAGAGGTCCGTCCTTGTGTAAACGCCAAATTTTGCGGGTTCCTTGATCTTTAAAATCGTCTAAAACCAAGGTTATCCATGGGGCTAAAGTGCCTGGGCCTAAAAGTCTTTTTATCCAGCTGACTTTTAGAGAGTAACTGTACGTTTTTATATCCGCGAATTTAAGTCCTTCATATTCTATCAAACTGATTAATGCACAGCCTTTCACTTCTTTGTTTTTACTCGACCAAAGGAACTTGTAAAAGAGAGGCTGTAATCTACTTATGATATTTTCTGGTGGAACTGTCAAGCAGTGTGTTAAAATTGGGAGAGCAAGGGTTATAATAACTAATGTTTTCCCAAGAAGTGTCAGATTTCTGAATGACCAGTCACTAAGAAGATTTTATTTTTTCCCATCTGATTAAGGTAGTTGTTAACAATGTAATTCTCGCTAAACAAATTGTATTCGATTTCTAAAATTTTAAAAGCGTTATTGTGATTCCATTTAACGTTTTGTAGTGTACTTGTTTCGTCACCACAACCCCGTTTTGCACCAACCCATATCACCTCGGTTTTATCTTAGTTTACCTTTAACCCTTTACCCAACGAATCGCCCGCATCCGCCCGCGTAATATGCAAATTCAGCATTTGAAAAAATAGCATTTTTCAAAAAATTTCAACAAAATCATATCATGTGTGACCCCTCGTTGGAACGAGCTCGTCCAGCTCGTTCCAACGAGGGGTCACATGATATGGTTTTGTTGAAATTTTGTGAAAAATTTTAAAAAATAGTATTTAAAATAATAAATTTTGATATCGTCTGCGTTGGGTCCAGAGATGTTTGAAAACTAGTTCAATCTTTCAAGAGCTATGTTCAATGGGTGTCCGTCGTCGCTCAGAAAGAGTGTGGAGTCGTAAGGGTATTGGCTAATCAAAGATTCGGAATTGTTTATTTTAATACTATTTCTATCTGGGTTATATTTTTGTGCGGCGCCTAGGATTTCTGAACAGAGTTTAAACAAGTGGGGGAAAGTGGATATCCCGGTCCAACACCTCGTCCTAACTTTATTTGTTCAGAGCAATCCCCGTTATTTCAAATATAACTTTAAATATTATTATAGAATGTTTAGAACCAACTGAGGATCGAAGGGCCAAATTTTCAAAAACGTAGGGTTTTCAGAATAAAGGACCGTTCCAAGGAATCAAAAGCTTTCTCGGTGTCCAGAAAAATTGAAATGCCGGGAATGTTCTGACCCTCAAATTTTTCAATTAGGTCAAAAATTAATCGAATTGATGCTCCAATATATCTCCCCTTTACAAAGCCAACTTGTGTTTCGGATATTTATTTTTGTAGAACCGTTTGATGTGATTGGCTATAGCAGTAGATCCGATCGTAACGTCTACATTTGTAAGGGATACTGGTCTCCAGTTAAAAAAAACATTTTCGATATATTTTGTTTCGGTATACATGTTAGGATACCAGTTCTTTGGGTGGTCGAAAGTTCTTTTGTAGAATAACCACAGTTCAAGGAGTTGATTAAATACTTACTAATGTTATTCCAGCAGAATTTGTAAAAATCGGCTCTGAAGACATCTGAGCCCGGAGATTTGTTTTTCGTCATTTATTTCAGGGAGCGTGAACATTCGAACAAAAGGAAATCTGGCTTTCTAAAGCTAATTAGAAACAACTAGTTCACATACAATCCGTAGTTAAGAATATCTATCAGTGTCACACCTACCAATACTAAATGTCCACTTTGGTTCTTGGTTTAGCGAACGTGAATTTGCAGTAGTATTCAACTTTTTATTCTTCCCAGGAAAAACAATTAGCAAATGCCACCTCCTAGACTTTTATATTACTGGAAAGGAGAGTGTCAGTATTATATGTCATGATGCGCACACTGTTAATATAATGGACGGACAATGATACATATATATCAAACGAAGGTGTAAACGCCGTTTTCTTGTTTTTAAAAGGAGTTTCAACAGAGAATAATAGATAACCGTTGAAACTGATTGAAAAAAAATGTAAAAAGACAGCTTCTGTATCTTTATACTGCTGTACAAGAAAATACCTGAAGTTTGTGAAATGGTGCGCACAACGGTGATACAAATTCGCTAGCATTTCGAAATTATAATCTTTATATGCAATTCCCAAATTCTAGGTGTTTAATTTACTGACTGCTTTAAAAAATTAAAGAGAGTTAGCTTTCCCGTAAAACTCTTCTAATAACGAAAATTGTCGGCCATGTACTTTTCGTTCTCAACCCAAATGAGAATAAAATTTTTCCTGTCATAATGCAATCAGTTGACTATCACCCCCTTATTCATGGACAGTTGACCGCAATAGGATGCTTTAGCAAGACTGAAGTAAAAACCAAATGAATCAGCGAATGTAGTCATGTAATTTCGTTGTATTTTTTAAAAACGTATATCAACGTTCATGGCATTTAAAATATAGAGGATATCTATGCAGTTTTAGTGAATACCGGGAATTATCTCATTCGTGTGGACCTGAAAGTATTATTTTTCACGAGCTCTTACGCTCGTGAAAAATAAAACTGTCAGGTCCATACGAATGAGATAATTCTCGATATTCACTAAAACAGCGTAGATTTTCTTTTTGTTATATGTTACGTGACATTTTACTGCCTAATATGCATCCCAATACGACTGCAAACAATTTGAAGACAATAACAAAAACCTGCTGATCGTTCCTTCAAGGCGACCTCATGCGAAATAGAGTCGATTTTCTTTTTTATTATATGCTACAAGACATTTTATTGCACAATATTCAGCCCAATTTGACCCCAAGTGTGTACGTTTCAAAACAATAACAAAGATATGATGATAGTTCCTTCAAGGCGACGTGATGCGGCGTAGCGTGACGACATTTAGGAAGTTACTGAGGGATTTTTCTCGATATCCATGGATAATTTGCGATAATGCACAGGCTAGCATACAATAAATAGAATTATTTAAACGAGTTTCGAATCTCGAGTGCTACCAATTGGTAGATTTGCACCAACGGCAATCACTACTCTTCGCCTCTAACCTATCTGACAACAACGACAAGAATAAAAGGACGTGGGCATTTGATCGTAGAAGTGATCTCCTTCTCAATCGGGTCGCGATATGGTTTTGACAGGTTTTTTTTCTATAATGCCCCACAAAGTTGATCTTTTGTTTCTCATGCCATTTTTTGTAAAACTGCATGTGGGTAGGCGGTTTTTATATTATTTTTTGTAATTATTTCTTTGCCATCAAAGTTCATGTTCTTGGTTTGTTTTATGTTTTAGGTCTCATAATCTGCAGAATAGCATGGGTGGTGGTGTATTTCGTCCTTTGAGTGCAAGAAGACTTTGCAATGCTAAAGCAATGCAAAGCCTTGTTGCACTCAAGAGACAGATTTATAAATTCTTTTGTCAACAGTTTGAATGGTTTCAATCAATAGTTAGTATATTGGTTTATATCTCAATTTATATCGTGGGGTGTGGTGAGGCGAATAATGCACACTACATAACTGTGTGTCTTTAAATAATCGGGATTATTATTTTTGAAAAAAAAAACTTTTCGTTTCACGACGTATCCATCAATCGTGATTCGCAATTCGATTCGAAATTTAATTCGTTTTAACCAATTCGATTCGATATTCGATTCGACGAAAATAGGCAATTCTCAGGTCCCTACTTTATTGCACACAGGGCTGGGAGCAGTAAGCGTTTCATACGTTAACGTGTTAAATTATTTTAACAACGTTAGAAAATTTTAACCAAGTTAATAACGTTTAACGTTGAAGATTATAATTGTATAATATGTAGCATTGTGTCGTTATCTTGTGTTTACCCAAACCGGATCGCGCGTGCCGATGACGTCGAATTTGACGAAATTGAAGAACATGAATAATTTAGACGTCCGTCAATTATAGACGACCCATTGATTTGGTGGAGAGACCATGAAGCCCTCTTACCAACGTTGGCGGAGTTGGCCCGCCGATATTTGGCGATACAGCACTATCCACTCATCCGAACGCCTGTTTTCCATATAAGGACCGGTATTCTAACAACGGCGGATGTCTCTTTCTTAGGATACGGCCGCAGCGATTGTATTCTTAAATGAAAACATCGCTAAATGTTAGAATTTACGATAATCTGAGAGAACTATATTAACTACTCGTCCCTGAGTTCCAATGTGTTCTGTGTGCCAGCAGGCACATAGAACACATTGGAACTCAAAAGACGAACTGCACGTAAGTTCAATCATATTCAAATCAACAAAAATGGCCAAAGTTATTAAAATTTTGTTCATTTTAACATTTAACGTCATTTAACTCGTTAACGCAGAATTATTTAACACGTTAACGTGTTAAGGAAAATTTTTAATTCCTCCCAACCCTGATTGCACACCGAGGAATGGATTTGATAGAACAAAGGCCTCCCAATAATTTTGCATTATGTTTGTGTTTGACGTACGGATAAACCATTGAAGTTGTTTATTGGCTATTGGGGTTTAACGACACACCCAGGAGACAGGATCACAGCGTGTTAGACAGATGTGCGGGTGGGAGAAGCCGGAATACCTGGGGGTGGGGGGTTGGGGGTACCACCGAGCAGTGACGAACAATTTTCTGACTCACTAACTTACTAACCTTGCATATGTAAAGTTAGCAGCGATTGGAGGCAAGTGAACTATCAACGTGCAGTAAGCCATGGTACATAGGCAATTGAGATTAAGTGTCTTGCCCAAGGACACAGCACAGGTTACGAGGGTCAAAATCGAACCGTCGACCCTTCAGTTTCATGGCTGACAATTTTCGTCACTGGAAGAGCTTTACATGAAAGTTAGCTCTCCTTAATTTCCTAACGCTATCAGTAAATTTAATACAAAGTGAATGAGAATTTCATACAAAAAATCAAATTTCGAAATATTAGCGAATTTGGATCATCCATGTGTGCACAATTTTACAAACTTCTGGCATTTCCCTGTAGGGTAGTACAAAAATTCAAAAACTGTTTTTTTTACAGTTTTTGTTTCCCAATCAGATTGAACTTTTGACTAATATTCTGTGTTGACACCCATTTAAAAATAAGAAAGCGGTATTTTCGCCATCGTTTGATGTTATGTTACTGTTTTTTTCTGTTCATCATATCAACAATGTGTGCATCGTGACATAAACACACAGACACTGCCCTTTCCATTAACAAAAATGTCTAAGAGGTGAGATTTGCTATTTATTTTTCCTGGGAGCATAAAATCTTGAAAAGTACTGTAAAAACACATTCGCTAACAAGGAATCAAGGTGGAAACTTACTTAGTGTTGGTACGTGTGATACTGATAGATATTCTTAATGACGCATTATCTGCGAAGAGTTTGAGTCTAATTAGGTTTCCATAAAATGTCAAGTTTTCATTTTATTACCTTTAATAAACGAAAACAACAGACAGATCAGAGAGCTGTTTGTTGTTTTCGTTTATTAAAAGTTACAAAAGGAAACTTGGTTTTATTTTCCGCTGATGTTACAGTTTTTCCTCTTTTATAACTTGTTTCTTAATTTGAACTTCCTAGCTCGTCCAATAATTTCAAGGGAGATAACTTCATGAAAGTCCATTTTTCTTTCGATGCAAGCCATGAATGACAGACCAGTGATCTGTCCAAGAGGAAACCTCGCCCCAAGAACGTAAATAAGGCACAGTGACTTAGCTAGCGTTTTCATTGGGGTGAGTCTAAACTGGAAACGTAACGCATGACCGGATGTTACCAGCGGCATGCAGCGATGCTGTGTGTGGCTATTTTCTGGTGGAAATTGATGGTCTCTACTCCTCCTCTTAACATCTGGACTCTCAAAATACCAAAATACTGACATTTTAAGCAGCAACATTTTTCCATAATAGAAAGAGGAATTGGACCAGCTCGATCTTGTTTGTCAGCACTCGATGTGCTCTGTCAAAACTACTGAATTAGTTAACCCCTTACCTAACCAATCGGAAGTATCAGCCCTTTACCTAACAAACTGAACAGATGAAAACAAAAAGCAAACACCAAAGCCACATCACCTGACCACTCATTGGAACTATTTCGTCGAACTTGTTCCAATGAGAAGTCACATGATATGTTTTTGGTTGAAATTTTTCTGAAAGATTTGAAAAAGAACAATTAAAATAATAGACTTTGATACCCTGTCCGTTGGGTTAAGGGTTAAATTCCTAGCTGTACCTTGGGCGAAGTTTTCAGGATGACATATCGTCCCCCGAGTTCCAATGTGTTCTATGTGCCAGTTGGGACATAGAACACATTGGAACTCACGGGACGATGTTTATATTTTGACATCAGTGTGCAGAGGGTTAAAAAACACACCTCGCGATATAATCTTATTCATTCCAACTTAGAGTTGACAGTTACCTTGGTCGTGAATGGACTATCGGGTAAGTGAAAAAGGACAAATTCTACATTTTCTATAAAATCCTTGGTAAAGAGACGCTAATCCCTATTGTATATGGGCAACTGGTACAGTGCATGCATCGTATTGATGTGATTAACCGTTGTAAAAATAATCAAGCACGATATTCTCCCCATTGTACAAACTGATTGTTGTTGGCAGTCTCTGTCAAAGCATTTTGTATTACAGTCAAATCACGAAGACCAAACCAGGAAAGATGCTAACCTCATAATACTGCACTAAGTTATTTCCATTTTTTTCCACTGTAGAGTGTAGTAGAGAATATTACCAAAGGGCATAAGTTGTTATAACACTTAGGAGGTACGAAATATTCACGATGATTCGAATCGAGCTGGTTCGGAATGTTTCGAATTGTTGAGATGTTCTCAAAATTCTACCAACTGGCTCCTCTTGAACTCTTATTCTATTGTCAGTTATCAGTTCCTGTACAGTAGACTTTGGTCCAGGACTATAAAACTTTAACAATTTTATATTCTAGAATTGTATTTTCTTGTTGTGACTTTAAATGGGTTGAAATGAACCATTAGCATTTTCTAAGATGTGGCAATTTGCCAACTGGCAAATTTCCATATCCTTTAAAATGCTAATGATTCATTTTAGTCAGTTATATTAATGGGTAGAAAATACAATTCTAGAAAATACAATTGTAAGCGTTTATAGTAATGGCTCCTGGTAAGAGAAGACGACTCAGAAACTACTTGGATACCATTTCTGAAATATTCCGCCTCTTGATTGGTCGATGAGTCACTGTTGAATAGGCATGTCAAACTGTACCGGTACCGCCGGTTCCCTCATGCTCGACCCGGTACCGGTACTGAGGCTTTTGTCCCGCCGGTACCGGGACAAACATTTTTTATGCGGAAATTCCTAACTGAACGAGGGTAACAGACTGATAATCGTGTATGGCACATTTGCACGACATACTTTCAACTTATTTGTGAATAAACATAACGAAACACTTTAAAGGTGCATGTTCTGTCTGCACAGCGACCTCGATAAGGTCGACCATTTTGACTTTTCAAGCGTGGCATCAAAAAGACAATGAAAGCACCGTCATTGGTTACTTCAAAGAAATTATACTGTGGCGACATCAAAGTAATCGTAAATCACGATTTCGTGCTTTATGATTACTTTGATGTCGCCGCAGAATAATTGTACGATGCCATGTTTGTCTTTGCGATCTTGGGGACTGGGTCGGTTTAAATGCGAATTTCTCCCATCTGATTGTGATATGACACCCAATTGTTGATGTGTCCTGGTACCGGTACAGGTTTCGACGGGACAGGCTCTGTCCCGTCTCGGTACCGGCTATGTTAGTACTTTGACAGGTCTACTGTTGAATACAATACTTTAGTGGAAACTGGTAATATTTATGGTTGTAAGAAATATAGATTAACCCTTTACCCAATGAAGACGATATCAAAATTTATTATTTTAAATATCATTTTTTGAAATTTTTCAAAACATTTCAACAAAACCATATCATGTGACCCCTCGTTGGAACGAGCTCGACGATATGGTTTTGTTGAACTTGTTTGAAAAATAATATTTTTTCAACTGCTGAATTTGCATATTACGCCGGCGGGTGCGGGCGATTCGTTGGGTAGAGGGTAAAGCGTCTATTGTTTTCAAGTAAAAAAAAAATATTCTGCGAGTAGGATTAAGAATGAAACCGACGAGCCTCTGGCGAGTCGGTTTCATTCTTAATTCTACGAGTAGAATACTTTTTTTTACTTGAAAACATTATACGTTTATTTTGTTTATCCCATAAATCGTCTACACGACAGTCGCAGCAAAATCGTGCTACAAAACAGCGAGAAGTGAGGAGCACATTCGTCCAATTCGATCTTCCCGCAAAATTGGCAAAAATAAACAAGGCGCAGTAATACATTTCTGTCTAAAAATAATTCCTCTACAAACTTGAGCTAAGCTTGGAAAAATACTTCATTATACGAGCAGTGGGTGGTGTTTTCTACTGGCATTGTGTAGAACTTTCAAAATGATTTATAGAAATCAACAATCGAACTATTAATTATGCTAGACAAATGTGGTAGAGGCCAGAGGTCAACAAGTCCGTCGCTACTATGGGAATATATTCTTTCAGTGTTAAAACTATGGGGAAAATTTATCACCCTACCAGGCGAATAAAGCAAAAATTTATCCAAGGCCTTTATTGTTCAAATAAACGGCCATTTATGGGATAAAATGTTATATTCACACCTGTAAGAGCTATGAGATTCGATTCGCGATTCGAATTTCTCTGCTCGATACGATTCGGGATTCGATTCGATCCGAGTATTTAAGATTCACAGAGCCCCATAACCCTCACAGTCAAGCCTGGTGGAGATTTCCAACGTTCGAACCCGTCAGTGCCTCTTTTCCATTCAACGTAAATACAATACAGCTCTGTGGTAAACATTTAATTCCATCAAACACTTAAAAGATACAGAACTGTACACACGAGATTCACATAGCGATGGAAAGGAACATGCAGACGAAGGTTGATTTTTTTCGAAAAGTGTCAAGCATAACCGACGAAAAATATACAAACCTACAGAGTCCAAGACCATTTTGAAAATCGTTGAACATTAACGTAACACCCGCGCAAACATCGTAAACAAGTTTAAATGTCACAAGTCCTTATTTGGCTAGTAGCAGTAGTGGCCATGTTAAGACTGCTTACAACACATAACTGTTTAATGCAAACGTTTCACGTAAAATTTGTTGGATGTTGGACTATTTTATTTATTTATTTATTTATTTATTTATTTATTTATTTATTTATTTATTTAGGTTTAACGCCACTTTTGACAGTCAGCGTCGCCTCGTATCGGACCATTTTACCGGTGGAGGAAGCTGGAGTATTCGGAGAGAACCACCGAGCAACGGCGAGCAGCTGTCAGACTCACCAAGTACTAATGCAGCGAAAGCAGGATCAGCAATGGCTGAAGACAAGTGCACCATCGACGTGCAGTACGCCTTAGTACACAACTTAGCGTCCCACGTGGGCAATCGGTGTGACTTTCTTTGTCCAAGGACACAACGTAGTTACCACTTGCGTGGACCTTTAGGTTTGAAGTTCAATGCCGTAACGACCGAGTCACCGCGCTCCCCGATTTAGGTTACGAATTCTTCATCATATCCCAAAAGGAAGTAAAAAGATGTCTAGTTATTACACAGTGTTAACATATGGTAAAACTTAGCGCAGTGCTGTTTTTTTTTCCTTCTTTGCATCATTACGGCATAAGCAAGGGGGTTCATCTCTTGTGCACTTTGTTGTCGGAAAGCGAAATAAGACAGACAATACTTATTTTCGAAATGGCTGTACCTTAAGTATAATCATATAGAGGGTCTCCTATGAGTCGCGATTTCACGTGAAATTTCTGTACCGAATTCACTACAATCGACCTGAGCCGAGGTTTACCTCGGCTCAGATCGATTTTAGTGAACGACGTTAAGAAATTTTACTTCAAATCGTGACGAATTGAGATTCTTGTTATCAAATAACGTGCAATTTAATCTTTTAATTAACGTAACGACTAAAGCTGACCAGTGCTACTCACAAAAATCACCAGTCAATTTTTTTCAAGTTTTTCATAAAAAACGTAGCTTATGACACCTTACTGGAACGGGCTCGTCGAGCATAAGCTTTGTTTTCTGGATAAAATATGAAAATATTTAGTTATTCAGGAAATATTCTCTGCAAACGTCGTCTGCTATTTGTGGTAAGTAAGCGGTTAGAGAAAAATAAGAGAAGATTAAGTCAATTCTGCTTCCGAAACCAACACACTCACAGCGTTACGACGTCGACGTTGACGTCTTACGTCACTCACATATCAGGCGTGTTGTGAGCGACATTTTCCATAATGAGATACTTGATGGTTATTATGTGATAATAAAATTAGTGTGCCCTTCAAATATATCAGCAGTATATCATACATTTTATGTAACAGACGAAAGTGTTTTTCTCGGGAAAAACCCTCTGAATGGAGTTTTAAAAAATATTTGCTCGAATAGATCGGCGAACTCTCACACGCTCCCTGATCAGTGGACCCCAATATCGCTTTAGAAATAAATAAAATTACCAGAATGGCGTGATCTTTTAAAAATATTTTCGATTGAAAACAGTGGAACTGAAAAATAAAATATAAATAAATAATAAATCACAAAAATTGTGTATAATTTTATTAGCGGAGTCCGCCACTAATTGACACAGGTTCAAATTATCGTAAAGTGAAATGGCAATTGTAAGGTGTATTTGATGTACAGTACGTGGAGAGTGTATTGTCACTAAATCACCCGCAGAGTGGAGATTCCACCAAGCAATAATTGCAAATTTGTTGCAAAGCATTACCAGCACAAGCAAAGTTCCAGCCAATGGACCTCTGTGTTAAACCCGTGGCTGAAACATTGCTTGTGTTTTTTGTCGATATGTACAAAACTTGAAAGTTTTTGCTTGGGTGATAACTGCACTCGGTGGGTGATTTAGTTGCAATCCACTCTCCACGTACTGTATATAGTATTTCATGATTACTTTTTGATGATGATTCGATTTTCTGTGACACAGCTGTGGGTGAACTACCAAATAAATTACAGCGATGATGTAGTGTCTGGTATTATGGTTTATTCCCAACAAGACGAAATGGTCGCATAAAGATATAACTATTGGAATTACTACAGAAATAAACTCTTGCCCCAGCCAAGCAATGATTGTGGGCGATCCAGATATAACACAGAAACAAATAATAACTGCCCAGCAATAGCTCAAAAAGGGTACCTCTCCCCCAAGAAATACCCAAATTAGAGTAAATATACCCATTTTATTTCTTTTTTTTTAAATTTCCCCTATAAATAATGATAAAAAGGTTTTCGTCTTGCTGGGATTCGTACTGTTGGGAATCGCCTCATTGGGATGACATCGGTATTACCAGGAAAAAGAGAGGAATATTTATTCTCACATCAAATAGATTATTACACGCCTAATCTATGAAATCCCCGTCTGCAGGAACATAAAAGCATGCGGAAAATAAAAATCAATCTGATCCGCACATATGTGCGGAACGGAAATCGTTGACGGACTATTTTTATAAAGAAGTGAAATTTCACTGGAATTTTCTACAAATCGTGCACCTACAATTTGAATTGCAAGTGATAACAAAAAGTCGTCCCCTGAGTTCCACTGTGCTCTATATACCAGTAGGCACATAGAACACATTTGAACTCAGAAGACGAAATATTAACACGCGTTCCCCTCGCAAATTTGGTTTGCGATAAAATGTGTTCTATTTTGTTGATGTTGTCAAATGAATTGCTGAGTGTCCTTCTAATAATTGTTTTTATGGACGTGAAGGCGTGTAATAAACACAGAACGACACGCATGTGTTAATGGGTTAATCTGTATGGCACGTGTGCCATCGCGGAAGGATAAAACTCGAGGTCTGCGGCTTCTCGTTCTATCCTGCTGCGCTGGCACTCGTGCCATATCAATAACCCATTCACACACGCGTGTCGTTCTGTGTATGAACTGTGGAAGGAAAAATATTTTTACGTTCGGATCGCCATTTAATGACGATACACTAGCACAGGTTGATGGAGATTTCATAAAGATAAAAAAATCGAAATCAAGATGATGCAAGCTTTATGCATTTCTTACTCGTCAGGTGAAATTCTACAGTGTTGTAGCAGACACACAGGCAGACTAGATATTCCAACCGCATCACGACCCATTGACGTGCAGTACGCCTTAGTACACAGAGTCACCGTGCCCCCACGTGGGCAATGGGGATGAAGTGTCTTGCCCAAGGACACAACGCGGTTGCCGCAGGTGGGATTCGAACCGAGGACCTCTCGGCTTGCAGCCTGCACCTCCGCCAACTGAGCCACCGCGTCCCCATCACGACTCATTCGCGATCCGGTCAGCATTCTCTACCCGTTATATGATCACATTTCAGTACACTTGGGGTATCACTGGACGCCGAAACAAGAGTAGGATCAAGTAATGTTACGCAAAGCCATATCGTGGTACCAAATATAGAGTAGTGGGAGTCGAGGTCTCAGTTTATTTCTAAAATACATTGTCAGTTGTAACGTTCATAGAAATCTACACAAATTGTCCCGGAGTTTTCTACAGAGATTTCGTGAAAGTAGAAAGTATTGTGCGCGATTCTTGCCTAATCAATGTCACAATATCGTTGCCTTTCCGATGCATGTTATATTTTTGTCGCCGCTTTTTTTAACCGCAGGGGTGAGTGATCGTAAAAAAGTGCCCTTATTTCCATTCTAGAATAATTAGTGACGCTGAGGAATGGCATAATATCTATGCTATGAAAAAGCAAAACCTGTTCTCGTATACCGGGGTGGCAGCGAAGTGGACGCCTGGGCCCTCCTGTGCCTCGTGTGCTGTCTAGTCATCGCAACGCTCGTGTAATAGACTATACTCGGCATGATCTGAATTTAAGTCATTTTGTCGATAAAATCCTATTCCAAATTCGATATTTATATTCAAGATTTTTTTAATAAGCGACCACCGTTGTCACAGTTTGGCAGGCGAAATTGCCCCATTACTTTACAACAAAACATGTTTATTGGTGAGGTGATTTAATGGCATGCCTTTCTCCTTCAGAATCTCTTCTCGTGATACGCAAATGTAGCATGTATAGAATTAAACAGAAGAAAGACTTTTACGTTATGCCGAAAACATTCCACCTGTAAAATTGCCCAAACCTGCTGAGCTCTTTATACAAACAATGCATGTGTTTTCAATGTTTTTCATTTGCCATTTTCAAAACGTAAATTAAAACTTATCATTGGAACGGGCTCATTTAGCTAGTTTCAATGATTGTTTAAGCTATGTTTTGAAGGCGCGACCATAATTGGGAAAACATATTGCGTGTGTCTCCCTGAAAACCTTGTTAGGTGAAGGGATAAACTAACCAAAAGCACTTACCTTGACAAATATCGTGTAAAAGCAACGTCAGGTGAACGAGAAGAAACGCGTGTGTCCAACTATAGATCCGTGACATGTTAAACACTTCCAACACGAGCCCAGGAAAGATGAGACCCCAAGTCCACAGAAGTCACAACTAGTATCTATCGGTGTTACATTGTGTTCTTTCAGTTAATTCCACAGGTTTAACATCATTAGTGTAGCATACACGACGTGTGTTGACGGCGTAAATATCGCGTAGAAATCTCCGCCTATTGATTACACTAACGATCGATGCACAGTTAATTTCTTACAAAAAGACGACTCAATTGAAACTCGAAAATCGTTCTGTTAAAGATGCCCGGCGATATTATAGAGACATGTTTTATGTACGACTGACATATCAGTACTGTTCGCCTACAGTGTTATTCACGAGGCTTGGATTATCCGTAATTTCAGAGCACAATGCCGTCTACGTTCATTGAAACATTGAAGTGAATAACTAACGCGCGTCGTGCTAGACGTCTTTAAGAAAGCATCGTAATGTCATAGTTAAGCCAGTTTATGTGGCCATTAGAGACGTAGTTGTATATAACTGATGACATCATCACCGCCGATGTTATTTTCTTTAGTCATTAATTTAATCTCAGTCGTCGTCTCTTTCAAATCCAACACTGTTTAAATGGATTGTAAAGAATATAAGTCTCTCCTATAGCTTATTTAATGTGATACATTAGGGACGTAATACATTTACATGCGCGCCTCTCAATCATACCGTCAGAAGGAAGTGTCAGTTTGGATACTTTTGGGCTCTGTACGAAAATAATGAGATGGCAAACATCGTTTTTTTGCAATCGTCGTGTTGTGTGACTAGACTAGTGCCCCTACAAGCAATAGGATGCTTTTGAAAACGACATATCTGGGAGTTCGTAGCGTGGATGGTGAACACGTGTTCTTATTGCTATAAACAGATGCGCGATGACACTTTCCACACTCAAAATAAACTCTACCTGTTAGTACGACGTTATCTGTTAAGTTAGCCCTTTATATACTGATGGTATATTCCATGTCAGTTCAGAGCCATCAACTGGTACAGTCTATATTCGTTTCGTGAGGGAAGACCAATTAATATTTTCAACGGGCAGCCCCAAGGGCTGCACGTTGAAAATTTTAATTCGTTACCACACAAATTCGCTGAGCAACTATCTACTTTATGAACTGAGGTCGTATCACGATCCATGGCCTGAAAAGAAGTCTTTCTGGGTCAGAGGGTTAAGAAGAAAGAGTGAAAGGCGGCCACAAATGTAGGTATGCAAATAATAACTGTTTCTGCTAGAAGTGATACTATTTCCGTATGGACTTAACCCTTTAAACACTGGTGGTATCTTCCACGTCAGTTCAAGAGCAACAACTGGAGAAGTCCATATTCATTATTTGGGGCAGACTAATTAATATTTTCAACGAGCAGCCTTAGTTGAAAATATTAATTGTCTTCCCACACATCCACTTAGCAACCATCCTACTTAACGAAATTTTGAAGTACCGTATTTCTGACCGAAAAAGGGCCTCTCGTGTCCAAAGGGTTAAATTTGGTCATTTGATTGGGTGAATGATACGATGTACGTAATGCTCTCTTACTCGTGGAATATTCACACTTTGGTTTAGATCGACGTAAAGATATATGACTATTCAAACATATGCAAACAAAGTGATTACTTTTTTAAAAAGTTCATCAGAACAGTATATGATAACGATATGCGAATGAAAGTCAGTTATGTATATTCTTTTTTGAAAAATAACAGAAATAATATCCATAGTTTGTGTTATTCGCGACAAAAAAATATTCCGATGAGGGAACTATATTTTAAAGTGGAGTTATCAATTCTTTTTTTTCTCCTTCTTCAAAATGTCATTTGGACGGCATTTGTTGCCTTTCTTCTGTTATTTTATCTCTTACCGTAGGTAGAATCCACTGACATCAATTTATATCTAGGCAGTGTAAAGGTACTCGTTAATTATTCCAACAAGTGTAAATTTAACGCAGGATTCATTTAACGTTGATATATCTCATCATGAAAGTACAATAAATATAACCCGTTGTATTTTGTTTGGTGCAGTTCGAAGAGGAATGCCAAACAGGACATGATGGTTATATACCTTTCCACTGAACTAATATTTTTCTTCAACTTGAGAGGTGTAAGAAATGAATTCGTTATCAGTGTATATCATAAACCGCCTGTATGCAAATTGACACTGGATTGAAAACTGATACACCCTTCCGTTGCGCCTCGGACAGTATAAGTTTTCAAGACAGTATATATTTCCAAACACTCTGTAATAATTATATTCTGTTTCCATTGGTACGACAGTTGCGAAAGAAAACACTATTAGTCACAGTTTACGAGTGACAAATATTACCACAGTGTTCTGATATACAATTATAGCTGGTATAACTTACGGTTATGATAATAATGCCCAGTATTACATTGTTTATCGTTCTGAATAATTACGCCATAAAAATAACCGTTACATACAGGTTACATAAGCGGTAAAAGTAGTGGCAGCAAGGTGCTGGTGCTGCTATCGAAAAATATCACGGCGAAAATGCCGTACTAAACTAATTTGGACAATGTCGACCTCGTTTTGCTCGATCTTGGAGCCAATCCTAACAACTAATATTTGGTTATTTTCATTACGTGAGTAGGCTGTTGATTTGTCATACAGAATAGACAAATTAATATCCTCAACGTGCAGCCATATGGCTGTAGGTTAAAGATATAAATTACAGTACAGTCGCCGTGGACTGGTCATAACTTACGCGTGGGCTGTGATGTCCACGCATGCATTTACCAGGTAATAGAAGTCATCATCAGCCAAATTTTACTAAATGAAGCACCGGGTTGTACCCGGTGCTTCATTAATTAAATGTTTTTTTTTATTATTCCTACAATGAGTGTGTGGATGTTTTTTTTTATTATTCCTACAATGAGTGTGTGGAATTTAATATTATTACGTCCGTGGAAATATTGCCCACGCGTAGAAAGTGACCAGTCCACGGCGCCCGTACTGCAGTCAATCTTAAAATGTACTCTTCTATGACCTGGCATTTTGCAAAAGCTAGAATTGAAAAGCTGAATGCCTTCGTTTCGAAAAATCTTTCCTTCACTGTACATGAGCATATCTCTCTAAGTTTTCACGTGCTCATACTTTAAACAGAAACAGTTATAACCGGAAAAGTTGCGGTAGAACTAAAGACTACTGATTTCCAGTACCTCTCTCGTAATTTTAATGGTCATTTTTACAGTGCATAGAACACCCACCCATTGTGAAATGGCACCTAAATAAAAAAAAATCGTGATTACAGAAGTGGCCGAATCCCGTTCCTCTCACATATACTGGGGCCGATCCTCGACTTGGAGGAATTCCAAGGCATGAAACATCTCTGACACATTCTGGTGATTCTGCGGTCGTTTCGATAAGCCAAAACTATGATCAGATATTTCATATTTTATGTCAGACACGGTATGATTAACTGTTATCTTTGTTCTGCAGCAAGGTGGAATAATAACTGTGTTTGAATGTAAAATCATTGATTATATGTTATAGTGTAGTCTGTATTTATTTCGCGTTGCATTTCATGTCAAGGGTCTCCGTCAGTATTGGGATTTCCGCCATGTTGCGTTTGGTGCTGTGATTGAGTCCTCTTCTCGGCTTTGAAGATCAATGTGCAACTACCTCAAGTAGCGTCCAGCAAATGCAAAGGTCTTTGAACTGGCCCCTTCACGTTTAAAACATCGATTATAACTGCGTTCAGTGAATTCCATTGTATATTCTACAATCGTTACGAGTTTTCAGTGCGAACTCAAGACGGCCATTTATCATTTTCCTCACCTAACAGCCATATCTTGCATGAGCTGTTCACAAAAATATCGCTTTTCTTCACACATTCCAATTGTAATATATCTGTTCAATTTTACCGCAAAAGCACAGATTATAACGTCTCATTCAGAAAGTGCAACGGAAGAATCCGAGAGCAATGGGTCAAAAGCATCAAAAAGAGCATTCGGGCATGAGCTAAGACCGGGAGTTTACAACGTATCAAAAATTTTTGAGAGCAGCAAGGCGGCATCTGCAACCCTTATCCATTGCAGATGGCACCTTGATGCACTTAGGGGATAACATTTAGAAATGACCCTGCCGATTGTATAGCTTCTAAGCGCCTCAATTCCCGCCATCCATTTTTTTTTTGGGGGGGGGGGGGGTATAAATAAATGCCCTTCCCAAAAAATTCTGGAAGGTTTCAGTCTTTTCATATTGTGCCTCTAAAACATAGCTTACGAAACCTCATTGGACTGAGACCATCGTTACAGTGTGGGGTCATATTCTTAAGTTTTGGAAATAAAAAACCAAACGTTTGCGTCAGGAGCGTAGCCAGGTACCCATATTAAGGTAAGGGGCACATGGACGTTTTGGGTGGGGGGGGGGGGGGACCAAGCATTTTTATGCCATTGGCACATCACAAAGATATTTGTGCCATCGCGGAAGGTTAAAACTTGAGGTCTGTGGCCTCTTGTTTTATCCTTCCGCTCTGGCACCCATTCAAACGCACGTGTTATTTTGTGTTTATTACACGCCTTTACGTCTATAAAAACAATTAGTAATATAACCAGCAATTCATTTGACAACTATCAACACAAAGAACATATTTTTTCGCCAACCAAATTTGCGAGGGGAACCCGAGTTACTATTTTGTCTCTTGAGTTCCAATGTGTTCTATGTGCCTGCTGGCACATAGAACACATTGGAACTCAGGGGACGAGTTTTATCAGCTATCGCTATGGATTCACATTGCAATGACAATGGCGGTGCGCGATTTATAGAAAATTCCAGATGAATTTCGCTTCTAGTTAAAAATAGTCCGTCAATGATTTCCGTTCCACACATGTGTGGGATTCCATAGAACATGCGTGTAATAAATGAAGAGCGATGGATAAGTTGTCAGAGCATTGAACTTCAAACCGGAAGATCCACAGCTCGATCCTAACCAGCGCTAACTGTGTTGTGTTCTTGGGAAGGGCACTTAATCCCGAATGCCACGTGGGGAACGGAAGCGCTGTAAATTTTCGTCACTGGGAGAGATTTACAGGAAAGCTCCCCTTACTTTTGTAAAGTGGTCAGTAAATGTAACACTGTGGGTATGGGAATTTCATATAAAAACTGAAAATTCGAAATGTTAGCAAAGTTGTATCATCGATGTACGCATCATTTCACAAACTGTGGGTATCACCTGTACAGTAGTATAAACATACAGAAGTTGGCTTTTCATAATTTGTTTCCCCATCAGTTTGAACGTTCGACTATTATTCTCTGTTTAAACCAGTGGCGTAGGAACCGCGGAGGGGGGGGGGGGGGGGTGTAAGGTGGGTATTTACCCCCCCGCAAAAAAAAAATTCCAAAACTTTGTAAATCATATCTAGTATCTACACGAAAATAACCACATACATCTGCATATTCTACATCATACAGGCGCACATAAAAACTGTATGATCTACACCATTTGCAGTGCATAGAAAAGTTAGTAGGCGATGTCACTGACTGATTTGACGCTCAACAAGTTAACATCTTCCTCTCATGCATACATCACCCTTTGACCCTTTACCCAACGTAACGGCCAAAACCGGCCAGCGCTATTCTCAAAAATCGGCAATTAATTTTCATGATTTTTTCATTTTTTGTCTCCAAAGCATATGTTATTACTCCTCATTGGAACGAGCTATGTTTTGGAGACAAAAAATGAAAAAAATTAGTTATTCAATAATTTGTTTTGCAAGTGTCGTCTGCCTTTCAAGTTATGTAAAGGGATAAACACCAAAAAATTAACAGCAACAATACCTTGATTTTTTCACTCGAGAAGCGAGGAAATGAGCTCTGCCACCTAAGGCGGCCGTGCTGTCTCCTACAATCCCCCATTTACAATACCCTCCCCACCCCAATATTATAAGCTTCCTACGTCCCTGGTTTAAACCCATTTAAAAATATGAAAACGATGCTTTCAACATCTTTTGATGTTCTGTAACCTTTTTTCTGTTAATTATATCCACAGGGTGCGCATCGTGCCATATAATACGGACGCTATCCTTTCTATTTATATGAAAGTCTTGGGGATGAGATTTCCTACTTTTTTCCATAGAAGAAACAAAACTTGCAACTTCTATAAAAGCACTTTTACTAAACAAAGAGCCGAAGTGGACAGTAGCAGGAGGTGGCCTTTTCATGTAGGTTTACCCTGACCCTGACCCTGACACCCTGACCCCGCGCCCAAAGCGCCCATGCCCTTTTTAGACTCCCCTCACCCTTCTCAGTGCCCATGGCCGTTAGGCCACCTTCACCCTGCCCGCGCCCAAAGTCAGTTGGACACCCTCCCTGCGTCCAAAAGCTGTTAGGCCTCATCCCTCCCAGAACCCCTTAAACTTCTTTGGACCCCCTTTACCCCCTCCTTGTACCCAAAGCCTATTGGTCGCTGTGCCCAAGATGGCAGCTTCCCCCATGATATCTGTGACGTGGCTACCATAATACATAAAGTGGGAGGGCTCCCCCTCCCTGTACCCAAAGCGCATTGTGGCCCAAGATGGCGGCCCAAGATGGCGGATGACAAGATGGCGTCTTCCCCCATGGTATCTGTGACGTGGCTACCATAATACATAAAGTGGGAGTGCTCCCCCTCCCTGTACCCAAAGCGCATTGTGGTCCACGATGGCGGCCCAAGATGGCGGATGACAAGATGGCGTCTTCCCCCATGATATCTGTGACGTGGCTACCATAATACACAAAGTGGGAGGGATCTCCCTCCCTCCCTGTACCCAAAGCCTATTGGGACCAAAGATGGCGGTCCAAGATGGCGGATGAGAAGATGGCGTCTTCCCCCATGATATCTGTGAAGGCATGGACGCTTTGTGCTCTTAGTTTTTAATGTGTTTTGGGGAAACCAGTCAGTACTTTTCAAGTCACAAACAAAGTATTAGATTACCTAAACTTTAATTAAAATTGAAGTTTAATTTAAAACATGGGTTCCCTCATCTAACACAGAATGGGGATGCTTTCAAATACATCTATGTATGTATGCATCTGGTAATGTTATCAACAATCATAAAGGGTCCCGAGTTAATCCTCTTACGATTGCGTTGTAAATAAACTGTGTCTGGAGGTTTATCTTCATTCGTGTAGACAGCTTTAGATGATAACTGGAGAATGTCCAGAAAAAAAACCCCAAAAACTGCCAGATATGAAAATAAAAAACTGAATAGACAGACAAATTTAGAGTTGTTCATTCCGTTTTGGCTTTAGTCGGCATCGTGTAACTATATACCCAACAGAAGAAAACTGATTACGTGTTGTATAACAGATTAATACTCTTCTTCTTGCCCAGATACGCTATCGACAATAACAACGTTTGATAAAGCCAAGTCAGGGTAATTTTGTCAATAAAGGTTACACGAATGAAGATAAACCTCCAGACACAGTTTATTTACAACGCAATCGTAGGAGGATTAACTCGAGACCCTTTATGATTGCTGATAACGTTACCAGATGCATACATACATAGATGTATTTGAAAGCATCCCCATTCTGTGTTAGATTAGGGAAGCCATGTTTTAAATTAAACTTCAATTTTAATTAAAGTTTATGTAATCTAATACTTTGTTTATGACATGAAACGTACTGACTGGTTTCCCCAAAACATATTAAAAACTAAGAGCATAAAGCGTCCATGCCTTTTGAGGCGCACATTACCCCTCCCCGTACACAAGTCCCCCATCAGTGACTGCTATGTTCCCAAATCAGTGACCGCAATGTTGTATTTTTTTACGTGAGTGCATGTCTAAAAGATTTATTGGCCGCCATCTTGTTGACGTCATGCATATCATGGGCACCATCCTTATTGCGCATGCCCAATATGGGGGCAGCCATCTTGTTGACGTCATACATATCATGGGCACCACCATCTTGAAAAGTGTTATTGCGCATGCCCAAAAAGGGCGCAGCCATCTTGTTTTTTAATTTTAATTTTTAAATCAATGGCAGAGTAGCTTGTTTACGTCACAGATATCACGGGGGAAGACGCCATCTTGTCATCCGCCATCTTCGGCCGCCATCTTGGGTTCCAATGGGCTTTGGGTACAGGGAGGGAGGGGGAGCCCTCCCACTTTGTGTATTATTGTAGACACGTCACAGATATCATGAGGGAAGACGCCATCTTGTCATCCGCCATCTTGGACCGCCATCTTGGGTCCCAATAGGCTTTGGGTACAGGGAGGGAGGGGGATCCCTCCCAGTTTGTGTATTATGGTAGCCACGTCACAGATATCATGGGGAAGACGCCATCTCGTCATCCGCCATCTTGGGCCGCCATCTTGGGCCACAATGGGCTTTAGGTACAGGGAGGGGGAGCCCTCCCACTTTATGTATTATGGTAGCCACGTCACAGATATCATGGGGGAAGCCGCCATCTTGGACCGCCATCTTGTCATCTCCCATGCCATCTTGGGCAGCCATCTTGGGTCCCAAAAGGCTTTGGGTACAGGGAGAGAGGGGGAGCCCTCCCACTTTATGTATTATGGTAGCCACGTCACAGATATCATGGGGGAAGCCGCCAATCTTGGGCACAGCGCTCAATAGTCTTTCGGTACAAGGAGGAGTAAAGGTGGTCCAAAGAGGTTTAAGGGGTTCTGGGAGGGATGAGGCCTAACAGCTTTTGGGCGCAGGGAGGGTGCCTAACTGGCTTTGGGCGCGGGGAATGTGAATGTGGCCTAACGGCCGTGGGCGCAGGGAGGGGTGAGAGAGCCTAAAAAGGGCCTGGGCGTTTTGGGCGCGGGGTCAGGGCGGGGGTCAGGCTAAACCTACATGAAAAGGCCATCTCCTACTACTGTGGACGTTAATTAGTTGCTTCTAATTAGCTTGCCTTAAAAATGAAAGTTTCCTTTTGCAACTTTTGATAACCGAAAACAACAGACAGGCAAACAAAACAAAAGTAGCAAAAGGGAACTTCGCTTTATTTTCTACTTATGTCATAGGTGTTTTCTTAACAATGGCATGTTTCTTAATTGGACCTTCCTCATCCGTCTAATAATTTCAGGGGAGATAACTTTATGGAAAGCCCATTTTCAATGCGAGATAAGTCAGGGATGACTAAGGCGTTCTACGCGTCGACGGGGCGCACTTATCAATACTTCCCCTGCTTGTGCGGAGTTGGTACGTTGAGGAGCCTCACATTACTCTCCGCTGCTGCTCGTCGGTTCTCTCTGTACTCGGCTTCCTCCAGTCGTAAACTGTCCGACACGAGGTAACCCTGGCTGTCGAAAGTGTCGTTAAATCACAATAAATAAATAAATATCACGAAGGTGTGATTTTTGAGTTTGGGAATAGTAATAAGGTGGTGTCTCTCTCGCGTTGGTTGGGCCAGAGGTTTATATTTTTTTCCAACTTTTTTAGGGAGATTCGCAGCATGGGTCCTCCCCAGGAGAAATGTTAATAAAATATGTCCCAAATGACGCTATTTTGAGAACTCCAAGTGTAGTATCTCGTCTGCAACTTCATTAATTAAAGCCCCGTGAAGATCGTAGGATTCCGGATTTTTAGAGATGCCCGTGGGAAAGGTGGCAAAGGCCAAGGCTTCTCCTGCCTCCCTCCACTATGGCTGCGCCTCTGGTTTGAGTTATTTAAAAGGTTTACCAATTGTCTTCATGTGTTAGATGGAGTGTTGACATGGACAGTACATGTGCCTTCTATTTTTGGTTGCTCACATACATATTGGCACTAACAATAATTAGGTATGTTCAATACACAATTGTGTCCTCCAGGATATAATAGAAATAATCTGTCTTCCGCCATGGGTATGCTATCGCGGCGGGACCTGAAACTCCCACTGTGATAGTGTACCCTCGGCGAAAGTTAGATTATCAAGGGTTTGGCCACTCGATGAATTTCGAAATAGTTGTGTGAACATCCCCCGAAGTGAAAACCTATGCTTAGTGGCAGTAATCAAGATGTTAGTTTAGACTCACATTACGGCCAAGATACTATAGAATGCAAATGGGTGGGTGGCGGGTATCATCACTGGATCTAATGTTGTATTTCATGTTTTTTTTTCTTTATATTCTATTTATTTTTTTTGATATCGTCACTCTCTCTCTCTCTAACAGTTTATTTTGTGTTTGTCTATAATGTTTATAATATTTAGATTTTGTTAGATTCTGTTATTTATGGAATACGTTCTGTCATGTTGTAAATTGTTAGTCATTGTACAGGAACGGAGGGGCTTCCAAGTGGTAAGCACTTGTCCTCCAATCCTGATTTGCATTGTCAAATGGCAAATAAAATATGTTTAATCGAACAAGTTGACCTACATAAAAAATATAAATTGTACATATAAGCCTTTATACAAGGTAGAAAATGAGAAATAATAACTGGAGTTTCGATTTCCATTTTTAATTCCGAGACATATCTTATTACTCTTCGTCTTAAATCAATCCGGTAAAAGGTCACATTGTACTTTGGGTACAAAATACTGTATTTTTTTTTTTTTTTTGTTGTCTTGGATATGAATTAAATTCTAACAATGTACGATTGAAACAGGGTGGATATATAAATAACTCTGAAGGTACATTGCTGGTACATCACGGTGATCAAAAACGCGGTCTCATTCTCCATCGGATCGTGATCTGGTTGCGACACCCTTACACCAGTGAGATTTCATAATTAAAATACTGCGAAATCAGGGAAAAGGGACGAAAATATCATCTGAGATTCAAAATCTCGCCTTTCTCTTCTTTGACGAATGAGATAAGACTTACAATAGACAGGAAAGCGGACAGTGAATTCCGACCTGATCGCGACCTCAGTCGCGATCCGGTCGAAATTCTCTGCCCGCTTTTGTAATCCAAGTACTACATATGTGCCATTTGATAGTTGCGAATCTTCATTATTGGGTGTGCTTGTTTATTGGGATTTAACGACACTTCCAGCCGACACTTCTGGTCAGAATTCCCGGCCTGCTTACCTCGGTTACGTATCTGCATTCCGAAGGCCCAGTACTCTGAGGTACCGATATTCCGAAGACGCAATACTCAGTGGTACCGATAGATCTAATAGTCGAAATCCTAAACACTGCAAAGATTTAATATTCCTAGGACCCGATTCACCGAAAGTCTAATACTCCGAAGATCAATCGTCTGGAGGTCTCATACTCCGCAAGCCCTATATACCGAAGGTCCAGCACTCTTAAAGTGCGATACTCTGTAGGTGTGAAGAACCGTGGGAGTATCAGACCTACGGAGTACTGGATTTCCAGACATTAGGCCTTCGAAGCACTAAATCTTCGGATAATTGGCCGTCGAAATATCGGACCTTCGGGGCATTGCACCTTCGAAATAACGTTACCTTTTGAGTATCGAGCTGAAGGAAATTCTGACCTTTGCAGCGCTGGGTCGTCAAAATATTTGGACTTATGAATATTGGCAAGTCGAAATATCGGGCCTTTGGAGCACTGAGCCATCGGAATACCGCACTTTCGGAGAATTGGCCCTTCGCAATATTGGTCCTCTGGAGTAAGACATTCGGAGTAATGGGTCTGACGCCGTCATATCGTGTCGTAACACTGTTAAGTAATTTTGTTCGAATTGAAATTCTGCGTGAACATTTTTTTCAGCCAGTTCATTAATTGAATTCCCAAAAATAGATCTAGATCTGAAAACTCGAGAACAATCATTACAGGATGTATGAAAATGCTTACGAGATTTGGGAGTGGTTACATCAACTATGACTGGGGAGTAGGTAATTGTAATGAATGGGTTAAGAGGAATACAGACCAGAGGTAAGCTGTAGACGGCGTAGCTACAGTTCTCGTTAATCTGTGAGCTGACGGATGCCACAGACCAGAAAAATAAATATAAATGTTCGGAAATTGGGTACGTAATTACACAAATACGGCGTGTATCAGGGGCCCTGATACGAAAGCTGTGTCTTGCAACTGCCTAATACATCCACGTGCTTGGTCACGATTTGTTTACGTTACTATTTATAAATCATTACAAGCCGTCGAAATGCGTTTGCGAGAGACCTTGTACGTTTTAACTCTTTACCTAACATGAAAAGCAGACGACACTTGCAAAACAAATTCTTATTTTTTTTAAATTTCTTGTCTCAAAAACATAGGTTATGACCATCGATGGAACGAGCTCGACGCGCTCGTTCCAACGAAGGGTCATAACCTATGTTTTTAAGGCAAAAAATAATGAAAATTAGTTGGCGATTTTTCATAATAGTGCTGGCCGGTTTTGGCCGTTACGTTGGGAAAAGGGTTAAAGATAGAGAGAGAGAGAGAGAGAGAGAGAGAAAACGCATTTCTCAAAAGTATAATTATTAAATATTGGAACTACATTGTTTTATACTTTTATATCTGAATCATTGGAAGCATTACAGCACACAGCCTTTTCGGAATGTTGAATATGTTTGTGATATATACTCAATAAGTTTATCCGAGGATCGCAAAAACTCAAGGCAGCAGCATACAGTCTCAACTGAAACGACAAGGATTTTTATGAGTCTGTAAATTAACCCTTTACCCAACGTAACGGCCAAAACCGGCCAGCGTTATTTCCAAATATCGCCAATTAATTTTCAAAATATTTTCATTTTTTGTCTCAAAAACATAGGTTATGACCCCTCGTTGGAACGAGCTCTTCGAGCTCGTTCCAACGAGGGGTCATAACCTATGTTTTTGAGACAAAAAATGAAAAAAATTAGTTATTCAAGAATTTTTTTTGCAAGTGTCGTCTGCTTTTCATGTTAGGTAAAGGGTTAAATCTAAAAAAAAAAATGCTAATTAACCCTTTACTCGATGCACACGCTATCACAGTTTAGCATTTTGATTATTTTTGTAAACAATTTTTCAAAACAAAAACCCCAGCAAATCCCTGTCATATAATCCCTCATTGGAAAGCTTTTACTGGGCTCGATCCATTGAGGAATCACATGATATGGTTTTGTTGATTTTTTTTAGAAAAACAATGTTTTTTCAACAGCTCAGTTTGTAAATTACGTGGGAGAATGCGGCCGATTCGTTACATAAAGTGTTGATCGCACTATTACAATTTAGAGCTGTATATAGAATAAACGTATAGAGTTTTTTATTCTATGAGTAGGATTAAGAATGAAACCGACGAGCCTCTGGCGTGTCGGTTTCATTCTTAATCCTACAAGTAGAATATGTTTTTTACTTGAAAACACCATACGTTTATTTTGTTTATCCCATAAATCATTTACATGGCAGTCGCGGCAAAATCGTGCTGTTACTCGCCACAAAACACTGCGAGAAGTGAGGAGTACATTGGGCTAATTCGATCGACGAGCAAACCTGCCAAAAATAAACAAAGCGCAGAGATACATTTCTGTCTAAAACTAATTCCCCTTATACTGGAGCTAAAGTTGCAAAAATACTTTATTAAATGAACAATGTCTATCTTTCTTATTTTCGTTGTTTATTGTTGTTTTTGTTTTTTCATTGTCGATTCAACTTGAGTTTTATAAACAAAGCAGACGGCACATGCATTTGTTTATTTACACTTTCCTAATTTGAAAAATGAAACATCACTCATCATGCCCCCGCCTTTTATAATCGAACTTGTATGCTTTCCAGCGCTTGGTTTTGATTGATTTACTTTGTGTTTTCTTTGTTAATTGTTGTTCGTTTTATTGTTAGAGTTGAATGTGCCATATATTCTAAAATTTCATCGACGGTCAACGTTTGATGAACGTCGGTTCATTATGTCTCCCACAAAAGTAAAACAGGTCATGACAACACAAATGCGGTAGAGGTCAGAGGCCAACAAGTCCGCCTCTACTTTAATTTTTTCAGTGTTAAGCCTACGGGGAAAATTTATGACCCTATAGTAGGTGAATAAAGCAATAATTTATCCAAAACTTTTAATGCTCGAATAAACGTCCATTTATGGGACAAAGTCTAAATCTATCACAACCATTGTGTTTATGTACAAAATGTTGTATCAGGGTCGGCCTCTGTTTTCTAAGGATCTATCTCGACTCGTCTAGATATGGCCTTAGAAACAAGAGCCCTACTCAGATAGAACATTTTTAATATAAACATGATGGTGATAATATATATAATGTATATGTACACAAATAAAAGGGTCGATAGAACTGTGAAATGAAAATACAGCTGATACTACCCATTAGCACTTATGGATGGGAATACTTCTCTACAGAACACATATGGCAAAATATAAAGCCTGAAAGATTGTTATTTCTTAAAATTTTACTCATTGTTGCTATTCACAGAACAAATCACGGTCAATACAAAACCATTCACGCAATTGTTGTGAATCATACTTCAAAACATGGATCTGCAAAAGCTTTTGAAAAAGGAAACCGCTGCCATTGGTCCAACACGATGAACAAAGAATGTCGTACTTCACTTCCTGCATTGAACTGAATGCAAATATTTTTATAGACTTTATATGGAAAGCTTGTACATCCTGATCAAAAATACGATGGTTTGTAGATTCAGAGCTCATTTTATAGCGCGAGTTGGAAGAAGTCAAGAAGAGGACTGAATTTTCACCCAGTCTCGTTTTCAATTTTGCAGTATCACAGTGCGTGCATTTGCCAGTATCAACAATATTACACCATCTGGTATTGCCTGGGTGAGATTTGATGACCGAAGCCGTGTTCATATCACTGCTAGGTACAATACGGCCGCCGTGGACTGATCACTTTTCACAGATAGGCAATATTTCCACGGACGCAATAATATTAGATTCCAAACACTAATTTCAGGAATAATCATCAAAAAGTTAATTAATGAAGCACCGGATACAATATGGTGATTTATTAACTAAAATTTTGCTGATGGTGGCTTTTATTACCTGGTAAACGTATGCGTGGACATTACTGCCGACTCGTGGATTAAGACCTGTCCACGACAACTGTACTGTATATATTGTCTTTCGATATTGAGTTCCTGAAAGAGATCGTCGCAATAAAGTCAATAGTACTGTTTGTGTTTATAGGGACATAGCTCTACATAACCAGCGTATTAGCGTTTTTACGCAATAAAAATATGTAAAAACGCAACAACAAATAATTTGGGTTGCGTATCAAGAATCAATGAAATTACCAAATACACAATTGATGGAAACCTTCTGGCCTAATTTACGTGACCGGTCTTTTTCGCGGTGTTCTGAAACCATGTATCAACCCGTTTTAACTCCATATCCTGAAAGCGTTGGATGTTAAATTCTAAGCTTGGTTAAGCTTCCTTCCATTTCGGAGTGGAACTACACGTTTTAGTGACCTGAGTGTTAAAAGTAGCGTCTGCAGACCGTGTGCGCTCATAATAATGGGGTCAGCCTTAAAGACGGCGTTGAACGAGCGTATAAAAAGTAAAGGTGGGAATTGGTGTAGAGTTCTCATATACATCAACTGAAAAAAATATTATAGCGATAGGACTACTCTATTCCATTTTATAGCTAAATATAATAAAACTTCTACGGACCTCTTCCAGTCCATATTGAAGGACGACCAGAGACACAAAGCATAATTGACTGAGAGGGAGAGAAGAGGACAGAGACAAAATAAAAATTCTACGGTCGTTTTTGAGTACAATACTAAAAGACGAATGTAGATTAGTGTGCTAATGAAGTATATACGACAGTCCTGGAAATGAGACGGGTGCGAGAACAATTGCTCCGGTCAGCTCCGGTCAGTGTTTTCTATTTTACGGGAGCTAAAAAAATGCACTCATTGAAAAATATTGTGAAGCACTATTATACTGTGAGGATATGTATGTGTCGTTTTGAGAAAGCAGCACTCTGTGGCCAGTGGTAAGTTACTGTCATAATTCAGCAATGCCTTATACATTTAACACTTTGAACACTAGTGGTATCTACCATGCCAATTCAATGGCAGCAATTAGAAGATTCCATATTCATTATTTGGGGTAGACCAATCAGTATTTTCAACGTGCAGCCATCCTACATAATGACGTTATGGCGAATCATGTTCCTTGCTGGATAGGGTGCCGCTCGGGTTCAAAGGGTTAAGGTTTCTGGTGTTTGGTGACAGTATTCCCTCGAAAATTCATGTATTAACATTTTACGGGTGAAATTTACTCTCGTCTCTGAGTTCGCGGAGCTTAAAATTGCACCCATCAATTTTGTTCGTTTCCAGCACTGAAACAATAACTGAAAACTATAGGGATACAACCAGAATGTCCTACTTTATAGCAGAAAAGAATAAAAATTCTATGGACATCTTCCAGTCCAGAATAAAAGACAACCATAGACAGAAAACGTAATTGACTGAGTGAGAGAATAACACAGAGAAAAATAAAAGATTCTACAGTCGTCTTTCATTGCAATACTAAGAGTCTTATATTGACAACCATTACTGAGTTCAGATAGATATAATGTCGTTCTTAAAATGCGATTAATGAAATCACAATTATGTGTTGCCCTCCATTGCACATGCACTTGCACCCATTTAGTATCTTTTGTAATGTGTGAAATGTATTAATGGGATAACATCAATTATGAGCATATTATACTTGGCGGTGAACCCCTTGCCAAGTGCTTGTCACATATGCTGACTGCAGTGTTATCATTTGAACACATACCCGAGAAGGCAAAAAGGGGTATTATCGTATCTCTCCACAAGGGTAATAATAAACCCAAATATTTGTTTGATAATTATAGGGCCATTACTCTCCTTCCTGTTATTTATAAACTTATAGAGATGTTATTACTCCACAGAATGGAATCATACACACCAAAGTTAATTGAAGTTCACCCCTTGCAGCATGGATTTCAAAAAGGAGTAAGCTGCTTGATGGCTTCTTTCTTAGTACACGAGTGCATTTCATACACTTCAGAAAGTAACAATAAATTATTCTCTTGTTTTCTGGATGTTTGGAAAGCATTCGACACAGTATGGATAAATGGCGTTCTGTACACTTTGATGGAGCGTGGTATTACTGGCCGAATATGGCGCATGTTACATCTTCTACTCTCTGGTGTAACTTGTCGTATAAAATTTAAAGATCGTCTTTCAGATGGTTTCGAACTCAAACAAGGCACGAGACAAGGAGGTATCTTATCACCACTTCTGTACATGCTATTTAGAGATTCTCTCAACACCGAACTAGAAAAATGTGGAGCAGGTCTGATGATGTATTCACTAAACTGTAGTGCTCCAACCCTGGCCGATGACATGACTCTGTTATCTCTCACAGAATCAGGTCTTAAGTGTCTTATCAATATATGTGAAAAATACATTAATAAATGGCGATATAGATACAATCCGTCCAAAACCGTTGTTGTAACATATAATGAAACCAAGACATATTTTCTGAGGCACCAAAGACGGTGGAGTATCGGTGCTTCTCCTATCTCAGAACTAGAATGCGTAACCCACTTAGGAATCCCATTGCACAAGTTCAACTTCAACAAAGGCTTCGTGTCTGCCATCTGCAATAAAATAAGGAGCACATTCTTGATGTTGTCAAATGCTGGTTTGTATTCCTTAGGTATAACCCCAGTAAGTAGCTCCAAAATATACTCCTCAGTTGTGTTACCAAAAGGCCTATATGGCTGTGAACTGCTGTGTGGTATTAACCACACCGAATCTTTAACATTAGAAAAAACCCACAGATGGTGTCTTAAAACACTTCAAGGTGTTCCTGTCAGCACTAAAACAGATTTTGTTCACGGACTTTTAGGTATATATAGCTTAAATTGCACAGTTGATAAACGTAAACTCTCCCTTTTTGGAGCCCTCTGTAATTACAAAGGGAATAAAACAGCAAAACACGCCTTTATGCTAAGGTTTCACCAGTTTCACCTTAAACAGATATCACATAATTATTCATTTAGAGAAGAGATAAACAAAACACTTCAGCATTATGACGTCAGTGAGTACATGTCTGAATTTAGGAAACACAATACATTCCCCCCAAAACCTCTTTGGAAACAAATTATACGATACCAGGTAAACCAAAAATATCGCAGTGAATGGTTTGAGCGTATGAGCCACAGTGTTACGTACAATAGGTTTCTGAGTGTGCATAACAAGTTTGAAATGTCTTGTCTTTGGAAGACATGTAGAAAATACCCAGAAGATAAAAGAGCCTTCATTTTAGTTGCTAAACTTCTTACTAAGACGCACCAATCTGGTCCCTCAATCTGTACAAAATGCCATTGCTTCTTGTCAGACGAAGTTCAGCACGCCATTCTGGCCTGCAGCTACCTTAACAACATTCGGAATTCTGTCTGGTACTCCATCCTCGACATGTTTGGCGTGGCATGTTACATGTATTTGGACCAACTCGGCGAAGAAGCATGTCTGTCAGTGTTTCTGAGCTATGTTCCTGAACAGGTATTAGATCTTGTTGACAATATTCCCAAATTTGTGCATTTCTTTGTTACATCCACAGCAAAGCTATGGAATACATTTACAGAAGATTAATGTAATAATACAAGTATATTACATATTCCTTATTAGTCTCACGATCATCATCCAATTATCTTGCCTGTTTATCACTTCCACAAAATGCCTCCATCAATCAGTTTACTTATTTAATTATTTCAGCCCCGAATTTTGTATGGTATCTTCAAGGACCTATCAGTGAATTAAAGAGTTTAAACCATAGTGAGATCGAACGATGGAACAATTACTATCTCCAAGTTGTCGCCCAGGGGCGGCAGCTTGGGAATAGTGGTTGTTGCACTCTTCGCACTCAGTTTTCGGATATTATACAACATAACGAAACAAGTCAGCTGTCCGCCATTTCGGCCTGGAGTGCTGAAATGGTTAAAGTCTTCATGAATAACTAATAACCATAAAAGTCTACCATGGCTTTCTCACTCCAATACGGAAACAAGATGGTCAAGCCTTCAACGAGTGAGGGGGGGGGGGCAGCCCTAACTGTACTCTGCATCCACGACGGGCTTGGGGAGTCGGTTACAGCTGTTTCTTTCTACAGATCCGTGGTACTATAGGTGTCCTATTGGGATTTGTGGCACTTAGTTCGGGGAACACTAGTTCACCACTTATAGCAACTCACTTCCTTCCTGATTTGTAGGGAGGTTCAGCTGTGACTAGCGCCTTCAGCCCCAGTCAAAATACCCGATTGTGTAGATAAACTTGTATATACATTGATATTATCTTGCTGTCATTTCTCGTTTCTTTGTTTATTTTCTTCTCTATTCGTTTTGTTCATACACTTTCTGTTTCGCATTTGTAATTATACTTGCTCTTCGATATCGGAGGAAAATAAAGGAATATATAAATTCTAAGCTTGGTTAAGCTTCCTTCCATTTCGGAGTGGAACTACACGTTTTAGTGACCTGAGTGTTAAAAGTAGCGTCTGCAGACCGTGTGCGCTCATAATAATGGGGTCAGCCTTAAAGACGACGTTGAACGAGCGTATAAAAAGTAAAGGTGGGAATTGGTGTAGAGTTCTCATATACATCAACTGAAAAAAATATTATAGCGATAGGACTACTCTATTCCATTTTATAGCTAAAAATAATAAAACTTCTACGGACGTCTTCCAGTCCATATTGAAGGACGACCAGAGACACAAAGCATAATTGACTGAGAGGGAGAGAAGAGGACAGAGACAAAATAAAAATTCTACGGTCGTTTTTGAGTACAATACTAAAAGACGAATGTAGATTAGTGTGCTGATGAAGTATATACGACAGTTCTGGAAATGAGACGGGTGCGAGAACAATTGCTCCGGTCAGCTCCGGTCAGTGTTTTCTATTTTACGGGAGCACTCATTGAAAAATATTGTGAAGCACTGTTATACTGTGAGGATATGTATGTGTCGTTTTGAGAAAGCAGCACTCTGTGGCCAGTGGTAAGTTACTGTCATAATTCAGCAATGCCTTATACATTTAACACTTTGAACACTAGTGGTATCTACCATGCCAATTCAATGGCAGCAATTAGAAGATTCCATATTCATTATTTGGGGTAGACCAATCAGTATTTTCAACGTGCAGCCATCCTACATAATGACGTTATGGCGAATCATGTTCCTTGCTGGATAGGGTGCCGCTCGGGTTCAAAGGGTTAAGGTTTCTGGTGTTTGGTGACAGTATTCCCTCGAAAATTCATGTATTAACATTTTACGGGTGAAATTTACTCTCGTCTCTGAGTTCGCGGAGCTTAAAATTGCACCCATCAATTTTGTTCGTTTCCAGCACTGAAACAATAACTGAAAACTATAGGGAAACAACCAGAATGTCCTACTTTATAGCAGAAAAGAATAAAAATTCTATGGACATCTTCCAGTCCAGAATAAAAGACAACCATAGACAGAAAACGTAATTGACTGAGTGAGAGAATAACACAGAGAAAAATAAAAGATTCTACGGTCGTCTTTCATTGCAATACTAAGAGTCTTATATTGACAACCATTACTGAGTTCAGATAGATATAATGTCGTTCTTAAAATGCGATTAATGAAATCACAAGTATGTGTTGCCCTCCATTGCACATGCACTTGCACCCATTTAGTATCATTGTAATGTGTGAAATGTATTGGGAGAGACGTTGATATAGGCTATGCCTGTTTGTCAAACCCTATTTCTATTTTGAGAAATAAAATTATGTTTAAATGAAAAACAATGAGTTCAAAAACAACACCCCACCCTTAAAACAGCATTATGCTATTACAGGTCCTTAATTTCCCATGCAGCATGCTGTTACTCAATCACACGAGATATTTAAGATTACCCAATAGCTTTTTACTCAGTTGAAATAAAAAATACTTAATTCATCAGAAAATGGTTGAGTAAATAAGCAAAGTTTATCCGTGGCTCTTTGTAGAGAAAATACGTAATAAGTTAAAACCTTTGCTACTATGAAAAATTCTGTGTTTTACGAGGCGCCCATTCAAAATGTCTGCCTCCCTCCCTCTGAATTTTCTTCTGGTCCCCGTGCATTGAGGTATCAAAACATATAGACTGGAAAAGATGAATACATCTTCAAAGATAATTTCTATGCATAAAGTTACATAGCCCAGTTTTACCAAAAACCCAAGAATTATTTTTCAGGTTTTGTTGGGCCAGTTGACAAAGATTGAGATGAAAATGTTTTTATTTTCTGCGAACTACATTAGATTACCGAATGATATTACCCATGAAGTTCTTTATCGAAAAATAAACACCTCCGACATGTAATTATCTGAAAAATATCACATTGTGGTCATATTGTTACAATCACGATGATCGTCAAATTCCAGACTCTTACATCGTAATACATCAGTGGAGGTTTAAATGTTTGAAGGAGAATGTAATAAATTTTGTGAAGAAATATAGGTGCGTGAACACATACCCGAGAAGGCAATATGCCCTATGTGGATAAAGTCTGTGGGCGGCCTCAGGTATAGTGCACTAATGTGCCTGACTGCTGACGTAATGGTGGTTGGAATGGTAATGCACCCCAGCGATCATGTTGTGACATCATCACTATGTTCAGCACGTATTATGGTGAAACATTTTCCCACTTTGCCAGCTTATATCCCAATCGTTAAAAAATACCTAAACATGAGAATTAATTCTAAACCAAATCATGCTGGTATGCTAGCAGTTAACAAGCTCAATATAATATGCGCCTTTACAACGATAGCACGGATTTGTGTATACAGTGGAAGATGACCGACTTTTTTTTGGGGGGGGGGGGGGGGGGTAAACCTAATTTGTCCCGACTGTGGTGGCTCTGGCCTTGATTGATAAAATATTTCTTTACAACTATGGCACGGGTTTGTGCAGACAGTCGAAGATGACCGACTCTTAGTGTGTGTGTGTGTGGGGGGGGGGGGGGGGTGTTGTAAACCTGATTTGTCCGGACTGTGGTGGCTCCAGCCGTGATTGATAAAATATTTTTTACAACGATGGCACGGGTTTATGTATACAGTCGCAGATGATCGACTGTTGGGTGGGGGGGGGGGGGGGGTAAAAACCTGATTTGACCCGACTGTGATGGCTCAAGCCCTGATTAATAAAATATTCCTTTACAACGATGGCGCTGGTTTGTGTATACAGTCGAAGATGACCGAATGTGGGGGGGGGGGGGGGGGGGGGTAAATCTGATTTGTCCCGACTATGGTGGCTCAAGCCCTGATTGATAAAATATTCCAACTATATCATCAAGGCATGCCTTCGTCGAAGGCATGCCTTGATGATGTAGTTGGAATAGGAGTCAATTGTGATGACAATTCCAAACACTTCTTCGGAAAATAATAAAAAATACATGTAGTAATCTTGATGCATCTGCTTATTTCACCAACACCTGCCGTACTCCAAATCGGTCATGCCGGGACTCGGCAACTACCCGAATCCGATACCACAGCCATTCATAGCATCAACTTTATTCTCATACGAAAGTGCAAAATTATAAGAATAATAAGGAATGGATTTCGATTTCAATTCAGGCGCAATTGACCCAACTAGAACAATTATTGGGGGTCACCCCTCTGCCCACTAAACTACCCTTCGCCACGCCTCGGTGTGTATTTTCTTTTCCTGAGAGGTTGGTGCAACATTGTTGTTAGATATTCAAATTTTTTTAGCAGAATGTTGCATTACAGCAAATCCCAGGAATGAAAAATCCATTTGGGACAAAATCTCTAACGGCACTGAAGTTTTTTGTTAGAAACATGTCCGTTTCTGAATCTTGGAAACGTTACGTGATGTTAGTCGCTAAAACAGTCTTGCATTGCATACAACCAATGTCCGTTGAGCCATTATAACGCAATTTCACGCAAGAATTACCGATCAGCCACAAGACACATGCCATTTGAACTTGCGTTTCGGTCGCATTGGTCGGCAACAGGGACTGCACAAGGTACGCCTGTAGAACGGGAAACGATTATAATTGTGTTCGCAGGCATACCCAGAGCCGACCGATTACGTCAACAAGAATCAAAGCTGTTTGTTACTCGAAGCCTATTACGTCCGTAAAAATATTGTCTATAAACCTAAGTAGACACATCGAGGCGATGCTGTTTGTTACCCGAAGCCTATTAGGTCCGTAAAAATATTATCTATAACCCTAAGTAGACACATCGAGGCGATGGCGTTGGTGTGATGTCTGATAAAGGTTAAGCGAACAGCGTGTAAGACTGAGTCCCCATTTGAGTGCATTATCACCACCCTTACTGTCGGTTCGCAATCGATGCGTGTCATTGTCATTTACCGGCCTTCACAGCGCTCAACAAAGCAACATATTTTCAATTACTTTATTGATGATTCGCGAGACTTTCTTGGTTGCATCACAGCCTCACCAGAAAAGAAATTGCCATCAGAGGTGACTGCAATGTTCATTTCGAGCAAGAAAATAACGGCGATTCTTCCAAACTTCGCGAATCACTCAGCTTCATGAATTTACACGAACATGTCCTTAGTACCACACACAAAAGTGGCCACACATTAGATCTGCTGATCACCAGAGGCTCTGACTCAGATCTTGTCAACGGAGTAACGATTGATGTGGCAATCTGTGATCACTTCATAATTCTTTGGGACGTGGCACTCCCACGTCCTTTACCAGTTTATAAGAACATTACATGCATGTACCGTAAATGTCGTAATATTGACTAGGTCAAATCCAGAGAGGCTCGTGCTTCCACACCGCTCACTTCTCTGAGCGGAAGACGACCCGTGGACGATATTGAAGGGTTCTTCGCTACTTCAATTCGATAGTTATTGATAAGTTTCCGCCAATGAAAGGTCGCACATTCAGCCCACGTCCATGCTCTCATTGGTTCGCTGGTGAGATCAGGAAAGTCAGATCCTCGAGAGGTAAACTTGAATATCGGTGGTGACAAACAACACTGTCTGTTAATAGAGAGGTGTTTGTCAGCCAACAAAACGCTGTTAACAAACTTATTAAATCGGCAGAGCAAAAAATACCTTTCCGATTTAATTTCTGAGGATGCAAATTTTCCACATGTTCTGTCCACTATCATTGAGAAGCTCGTGCATCGACAAATGACCGCCATACTGCAAGATAATTCATCATCTGCGGCATCATGCAAAGCGATTTTCTAATTTCTTGGTTGAAAAGATTGAAGGTATCAGAGCTAGCGATGCAGCACACATCTGCCGAAAGACGGCTGCACAGCTTGCACATTTCAAATTGTTTGCCCTCGAAGATGGCCATAAGCAGATAACCAAGGTACCATGTAAACAATGTGCATTAGATGTAATTCCGACAAGGTGGTTAAAACCATGTGTTTCGGAAATGGGAACACAAACTTTAGAACTAGTTAATGCTGAACAGCAGTCTCCCATCTTCCCTGTCAACCTGAAGCATGCTTTAGCCAAGCCATTTCTTAAAAAAACGTTCGCTATACCCAGAATTTTGAAAAACTACCGATCCGTCTCTGATATCGCATTCCTATCTAAGGTTACTGAGCGGGAGGTTGCTTATCAGAAAACATCCCATTTGACCGCCAATGACTTGTCCAAAGTCTTCCAGTTTGTATACAGGTCGAATTATAGCATCGAAACGACTTCCAAGAGTGCAAAATGGCATTCTCTTACCATGAATAAACATAAAATTTCCTCCCTTGTTCCATTCGACTAAAGCGCCAACCTCTGCACTACAGAATAAAAATTGTAATTGAAATATTGGAACAAAGGATAGGGGTCACAGATCATGCGCTTGACTTTTGTGCATTAAATCTCTCAGATCGTACGCAAAGTGTAGTCATTGACGACAAATCTCCAAAACAAGTGACACTTCGGTTTAGCGTATCCCAAGAGTCAGTACCAGGCCAATTAGTCTACACTATTTATGTTCTTCACGTTGTTGGCATTATCCGGGGCCATGGCCTTCATTTTAATTTTTACGCTGATGATATGCAGCTGTGTATTAGTTTCACTCATGACATAGAATACGATGCACGCGACAAAATTGAATGTCACATTTCAGACATCAAATTGAACCATGGTAAGATGGAAAGAGTATACACAGGACTACCACCTCATCTACAAAAATATCCAAATTATACCCCAACATTCAAGATTCAATGATTGCCTCCATCTTCTGTGTCCGTAATCTTGGTTATTTCATGAATGAAAATCGACAGCTGGTGAACAGGTTAAGCATGTCGGGGTTCATGTTTTCATCTACGTAGTATCAGTGAAATTCGACCTTTCTTTGACAATAAAACATCAGAGCAGCTTGTTCACGTAATATTTACCAATCGAGCTGGGTTGTTTCATGAATTAGAACAACCTTGTCCTGTGCGCAGAGTGACGCCGCTCCGTGTAGTGGCGGATGCTACAGCATGGGACAGATTGTTCAAATCAATGAAATACCGACAGTGATGTTGGTAACTGACTTACACCCCGTCCTTTGCTCAGTCAATAAAACGCACGGGTCCGGTATACTCTGTCAACGAGGGAGATATTCAAATGAACACTCAGTATATTGTTCTACTAGGTATTTGAGGTTGCTTGTGTACCCCACAAGACAATAATCTCTGAGTGTAAGCCTTTGTTTCTAGTCGTCTTGACTATTGTAACTCACTTTTGATAGGTTCTAAAAACATCCCACTCTTGAAAAGCTGCAAGACATCCAAAATTGTGCGGCCGGTGTCATCATCCAGTCTAGAAGTACTGCAATGTTATACCGGCCCATGTAGATCTCCACGGGCATCCGATTCAGCAGAGAATGCACTTCAATTTGTTTTCGTCTTATCTTTAAATACATCAAAGGATATGCAGTGCATTACTTATCTAATTGGCTTATCAGTCACAAGCCACAGAGGTCTCTTCGGTCATCAGATAAATTTAATCTGGTTCAGTTCTTATCTAAATTATGTTTTTCTGGCGATAGGGCATTTACCGCTGCCGACCCAGGGCTATGGAATTCTCTTCCAACCGTCTTAGGACATGCATTCCCTATACTCATTCAAGTCGGGTATTATAATGTACCTTTTCCATAAAACATTTTGGAACTTTGAGCAGACGTAGAGCACCATGTGTGTAATTATTGCTATAAAAATATTGTTATTATTATGATTTAATGCGATAAATATTATAAATTATTGTGATGAATTGACGGTAACATGGTCTGAGGTTTGCGGCTCGGAGCTTATGTTCAAACGAGACGCGAAGCGTCGAGGTTGAACATACGCTCCGAGCCGCAAACCTCAGACCATGTCACAGTCAATTTATCACTATAACGTATGTGTTCCAATACGACCCTACCCACAAACCAAAACCTACACCGTGAAACACGAGAGCCTTATTTACTGAAATGTTCAAGGCAACTTTTAACGATCACAAGTTTAGTTAATAAACCTCTCGTGTACCCCACGATAGCAGTGAATAAATAATCAATTAATCAGATAAACGTATTCCATCTTAGTTCAAATCGTAACTTGTTTGTAATGTAAACAACACTTCATTCGGAGCACTATCTGCTACACGTGTGAAAAATGAGGCAGCTTGCTAGTCTCTCCATTGATGAAACAATTACGAAACGGGCGTCGTCATTTCAAATATTTCGCGTTGTGATGTCAGGCGGTAACATTTGCTACTGGAGTCGTAAACATAAAAGAAACTACGCCAGCTCCCATCCAATCAGAGGGCGAGTATTTTACTCTTATTGTAACATATTATTATTGTTATTATTATTATTAGTATTATTATTATTACAATGGAACATCACACATGGCTTCTGGGAGCTGATCGTGGCATGACCCTACTCCGACCGACTCATAAGAATCTCGCCACAAAATAGAACTACACTCGCGCACACTTTGAAAACATCGACTCCAGAACAGCTACACACACACACACGCAGTCACACCAAAGTGGATAAGGATATGCAAGAAGAACGTGATGCATAAACTCTGTTCACCGTCACCCACCTCCCCTTAAAAAAACTGATGCCTGCATTGGCTGCTGGGTACTGTTCAAGGTTTCACCCTTCCGCCATCTACTTATAAGAGATTAATAATAACAGCAATAAACTCTAATCTTTTTTCTCTCCTATATTGCGTTTTGCAATATTATACAGCCGAAAAACACAATGTGTGGATTTCAGGCGATAAAACTATTATTATTATTATTATTATTATTATTATTATTATTATTATTATTATTATTAAGCGCAAGCCTACTGTGTCCGCAAGTGGACACAATCGATTCACGTTTTACGGGCGTAATCGGGCGTGATCGGCTTTCGTACACAATGGGCCTTGCTAACCTCCTGGGCCCAGTACTATACAACTTTTACAATTGTATTTTCCAGAATTGTAGTTTCTTGTTTCGACTTTAAATGGGTTGAAATGAACCATTAGCATTTTCATGGATGTGGCAATTTGCCAATTGGCAACTTGCCATATCTTTTAAAATGCCAATGATTCATTTCAGTCCATTATATTAATAGGAAGAAAATGCAATTTTTTGAAAATACAGTTGTTAATGTTAGTGTTAGTGTAAAGTGTTATAGTAGTGGCTCCTGGTTGGATACGGACGTGCAGTAATCTTGAATCAAAATGTGAGAAAGAGCATTTTTAAAAGATATAAACTCAAAAATTCAGAAAGAAAAAAACAACAAGATTATTTTCAAAGTCGACGTTTCTTAATCTCGAAAAATGTATAAACAATCAATCGTGTTTTATTGGACACAGTTTTTTGGAACAGTTTCAGTACAGTCGCCGTGGACTGGACGTTATCCACACGTGGGCAGCGATGTCCACGCATGCGTTTACCAGGTAATAAAAATCATCATCAGCAAAATGTTAATTAATGAAGCAAGGGGTTATACCGGCTTTTCATTAATTAAATTTTTGATGATTATTCCTATAATTAGTGTTTGGAATCTGATATGATTGCGTTCGTCGAAATACTGCCCACCAGTGGAAAGTGACCAGTCCACGGCGGCAGTACTGTAGGCACTTTGAGTCTGTATTGGACAAGTGTTAAATAAATCAAAACGCCAGTTTGTGAGTTTTAACTTGACACTTTTCACAAGTTTTTTTCACAATTTCCCTTTTTCAATGCTATCAATAATATATGACGCATTACTTGAATATGAATTAAAACTCGTTCGCTAATTCGTGTCGGACATCTTCTACTATTGTATTAGAAATAATCAGACATTTTAAGTGTGAGCTGGATATGTTTGATATAAATAAAAGTTTTAATTTCCAATGTTTCTTAATTGCTTTCACAATATCCCTTTTCATTGCCAAAAATATAGAGAATTTGGTTCATTAATATCACGTTCACAAACAATTCCCATTTTCAGTCATTCATCTCTCTCTCTCTCTCTCTCTCTCTCTCTATATATATATATATATATATATATATATATATATATATATATATATATATCATACCCTTGTACGCTCAAATACAAATATAGCAGTTAAGGTTTGAATTTTCGTCGGCATCTGCACCCAAACTCTACCTTATGTCCGTCTCATGTGGAACGAGCGATCCTAGGTTTTCAATCGAGAAGTCAGTTGTTTGAAAACAAAAGAAAAAACAATTTTCAGTAATTCAGAAAAGAAACACTTCCAATGTTTCTGAACGTCGCGTTACATGAAAGGTTAAAGGATTTCCGTGCACACCTTTCAGCCTATGGTGGGCTCAATTATTTCACTTATAACACTGTTCGCTGACAGCTAAAACAGAGATACTCGCATTCATTAGTTTCAAGTATTGACATAAAGGGAACAATACTATAAAACAATTTACAAATGTCTTTTCCAGAATTGTACTTTCTACTTATCAATGTAACTGACTAAAATGAATCATTAGCATTTTAAAAGATATGGCAATTTGCCAACTGGCAAATTGCCACATCTTTGAAAATGCTAATGGTTCATTTCAACTCATTTAAAGTCGTAACTAGAAACTACAATTGTAAACGTTTTATAGTACAGGATCCTGGTGTCGTCTATGGAGATTTATTCATTTATTGATGTTTAAGGTCACATACATTTGCACAATGGCTAATCATGACCGTAACAGTTTTACGGGTGGAGGAAGCCGCAGTACCCGGAGAGAACCACCGAGCAACGACGAGCAGCTGCCAGCTCCCCATCATCGTAACTCCGCACGGCAGCCCAGGCAGGGTTAGATTGGTTGAAGACATGCGTACCATCGTCGTGCAGTACGCCTTATTACACGGCGTCATCGTGCCCCCCCCCCCCCCCCCCACGCGGGCAATGGAGATGAAGTGTCTTGCCCAAGGACACAACGCGGTTGCCGCAGGTGGGATTCAAACCGAGGACCTCTCGGCTTGCAGCTTGCACCTCCACCTACTGAGCCACCGCACTCCCCGTCGTCTATGAAGAAAGCGGGAACAAAGTACTGTAGAACTAGTGCAGATAATTATGTAGTTGCTCTTTCGTGAAATCTGAATAGTTTTATTTCTGTGTCTGCTGATTATCACGATAGAGTCAGACATGTTGTAACCCGTATTTAATTTCTGTGTAATCGCGAATAATTGCAATGAGAAATGTTACGTATTAATTGAGGCAAATACAAAGAGTATTTGCTTATCTCGCTCTTGGAATATCTACTCCAGGAATTGCCTCGTGATACCAAAATGTTAACCCTTAAATCCTCACACAGCAACAAACTGCCTTTTTATATTCTTCCGAAAAGGTTGTTCAAAGTGTTTTCTTCCTTGAGAACATGACTGGAAGGATGCATTTATCTTAATTCAAACAGTATTTTATTCGGCAAATGAAAAGCATGCAAACATGTAAAAAAGAAAGACACTTATTTAAGCCGTCCCCTTCCATTTGAAGAATACGTTTTCGAAGTGGAGGGTCGATGCTGTATGGAATGATCCGTTGGAGCTGCATCTGATTTGTAAGTATTGGAAAAAAGACGGAAGAAGAAGGAAGAAGAAGAAGAAGACGAGAGGGAGAGGGAATAGTTCAACTATCGCTGGCTGACGCACATGAGTAACACGAGATGCTCTGCAAAATTCAAATATCATCATCAAGATTACAAATTTCGCGTGTGGTTCTCTTGGTGGTAGTGTGGATAAGGTATCATGGAACTAAATATTTTCCCATAGGCGACCATTATAACGTTCAGGCGGAACAAAATATGATCGCATCACTTTAATTTTGGCATTCAAATATCTCTGTCAAGTATAGCCCTTCAGACCACTTTTTCTGATCCGAAAACAGGGGGTCATGTAACAAATAAGAGGGAAAAACTGACACAAAGGGAAGTACCGGTCACGTGCACATATTTTTCAGGGAATTCCCTACAAAAACACACAAAAAGTAAATTGTATTTTTTGGGTCCAAAAGTCATCAAATCACCCTCGTGTTTATCAGGAATATTCAGCAATAATTCAAGATGTCAATAGAATGTTTCAAACGTTTATTGAAACAATATATTTTCCCAAGGCTGTTTATTTTTGGAGATTGTATCATTTTAAGGCGGTTAACTCTAATTTCAATATTTAGTTCCGCGATACCATAAAAAATGACTGATGGAGATAGACAAGAGGGCTTCATCTCGCTACCACCATATGCACACATGTGCACTCCAGCCAAGCACGAGCAGCAGACGATAGTTACAAACACAGTTTTGTATAAGTGATATTTTGTGCGTCTTGCCCCAGAAGCACAGCATGTTCCCCCTCCTCACTTGATAGCATTTAACTTGCCAGTATTATACATGCTTGTTGGCTGCCCTTACAGGAAGCAAAGAATGATACTGAAACACTGTCAAGTCATATTCAGCTACGTATATGTATATATTGCAGTTATTAACGTTAAAATTAACTCTTTGATTGCTGCAGGCGGATATTCCTGCCCAGCACAAAGTTTCTCTTGTCTCGGAAATAAGTATAATTTGTGCACGTTTAATCATATTGTCTCCCTGTAAATGGAATAGACTTTTTCACCAATGATTTCTTGTGTTACATTTAGATTAATTTTTTATCAAATCCAGTCATGGCTGCTTTAATGCAGCCATGACTAGATTTGATGAAAAATATCTAGAAACATTCAGCGGGTTAAGAGTTAATCTGAGGACTCCAGGGTTTCGACAGTGACCCATAGGACACAAAGAGGACAGTACTGTGATCACAAATCTAGTCCTTCTCGATCAGATCGGGATCTCTTCGCGACACAACTGGGTCGGGCCTTCATAAATTAACTCTGACGGAATGTTTGGCTATCCGATGGTTAGCAACGGTTCTCATATGGGAAGGCCTTAATTACTCCGCTGCTCCCAAATGTTACTCCCTTCTTCGTGCCTTTTCTCCTTCCAACACCCACAAAATGTTTCATTCTACACCCTCCACCCTCAGAATGTTTCATTCTATCCCATACGTCTTTCTTCTCAATTTTACTTATCAGCAATCATATATTTATTATCCAATAACCACCCGTCCTTCATTCCCTCATTCCATTTACTCATTAGACTTCTAATGAACTCTATTCTGCCAGACCGTCTTTTCCAAGTTGTCCCAATAGTTCCAACAACCTATACCTCAGTTTGAACATCAGTGAACCGAAAGGTACCATCGAGGTGCACCTCAAATGCTGGCTTTCCCTTTTCATTCATGCAGCCCAAAGACCTCTTTCCTCTGATATATCTCCAATTTCGGTCACATTCCTTTTTGATTCTCGCTGTGTTTATAGCAGCGTCACTCCATCACTGATCTTTATACAGCTGGATTGCTGGAACCCACATTGGTTACATATGGAAGAGCGTCTCCACCGCCGCCAGTTGGAGGGGCGCGGTAGCTCCTATAAATAACCATGATCAACAACGAAAATTGGTTCGATTTAAATATCAAGGCGAACAAAAGCAAAAGGCTTTCATTTAAACCATACACCCCCGACGTTTCGCGTGCGCTTATACCCTGGATGTTGCGCGCTCTGATATACCTTGGATGTTGGGTGCACCCTTTGCCATGGATATTTGTCCACGATATTCTGGCCAATCAAAAGTTAGAATTTGTCGGGATATAGGGACAAATAGCTATGGCAAAGGGTGCACGCAACATCGATGGTATATTCGAGCGTGCAACACCGAGGGTAAAAGCGTACGCGAAACATGGGGGTATAGAGTTGAAATGAAAGCTTTCCGTGTTTGTTCGCCTCGATATAAAAATCGAACCAAAAAATCGGAAAATAGTCACAAATAACATCAGATTTCCGACAATTCGATCATATTTTGCTGTTATAAATTAAATAGTCGAATAATTAAATGAAACAACTTGAGAAAAATAAATAAAAGCAAATATCATCCCCTCAGTTCCATTGTGTTCTATGTGCCAGTTCGCTTAAGACTCAGCCTAATACCTGGGTCTTATCATCAGTAGCTACTTATCATGGAACACCCATATCAACGCTGTTACTCAAAAGGCCAACAACATAACTGCCTTTTTGAGGAGAAACATCAGCTCATGCCCACCTGAAATCAAGGCACAGTGTTGTAACATACTAGTTAGATCAATAAAGGAGTACGCCTGCATCATCTGGGATCCCATAACACGATACAACATCTACCAGGTAGAAATGGTTCAACGACGAGCTGCCTGATTTGTTATCGGGGAATACAGAACCACCAGCAACGTGCTGCGTAAGCTGCAATGGATCACCTTACAAGAACGCAGGAAAACGGCGAAAATCATCATGCAGTACAGAGTCAACAATCAACTAGTGGCAATACCAGCAACACTGAACCTGGTTCCCAGTTGGACGACATCCACACGTGGCCATCACATCAGATTTTTAGTGCCCTGCTCCAGACTACAGTCTCACCAACAGTCGTTTTCTCCATCCACCAACCGACTTTGGAATGGGTTACCAGAAGGCACCGTCACTGCATCAACACTAGAGCAGTTCAAGACATACGCACGAAGTCTGGAGAAACAACAAGCACGTTAACTGAACCCGAAGAGCTGTTTTTAATTGTTAATATTGCCATCCAATGGTTGCTAGTGGAACTGTTTCCTGTGGGACATGCAGCAGATGTGCGAAACTACGCCAGAGGCGGTCTGAACATTAATGGGAAAAGAAGAAGATATTTACTGTTTACTCGTTTTCTTATCGACCCATGGGATGTAACTCTATCTGTTGTCTTCTGCGTTTGTAAAAACAAAATCATTGTTCACGAATTTGGTCCAACTGATTTCGGAGCGTGAGAAACGCGTCCACAAATTGTTCTCCATTATGTTTCTATTGTGTTTCAAACGGGTCAACAACGTTATCTCCGTCAACGTGTATGGTACATGGAGGTTTAATACCCGGATGTCGGCTTTTAAACACCGAGCCGCAGGCGAGGTGTTTAAATGAGACATCCAGGTATTAAATCTCAATATACCATACATGACGGAGATAACGTTTTAACATGTTGACGGAGATAACTTATAATGTCTGTGAAAAAAATGAATATGTTTATGGTGTGCACATGTTTCGAGACAAATTGAATATTTGTAACATACATTAGTTATTATTAACAAAAAAGTCCTGATATTAGAAAAATGATATAGTGTTGATGGTATAGAAGCTGTTACGCTGTGACAGCAGTCACAGCTTAACAACTTTCACGTCATTAAACGCCATGCATTGGGAGAGGTTACCGCGTCCATTGGCTTTACGCCATCTTGGAGAGTGGGGTAGTTTGAGCGGCGATATTTTTCGCTGACGTTTCAGCAGTCCTGTTGTTTGAAGATCAATGCACTCCATTAACAAGTATTTCATAAAATATGGAGACAGTTGTTTACGATGTATTTGATTTACTAAACTTTGATATGTTTGTGAACAATCACTCTAACGACGCGGTAATGCCACTAGCTCAATATTCCATTAGACTGCTATCTAAAGTAGTTTGTCTTTCTATATTTGCACCATCTCGTTTGATGTCAATCGATGCACGTCATTTCGTCTGAATTGTTTTGAGGCAGACATCAAACAAAATACGCTGGAAAGAAAATGGTTTTTATCCGGTATCCGCGTATCGATGTAATAAAAAAAAATTGTATTGTTCCAATTTAAATGACGGTTTCAAAGTAACGATCCGTATGTGAATGTCTAGTATCTTATTTCTGTCCAGAATTTATGAATTTGCTACAACAATTTTCTTTCCATTGAAATTTGCAATTTCACTTTCAGATCACACTTTGTTCACGTGTTTATTGATGTTAAAAGTAGCTTAGAGCAACTATGGCCATACTGCGACTGTAACACATCTTTTAACTCGTGATTATATATGTTTTTGTTTAAGATTGTTGTTACCAAACGTAAAGTCGGTGGACTAGATAAATAACGTGCATCCGTCAGTTCGCCTTTCGGTCTGTGCGTTCGTTCGAGTGTTCGGACTAATTTCTTCTAAACTATTAGGATAACTGATTTGAAACATTGGGACATGTATATTCTGTACCATCTCAACAAGGCGAATAAATAAACAACCCTCCCACTAAAATATCCTCCAAGAGTTATCGCCCTTAATATAACTAAAAGTGGTGTGTTTCGTTGAAAAATGGTTAACATGTCATGAAGTCATCTCTTCCGTCGTCTTTCAGTTTAGAGCAGTGATACCCCATAGAATTATAGAGATTAGATTGGTGGTGTGTAATATGTATATCGATTACGGATTTTTTTTAAAGTTTCTAGTTACTGCCATTGTTTGATTTTTAGAAAATGTAGCATTTTTATGAAGGAGGCAACTCTCGTGTATTAATTCAGTAAAATAATATGACATCCAATGCCAACTTGATTGATGGTCGTGCTACGAACGAGTGAATTATGTCATATTATTCAAAATATGTAGAGGTTATCCTTTTATTGAGTATTATGAAATTAATATAAATGTATTTAACAGGATACATTTGTACCAGTTGGTATATATAATCGTTATTAAAAAGTATTCACATCTCGTCCACTGAGTTCCAATGTGTTCTGTGTGCCAGTAGGCACATAGAACACATTTGAACTCAGTGGACGATCTGTTATCACCAAGCTCTTGGTTGCAAATTATATATATATTTTTGTTGTTGGGGGGGGGGGGGGGGGGGGTACTTATCCATGTGGGAATTTCCCGTAACCCATGGACAAGAAAGGATACGCGGCTCCCCTTTTCTCAGACCCATGGGGGAATTCTATTGAATATGATCAGGGGATGTGGGGCGAGCCGTCATAGTATTATCATTAGAGTTACAGATTTGAAACAATGAGACTTGTTTTGTTTATCAACAATAACTTGCTTCTAAATTGGACCTTCCTCGCTCGCCTAATATTTCAAGGGAGATAATTGTATGGAAAGTTGATTTTCAGGACTTATCTTTTATGCCTAAATTCTGATGGTGAATAAATTCTATTCTTAATTATTTACATTCATTGGGACATTACTTTATTTTTAGTTCACTCAGTACTTCCTTAACCCTTTGAACTCTAGTGATATCTTCCATGCAAGATTAGCCAATTAGAAGAGTCCATATTCATTATTTGGGGTAGAAAATTCAATATTTGCAACTTGCAGCCTCAGGGCTGCACGCTGAAAATATTGATTGGTTTACCCCACATATTTACTGAACAACCATCCTATTTAATGACGTTATGTTCCTGGCCGGAAAAGCGCTCGCGCCGTTTGAAAGGGTTAAATATATGTTGAAACGTTCATTCGTATTGAACAAAGGGAACTCAAATGTGAAAAATGACCTGTTTGTACTACCTTTTATCGAGAAAGGTTCCGCACGACGAACAACATGTTTGCTTACATTTTTATCATATATATAATAGGATCTTCAGAGAAGAATGCAGCATCTTTGCAATTTGATGAAAGCTGTTATAACGAAAAACACTTGCCAAACAGTATTGAAATTGTGATATATTTACACCCCTCCCAAACATAGCCAACGTGAAATTCTGTCGAAAACACCCTTATTCACCAATATTGCTAAATCTACATTCCAAGCACAGCTAAATGGATATTGTATGCAACTGAATGTCCCCGTTTTCAATTAATTTCTTATCTCGGAGCAGGTAAGGCAACTGTCATATATAAAGCTCTTCAGCTTGAAGACAGAACCTTATGGTTCTCACGTGACGAATTGTTACATTTATATTCCAAACACAGCTAAATGGATATTGTATGCAACTGAATGTCTCTATTTTCATGTCATTTCTAATCTCGGAGCAGTTAAGTGCACTGGCATAGATAAATTTCACTCAATCCCCTCCCCATCCCCCAAGAACAAATAAATTGTCAATAAACACATAGAACACATTGGAACTCCAGAGATGTATTGTATCAAGAGATTTTATTCAAATTTGAGATACCACTAGACTAGACTAGATACTGACCCCTTACTCTCGAATTGGTCGAATACGCCTGCGTATTTTACAAACTGTGCAGTTGAAAAAAAAAATGTTTTAAAACATTTCAGCAATACCATATCATGCCACCCTCGCGGGAAGGAGCTTTTTCCAATGATGTGTGACTTGATACGGTTTGGTTAACAATTTTAATAAAAATGAAAGCCATTAACAAATTTTGTTAACGTGTGCACCGAAGAAAGTGTTAATGATGAAGTGGATTTTATATACTCCTGCTAATTGAAGAGATTGTTCTTACCAATGGTTTACATCGAAGCAATTTGTTGATTGTATACGGATTACAAACCTTAGCTACAGTAAAGCCCCATCATTTTATATGTATCTATACTACACGTATTGCAATTTAGTAATGAGATCTCGAATTATTGTATGTGTGCCACTCCCATTCATGGCTGACAATTTTGGTCTTTGGAAGTGATTTACGGGAAAGTTAGCCTCTGCCCCTTAATTTCCTACAGCTGCCAGTAAATGTATCACTAAAGATGTGGGATTCGAATAGAAAAGTCGAAAATGTTAGCGACTTTGCATTATCGATGAGCACTTGATTTCACAAACTCCTTATATTTTCCTGTAGAGTAGCATAAAATTACAGAAGCTGGCATTTTACAATTTGTTTCCCATTAACCCTTTACTCAACGCAGACGATATCAAAATTTATTATTTTAAATATAATTTTTTAAAATTGTTCGACAAATTTCAACAAAACCATATCATGTGACCCCACGTTGCTACGAGCTCGACGAGCTCGTTCCAACGAGGGGGTCATATGATATGGTTTTGTTGAAATTGTTTGAAAAAATACATTTTTTTCAACTGCTGAATTTACATATTACGCGGGCGGATGCGGGCGATTCGTTGGGTAAAGGGTTAACTCTTGAACGTTTGAGTATTATTCTATGTTGAAACCCATCACCATCTTTGGATATTCTGTAACCTTTTCATTTAATTATATCAAACAGTGTGCGCATCGTGGCATACAATACAGACGCTGTCCGTTCCATTAACATAAATGTCTAGGAGGTGAGATTTACTTTTTTTTCCTGGGAAGAATAAAGATTTACAAAATACTGAAAAAACACAGTCGCCAAACAAAGACCGAAAGTGGACGTTTACTTAGTATAGGCAGGTGTGATACTGATAGATATTCTTAATAACGGATTATCTGTGAAATAGTTGCTTCGAATTAGCCTACCTTGAAGATCCAATTTTCATTTTGTAACTTTTAATAAACGAAAACAACAGGCAGCTCCTAGAGCTGTTTTCGTTTATTAAAAGTAACAAACGGAAACATGGGAACATTTTTACAGATGTCAAAGGTTTCTATCAACAATTGCTTGTTTGTTAACTGGACCTTCCTCGCTCGTCTATTAATTACAAGGGCGATAACTTTATCGAGGGTCGTTTTTCATGATGTTATAAGTCAGGAATGTCTGCCCCGCCATCGACCGAATGCATGGCCTCTAGCAATTCTCTAATACGCTTCTTTTATATGTAGCTGGCGTCATTTCACGTTTAGAATTCTGGAACCTTCAAAACATGGTCTTCTATGGCACCACTTTTATCCTTTACTATAGTAAGTACTGGTCAAGGAAGCATATTGCTCTATCATTTCAATACAAAATGACATACATGAAAGAAATTACGACGTTCCATGAGCAGTCAAGATAACGGAAACGCGATACTTGGAATTGCTGACTGAGTGGTATATTTGTTTTGACTTTTATAAAGCAATGTCTCTATGGTATACTCAAAAAAAAAAATCGCCATGAGAAAATTTATTATTTTTCGATTGTTGCCTCAAATCATAGCTTATACCCACTCATTTGGTCTAGCTCGTTGCAATGTGGATTATCATCTTGGTTTTGGAGGCATAAAAAAAGAAAGTTTGTTGCAATGTTCTCCAATAGTCTTTTTTGTAAAGGGTGAACTTTGTCCCCCCCCCCCCCCCCGAACCTTCTGTTAAGCGTGGGTAGTGTCGTATATAATAATGACGTGTATGATACAGAACTGAATGCTCAAAACAACAGACAGATAACTGGAATCATTAACATCGAACGATGGTTTTGGCATTCCTCGTAGTTGATCGAAAATCATCGAAGCTTTTTCCAAATATTGCAATAAAAATGTTGACCAGAGCTTCGTTCTGATCGCATTAAAGTTGTAAATATCCTTGCATTAGTGACACTCCTACGTAATTAAAAATGTAAGTTTAAACGACACTTTTTCCAAAAATTGCAAATAAAAATGAAAACCAGATCTTCGTTCTGGTCGCACTGAAGTTGTAAATATCCTTGCATGAGTGACACTCCTTCGTAATTAAGAATGTAAGTTCAAAGTTCAAATCCCATCGCTCCTTCTGTCTGCGTTTTGTGAGCAAGTTGATTCACAAAATTGTTATATAATCTATAATGTCACGTTTTACTGCAATAAGACTTGACAGTATAAATATAAACCAGTCTCACAGAACCTGATACAAACTGGCGGTTTTGAATGATTTCCATTGAAAGTGGCAGAACAGAATTTAATTTAGGAAACCACGGTCATGGTTTTATCCAACATCACTATTGGAGTCTGTAAGCAAAATCAGAGTATTTAACATGTTCGCCGCTTATGCAACGAGAGATTGGTCTGAATATTGAGTAGTTGGGCAACGGGGGAGCGCGGTGGCTCAGTAGGTAGAGGTGCAGGCTGCAAGCCGAGAGGTTCTCGGTTCGAATCCCACCTGCGGCAATCGCGTTTTGTCCTTGGGCAAGACACTTCATCTCCATTGCCCGCGTGGGGGCACGATGACACCGTGTACTAAGGCGTACTGCACGTTGATGGTACGCATGTCTTCAACCAATCTAACCCTGCCTGTGCTGCAGTGCGGAGTTACGATGTTGGGGAGCTGGCAGCTGCTCGTCGTTGCTCGGTGGTTTTCTCCGGGTACTCCGGCTTCCTCCACCCTAAAACTGTCACGGTCATGATTAGCCACTGTGCATAAATATGTGACCTTAAACATCAATAAATAAATAAATAGTTGGGCAACGATAGATGTCAATGTTGGTTTGTCACACACGATAAAATCGGTTGGGTTACAAATCAACCCAAATCAACTGGGTTGAGAGAATATTCAGTCAACCCAGTTGATTTCGGTTAATCGTTAACCCAACTGATTATATAGTGCCCGGGCGTCGTGAAGATAACAGACTGGAAGAGGGCGTAAACCTGATTTGTCCCGATTGTGATGGCTCAAGTCCCAACTGATAAAACATTGCAACTTTATCATTAAGGCATGCCTTTGTCGATGGCATACCTTGATGATTATATTATTTACTTATTTATTTGTTTATTGCTGTTTAATGTCACATAGTTCTGCACAATGGCTAATCATGACCACGGCAGTTTTACGGGGGGGGGGGAGGAAGCCGGAGTACCCGAAGAGAACCACCTAGCTCCCCAACATACTAAATCCACACAAGCAGGGTTAGCATTGATTGAAGACAGGTGCACCATCTACGTGCAGTACGCTTTAGTACACAACGCCACCGTGCCCCCACGCGGGCAGCTGGGGTGAAAACCTTGATGATGTATTTAGAATATGAATCAGTCTGAATACTAGTAAAAAATAAAGACTTTTTGTTGTTATGTGGGAACTTCTTATTTGATAACCAAGTACTGTTCTCCAAATTGGTCATGCTGGACCATCCAAATGTCTCGTGTGAAAGTTCGTGATTACTGGCAAGAATGAAACGATATCTAAAACTCTAAGCTACACGAAAATGTACCGACTGGATATATTATTCGGGAGGGCGTCAACCTGCTAACCCCTATCAACCAACCTCCCGCTTTGCTATGTCCATCTAGAGACATTTGCTCCAGTCGGCTCCAATCAGCTCCAGTGGAACATTCATGCCTCAAAACATAGCTCATAACCACTCATATGGTCGAGCTCGTTCCAATGTGGATTCACCATCTCGTTTTTGGAGGCAAAAAAAAAGAAATCGTGTTGCAAGGCTGTCCAATAGTCTTGTTTTGAAAAGGGAGAACTTCGTGTCCCCCCCCCCTCCCCCACACCCAACCTTCTTTCAAGGGTGGGTAGTGTCGTATATAATAATGGCGTGCATGATACAGAACTGAATGCTTAAGGCAGCAGATAGTTAATTGAAATCATTAACATCGAACGGTGTATAAGGAATCCCACGTAGTTAATAGAAAATTATCGACGCTTTTCCAACAATTGCAAATACAAATGTTAATCTGAGCTTCGTTCCGATCGCACTAAAGTTGTAAATATCCCTGTATGAGTGCCACACTCCAACATAATTAAAAATGTAAGTTTATAGTTCAAATCCCATCGCTCCTTCTGTTTGTGTTTTGTGAGCATTTCTCGTCACAAGAACAAAATATTTGAGCAATACATTGTACAGTTGTACGTTTCCAGTCCCATGGATTTTTTTTTCTTCGAGAATTTGAAACATTTGAATTTGAGGCAAAGATTCCTCATTGGCCAAGGCTGTTCGGTCCATTTCTTCTCATCAGTCATTTACCAACCCGAACGCTTGCCTTCGAGTCGAAGGTCGTGGTATAAGAAACCGACTGAACCATGAGCAAACTGTTGCTTCAATCAGTGGTGTCGCTAAGAGGGGATATTGGGAGGGGATAATGATTTTTCAACCGGGACATTTTCGTCAGTACTGGACACGAAAATATCGATTTTCTCTTCCTGGTAGTGGTGTACTTTCTTAGCCGCTTACAATTTGTCTTAACGTGTCACACAAATGGAGGTCAGTCGCCGCCGATTTTAGGCTCTACCCCACTTGCAGCGCAATGCCGCTTCATACAAAATGTATAAAATACGAATCGAACTCTTGCCTTCAACTAAATTGATAGTTAATCCAGAGTTTCATGCATTCCCGACTTGCCTCGTCATGAAAATCGACTTTCGATAAAGTTTTCTTCCCTGAAATTATTAGACTGGCGAGGAAGGTCCAATTAAGAAGCATGTTGTTGTTGAGAGAATCCTATGACATCAGTAGAAAATAAAGACAAATTTCCCTTTGTTACTTTTAATAAGCGAGAACAACAGTCAGCTCTCGGAGCTGTCTGTTGTTTCGGTTATTAAAAGTTACCATAAGAAACTTTGCTTTTTATGGCAAGCCAATTAGAAGCAACTAAGTAACTGTCCACTCTGGGTCTTTGTTTAGCGAATGCGTTTTTACAGAAATTTGAAAGTTTTTATTCTTCCTAGAAAAAAAACATTAGCAAATCTTACCTCGCAGACGATTAGATTAATGGAAAGCATAGTGTCTGTGATATATGTCACGATGCGCACACTGTATATATAATAATTACCAGGAAAGGTTACAGAACATCAACAAATGGTGAAAACGTCTTTTTCTTTTGTTCAAATGGTTTAAATCGAGAATAAACGTCACACCTTCAAACTGATTAGGAAAAACATTTTAAAAAGTTTCTATATTTTTATACTACTCTACAAGCTAATGTCCGAAGTTTATGAAATGGTGCGATGATACAACTTCACTAACATTTCGAAATTTCAATTTTTATATGAAATTCGCATCTATTTATATTGATTGGTGTTTTTCACCATATCAGCACCTAAGGCTATACTGTACTACAAAACTGTGGAATAGATTTTTACAAGAAGGAACGTTGTTGGCCGTCGAGTTGACGAGACCAAACCGTAAAAGATGTCTTGTTTGATCTAACTGATCTGGTTTCGTCAATTGGACGGAATATGACAACCCAGGTTGACTGACTTTTTAAATAATTTGTGTACTAATTTATTTACTGCCCGTTTCGGATTGAATACGACACCTGACGTGTACACAAACACGGTACGGCATCACATCTCATCTGGCTGATCAAGAGCCAATACTATAAAACTTTTACAACTGTAATTTCTAGAATATTATTTTCTACCTATTAATATAACTGTTTAAAATGAATCATTAGCATTTTAAAAGATATGAAAATTTGCCAACTGGGAAATTGCCAGATCTTTGAAAATGCTAATGGTCCATTTTAACCCAATTAAAGTCATAACTAGAAAATATAATTGCAAAAGTTTTGAGTATTGACAGGTTCGTAAATGAGACAGGACATGACAACCGAGGTTGATTGACTGTCGCAATAACTTGTTTACTCTTTGTCAGTGAATATTTAATAAATACGACACCTGGCATGTACACAAAACGAAATTTTGGAATGACTGTCCAGAAACTTCAGCGCAAAAACACTCTGAATTTTAACTTAGCGTTTGAAAAGTTATCGTCATGAGAACATTCGCTGATAAGTGATTTCACTTGAGCCTCGTTCGGGACAGGCATGAAGTGGATTTGGAAGAGCTGAGACTCTCGTTTTACGGCGAAACAGGTCTGATGGCCAAACAACAGCGTACGATTCGAAACTTTTCGGGTTGTTTTGGTGATCTTAGGTAGCTGTCGGGTTATTTGCTCTTGATTTCACTATATTTGTATTTAAGAATGTGCGCCCCACAGATAAAAGCGCATTGCAACCAGAGTTCGATCAAATCAAGAAATAAACTGCTTTTGTGATCACAGTACTGGTAAATTGTCGTCTCCCTTATGACAATATCCACATTTTCGACCCGCCAGTTACAGTCACTTGAATGCGTGACTGTCGGGTGGCTCATCAGCTCGTATTTACCATTTACTCTGTCAGACTTCTGTACAGATATAAAATAGTTACTATGACAGACTCGACGATCACTTCTCACTCGGCTAATTAAATACATTTTCTTCGTACTCTACCTGACTCTACAGAAAGAATTTAGCAGACACAAATGCATGTAATTATGAATGAGGAAATAGTAAAAAAAAAGGCACAGCTGATGGAAGGACATCGCAACGAGCAATAAATAGGAAAGGAGCTACTACATTAATCGACTTGTACGTCCCTGTAATGCTGGAGCAATAAAGTATGCTTCGAACCCTACCCCCCCCCCCACCCCCACGTTAAATTAATCTATCAGAAAAAAGTGAAGTGTAAAATTTTGTAGCAGTTGTAGTTTCCTTGTGTAATGTTCAGAAATGGTGACAACTTATGGCGAGAGGAGTAGGCTGTGATGTAACTAAAGGGGGAAGCTAACATTTTCGCCCCGCCCCCCCCCCTCGCCCCGTTAAAAAAAACCCAGCTAGAATGCAAGTTTAACATAATACAGAGCTCCCCCAAAATGGTCTCCAATTACGCCCGATACAAATGCCTCAGATTCTTTCTTAGGGCACTGAATATTGCACGATTTTTTCTAGGGAAGGCCTGGTCCTAATTAAGTCCCTCTAGTCGCTACCCCTCCTCCCACTTCCCTGCAGGGAAGTGGGAGGAGGAGTGGCGATCGAAAGATGCAAGCTAGAACTAAGTGTAGATCACCACATCCCCTCCCAACAACGACCTTCCCAATATCATGTTTGCCCCACTCCCTCACAACACTGGCTAGAGCACCCCCATTATAGAATCCTAGTTATTCCGAACAGTAAAATACTAACATTCGAGAGTTTGAGGATGTTGAAGTTATAACGAAAATTCAAGTCAGTAGTCATTATTCGTTGTGTTACTATTTATTTTTAGAAGCATTTTTATCTAATTTTTAGTTCAAACGGCTTTTACTTTAACCCTTTAGCCAACGTAACGGCCAAAACCGGCCAGCTCTATTAACAAAAATCGCCAATTAATTATCAATATTTTTTTATTTTTTTGTCTCAAAAACATAGGTTATGACCCCTCTTTGGAACGAGCTCGTCGAGCTCGTTCCAAGGAGGGGTCATAACCTATGTTTTTGAGACAAAAAATGAAAAAAATTAGTCATTCAAGAATTTTGTTTACAAGTGTCGTCTACTTTTCATGTTAGGTAAATGATTAATCAACAGTTAGGCAACATTCTTTCCTCTGCAATTCTATTGAAGGCTCGAATTTAAACTGATGAGTAGTTACTTATGTTCTCAAGACATACGCATCTAGAAACTCTCTAGTCTGGAACTTTCAAAGAACAAAAACAACTCGACGAGAATCATCAGTTGTCACCCCAAACAACCACGTATAAAGATTTGTGTTACGTTTTTTCTTCAGTAGAGCATGACTTTGGAATACCTCTAAAACGCATATGCACATTGTCTTCGTTTAATCCTGCCAAGAGCTCTGGAAGTCCATGGGTGGAGGAGCTGCAACCCTTGCCATGAGGTTAGGGAGACAATTGGGGCAGCGCCTGCCATTTTGTTTTTTTGCCAGAAGTGCACTAGTGGAAAGGCGACTTTATGTTCCAACAACTGAAGCTGAGAAATTCTTGAGTTTTTGTTTCTAACGTATTTATATGTGCCAATGCCAAGTTGGGGTGGAGGGGGGGGGGGGGGTAAGGTATGATGATGGAGGCTGGTCGATAATCACTAAAGAAGCTGGTGGGGTGAGTTCTAAGATTTTATATATCGTCTCATGGGTGTAACAAGGCTACATTCGCAATGTTTCTGCATTGTAGAGGGTCCATTGTTGCTATTGAGTGACGATAACTATATAATGTCAAAACTATTGAGTGTCATATTTCAATTTATGATACGTTGTAAACTCCTGGTCTAAACTCATACCTAAAGTCAATTTCCTTTTTTGATACAACCCAGAGCCGAGTGCCCATTTTGATACACCCTGTCCGCCCTGAACCTCGGACGTTTCTGGGCGTTTGGATTTTGCCTGCTTGGCGATGTCTTTCGCCATGCTGTTGATCTTGCCCAGTCGGTAGAAGGGAAATAACTCCAATAGTTTCGACAATGCTTCCAATCATTGTGCACAGGGCATCAATCAGCTCGATTACACTTTTTACAAAACGCATTCGCTGAAAATTACACTTCGAACAAACATAATAACTAAACTCTGGTGAATACACTGATGAATAAAGAATTGGTGTCTCCAATAATGAACGAATGAAGAACTTGTCTCGAAAAGGAATTTTCGTAAAAAGCAACAACATCTTGCCATTTGTTCAGGAGAGTTGAGAATATAAGCGATTGAAAGGGGTGGGGACGGGGCGGGGGGGGGGGGGTTGTTGAAACCTGATTTGTCCCACTGTGTTGGCACAAGTCCTAAGTGATAAAATATTTCAACTACATCATCAAGGCATTTCAACAAAACCATATCATGTGACCCCTCGTTGGAACGAGCTCGTCGAGCTCGTTCCAACGAGGGGTCACATGATATGGTTTTGTTGAAATGCTTTCGAAGACCGAATAAGAAACTAAACCGAAAACGTCATTTTGAAGATTCACTGTTCATGCACTTCTTTTCGATAGGAGAGATTCTTCAATATTGTGGGGAGAAAAGCGGATAGAAAATTTCGCGTCAGTACTATAAAACTTCAACAATTGTATTTTCTAGAATTGTATTTTCTACCTGTACTATTCAAAAAAAGTAGGGGATATCCAAACTGATGTTGATTTTTCGGAAAATGGTATTGAATGCGCGTGATTGGACACATCAATATGTTACCAAGTTTAGTGTGGATCATGAATGTCAGCAGCCCACGAAAACTTCGCTCAGGTTTTCGCACGAGCACCGTGTTAATGTCTGCGGGGTACGTTTTGAAATTTTCAGTTGTACTGGACGGGCTTTTTCGGTGGTCTCATCGTTCTTTTCTTGGTATAAGCTCGTTCATCAATAGTTTCTGGTCGAAACGTAACTGTTGGGGTACGCGAAGACTGACACGTGATGAAGAATTACGTGCCGTTGGAATTTTGGAAGCTGACAACAGACAGAATGGAGTGGCTCAAATTCTCAACGTTACTTAATCGGTGATTCGCAGGTTGTGGTCACGGTTCCATCAGACAGGCAATGTTGATGACAGACGTCGGTCAGGTCGTTTCATCCTAACCACAGCATTACTTAACCGCCATCAAAGTGCCTCAGAAATTGGACAGCAGCAACACCGAGTGACAGATGTGCGAGTCAGTGGTCAGACTATCCGAAATCGCCTACACAGCAGGAATTTGTCCGATCGACGACCTCGAATAATTCCACGTTTGGCTGAACGTCACATCCAGCAAGGTGTAATTGGTGTGGAACACCGAAGCGCTGGTACAATCGTCGGTGGAGCAATGTCATGTTTTCCGATGAATCGAGGTTCACTTTCGACATCCACGACAAGCGAAACAGAGTGTGGCGGTGGCGGAACAAACGATACCATGACGTAACAGTTAGGCAGACGATCGTTTTGGTGGTGGATCGATTATGGTGTGGGAGGCATAACCATGACAAGCAGAACAGCAAGAGCGTGTCACCGGGCAGTACTACGGTGACACATGTTAGCAGCTCATGTAGTGCCATTTGCGCGACGCCACGGCCGTCGATTCATTTTCCAAGATGACAATGCAAGAGCACACATGGCATGTGTCGCTAACGAGTTCCTCCAGGAGCAGAAAATCACTACACTGCCTTGGTCAGCACTAAGTCCAACCCTTTCACTAATCGAGCACGTCTGGGATATGCTTGGCAGGCACCTACGGCAACGCCAACAGCCCCTTTCCAATATCCAGAAACTCGCCTTTGCACTGCAGAAAGAATGGAATAACATCAGTCAAGGTGATATTGGAAGTTTTGGTGAGGAGTATGCCGCGTCGGATCCGCACTTGTCTCGAGAACTGAGGAGGATTTACAAGATATTGAGGTCTTAGACTGAATGTGGTAAATTCTCGGACTGACCGTCCATGTCTTCTACAGCTCAGTGCGAGGAATGTGTGCTTGTCAGACACCTAACTATCGCTGAAATCATTCATCACATGTCACAGTGCAATGCATCAACTGTTGTTTTGTTAGAAATATAAATATATTTCTTCATACATCTCACTGTTATCAAATATCCCCTACTTTTTTGAATAGTGTATTAATATAACGGACTAAAATGAATCATTAGCTTTTTAAAAGATACGACAATTTGCCAACTGGCAAATTGGCATATCTTTGAAAATGCTAATGGTTCATATCAATCCATTTAAAGTCTAGAAAACTAGAAAATACCACTCTAGAAAATACTATTGCAAAAGTTTTGTATTGGCCCTTGATCGTAATCCGGTTAAAATTTTCTGTCCGCTTTTGAAATACAGAACTGTATGTTAATACTTTGTCAGTATGAATCATATCGATTGATGTAATTTTGTAATCTTCAGCGATTGAGTCAGTAAGTAATCTGTACACAGGTACTGATAGGTTTTTTAAACGCGTGTCGCGATAACCCACAAGCTGTTTCTAGTCAGATAATCGGCCATTAACCAACTACTTCTACGACGCAATAATCTAATGGCTGGGGGAAACAAACGGTGCGACCCTCCCCTATTTTCCGTCAAGCTTTTCACCGTTTTTAATCACCCTGACATATATCGACTTTCGATAATGTTATTCTCTTGCAATTATTAGATGGGGGAGGGCCAATTAAAAAGCAAGTAATTGTTTAGACAGCACCTATGATATCAGTACAAAATTAAGCAAAATTCCCTTTTGTTATTTTTAATGAACAAACACAACTGACAGTTTGTAAAGCTGCGTGTTGGTTTCGTTTATTAACCCTTTACCTAACATGAAAGCAGACATTTGCAAAAAAAATTCTTGAATAACTAACTTTTTTCATTTTTTGTCTCAAAAACACAGGTTATGACCCCTCATTGGAACGAGCTCGACGAGCTCGTTCCAATGAGGGGTCATAACCTATGTTTTTGAGACAAAAAATGAAAAAATCATGAAAATTAGTTGGCAATTTTTGAGAATAGCGCTGGCCGGTTTTGGTCGTTACGTTGGGTAAAGGGTTAAAAGTTACAGAAAGGAGACTTAGTTTTTATGGTAAGCTAATTAGAAGCAACTACTTCACAGATAATCATCCGTCGTTAAGATTATCTATCAGTATCACACCTACCAACACTACATAGTATTATTATTATTATTACTTATTGGTGTTTAAGGTCACATATTTCTGCACAATGGCTAACCATGACCGTGACAGTTTTACGGGTGAGAAAGCCGGAGTACCGGGAGAGAACCACCGAGCAACGGCGAGGAACTGTCAGCTCCCCAACATACCAACTCCAAACAAGCTGGGTTAGCATTGGTTGAAGACAGGTGCACCATCGACGTGCAGTACGCCTTAGTACACAGCGTCACCGTGCCCCCACGTGGGCAATGGGGGTGAAGTGTCTTGCCCAAGGACACAACGCGGTTGCCGCAGGTGGGATTCGAACCGAGGACCTCTCGGCTTGCCAGTCGGAACAAACAAGGTTTCGCAGACAACCCCACTGTCACGGGATTCTTTAAAAATCAATACTCAGTTTTGGATTCATGATGATTCATTTATCAATTCAATACAATTATTTATTATTTATTGGTGTTTAAGGTCACATACTTATGCACAATGGCTAATCGTGACCGTATTCAATACAATTGGAACTATTACTTCACTGACGGTTTCAACACAATGATGAGTTTAACACATTTTTTTTACATTTATCGCAGCATAATATTTATCGCCTTATATGTTGCCATACACACAACACTAAGTCGACGCACTTAACTTATCAATGCACTAAGCAAAAGCACGAAGCTGATCACGGCACTAAGCATACGGTACTGATCACTGCACTAAGCATTCGATACTAAGCATCTGCACTAAGCATACAGCACTAAACATACTGCACTAAGCATCCTGGCACTAAGTCTATTGGCACTGAGCAAAAATGTGTTGGCACAAGAAATTTATCCCAGATGTCATCACAATGGTGTAACATAGAACCCACACGACGAAAAGCCTGATCCAACTATACAATACTCATTTGTTCATCTCCCGTCAGAATCAATTATATTTACAGTTTTCAGAAACGGTTCAACTTATTGAACGGTATGAAAAACAGGTGGTAAAAGTTGCAGGAAGATCCAAAATGGTCACCTGAAATAATTAAACTTTGAATGAACACTAAACTTAATTAATTAACTGAAAATCTTAAAGTAACTATATTACATTAATATAATTACATTAATACATTAATATAATTACATTAATGTAAACTGTTTATTAACACTCAGACTGCCAAATATTGTCAATAAACAACACATTTATAAATTAGGAAACCGATTTTGTTTTCACATTAGCCACGACCTTAAATCGCATCTGTAGATTAAATAAGATAATTTATATATTTACAAATCTTTGAAATTGTATAATTTAAAATTTAATACTAAATCGTGATTTATATAAATACTTAATTTAATTCATGAAATGAATTCCAAAAACCTATATGGAAAATTAATTGCACCGAAAAAATATAAAATGAATTTCATCGGAAAAATTGAATTGAGAAGCTGGACATTTGAATAATATATTCTTACTTACATAAAAACTGGATCTGATAATGCAATATCAATATGAAATTGATTATGAATTAAAACTACATTTTTACACTTCTCTCTCACTTCAACATTTTAATGACATCTGTATGAACTGTCCACTTCGAACAAAGCATATCGCGAGTGTATTTTCCCGACTGCCTCGATCAACTTGTGTCACAGGAAAATCTTCAGTCAGCACAAACAAATATCGGACTCCAGTTGTGTATTAACCCTTTACCCAACGTAACGGCCAAAACCGGCCAGCGCTATTCTCAAAAATCGCGAATTAATTTTCATTATTTTTTCATTTTTTGTCTCAAAAACATAGGTTATGACCCCTCGTTGGAACTAGCTCGTCGAGCTCGTTCCAACGAGGGGTCATAACCTATGTTTTTGAGACAAAAAATGAAAAAAATAGTTATCCAAGAATTTTGCTTGCAAGTGTCGTCTGCTTTTCATGTTAGGTAAAGGGTTAACCCCACATTGGTAAATAATAAATAAAGCTAATATCTACAAGTAGAACCTACCTTAACCTTCATTTGGCATACATTGCTTTCATATGTTTTATTTTTGTTGAACTTAGCAGAGCCCATTGATGCCGACACATAGTATTTATACATGCAATACACTATTATATTACTACCTCTCCCAATACATGTGACAACATCCCCTGTTCCAACAAAATATTTGTTAATTTGTATTGTGAAACTACATATTTTTAAAGCCTGCTCAAGTAGTGTGCTCCAATATTATCTATATCTTTAATGGCTTTAATTACAAATCAGTAATCTTGTAGATCAAGTGCCCATCTCATTATTCTGCCGTTTGTTAACTTTGTTTTATTCATGTAAATTAAAGCATAATGGTCTGTTTCGACAATAAATGTCTTTCCGTACAAATATAATTGAAATTTTGTGATGTCCCACTCTAGAGTAAGACATTCACGCTCAATTACGGAATAACGGGTTTCCTTCGGAAACTTTTTTTACTGGCATTAGCTACAAGATATTTCATTCCATCTTCCTCTTGAAGCAAAACTGCACCAATACCTTTATTTGATACATCTGTTCTCAGGGTAAAAGTCTTATCTAATTCAGGCAATTTTAAAATGGGGCCCTTTGTTAAATGTTGTTTTATGTTTCAAAACCAATATCATGTTTTTTTTTCCAATCCAACTTATTTGTCATACCCTTCTTTGTCAAATCTGCCAGTGCAATGGCTACTTCAGAACAATTTGGTATAAACTTTCCATAGAAGCCTGCCATACCCAAAAATGATTTTTCTGTTTTTTAGTTTCCGGGCGTTTTGATTCAGCAATAACTCTCACCTTTTCTGGATTGGGTTTTAATTCTCCTTCCCCTACATCAAACCGTAGAAATTGCAAAACTGTAAAACCTAACATACACTTACTTTGTCTGGCAGTTAAATGTGCATCTAGGAGACGCAAAAACAACTCATCCAATGTCTAAGTGTTTTGTCCATGTTTTAGTATGAATTGGTATATCATCAATAAAGTTTTCCACATTTCCATTCCAGTCAATAATATTCTCATCATTCTACTGAACACGGCAGAGGCCGTTACCAAACCGAAAGGTAGTTTTCTGAACTGAAATAACCCTGGAGGTGCTGAGAAAGCTTTCATGGCCATGCTGTTTTTGGCTATTTTTATTTGCCAATAACCCTTACTGAGATCAATGTTTGAAAAATACATGCTTTTTGAAAGTTTTGAAAAGATTGCATCTGAATTGAAATTGGTTCTGCATCAAACAAAATAATCTTATTTAATTTTTAAAATCAATACAACATCTTACAGTATTATCAGTTTTTCTAACCAACACTATTGGGCAGCAATATGGAGATTGGGATGGTTCAATAATTCCCATGTCAAGCATGGAATTAAATTCACTGTTAGTGGTTTCTTCCATAGACAATGGCAAAGAATATTACCTAGGTCTGATTGGTTCAGGATACACACCTTTTATGCCATGCTCAATTAGATTCGATTCCCCAGGTATATCAGTTAATACGTCACTAAAAGCAAGAAGTAACTCTTTTAGTTCTGTTTTCTGTGATGATGACAGTATGTTCCCATACTTTGTGTCTTGTATGCATTCACTTGATGTTATTACAGGTGTTTTTAATAATTGGTCATTTTTCATTTCTTCATTTACCTCATCAAAGATTTTTGCTTCAGGATCACTTTCTATCATTCCAAAAGAAACAATTTCCATCATACCTATCATATCCGATTCACACAATCCATTGTTTTCAATTTCAGCACTTGCCATGTTATTTTGTGAATTACGTACAAGATATTTTTTTAACAAATTAGCATGATAGATTTTTATTTTTCCATTTACATCAGGTTTGTAATCACATCTACCAATCTTTCCTATAATTCTATAGGGACCTTTCAATTGCATCACTAATTCGTTTTTGTCAATAGGTAATAATACTAATGCCAGATCATTGATTTCAACCTTCCTTGTTTTACTCCTTTTATCATAGCACTTCTTATACCTCTTACTTGCTAATTTCAATTCTGCTCTTGCCAATTCTTGTGTATTTTCCAACTTTTCTCGTAAATTTAATACATATTGATAAATACTCCTTACCTCTATTTCTGAAACCTCCTCTGTCCACAGATCTTTTAAGGTCGCCATTGGACCCCATGTTGTTCTGCCAAACAACAACTCAAAAGGACTGAATCCTAAACTTTCTTGTGGTGCTTCTCTTTAAGCAAAAAGTAATGCTAGGATATAACGACCCCAGTCTTTTGGGCGTTCTGCACTCAGTTTTTTGAACATACTTATCAATGTGCTATGAATGTTTCTACAAGCCCATTACAACTTGGGTGATAATGTGTGGTACTCAATATGCGAATTGATAATAATCTACTTACTTCTTGCATGACTTTGGAAGTGAACTGGCTCCCCATATCTGTTAGTATCTCTGTTGGGTACCCGAGCCTGGTGAACATATTAAAAAGGGCTCCAATCACCCTCTCTGTTTATATACCCGAAAATAGAACTGCTTCGGGATACCCTGTCGCATAATCGAACATGGTCAATATGTACCTGTTTTTGCCTTCTGTTATTGGATGAATGGGACCCACTAAATCAACAGCTATACTCTTTGGAACGGTGTTTCAATTAATGGCATCTGCTCCAGCGGCACTTTTGTAACCCGCCTTTTTTGAAAAGTCCTCTGACAGACATCGCAAGAAAGACAGAACAACTTTACATCTCTGTGAAGGCCTGGCCAATAAACCTGAGTTAGAAATTTTATCAGCAGATTTCTTAATTCCGAAATGCCCCCCAACCCCTCCCAAAAAAAAAATAAAATAAAATAAACTCATGAGCAAGTTTTAGAACTACATTTCAAAATGTTTTAGGAACAACTACTTGCTTTTGAATTTTATCATATTCCAACTTTAGATTCTGATATAATCTATACAACACGTCTTTATCAATCTCAAACCATGTTACTCTTCCTGCAGTTCCTATTTTCCTTTAACCCTTTACCTAACATGAAAAGCAGACGACACTTGCAAAAAAAATCTTGAATAACTAATTTTTTTTCATTTTTTGTCTCAAAAACATAGGTTATGACCCCTCGTTGGAACGAGCTCGACGAGCTCGTTCCAACGAGGGGTCATAACCTATGTTTTTGAGACAAAAAATGAAAATATTTTGAAAATTAATTGGCGATTTTTGAGAATAGCGCTGGCCGGTTTTGGCCGTTACGTTGGGTAAAGGGTTAAAATCAGAGACGTTTATATTCAAACTTTCTAAAACCTTGATTGGTTTATAACCTTTGCTTTCATTACGTTTTTGATTCCTAATCCTTATGGCTTGGACCAATTTACTCTTACTTCCTATTTTATCTTCTAACTTTAGAGACTGTTTGTAAGACCGTTGCTCTAAATTGGGTGAATAAACAGATAACACTTTGTTACAGTTATATTTCTATGACTTGTCAGGTGTACCAGGTGGCCTTACCCCCTCTACACTCCCCTTCTACATTACCTGTAATGAGGTAATAAAGTGGATTATCCATACAAACTGCTTCCACTGAACCTGTAAAGTAAGGAGTGTCTACTCTTATATACTGAACCAAAAAAGAAAGTATAATAGAAACAAATGTGAAACATAGCATAAAGAATGAAATATAATTCTTCTAATGTTGCATGTTTGTGGACAAGAAGTTGTGCAAAGAGGTTAATGACATGTTGTTGTTGTCCACCCAACAGTATACAATTTTGCTACGGATTTCAAAATAGCACGTGCTACCCGAGAATGTCAAATTGAATGGGAGGCCGACGATTTTCTTTGTGTTATGTTGTGCTATAGAGCAGGGGTTATGGAGAAAATACGCTAGTTTTTGTCTTCCGACATTTTAAAAAAATGCCAAGGTTAGCCGAAAATCAGAGGTTGTGTGCCATTGGAATGCATGAGGCTGGGATACCTCCAGATGAGCTAGCCGCTGAGTTCGGAGTCACTGAGGCCACTATTTACCATCTCATTGGAAGGTGTAGAATCACTGGATCTACTGCCAACCGACTGCGTTCAGGTCGACCAAGAGTTACGACCCTTGCACAAGACCGACACATCAGGACGTCTTACTTGCGGGATTGTTTCCTTTCGGCGACGACTACAGCAGCAATTACTCCTGGTAGAACTAACAATAGAATCAGTGCACAAACTGTCCGCAACAGACTCGCTGAACACGGCACCCGAAGTGGGCGTCCATACCATGGACCACTCCTTACCCAACGTCATCGTACTGTCAGAATGGAATGGGTACATGAGCATGTTCGCTGGACTCAGCTACGTGGGAGCACAGTTCTTTTTAGTGATGAATCATGATTGTGTCTAAGGCGTGCTGATGGTAGGGCAAGGGTGTATCGACGACGCGGATAACGGTTTTCTGATGCTTGTGTGCGGGAATGCGACCGTTTCGGCGGGGGTAGTGTAATGGTTTGGGCAGAAATATCCTTGCACCATCGAATGCTGTTGATCTTCATTGATGTTAATCTGAATGGACAGCGATATAGGGACGAAATTCTTAACGCTGCTGTTGACCCGTTGTTCAATGCTAACGTTGGATTGTAGTTATTCCAGCAAGACAATACCCAATGTCACGTGGCGTGTATCTGTCGGTATTTTCTTGTGGAGCAGAGTATCGAACTTCTTTCCTGGCCTCCACTTTCGCCAGATTTGCCACCAATCGAGCATCTTTGGGATCTATTAGACCGTCGGGTACGACTTCATGATCTTCACACGTTCGGTGATTTACGTAATGTTCTCAGGCAGGAGTGGAACATCCAGAGACTTCTCGGGTTCATGCGCCGTCGATGTCTGGCCATCCAAGAGGCAAACGGTGGACAGACCCGCTATTGACTGCATGTGTGAACTTTTCATTCCACCCCATGTCTGAATTGCGATGTTCTGACGTGACACTGGCAACAGTAAAAACATGAATAACATGAAATGATGCAAATTCATACAGCTAGGCTCGAAATATGAATTTAAAATAATTTGATTGGGATTAAAGTCGATAATACTAAAACAATTGCTCCTCAAAGTTTATTATACTTTCTTTTTGACTCAGTATATTTGCAACAGGAGATTCTCGAAGTGTGCCATCAATTAACTCACATCTTCGACTCTTACCTGTTAATTGGTTAGGTTGATCAAAATCTTTGCGTACCACTACCCCACTACATTCACTATCTCTAAGTACTTTAATTTTCAATCCACTGAGACAACCAAATACTGTTTGCATAAATCTAAACTTATAATTATTCTCACAAACAGCACTAATTAAAGGAAGTTCATGTCCGCATGGCAATCGAACCTTGTTATGTTTTGTACAGCAATCATGGTCCCACTGTGGCTCGAAAAAACAAGCATTAATCGTTTCAACTTGACCAATATCATCTTTACTACAACATCTGCATCGTCTATCTTCAGAAACGTTGAGTTCATCATTCATCAAAGCCCCAAATTTTTTAATTCCCTGTTTTCGCTGTTTTTGACGCTCAAAGGAATCTTTTATCACATACCCTGTCCGTTTACAAAAATAACAATGTTTTATTACACCGGCATTTGAAGACAAACCACTTTTACATAACCCTTGATTTATAAAATTTGGAATAATCACATTTTGGTTCCACCCATGATTACCCTGTGTCTTAAAGTGATTGTTAGACTTCTATAAATTCCCCCATGGGCCTCCATATATTGTTCTGAAAGGATTGCCATTGTCTCAAGGTTTTGTGGTTTTCTTTCCTTCAAAAAATTTGCCAACGCTTTAAGACAAACATTCAAAAAACTGTTCGCGAAGTAACAAGTCTTTTAACCCTTTACCTAACATGAAAAGCAGACGACACTTGCAAAAATAATTCTTGAATAACTAATTTTTTTCATTTTTTGTCTCAAAAACATAGGTTATGACCCCTCGTTGGAACGAGCTCGACGAGCTCGTTCCAACGAGGGGTCATAACCTATGTTTTTGAGACAAAAAATGAAAAACATAATAAAAATTAATTGGCGATTTTTGAGAATAGCGCTGGCCGGTTTTGGCCGTTACGTTGGGTAAAGGGTTAAAGTATCAAAATTATTTTCAGTACCTGCTAATTCAACCCACCTAGTTATTTATTTATTTATTTATTGATGTCTTAAGGTCACATATTTATGCACAATGTACGGGTGGAGGAAGCCGGAGTACCCGGAGAGAACCACCGAGCAACGACGAGCAGCTGACAGCTCCCCAACATCGTAACTCCGCACTGCAGCACAGGCAGGGTTAGATTGGTTGAAGACATGCGTACCATCGACGTGCAGTACGCCTTAGTACACGGCGTCGTCGTGCCCCCACGCGGGCAATGGAGATGAAGTGTCTTGCCCGAGGACACAACGCGTTTGCCGCAGGTGGGATTCGAACCGAGGACCTCTCGGATTGCAGCCTGCACCTCTACCTAATGAGCCACCGCGCTCCCTTCAACCCACCTAGTAATGTAATGATCGAGACGTTCCGCAAACTGAGGTGCTGATTCCTCCTTTTCTGCCACACACGTGCTAACCTTTTGCTTAATTCCTTCCTCTGTTACCTGGAACCATTTTAATAAGGACTCTTACAGCTTTTCATAATTTACGACCTCTGAAGGTGATAATCTGCAGTACACATCCCAGGCTTTGCCTTTCAACAATGCACTCATTTGTAATGCCCAGTCTTTATGTGACCAACCATGACTTGTTGAATAATTTTCAAATCTGTGCAAATACGCATCAATGTCATTCCAATGTTCTTCAAAGGGGATAACTTAGGATCCTTCATATGCATTTTGACCTCTGAATCACCACCCTTTTCAGCTTTTACCCTTTCGAGTTCAATCTGTTTATCTGAAAGATCAATTTTATTTTGACTTTCAATATCCTGCAACTGTATTTTCATTTTCCATTCTTTTACTCGTTCCTCTCTATCCAATCTGTCTCATTCTCTCTTATCCTGTCGCCCATTCTCGTCATATTCGCATCCTTTCCTTTCAATGAACTTTAACAATTCTTTGCCACTCATGCCTTGCTCTTTACCTACATCCATCATGTTTGGTAATCCATATTTACTTTCTGAACTATTCGTCCAAAATCCTTAACCTGACTCAAAATGTAAGCCAAATGTACAGTTATTTCCAACACCTTTCCCAGATCATTTGCCCCCAAAATCACAAGTGAAATTTCAAAAAATTAACACCTTTCTTTTACCAAAGCATGGCAAACTGTTGGTGTAGATAATGATATGGAGCTATTTAATATTCTTCGTACTACAGCAGCACCAAATGTTATGTCCCTTACAACTGAAATTATTTAAATAATAGTAACTGTCCCATCTGAAATTGAAAGAACCATGGTAATCAATATAATCAGTGAGTACCAAAACTGTGGCTTCTATCCAGATTTTCACACTTCCCACAAGCGACTGGCAAAGAGGTATCCAACTATGAATGCTTTCTGTTAATTAAACTGAACATTTTTCCTTCAGTCTCTGAAGCATCATCAGAACAAACAATCTATCATGAATAACTGATCCTACCGCTGCCACCATTTGTCACGGGATTCTTTAGAAATAAGATAATTTATATATTTACAAATCTTTGAAATTGTATAATTTAAAATTTAATACTAAATCGTGATTTATATAAATACTTAATTTAATTCATGAAATGAATTCCAAAAACCTATATGGAAAATTGATTGCACCGAAAAAATATCTGATGAATTTCATCGGAAAAATTGAATTGAGAAGCTGGACATTTGAATAATATATTCTTACTTACATAAAAACTGGATCTGATAATGCAATATCAATATGAAATTGATTATGAATTAAAACTACATTTTTACACTTCTCTCTCACTTGAACATTTTGATGACATCTGTATGAACTGTCCACTTCGAACAAAGCATATCGCATGTGTATTTTCCCGACTGCCTCGATCAACTTGTGTCGCACGAAAATCTTCAGTCAGCACAAACAAATATCGGACTCCAGCTATGTATTAACCCCACATCAGTCAATGATAAATAAAGCTAATATTTACAAGTTGAACCTACCATAACCCTTATTTGGCATACATTGCTTTCGTATGTTTTATTTTTGTTGAACTTACCAGAGCCCATTGAAGCCGACAAATAGTATTTATACATGCTATACACAATTATATTACTACCTCTCCCAATACATGTGACACCCCCACGCCCACCCACCCCCCTCGACCCCACCTACCCCACCCCACCCCGCCCTATCGGTCATTTTCAAGACGTCCCTGATTCGATTCAAGGTTCGATTTCATCTCGCCTAAAAGACCTGATTCGATTCGAGATGGAATTCGAGTCGAAAATGTCAGATTCTCAGGCCCCTAAATGAGGCGCACATCGATGATGCAACTTCGCTAATATTTCGAAATTTTAATTTTTATATGAAATTCCCATACCCTTATTGTTAAATTTACTGACAGTTTTAGAAAATTATGGGGAGCTAACTTTCCTGTAAATCTCTTCTAGTGATGAAAGTTATCAGCCCTGCAGGTCATTTCACTGTAGTGCGTTGTCATAATAAATAGGAAAGGTTCAAGAAGAAGCAACAATTTCAGAATTTAAGGTAAATTAACATTTCGGTATTCTGACACAGATTCCAAATTTGTACGGAGCCTTATTGTTTTTCATCTGGCCATCGTATGCTCTTCTTTTTTTTTAAATTTCCCGCGAGCAGCCTTTGGGCACTTTGTTTGAACTTGATTTAAATCTGCGGCTATTTTGAAAATGAAGCGAGTAAAATGTGTTGCAAGTCAGATGAATACGAAAACGATTGTCTTTTCCTACCCCGGACAGTCATCGCTATTGACAATGACGGCTTATCAGTCCGCCTCAGTCATTTGCGTGCGGTCGTCGTCCCAATCAATCGCTCCTCCTCCGACAGACAATCGAGATGTGAAGGTCGACACTGAAGGTTCACAATAGGAAGTGTTCTTCGTGGTCCAAATTTGTTTTGATGCCATGTGGAATTTGATTCAGTGCCAAATGATTTTTGTGCCCAATGAAGAATTTTAGCGCTAAATCGAATTTGATTGTAAATGAGAACAAATGGCGCCCCGTTGCACTCCGCAAAGTACGATATTTTAATCTAGTGTTACCTGGCTCGCTCGAGTATTTCAGCTGTAAAAAAACTACAGTTAATAAGAATATTGATAAATAAATAAATAAATAAATAAATAAATAAATAAATAAATAAATAAATAAATAAATAAATAAATAAATAAATAAATAACGCAAAAGGTCATTATTAACGTTCACTGAATTATTTCATGATTATTATGTACTCCCTGTTTATTCCCTATTTATTCACTCCAATTAAAATAAGTTATCTCCCAGAAGGCTTATAAAAAAATAAGAAGATAAAATAGATTAAATAATAAAGAAATGTTTTAATAAGAATCAGATTAGATGTGGAAACTATCAATTCAAACAGACATGCTTACACCTATCACTTATAGATTACTTTATGGGCGTAAATTCTGCCTCGCCTGTGTCGTCAGATAGCGATTTTATCGAAAACCGAGCACTGAAATATTAAAGCATTTGAGACCTACCAATATATACCAGCATATTTTTGTGCCAAAATTTGGTGCTAATATAGATAACATGTTTCTTCCATAAATTAATTTATTACGATGGCTGCTGAGTGAATATGTGGGGTAGACCCATCAATATTTTCAGCTTCAAGTCTGCACATCGAAAATATTAATACGTCTACCCTCAAATAATGTATACGAACACTTCCAATTGCTGCCATATAACTGAAATACCACCAGAATTCAAAGGGTTAATATGCATAACAAATGTCAAGCGAACTTGGATATCAATTGGTTTACGGGTAACTGAAACAGAAAGTCCATTGACAATGACATTGATTCAACAGAGGTTACCCTGTATAGTATCGAAATAACCTGGATCAAAAACAAAAATGCAAATAGTTTTCTCTTTTTCACTTAACTCAAATACGAAGACAACAGTTACATATAGAATATACCCATTGCAGCTTGGTGTACCAAATGTTCAACGCGAGTGGTGAAGTGGTGACAAATCTCCAGAATAAGTGATACTTCGGTTTGGCGTATCCCAAGAGTCAGTACCAGGCCAATAGGTCTACACTATTTATGTTCTTCCCATTGGTGGCCTTGATTTTCATTTTTACGATAATGACATACAGCTGTAAATTAGTTTCACTCATGGCATAGATATAGAATATACCCATAGTAGCTTGGTGTACCAAATGTTCACTACGAGTGGTGAACATTTGATACACCAAGCAACTTTGGGTATATTTTATTTATACCATGATCGTCAGATCGTCAGATTATTAAGAGTCGCTCATATTTTTTCTCGATTTTACTGAGCAGCAGACGTACAAACGTGCGAATCTGTTTTTGTTTACATGAACATCGGTGGGCGGTACTTCTGCTGTCAATTTTATCACCGAAACGAAATTGAAAAAGAAACAGTGCCTTTTTTCATTTTAATAACATGCTGTTTCGAGTTATGGATACTTTATTGACACGAAACATATATATCTGTTAATTCGGGGTGTTTTATGGGGTAAACTCATTTAAAAACGTAATAAATAATTGCCACTTTCATTTCACTCTTCACGAGGCGACGTGCGATAAATTTAGACAAGTTATCATTCAGGTCGACGTCACTAAAGGTCAACATGGATGTAGTTCGTTCCACTATAGGTGTAAATTTTAACTACTGAAATCCCTTTGCTGTCGTGTTTACCACGGTTGGTGTATAAAACTAAAATTTATGTCATAGGCTTTTCATATATAGTAGAATAGGTAATCATGGTATAAAATGCTGTGTTTTCGGTTCAAAGCGATGTTTTAGTGCAATTGACACCATTGGCACTGGACAGTGTGATCACGGAGATAGAACTAGTCTTCTGCAAAGTTATGATTCCCTCAAAAATATTTAATTAACAGAACGAGGAGTGTGGACATGCGACTAATACTCACCTTTCTCGTGGCTGACAATTGTCGTCAATGGAGCAGATTTACGGGAGAGTTAGCTCCACTTAAATTTCATGAAGCTATCAGTGAACATAACACTAAGGGTACGTGAATTTCATATAAACATTAAAACTTCGAAATGTTAGGGAATTTGTATCATAGATGTGCCCATCATTTCACAAATTTCAGACATTTTTTTGCAGATTAGTATAAAAATACAGACGACGCTGGCTCTTTACAATTCCATTCCCAATAGATTTGAACATTTGACTATTATTCGCAATTGAGACCCCTTTTAAAAACACTAAAGCAACGTTTTAGTCATTTTTTGATGTTCTGTAACTTGTTTTGTGATGAATTTAATATTCATTGAGGTAAGAATTAATTTCCCGGGAGGAATAAAACTTGTAAATTACTGTAAAAACACATTTGCTAAACAAAAAGCTAAAGTAGACGTTTAGAGAGTGTGTGTGTGAGTGTGTGATTATGTGTAAGGGGCGGGGATGATACTGACAGATAGTCTTAATGACTGATTATCTGTGAAATAGTTGCTTCTAATTAGCTTGCCATAAAAAGCCACTGTTTCCACAAGTTACTTTTAATAAATGAAAACAACAGACAGCTCAACTTGGCTTTATTTCCTACTGACGTCATGGGATACAGGTGTTTTCTCAACGATTACTTGCTTCTTAATTGGACCTTTCTCGCGCATTTGATAATTTCGAGGGAGATAACTTTATTGAAAGTCGATTTTTATGTCGACAAAGTTAGGGATGTGGAAGAAACACTAGGAAGCCTTCAACTCATGGGCCACAGGTTTGTAATACGGTAATAATCACATTCAAAATTTTATCACACAAACCACCGGATTACACTCGATGGTAAAGAATCTGAACAAAAAGTTTGCGAGTACTTGTTGAGTATTTTTTTCAAGAACTGTAATTTACTTGTGCGTTGTCACCCTTTACCTAACACAAAAAGTCAAGTTATTCAATAACATAACATTGTCTTTGGCCTCGAACATATAGTTTAACCACCCCCCCTTTTACACCTAGAAACCGCCCGCCGCCATGAGTCGCTGCCGCCGGCCGTTCATTTATGCAAGCCAACTGTCATTATATTTGTCAGCCGCGAAAATATCCCGCCGGCTGAAGGCGGGAATATTTTAAATTTGAATATGGATCAAGACGAGTCTCTGTTGGTGTATAGCTTATGTCACAAACTCACAGTGCGTGCCCGGTATGCAAACATCAGTCACGCCTTGAACATCATACCTGAGACCTGTCGCTTTTTCTATTTCGTGGTACATTGAAACTTGCCTAATAAATGTCCGTTCGGCGTTTGACTATTATTCTCTGTTGAAACCCATTTAGAAATAAGAAAACGGCATCATCTTTTGATGTTCTGTAACCTTTTTCTTGTTCATTTTATCAGCAGTGTGCACATCGTGGCATACAATACAGATAGCGTTCTTTCCATTAATATAAACATCAAAGGGGTTAGATTTGCTAATTGTTTTCCTAGGAAGAAAAAGAAATCTTGCAAATTACTGTAAAAACACATTCCCTATTTATTTATTTATTTATTGGTGTTTAAGGTCACATATTTATGCACAATGGCTAATCATGACCGTGATAGTTTTACGGGTGGAGGAAGCCGGAGTACCCGGAGAGAAACACCGAGCAACGTCGAACAACTGTCAGCATTGGTTGAAGACAAGTGCACCATCGACGTGCAGTACGCCTTAGAAAACAACGCCACCGTGCCCCCTCGCGGGCAATGGAGATGAAGTGTCTTGCCCAAGGACACAACGCGGTTGACGCAGGTGGGATTCGAACCGCGAACCGCGAACCGCGAACCTCTCGGCTTGCAGCCTACACCTCTACCTACTGAGCCACCACGCCCCCACATTCCCTAAACAAAGAGCCGAAGTGGATACTTAGTGTATGGAAGTTATTCTGATAGATATTCTTAATGGAATATTATCTTTGAACTAGTTGCTTCTAATTAGCTTTCCATAAAAGCCAAGTTTCTTTTTGTTACTTTTAATAAACAAAAACAACAGACAGCTCCTGGAGTTTATTGTTGTTTCGTTTCTTAAAAGTAATAAAAGAAAAATTGGCTTATTGTCCAGTGATGACATAGGATACAGGTGTTTTCTCAATAATTACTTGCTTCTTAAATGCACTTTCCTCGCGCGTCTAATAATTACAAGGGAGACAACTTTATAGAAAGTCGATTGTAATGACGATATAAGTCAGGGATGGGGATTTTACACCGAGTCTCATTCAAAGATGAATACTACCTGTGTTTCTCAAATCGGGTCGATCTTCTTTTCCGTTAGATGCTGATAGTTAGTATGTTTGAGCGTGTTATTCGATATTCCTGAGACGGCATGAAGACACTGGCTGTTGAAATGTCGGCTAAACTCCAAGGAATATTCAAATATTCCATACTCTGAGCATAGCGAAATATAAAACAAAACGTTAACTTTGGAACAGCTTGTGGACTAAAACAGAGTCAGATTAACCCTTTACCCAACACAGACGATATCAAAATTTATCATTTTTTTTTTAATTTTTCAAAAAATTTCAACAAAACCACATCATGTGACCCCTCGTTGGAACGAGCCCGAAGAGCTCGTTCCAACGAGGGATTATATGATATGGTTTCGTTGAACTTTTTTGAAAAATAATATTTTTTCAACTGCTGAATTTGCATATTACGCGGGCGGATGCGGCCGATTCGTTGGGTAAAGGGTTAATATAGTTGATTACTAGCTACCTGTGCCATGCAGTGTCTCACTTCCACTCAATGTGTTGCATTTTGTCGGCTATGACTGTTTTGAACAGTCGTGTTTTATAAATGGGTTGTCCATCCGTCCGACGTCCGTCTGTTTGGTTTTTTTTGTCCGGAGATTTTCTCGGCAGTTCGAGGGTCATTCCCTTTGAAACTTGCTACGCATGTTCATCACCATGGGAACCTGTGCATGTGCGACTATAGTTCCGGTGGGATTATTTTGCAAGAGCTATACCCCTTTATGACTTAGAATAGTTTGCCTCATCGGTCAGAATTTTGTCCGAAGATCTTCTTGGAGGTTTATGACCCAATTCTTTCGAAACTTGGTATGCATATTCATCGCCATGGGAATATGTGCATGTGCGATTATAGTTCCGGTCGACTATTTTTGCCAGAGTTATACCCCTTTTCGACTTAGAATAATTTACCACATTGGTCTAATTTTGTCCGGAGATTTCCTGAGAGGTTTATAGACTAATTCTATCGAAACTGTGTACGCATGATCACCACTCTTGGAACCTTCGCACCTGCGATTATACTTCTGGTCGGAGTATTTTTTTTTCTAGAGTTATGCCCTTTTTCGAATAATCTGCCTCATAAGTCTGAATTTTGTTCGGAGGGTTTCTCGGAGGTCTTTGGATCGTTTCTTTCGAAACTTGGTATGCTGATCATCACCATGGGAACCTGCACACCTGTTATTATAATTTCGACTATTCTTTCCAGAGTTATGCCCTTTTCGACTTTAGAAAGTTCACATTTTTAACAACATTTCGATTTTCGGACGATAACGTGAGTTTGGATTTTTCGATGAGCAGCAAAAACATGGTTTGTCTCTCAGTCATACTAAAATACAAATCAATTTCTGCCCTATGTTATTGGTTGGTTCATGGATCAAATCAGTAATTATGTTCAATTCGAAAAAACCTACCATGGGTATTATGCAAAACTAGGCGGTGTTCTTGTTTGTCATTTTGTCTCAGAAGCATAGATTATGAATCTTCGCTGGAACGAGCTCCTTGATCTCGTTCCAACAAAGGTGTCATAAACTATGTTTCTATGCCAAAAATGAAAAAAATAGTTATTCAAGAATTTTGTTTGCAAGTGTCGCCGCCGTTAGTGTTAGGTAAATGGTTAACAGAGTTGAATACCAGCGATCGGATTGCTTGTGAAAACATAACGTCCCCTGAGTTCCAATGTGGTCTATGTTCCAATAGGCACATAGAACACATTGGAACTCAGGGGACGATAAGACAATTAAGCTTTAACCCTTTACCCAACGCAACGGCCAAAACCGGCCAGCGCTATTCTCAAAAATTGCCAATTAATTTTCATTACCCTTTAATATATGTCTCATCGAGCTTGTTCCAATGAGGGGTCATAACCTATGTTTTTGAAACACAGAAATGAAAAAAAATATTTGTTCAAGAATTATTTTTCATGTTTGGTTAAAGGGTTAAAATCGAGTTTTGTCGTGAAGACAGGTAATAATGGATTTGTATGTACAAAAACATGAAAGAATGAAATAATGAATACTCACTTAACCACACGAAGAAGTATCAGAGATCAGAGACTGCCATATTTGAACACACTTTATCACGATGGAGATTTGATATTGGACTTTAACTGCAGAGACATATAATGTCGAAGGTGAACACACTGAAATATAATTATTATTTATTCAGTCATTAATCCTTTTCATGATTAAATGTGCAGGTTTTTTGTCGTCAAAAATGGGAACATAATTAATTCAATCACGGTTTTCCAAGCTGCAAAATGCTTCACTTCGCAGTTGGCGATGATTGGGAATAATATCACAAAGTTTTCCTGATTCCTTTTCACAAATCGATATATGCTCACAGCTATGATAACATAGGGTAATCACACACCTTATGACCCTTCTCTGCATCCCTAAACCAAAATTAAATCACAGTCAAGAGTATTCTGGCCGATACCGGGTAGATTCTTATTTAAAATAGTGGTACAACTATCTACCAATTCAACCACAAATGTTACCATTTGTTCAACGTTGATAGACACATATTTGCGTAAAGCAAAAGTTGGTGGTGAATAAGAAGACAACACAATAAAGGCTTAACTAAGAAGGGGGACAAGTCATAATTTAATCCCACAGCCCTAAAGGGCTGTGGGATTAAATTATTACTGTATCTCCCCACATATACAAGGTTGATTCCTCCGTTGTTGACAGCAGTGTATAAGGCGATACCAGTCAGGGGGTTATGGTGGAAAGGTTTAATGGAAGACTCTAAATGGGCTATTTTCTATACTGAGGAGCTAAACTTAGGCTAAAATAAATATAACCCGTAAACGTCATATCAAACCTCCCTGGTCTGGGCACACCAACTGAACATGTGATCAGTAGCCCAATACACCGTACTGATGCATGCTACCATAAACTGCGCCGAAATGTCCTCGATTTGAACGATTTAAGAGGGCATATGTACTTTATGGCGACCACAAATGGAAATAGTTCTTCGCGACTGCGCATGTTCAGCCACATCACGAAAACTGCGGAAACCGGAAAGACAAGAGATCCGCAATGCACAAATATCATTTCTTGATCGCCGTTTTGCTTTTTCAGAACAGGGATGCTTCATGCTCGATGTACTTATTACGGTACGATGATTATCTGAAAGTACAAAGAGATAAGTACTTTGATATAGCTCACTTATTATGGAAAACCATGCGACATCTGTGATTCATCAATACTTTTAAGATCAGTGCAGAATGTGAAATACTACTATGCGATTGATTAATGTTAGCCTTTTACAAACAAACACTTATCTACCTGCTGTTGTCTTTTGAAGATCAAAATATGGTGTACTTTAACTCCTACCCGCACAGTATTTTCAAAATAGTTTTTCATCGAATCTAGCCATGGCTGCTATGAACCAGCCATGACTAGATTCGATAAGAAAAATCCATCTGAATTTAATTCAGGGATTCCTTGAAGAAAAAATCCATTCACTTTTCGGGGGTAAAATTTGATTAAATGTGCTCAAATTATACTTATTTCAGTGAAAGAAAATCCTGTCCTGGTACGAATATTCGTCGGCATCATGCAAGGAATTAACCCTTTACCCAACTCACACAATATTAAAATTTGTTATTTTTTTATCTTTTTGTCAGAATTTTCAAAATATTTGAACAGAACCATATCATGTTAGCGAGTTTGACGACATCGTTCCAATGAAGGGTCACATGATATGGCTTTGTAGATTTGAACATTTTTGTACATTACTCAGGCCGGTTTGGGCTGATTTGTTAACCCTTTACCCAACGTAACGGCCAAAACCGGCCAGCGCTATTCTCAAAAATCGCCAAGTAATTTTCATTATTTTTTTCATTTTTTGTCTCAAAAACATAGGTTATGACCCCTCGTTGGAACGAGCTCGTCGAGCTCGTTCCAACGAGGGGTCATAACCTATGTTTTTGAGACAAAAAATGAAAAAAATTAGTTATTCAAGAATTATTTTTGCAAGTGTCGTCTGCTTTCCACGTTAGGTAAAGGGTTAAGTAAAGGGATAATGATTAACTACCCGCGTTAACAAATGACCAACATGTATATCGACATACAAAGTCATTGTAATCATCTTCACGAATATAGTTGGTTCGAAGGCGAGTTGGTGATAAAACAATCGTTTAACTGTCACATTTTATAATTCAACTCGGATCGGCAATATTTGATCAATTCAAGTAATGTGTATTATTTCGTATTGTTACGGAACCTTGCCACTGGTAATTTACAGCAGTCATAACTTGATTTGATAAAAAGGTCAAAGGCTGGTCTAAAAAAATAATCCTGATACAAAATTATATCAAATTTGGCGTCAATAAAGAGCCTGCACTGCCTATCTACTGCTGAGTCCATTATGTACTCTGTTGAAATATCTGCAGGCAGCATGCTGCAGTGAATTACATGTAATAAATTCTCGCAATTTTGTTTCATTACTGTATCTTTCCAGAAATGCCCGCTGTTAGGTTGGCAAGCCCCCATTATCAGAGTGCTTTATGAGATTTCTAGATTCTGTTTACCATTTGAGCCACGTTGTTATATAAATTATGAACATTTGTGAGAAAGAATGGCGATGTATTGAAAAATATAACATGATCATTCAGTTCGTTTAGACGTTACAGTTCTTGTTAGTTTAAATACCCTATGCATATGTTCTCAATGCATCAATGGTTGAGATTGGAACTAATATCGGCATGAAAATCGAATTACGATAATGTTATCTCCCTTGAACTTGTTAGACGCACGAGGAAGATCCAATTAAGAAGTAAGTAATTGTTGAGAAAACACGATGTCCTATGACATATGACATCAGCAAAAAATAAAGCCAAGTTTCTTTTTGTTACTTTTAATAAACGAAAACAACAGGCGCCTCCCGGAGCTGTCTGTTATTTTCGTTCGTTAAAAGTAACAAAAGGAAACTTGATTTTTTTTATGCCAAGCTAATTAGAAGCAACAAGTTCACAGATAATCAGTCACTAAAATTATTTATCAGTATCACACCTCCCAACAATAAGGGTTAACTTTGGCTTTTTGTTTAGCGAGTGTGTTTATTACAGTAATTTTCAAGATTTGTTCTTTCATGGAAAGAAATTGATAAATCTAACCTCCTAGACCTTTATGCTAGTGGACGGTACAGGGACTGTATTGTATGCAACGATGCGCACACTGTTGTCAAGGACAACATTAACCCTTTACCCAACGAATCGCCCGCACCCGCCCGCGTAATATGAAAATTCAGCAGGTGGAAAACCATAGCATGTGACCCCTCTTTGGAACGAGCTCGTCACGCTCGTTCCAACGAAGGGTCACATGATATGGTTTTGTTGAAATGTTCTGGAAAAATTTGAAAAAATGATATTTAAAATAATAAATTTTGATATCGTCTGCGTTGGGTAAAGGGTTAAAGGATAGAGAAAACGACGTTTTCTTATTTTTAACCCTTTGAATCCCAGCGGACGCTTTTCCGCCAGGAACCTGATACGTCATAACGCCATTAAATAAGATGTTTCTTTTCAATAAATGTGTGGATAGACCAATCAGTATTTTCAACGTGCAGCCCCAAGGCTGCTCGTTGAAAAGACTGATTGGTTTACCCCAAATAATGAACATAGACTCTTCTAATTGCTGGCATTGAACTGGCATGGAAGATACCACTAGTGTCCAAAGGGTTAATGAGGGTTTCAACACAGAATAATAGTCAAACGCTGAAACTGATTGGGAAAAATTGTAAAAAAGGCCAGCTTCTGTATTTTATACTGTCTGCAGGAAAATGCCCGAAGTTTGTAAAATTCACATCGATGATACAAATTTGCTAGCATTTCGGAATTTCAATCTTTATATGAAATTCCCATACACTTAGTCTTAAATTTAATTATAGCTTTAGGAAATTAAGGAGAGTTAACTTTCCCGTAAATCTCTTCCAATGGGGAAAATTGTCGGCCATGCGAGTGTAAGATTATGAGAGTGATTTAGGGTCTATGTCTATGACAGAACACATTGGCTACGCTGTAGCTAAGAAGAATGCTTCTTCATGGCTGGATGCGCATGTGTAAGTGGGATAGCAACTTACCTATCTTATGTAGGACAGTTCAAGCCGATGTATTCTCTGGATACCGGATAATATGTTATATGTTTCTGAAAAGCGGAAGAGTTTGTTTTACCTGTGTGTTTCCACGATGATTTCGTCCTGGTGGCAATGTAGAACTGTGACCGCACTACGATCTCTTTCGTAATCAGAACGCGATTTAGTCGTGACACATTTACAGAAGTGGATCAAGATGGCTATAATATCATTTTGCAAAATCGAGTCCTCGTCAAGAGATACAAACGAAAAGCGTTAGAGAGATTTTCACATTTCCTTTTTTGACACCAAAAACTTTTTTAATGTTGTTTGCAGGGAAGCGGACAAATAATTTGGACCAGATCGCAACTGGATCGCGATCTGGTCTGATGCTCTGTTGAATAAATTTCAATACTTATTTCTTTCGGACATTCTTATTCCAATGGAAGACTAATTTAATATAAAATGTGGAGCAGTTTATTTGGCTTCTCGACCTTCCTGAAGATTTTGACATGCTGCAAGTTTCATGTTATTCATATTATCCAAGTAATCGTGACAAACGGGCCTTTAAACACGAGATGCGAAGCCAGTGTTCCGAACATGGCGATTAAGTAATAAACAATGATATTTTCCTAATTTAGAAATTTCGACACAATGTTTTAGTTTTAGCTCTGATTTTGGCGTTGCTATAGAATAAAGACACGCGGTATTGGAATTTTAAGTTCGGTATCAATTTCGGTATTTGTAGGGGTATCGGTTCGGTACTTCGTATCGGACTTGACAGAGATTTGTTGATGGTGCCAAAGGGAAATTCATTCCAGGAAAATACAGAATAAGTTGTTCTCACTCCACAACACCGCCACAAATGTCACTGCCAATGAGCTCAAAACTGGCATTCTTTTGAGCATTCTTTTGCCAACACAAATCATGTCTACAGAAATTTTTGTACTTGTCCCAAACACACCTTAACATTAAAGACCTATTCCAGGCTTTCTCGATCTCAGAGCATGTGCTCTTAACATGAGATTAACTTAGGAGATCCTGTTGAAATCACATGGGCAATGATTTCTAGTCAAGTCCTGGCTGCCTTAACAAGCAGCCAAGACTTGACCACAAATCACTGCTGAGTAACTGTATATGTACATCTTGTTGTCTAGTTAGAATTAATGACAAGTGCTCAGCCCATTAAGGGTAAACACAACTGAAAAGACAGTTAGTCACTTCATGCATGATAAAGAACACTTCAACAGATATCTGACCTCAACAAGGCCTTATAAATAGCGAATGCAGGAAAATTTGAAAATGCAGAAGTTTTCGATATTGATTATTTAATGATTGGTTCGGTGCGATTGTTTCCGTATTCTGATGATATCAGTTCGGTTTTTCGGTATACTGCCCATCTCTACCATAGAACAAAGAAAATAATCACCTGAACTTAAGCCAACGTCAGATATAGAATATATATACACAGAATGACACACACGTGTGAATGGGTTACTCGATATGGCACGAGTGCCAGCCCGGAAGGATAAATCGCTAGCGATTCAAATTTCCTTTGAAAACATACCAAGTCTTTTTTATCCTTAATGGTCCGTCTATGACATTCTTCACATCTTTTTACCAAACACTATAACAGGTGCGTGTCCGATGTGATTTCCAGCAAACTTATGACGACCTTTAGAGACACAATACTTGACTAGAAACCACTGGCAAGGTCAGTTGACTATTATCCAATGGACCTGTTCTAGAAGCACAGAGTGTGCCAAAGTCGGATGAAGAACTTTAATGGCAAACAGCTCCCAATTGCTGACATTAAAGAAATGCCTATTGGTAGAGGTTTACCTCCCTCATTGAAATGACTGTTATACTGTGCGAGCGTTCGCCCACCGTTACACTATGGGGGAGTTCGCACTCCTGACTCTAACGCGTCAGTAGTAAATCCGGAAATAAGTAATCTGTCATTTTCAGAATGAGGTCCACAGAGGGTTAATTTGCTGATACTATCATACACTGGGCCAGTTTATCCTCCGGGTACTCCTTTCTCTTTAAGCCCGGGACCTTGTTTCAGACTGAGGTCTACGGAGGGTAAATTTAGTGATGCTACCCTGCTGTGCAGGGTAGCATCACCAAATTCACCCTCTGTGGCCCTCATTCTGCAGATGACAGTCTGCTTATTTCTAGGCTTGGTCAGTAGCTCTACAAACGACAGACATGCTTTGTATTGTAGTAATGTTGTGCCTGTTATCCTAGTCGGTACTCAATCGATCTCTATCCAGGCAAATCGAACGCCGATTCACCCCATGACAGGAAGAGAATATCTTTTATGGAACTGACATAACAACCAGTTTTCTAGAAAACATTTCTCACACTTTGCGGACTGGAAATGGAAACGGACACGGTAGCGTTTCACTTGGTAAAGAAGAGTTAATATCGTGTACGCATAAATTGTTCTTATAAAATGAGATGTTCACAGCTGTTACTGTCCACATCACTTTGTGATTCTAATAAATCGCCATGGATTGATCAGAAGGAAAGCATTACCGCAAGTTTACATGAGATGGGTACGTATATATGAATACTTTACTCGAAACGATCTCCGCTTTAAGGAGCGCAGTGATCCAGTCGTTACAGCGTTGGACTTTAAACCGAACTTTCCGCGGTTCGATCTCCAGCAGGAGTAACCGCATTGTGTTTGGGGGCACGGCGCTTAACCCCGAGTTAGTACGTTGGGGAGCCTGACAGTTGCTCACCGCTGCTCGATGATTCTTTCCGGGTACTCTGGCTTCCTCCACCTGTAAAACTGTTCGACACGAGGTGACTCTCGCTGTCGAAAGTATCGCTAAACCCCAATAAATAAATAAATCTCCGCTTTAACCCTTTGCCCAACGCAGACGATATCAAAATTTATTATTTTAAATATCATTTTTTGAAAGTTTTCAAAAAATGTCAACAAAACAATATCATGTGACCCCTCGTTGGATCGAGCTCGTTCCAACGAGGGGTCACATGATATGGTTTTGTTGACATTTTTTGAAAAATAATATTTTTTCAACTGCTGAATTTGCATATTACGCATGCGGATGCGGCCGATTCGTTGGATAAAGGGTTAAACATTCACAGGTCGTTAGTTTTCAGGAAAAACCAATTCGCGTATAATTAATAGATAACTAAAAACATTTATCCAGTGTTGTTAACATCTCTGTGCTTTCAAATGATAATTTATCTTGCTCACACACTACTTTACCCACTAAGATGCATAGAAAGCCACTCCAACTATTTTTAAAACGTACTTCGACAACGGGGGGTGGGGGTGGGGGGGGGGCTCGATTTGCCGGCCTCTGTTGTTTTCCAAGTTGGAGTCAGTGAGGCATGTTGATTGCTAAAACAATATTAATTGGGGAAGTTAAAAACGGATTACTCTTATAGTCTAATTCAAATAAGTACGAAGAAACTTCATTGATAAAGGTTTCATTAAAATATACAAACATAAGCCAAAAAGACATCAATACCTAGATTATCGTCGGATTTGTTTTTAATTGGGGCGAAAAGAGGGGAGAATTTTATTTTTTGCTGTTACTTTTCTGGCAATCAACGGTGAGCAAAGAGACAATCCCCGTGTGCGTATATGCGTGCATTAACCGGCAGGATGCTAAATTATTCTCACTTGTCAAAATATGTTCCTTTGTTTTTGCCTTGTTTCAATATATGGGAGAGTGTGCCTGTAGACACTTTCCCATAAACTGAAACAAGTCAAATCCATACAGATGAAATACATAGATAATATGAAGCCCATGGATAGAATGTGAAGCCTTCAAGTTGTAAGCAAGCAAGATGAATGGTTTCGCGAGCCGAAGGAGCACAAGGACGATTTGGGGCAAGCCCATTTCGACCCTACTCTAGTATTTTAGGATTTTGTTGTTTCGCAGATCATCAACATGGTCGGCCGCAGCAAAGGGGGAAACGTCATGGGAGCCGGTTGCTAATGGTCATACTTGGTTGGTCGGTTATGGATGTTGTATTCGTCCTCGCATGAGGACCAGTGTGAGAGTTTTACCTCTGAACAAATGTGCTACCTCTCCCCGAGGGCTCTGATGTTGAGTTTGGGGTGACTTCAGGCAATTATAGTCTGCCACAGGCTGTATTGCCGTGAAGGCCATCATCGGCAAGTAAAATCTGCATCAGGCTGTTGCCGGTGACGGCCCATTTCAGGGCGTCACCCAAAGAAGACCCGAACTTCCCTGGTTCGGGGGCAGGCCTGCATTATTATTCTATTTGGCCGGGTGGTGAATGTGCACAAGTGGCATTTACAAAAAGAGCAACAGGTGGGACGCAGGATCAACACTCGCCTCCCCGGAGGTGGATGACCACTTCTGAGGATGGAGTGAAGGGTGTTCAGACTTCATAGCGGTTACTATGATCCATAGCGGTTAGAGTTAATCCATATCGGTTACTAGGAAGTGGAGAATCAAAAACATTTGTGGGTACCTGGTTAAAATAAAGAAAACAGAATTAGTAGATTGTAAACAGTAATATGAATATGTTATTATGTATTGGTCGTTTGATAACGTGAGTTGCGATTAAGATATCGGGAGGAAGGTGAAAGGGTTTCGCGCACCGAAGCCGCACGGGGATAGTGTGGGGGCAGACCCCTTTCGACCCTCGTTAACAGTTGAGTGGAGATTTTCGTAACATGTCCGGGCGTGTCAAAGGAGGAATAAGTGGGGTTCGTAGAAGCTGTCAGTGATCGTGGGGTTCTCGGGCATTATGATGATTTGATCTTCAGGTGTTCTTTTGATGTAGACCCTCAGGTGAGGACCAGTGTGAAAGGGGGGTCCCCTCAACAAAGGTGCTACCTCTCCCAGAGGGTGTAGTGTTGATGATGATGTTTTCACTCAAGGATAGTCTGCCACGTATGGGATTATCTTGTTGTGATGAGCCATCATTGGCAAGTATAATCTGCCTCAGGCGATTGATGAAGGTCCTGTGTGGACTTTTGTTTCAGGAATGGATCTGATCGAGTAGAAAAAGCAACAAAGGCCTCTTTCGGGGACCACCCATAGAAAGACCCGAACTTCCCTGGTTCGGGAGCGGCCTGCATGGCAACCTATTTCGCCGGGACCTCTATGCGCACGGCGGGCGTTTACAAAGGGCTACAGGTGGGACGCAGGACAAACGCTCGCCTCCCTGGAGGTGGACGACCACTTCGGGAGGAGAGCAGACTATAACGCTTATGTTCCACACCTGCATTCCACAATACAGAGCAAACTAACGTCACGTGTGAGTTGAAGGAATAGCATTAATAGCATTAATAAAAAGTAATTTTTGATGTAATTAATGTTAATTTAGTTAAAACAAACTATAAGTACACTTTGCATTGTCTACGGGCAAACCGAAAAAATAATTAATTAGCTTGCGGGCAGATCGAGAATTTTTAAAAGTCAGGCAGCCGGCAAATCGAAACATAACCTCGACAACACCCTTTGTTTCACACCTTTGTTATTATCCGAAAGAATAACTGATACGACCAATGACAGTGCTTTATTTTTAATAATGACCGGTGATTCTTAAATGAATTATAGGGCATTATTTTAACTGGTTGAGGGCTAAATTATTTTTGGTGGTCTGAAGTTGTAATTAAAAACTTGTTTTATTAGAAATTATTGGAGAGTGCCCACAGGCACTCTCCAGTGATTTGTAATAAAACAAATTTATATAAACAAAATATTATTTGTGTTTGACTGAATATGAAATATAAGCAAGGAAAGTCTTGGCTTTTGCTCTGGTATCCTCATTTTTTGAAAGCGCTGATAGTGGCTTCTAGCACTCAGCCAGTTAAATAATACCAGGGACCAATATTATAAAACGTTTACAGTTGTATTTTTCAGAATTTTGTTTTCCATTTATGGAAATAACTAACTGAAATGAGCCATTACCATTTTCAAAGATATGACAATTTGCCAGTTAGCAAATGATTCTTTTCCGTCATTTATATTCCCTTGTCGAAAATACAATTCGGGAAAATGCAATTGTAAAAGTTTTTTTAATTTTGATACAAGCATTCAAACCGACTGCTCTTTTTTTCAATAAGTTATCTCGAACTATACTTCACCGATCAAAAACTGTTCACATTTTCAGTTTTTGTCTCCGGAATGTGATAACATTTTATATGATTACCTACTGTGCTATATCCAAAAAGCCTATGGCATAACTTTTAGCTTTACGCACCAAGCGGGTGAACACGACAGCAATGGCATTTCAAAGGTTGAAATTTACACCTACAGAAGAACTACATCCAAGGTGGCCTTTGGTGACGTCGACCTGAATGCAAACTTGTCTAAATTTATTGTTCGTCTCCTCGCGAAGAGTAAAATGAAAGCGGCAATTATTTATTACGTTTTTAAATGAGTTTACCTCATAAGATACCAAATATTAACAAGCATACGTTGTCTCATGTTAATAAAGCATCCATAACTCAAAATAGTATGTTATTATGTCATTAAAATGAAAAAAGGATCCGAGATTTGCGCGTTTCTTTTTCCATTTCCTTTCGGCGATAAAATTGACAGCGGGAGTACCGCCCACCGGTGCTCATGTAAACAAAAACAGATTCACACGTATGTGTATGTAGTCTGCTGCTCAGTAAATCGAGAAAAAATAATAGCGACTCTGATAATAATCTGACGATCATGCTATAAATAAAATATACCCAAAGTAGCTTGGTGTGCTAAATGCTCACCACTCGCGGTGAACATTCGGTACACCAAGCTACTATGGGTATATTCTATATTTATTCATTGGTGCTTAACGCCACATCAGCAGCTACGGCTATATCGTGGCCAGAAAACGGTGAAAAGTAAAACATGTAATTTGTCAATTACGGAGGAAAATGATTGATTAAAAATAGGAAGTAATTACAAGAGAATGTTAAAGACAGGTGTAGTTTGAACAGTAATCAGTGATGATACTAATAAAGTGATCACTTATATATAACTCTGGTGATTTGAGAAGTGGCGAGTCTAGTTTAAAAAAATAAAAGCAAATTTAAAATGTATTAAAAATCATAATTATTTTAAATATTGATAAAATAGATCTCTTAGATAGTCCCTATTGAAATACTGCCCTATGACATGATTAATATTAGTGCAATGTAAAAGAATGTGCTCCAGTTTCAATACTTGTTGACAAACAACACACTATGGTAGCATATTACCCTCTAACAAAAAGGAATGTGTAACTCTTATATGGCCAATATAACATTGTGTCCGAATTACATAATCTTTTCTGCAAAGGTTACTACAAAGATATTTGTTATTGATAGTTGATTGGAAGCGATGGGGCTTGTTATTTGTAGCCCCGTCCCAATTCGACGATCACATTGATTTTATGTAGGTACTGATGTGTGGTTTAAAATCACTGAAAGGAATTTTAAAATCAGTGATATACTTGTTTAAAACCTGCTTCGGTGTAGTGTCTGCCCGGGTGTTAGCGGAGATACAAACATGTCCAGGTAACTAGTAATACACGATTTCATATTTGTCAGAGAGAGTATTCAACCTCTCACGAAGTTTCAAAATGAAAAGGTTCTTCAACATGAGGTTGAGTAACGGTAGCAAAGAGGAAAGAGAGTCGGAAAATGTAATCAACTTCATTGCCTGTATATTCGCAATGTGTCCAAGCGCTAGTAGCAAAGCTTTAACTTCAGCTGTGAAAACAGACCTACCATTTGTTTGGTATTCTGATAGAGATGCTCTGATCACGAGAAACAACGGCCGATGCTACTTTGTAGCCATCTTTGGAGTCATTGGTATAGGCCTTTCTGTATGCACTATATTTAGATTTTATTTCGACAAATTATTGTTTGAAGTCAGAGAGTTTGTCTCAGAATGTTTGGAGGACGAAAGGTCCAAAACGAAAGTAGATTTCCTTAGAAGCCAAGGAGGCATATGTGGTTCATGGTTCTCTTTTATCGAATCTGGTTCAAATGTGGCAGATTCCACGAAGTTTATTTCTAATTCTCAAAGAAGGAATATGTTTCTGGTTACTGTTAAAAAATTTAACCATTTTGAGGCGATGACACAGAATTATAAGCGGGATTTGCTGAGTTAACCAATAGATGAAGCCATATGGGAGGCACATTTTAACCCTGTACTTCTCGGTAGAAGGCTCCTCTGTCTCAACAAGCAATGAATCTATTGGTGATGTTTCAAATGCGTCTAGGCGAATTCTAATACCACTATTATGAGTTGCATGGAGTGGTTTGAGGTATGACTTTCTCGCTGAGTCGTAACCCACATAACCGTAATCTAATTTTGATCTCAAAGGTGAACTATACAGATGTAGTGACGTTTTGTGATTATCAACCCGATCGGTGCAACCAACTATCTTCAGAAAGTTAAGTTCCCTTTTACGTTAAATCTGAGTTGCTTTATATGAGAAGTAAAATTCAGTAGATTGTCAAACAATAGGCCTTAGAATTTCACTTCTTTAACAACCCAAACCGTATTGCCGTCTATTGTCAATTCAGGACCAAGGTGGTACTTTCCGATCTTGCGGAAATAAACACAATTCATTTTGGTCTTGGAAAACATAAAACCGTTTTCTGCAGACCATTTTTGAATTCATGCTAAACACAGTTGTAATTTGCGCCCGTGGCATCCATGTTTTTACTGCAAAAGCAAATTAAAAACAGCCATCGACTTATAATTAAGAATCTACCATATTCTCATTTGCGTCAATGATGCCACACAAAATAGAATAACACATAGAATAATACACTGAGATCCAACACACACAACGGACGATCCTTTAAACAAATTTCTATAAAAGGCATACTCGCTCTCAACCCCAAGTTTAAAGGATCGTTTAAATGTCCATACTTTCACTTGTACCATATGCTCTCTCCAGCTCAACGAAGATGACGACCACATGTTCTTTTTCGGCAAAGGAATTTCGGATGGACGATTCAAGTCTAACAAATGATTCACGGTACTTTTCTGGCTTCTGAAGACCTTCTGTCTTAATGGTACGACGCTATTGTTCTGGCAAGAATATCATTATCACAGAGGTTCTGTGTTTGTCTTCCATATGATTTTACATGTTAATAGTATGGGTTGGGGGAGGATGTGACACAGTGTCTATTCTTGATTTTAACCCTTACGCTGCCGAAACTACCAGTGTCAACTATTTTATGATGATTATCTGCACGTTCTGGTATGCGCAGTTCAAACTTACTATCTTATTAATTGTTGGAAAGGGTTCCGAGAGCCCTTTCCAACAATTAATCAGATGCTAGAGTTTCAAGTATGTCATAAATTTTATTAAACTTCCTCGGATACAGTCGTACATAGAGGTCTTTCATATATGCCTAAATGGGCGTGGCCGTAAAAGGGTTAAATCAAAAGAAGTCGATGTTAATATTTTTAAGCCTGAAAACTTCTATGGTATCGTCTTATGCACTGTTTACAGCAAACAGGGCGAATCTGGGGGAAGGTTCAGTTATAACTTGATACTACAGCCCCTTAGGGCTGTAGGATTACATTATCACTGATCCTTCTTCTCATTTAGCTGCCCATATGTTGCCTACTTATGGACTGTAAGCATGCCGAGTTGAAAGAGGCAAATGTTTTAAATATTCCATGATATTTTGCAAAGTAGAAGAAAAAGATTCTGTTTAGTTTGCTCGTGTAAAACAGCCGCGCATGCACACCAGATTGTCACTTCCGGGTTCACCTATCTGTTGCCTGTACGATTGATTGTTTGTTTGTTTATTAGGATTTAACTACAATTTCAACAACCAGGGACATTATCGTGTCGAACAGGGTGCAGTAAACTGGAGTACCCGCATGAAACAATCGACCAACGGCGAGCAACTGCCAGACTCTCCAACTTACTAACTCGGACAAGGAGAGTAAGCAGCGGTTGAAAGATCGCGCACCATCGGTGTTTAGTATGCCTTAGTACAAAGCGCCATTGTGATTTAGGTAGTCGAGATGAAGTATTTTTCACAACTAAGATGGAGAGTGAGAGGGACTGGGGACCAAACCTCGGCGTATCGATTTAAAGACCAATGCCCCCCCCCCCCCCAAAAAAAAAAAAAAAAAAAAAAAAAAACGTGCTCCTACGTGGCGATCGGTAGGAGTGATTTCGAAACAATTTTTTTCAGTTTGTGTTTTTGTATTGGTAGATGATACATTGTTTCGTTGATTTGGAATACATGTATTCAAACTAATTTAGACCGCCATCGATTCATAAAAACATACGAAACAGTGATTTCGAAACAGTTTGTTTCCATTTGCGTGTTTTTCGTGCTAGTTGATGCATTGTTTCGTGTTTTTTGCATTCATGTATTCAACATAGTTAAGACCAACATATGGCTTATAAAATGTACACACCATATGTGACAGTGAACCTTTTTCAATATGTTACGCATATCTTTTCTAGTTAGTGGTCCATGAATAGAAAACAGCATGATTGGGCAATCAGTGTTAAGGAGGGTTGGGCAATTTATTCGTTATATTAATGTGCATTCCGTAGTGTATGATGTATGGAATTTTACACTGGCTTGACACTGATACACCGTTCGGCTGTGCCTCGGGGTGTATCAGTTTTAAAACCTGTTAAAAGTGCAGACACCTTGGAATATATATGGGTGACTAATAGTATACCATAATCTTATGTGGAGCTCCAATATAATATTATTATAGGGAACTTCAGGTTTTATTTCAGAAATCACACAAACTCGGGTACTATCGACCCATAGAACATGAAAAGAAACGTTCTAATTATTTTATTACGCAGAACAAAAACTAGCTTCCATTGTTAAGCGTTAACTGCAACAAGACATCAATCTTATAACAATGCAGTCGAATCCCAAAATATGCTTTTAGTGACGTCATTTCGAACGAATGACGTCTCTTTAGGAGTTTCCAAATCACTAAATTCGAAAATGACTTCTTCCAATTGCCGTCGCTATGGGAGTTTCTATATCATCAAATGTCAGTGTTTACAACTGCATCATGCTGTTCATATTAAAATTCATTATTAATGCTTGTGTGATAGGTGGTATAATGGAATATAAATTCATGTTTCTTGGTCGACGACAGTTGTCAGAATTAGGCGGAGTGAAACAATTTATTTCGAACTTGAGGCGGAGACTCAGTGGGGTCGAGGAGTAATACTAAACTTGTGGAAATATAATTGATTGAAGTCACATTCATGATTCACTAAAGTGGTGAACAACACGTGAGTTTTTAATATTTCTGATTCTTTTGAATTCATTGTTTGTAGTTAAAATTGAAAACACACCGACTGAAGATGATATATTTGTTAGTAAGTGTGTGTCTAGCGGTGAGGAAAAAAGTTAAACAGACACGGCGCCAGTATTTGGTGTTGAGAAATTCCAATCAGAGCGTGCGTAATCGACGCTGATCAATGGAAGTGGAGCTTACATTTTCTTTGTTCTCATGTCTCCAGGGAAGAACGTTCCAATAGTATCCGTGATTTGTCCAAAAACTCCAGTACTATGACTTTTAGATGGTGTCAAATTAACCAATCACGGCTGATGTCACAGACGAGAGGCATAAAAAACTCTATATTTGGTTTATCACTTCACTAAAGAAGACAGTAAAAAAACTATTTTTTACCATATCGTAGCGTTTGAAATCTCGAGTGTTTTGTTGAATCGATGGGCTATACATTCTTTTCTGGAATTAAACTGAATGCAGTTTTGACAGGAGGCTTCCATTAACAGCGGTTGGCTGATTTGGTCGACTGTGGTACAAATTTAGCACATAACGATTTTTATTTATTTATTTATTTATTTATTTATTTATTTATTTATTTATTTATTTATTGGGCTCAACGACGCTTTCAAAAGCCAGGCACAATTTTTCGGAAGGAAGAAGCCGGAGTATCCGTAGGAAACCACCAAGCAACTTTGAGTAAGTGTCGGACTCTCCAACTTAATAACCTCGCAACAGCAATGTAAAAAGCGGATGAAACATGCGTATCACACTGACGCCTTAGCACACCGCGTCAACGCGTTCCCACTCGGGCATTTGTGATTAAGCGTATTGCACAAGAAAACAACCACTCAAACGACCTTTTCATCTGAAATTAAGTGCTCTAACCAATCAGCCACCGCACCACCATAGCGATAACAGGACGAAATTATGGAATTACCATCAGCATGGAATGACATCTGAGTCATGAATGAAAGTCTGATTGAACATCTCACTGCAACAAACTAATGTCACCACTGTTAATATAAAGGTTCCATAAAATCCATGAAATCATTCACATCACGAAATGTATTTATTTGTTTTGAATATTTTAAGCGACCGATTTGTGGTAGGAGTTATATTACCATTTCCATACATTTATAAGTATTACGATGATAGGATAGTCAATAGATACTTTAGTAAATGATCGAGATTAATAAGGAAAAGATTCCAGTGTTTGAAAACATCGGAAATATGATACAGCGAGCTTTTTAACCAATAATGGCTTTACAGTGATGAATGCTGTTTTACTGTTCATCAGAATGTGGGTTTCTCGGACAAAAGATTAATTATTTATTTATTGGGGCTTAAGGTCACATACGTCTGCAGAATGGCTAATCTTGTCCGCGTGAGATAAAATCAAGTTTAGTTAACCCTTTACCTAACCTGAAAAGCAGACGACACATGCAAAAATAATTCTTGAATAACTAATTTTTTTCATTTTTTGTCTCAAAAACATAGGTTATGACCCTCGTTGGAACGAGCTCGACGAGCTCGTTCCAGCGAGGGGGTCATAACCTATGTTTTTGAGACAAAAAATGAAAAAAATAATTAAAATTAATTGGCGATTTTTGAGAATAGCGCTAGCCGGTTTGGCCGTTACGTTAGGTAAGGGTTAATTATTTATACGCATCTTGCCCATTCTACAGGATTTCCACCCCAAGCATTGGTATTTGGGTCCTATTTTTCAAGTAAACCAGAGCTTGTCTGCCACAGTAAACAAGCACTGCATCGATTCCCGGGTGGGAGCGCGGTGTCTCGGTGGTTACGGAACTGGTCTTCAAACTGAAAGGTCCAAGGCCAATCACCGCCAGAGGTAACTGCGTTGTGTCCTTGGGCATCATCCAGATTGCCCGTGTGGGGGCACGGTGGCGCTGTGTACAAAGGCGTACTGCACGTCGATGGTGTACTTGTCTTCAACCAATGCTGCTTGTGTGGAGTTAGAACATTGGGGGGTCTGGAAGTTGCTCGTCGTTGCTCGGTGGTTCTCTCCGGGTACTCCGGCTTCCTCCACCCGTAAAACTGTCCGACAAGGGGTGAACCTGGCTGTCGAAAGTGTTGTTAAAGCCCGATGAATAAATAAATAAATAACTTAATTAATTAATTAATTAATTAATTAATTAATTAATTAACTGCTTTCCGATGGGCACACGATTAATTAAAAAAATGTAAGAACACATTGGAAACTTTATGTGTAATAAATATTGCACGGCTTGAGGTTGATTACGCATAATAATGGTCCTCTAGGTTGAATAGTCCACGCGCTGCGGCAGTATGGACTATTCTTTCTCGAAGACCTCGGTTATGGCACAGTCGTTGACCTGTGGTATCATAATTATTTTACTTTACCGAACAAACCTAAGAGGAATCTTGCCACCTAGCAGGATTTCACTCCTTAGGATACTACTTTTTGTCGATGACCTTGATCAAGACAAGCATGTTCATTCTTGAACTTTGACATAACTAAACCGAACTTCGGAAGAAATCTCCTGAAATGGCACGTTGTGTTACGTCAGTCGAACGTATTAGAATAGTCCACGCCCACTTTTAGAAAGCGTATAGTAAAAAGACAATAGTTCACTGCTTGGAATCGAGTACGATTTTTATCCACGAGTGCGGCGCGCGGGGGATTATTTCACGAGGCGTTAGCCGAGTGAAATAATCCGAGCCGCCCACGAGAGGATAAAATCGTACTCGAATCCGAGCAGTGAACTTTTGTGTTTATTTTCGCCTTATTTGTTTTACCAAAACAACTCATTGTAATTGATTCCGTGATTACCTTCAAAACATGTCAAATAACAAAAGTCCATCATCGCTGAGAGTGAAATACGATACTGGAGGTGGGGGCATTTTCGGCGAGTGTGAGTGGGAATACGAGCTGTTTTGGGGACGAAAAACGAACGAAAATAAAAATAAACGGGAAAAGCATTGTTTTAAAATTTCCAAGAAGCAAACCGATCAGAGGTATTATACTACCTTTGGTCCAATCACAGAAAGGAAAAGTCACATGAAATATATTATACATTATTACATAGCCATTATGTTAACGATATCATTATATTTGGTGCATAATATGTGCAGATATGAAAATTGTCATTGTCATAATACATATATTATATCCACTTAGTGGTGTCGTTGAATATTGATAAACACCAGGACAAAAGAAGGTAGAATGAATGACACCTCGTCCCCTGAGTTCCAATGTGTTCTATGTGCCAGTAGGCACATAGAACACATTGGAACTCAAGAGACGACCTGTTATCTGAATAGACTCTTTGCCTGTAAACAAAAATCATTTAAAAGGGGTATTCTGTGATCCAGAAATTGGTAAATTTTCTATATCATATTAATAAACTTAACTTATTCTATTTTGCTTTGTTGCAAGGATCTCTGTCAAACTGAATAACAATAGATTATATTCCTACATGTGATTACTGAGGCCAAATAGGTCTATAAACATGGGGGAAAATGTGTGGTTGTCAGATTCATTTTTCGATACATTACAATTGTTTTGATTTAGGAGTTAGCTTGATCACCAAACTTCAAATTAACAGATAAAATATGTACTGAAGTTATGCTAATGGTTTGGTGCTTGTGGGTTACTTGCAATTAACACGTTTATTAGTGTGAAATTTAGATACCAGATATTTGAGAGCTGTACTCGGTTTTTTATCTAATTTACGTTACCAGAAGTTGCTATATTTACGTATCAAGTCAAGGTAATTCTAAACAGAAGATTGTAGTTTGAGCGGATAGGTGAAAAACATGCTGCGTTTTTCATTACCTTTCAATAATTACGGTTATTTAATACATGAATGATGGATGCCCATCAAATAGATTACAAACGTAACAAAGATTGACAGTAATGAATTTACGCATCCCAAAGATGCTTTTGAAAATCCTTAACTCCTGATCAATTTCCTGCCACCAAAACTTAAAATGTGAATCTGACACTGAAGGAAATGTTTTCTATATGCACTGGAGAACAACAGTTGAGTCAAAACTTTTTAAAAATCAATTCAGTTGTATGTAATTTGAATTTTTGAAGGAGCACTGCATGTGCTGGTCCAGCAAGTTTTTTTACAGGGAATTATTTACAGTTTAAAACTATGGCACACCACATTGATCAGTAATCTAGTTTACCTTCCCTGCAAATATAAGCCATATAAGAAACCAAGTACTCCACCCTCCTCCATCCGTAAAATTGTCCAATATTTGTGGAAAGTATATCGTCAAACCCCAATAATAAAAAGGTTGACATAAATATCTCCTTCAACAGCAGTAGACCAACTCAGCACTTGATGCTGGTTCATATCCCATTCGCAACAGAGACCCTTTTTACAGTGACAACTTTCCAGATTGGACTGGAATCATGCAGCATTCCCGAGCCATCTTCACGTTCTACCTATAATGAGTATTCTTTTGTTCGCTCTCATGTACAGTGTGGCACCCCAGCATTAAATATTTTAAACTGTGAGTTCACGTTTTAAGTTTCTTTACTAGTGTTAATTGAAAATAACAGACTATGTTCTTCTGCGTGTCTCCGACCAGCAGACTACCACCTCCAGGAGTATGATGCAGTCATCCACTGTTCTCAATCATTTTGTTTCACATTATGTTTTCAGAAAACATTATGTTTCCCTCTAAATATCCGTTCAAAATGTTGCAGATTCCCATTAAACGACAGTTTCTGAATTCATTATCACTATGTATTTGTATTTAACACAACTAGAAGACAATATTTATGACAAATTTCAACTAAAACATTTATCTAACACACTGATCAAATCACTATTGGCGCTCAGATAAATGGCCATTCAGATTTCATTATTTGTACAAATTCTCTGACACAAATATAGCATGTAATTATGATCTTCAACTGTGATGATCTCACTGAAGCCGTTTTAAGGTAGTTATGAGCTCTGTTTCTAAGGCAAAGGGTGTAAATATTCTGTGATTCCAGAAAACATCATACAAATGTCACTTTTCTTCTCCATTATGTAAAGGGTTAACCCTTTGCCTCCAAAAAGCAAACCTTACCATCTCCAAACAAAGCTTATTCAACTGAGGTGATGGTTGAGGTACAGAAAATTGAGGTACAGAAAATTGGAAAAGGAAAACGTTCAATATTTTGGAGATATATATGGTGCTGATTTGATATGCCCCGTATATCAGCGTTTCGTGGAGGCACTTTCTGTGACCAAAATAAGGCCCCGTTCCCAATGGGGTACATGCTATAAAACCTAATTTCTGGCACAAAAAAACATTATTATCTCTAAACTTTTAAAGCATAATCAAGTTACAGAACCATTGAGTTTTTCTGATAATTAATCCTAATAAACTGATATCCATCTTAACATCTATTCTCTCTGGAACAAAGCTCCCAGGTGGATTTATGTTTAGATGATCCATTGAATAATTTCCCGAAGACCATGAAAGGCTCCTTTTCCAATCTACTTGGATCAAATCCTGAACTGTACATGTAGGTTAGGTACAGTGCTTTGCAGATCAGTGCTGGGAACCATGCATTTGTACTTAAATGTCACACTGTTTTTGTTCCATCCGCTTGTGACAATGTACAGAACATGTTCGTATCACTGTATTTAGATGTTTAAGTAACCCTACAAATTTAGGGGGAATGTTGTAGCCTTATGCTGCCTTGCCGTTAGAAACGGTGGCAACTGAGTTTTGTCCTTGGGCAAAGCACTTAATCCCGATTGACCACGTGGGGGCATGGAGGCACTGTGGACTATGCTAATCTTGCGCTTGTGCGGAGTTAGTACGTTGGGGAGTCTGACAAGTGCTCGCCGTTGCTGACGGTTCTTCGGTGGTTTTCTACGGGTATTCCGGCTTGCTCCACCCATAAAACTGTCCGACACGAGGTTATCTTGGCTGTCGAAAGTGTCGTTGAACCCAATAAATAAATAAAATAAATAAATAAATAAATTCATTCCCCTCAAGGGACGATATGTGACTGGTGTTTTCCAAACTCGCACTCAAAAATGGCGTTACATTTTTTTATTCCACGTTCAATCTTTCGCTTATTCACAAAAGAACCCTTTTTATTTCCATGCATTATTGGGATTTCTCGTAGACCTTATCATTTATCAAAATAACTTCGCCGTTTCGAAATGAGGCGAAACACATGCCTCTACAATCGCAAGTAGAAAAATGAGCAAAAAGAACTTAGAAACATAATGCAGAAAGGTGTACTTCTTGACTTTCAGAAACTTGAGGCTGTAGGGGTCAAACGTTTGTGATCAATTTCTGTATCAAGCGCTTCTACAACAATTTACGACCTCCCTCTGAGATTAAATCGTGCCTGTCCATCAGTGTCAGTGCCAGTGTGAACACAAAGCAAGCGATAGAATTACCATGTGTTTGAAAACATCTAGCGGAACTTTCACGTAGCACTGCACACGAAACAGAAATTTACTGAAACCGCAGTTTGTCATCTGGAGCTTTGTTTGACTTAACAGCACGTATTTTAATTCTTCATGCCAGCTTAGTATTTAATTTCCATGTACTGTTTGTTATCTAAGGCATTCGTGTTTAACAATGCACATCATAGTTTTTTTTCAATCTTTGGTTTCATTTTGCAGTTGCTACACTTCAAACTGAAGACTGGAAATGAGAACGTATCGAAGATGCAGCGTGTGTCACAGTCGTTGCCCTAATATGCAGACGTCTACTTTTGTTTCGGTGTAGCCATTCCCTGTGGCGTACCTAAGGTATCCCGGGTATGGTTCGTACACCGGGCGTCACTTGAAAGGGAGGGGGGGGGGGGTGCCACTGAGCAGTTTCTATTGAGGTTAGATAAGCCATCCTCGAATAGTGAAAAAAAGAATGTTCTTCATATGTTTGAACTGTCTTTGATCATCATGGGTGAGAAACACTAAGATTGTCGATTGTTAACCCTTTACCCAACGCAGATGATACCAAAATTTATTATTTTAAATATCAACCAACGAGGGGTCACATGATATGGTTTTGTTGAAATGTTTTGAAAAATAATATTTTTTCAACTGCTGAATTTGGGTATTATGCGGGCGGATGTGGGCGATTCGTTGGGTAAAGGGTTAAACCACTCATATAAATTATTAGGTAAAATACAGTGCTGGGAGCAACATGATCACAAACCTCATAGTACAACTGTTGAGCCTTAGTGCCAGCTGGCAGAAAGACCATTCTCCTGCGCAAACTGGGGAGGCTGTGCTGCTTTTCAGCCTTCTCTGTTTTTACAAATTCAGTCATGCTTTTTACGTCTCAGTGAAATTTCCGCCTTTTTAAATATCAACAACTAACGCGCGATCTCACCGATACGAGATCGCACGTTAGTTGTAGCTATTTGTTTTGGAGGAAATTGTTTTGTGATGGAAACAGCATGCCGTTCTGTTCATATCTATATGCCATAGGCGATATTTTACGTAGCTGTGCCACTGACCAATCCACATTTTGCCGTAACTTTTGACCATGTTATGTGGATGTGTCGTGTTGTAATTGTTAAGGCTTTCAAGCACTTGAAGAGATGTGACCAACTTTTAATTAAGGAATTTAATTTCTTTCTACTATCGACTTATGTAATAATGCTTTGGCCCGTTAATTTACCTTCTTTCTACTATCGACATATATAATAATGCTTTGGCCTTTCGCTGATTTGTCACAGTCCTCTCATGAGGAGGCCTACATCATCCAGTCCCCCATCGGGTTATCCCCCCCCCCACTGTCCCTCCAACATGTAATCTCTCCCAGAATTTAGGCAAAACCTGTCTCATAATCCCACCCCACCCCCGGCGCTTTCTCAACCTCCCCTCCTATAGCATTGACCCTTCCCTCGTGACATTCCTCATCCCCTTATCCTTCATGTTCCATCTCACTTCCATTATTTTCCCATGGAGTCTTGTTCTTCTAAGCAATAGGCAAATATCTGGAGCATTTTAAAATGAAATGTCTTAGGGTCTCCGTTACTACTTAGTTGCACTTTTGGCACACTCTTTCTTCGCTCTCGCAAATTCCCTCTCAAACCCAGTAAGTTGGATCTCACTTGGAACAACAATAACCCCGCAAACGATCCATCTAGCAGAAAGAGGAATGATCCGGTGAAATCAGTGAAAATTAAGAAATATTTTTTCTATGACAGAGAAAGTATTCTCCATATTTCTTCAAATTCAGTAAAGCAATATTTATTTATTTATTTATTTATTTATTTATTTATTTATTTATTTATTTATTAAGGTGTAACGACACTTTAACAGCTATTACGGGTGCCAGTTTTACGGGTGGAGGAAGCCAGAGTACCCGAAGAGAACCACTGAGCAATGATGAGCAGCTGCCAGCACCCCAACATCGTAACTCCGCACTGCAGTACAGGCACGGTTAGATTGGTTGAAGACATGCACACCATCGACGTGCAGTACGCCTTAGTGCGGGGCGTCATCGTTCCCCCTGTGGGCAATCGGGGTTAACTGTCTTGCCCAAGGACACAACGCGGAAATCCGAATAGATCGCTCAGACGGCCACCCATCCAAGGACTTGCCGGGCTCGACGTTACTTAACTTCGGTGATCTCACGAGGACCGGATACCGCCCCCCCCCCCCCCCCCCCCCCCCCCCCGTAAAGCATTAAAATGCATATTGTGTCAAAGAGTATTCCTAGTACATTTCAGGCGTTGTTTCTACTTGCATGGCCTTCAGGCGCTGAAATGGTGTTGCATAGCGCTAGAACAATCCATATTCATTCCTAACTTATATCGTCATGAAAATTTCGATAAAGTTATTTTTCTTGAAATTATTAGGCAAGCGAGGAAGTTCCAAGTAAGAATCCAATAATTGATTAAAAAACACCTATGACCTCAGTAGAAAATAAAGGCAAGTTTTCTTTCACTACTTTTGATAAACGATAACAACCCACAGCTCCCAGATCTGTCTGTTGTTTTCGTTTATTAAACGCAGCTAAAGGACGGGGGGCGCAATGACGTTGCGGTAACCGGTTCTCGTCAGATCACCGAAGTTAAGCAACGTCGAGCCCGGTTAGTCCTCGGATGGGTGACCGTCTGAGCTATCGATTCGGACTCCCGCGTTGTGTCCTTGGCATGGCACTTCATCCCTATTGTCCACATGAGGGCACAATGGCGCCGTGTACTGAGGCGTACTGCACGTCGATCGCGCGCATGTCTTCAACCAATCTAACGCTGCCTGTGCTGCAGTGCGGAGTTACGATGTTGGGGAGCTGGCAGCTGCTCGTCAGTGGTTCTCTCCGTGTACTCCGGCTTCCTCCACCCGTAAAACTGTCACCGACACGATATGATCTTGGCTGTTAATGTGTCGTTAAACCCTAATAAATAGATAAGTAAATAAATAAATAAGCTAAAGGACACATGTCTTTTTACGACAATCTAATTAGAAACAACTGGTTCTCAGATAATCCGTCATTAAGAATGGACCTAAACTAAGAGTCCACTTTGAATCATTGTTTAGCGAAGTTATTTCTTCAGTTATTTGCAAGTTTTCATTCTTCGGGAGATAAAATTAGCGAATCTCACTTCCTCAACCATCATATTAATGAAAAAAAGAGAGTGTCCGTGTTATATTTCAAGATGTATTCATATTGTGGACAGGAAAAAGTTACAGAACATCACAGGATGGCGAAACGCCGTTTTCTTATTTTTAACTCTTTACCCAACGCAGACGATATCAAAATTTATTATTTTAAATATAATGTTTTTAAATCTTCAAAACATTTCAACAAAACCATATCATGTGACCCCTCATTGGAACGAGCTCAACGAGCTCGTTCCAATGAGGGGTCACATGATATGGTTTTGTTGAAATATTTTGAAAAATTAAATTTTTTCAACTGCTCAATTTGCATATTACGAGGGCGGATGTGGGCGATTCGTTAGTTAAATTGTTAAATGAGTTTCAACAGAGAATAAAAGACAAACGATCGAATTGACTGGGAAAAAAATTGTAAAAAGCAACTTATTTTATACTATTCTACAGGAAATGACAGAAGTTTATGAAATGATGCGCACATCGATGATACAAATTCCCTAACATTTCCATTTTGTTATTTTTATCTGAAATTCCCATACCCTGAGTTGCACATTTAGACAGCCTTAGAAAATTAAGGGGGGGGGGGGGGGGGGGGGGGCTAACTTTCCTGAAAATATGTTTCAGTTGGCAGCCATCGTCTCTTTCCAACAGCTACTGCTACATTCTATGAAAAATTGATATAATTGTTCAAGCTGGACCAGTGTCATAACAGGATGTACGTTTATCCTTCATTATAGTGGGTGTGTGGTTCTGGTTGTAGAGTTGGGAGGTTTACGTTTATCAGATTCGGTTTCGGTTAATCTTCTAATGTGACAAGAATATTTAGAAATAACATTTCAGGCACTACAACTTTGAATAAATCCCAAATAGTTTGTACGAGGCCACTAATCACAAAAAGCCATGTCTGTGCGTATGTCCAGTGGGTTCAGCCTTATGCGGAGTATTTTTTAAGCATTTTCTACTGGGCGACATAGATCTCTAATAGGCACCCACCCATTACATTATAGTTTCTCAAAAATGGTAAGTTCTCAACTGATTCAAAATTGGTCATGCATTTCAGTCTAAATACAAAATTTAATATTACCAATATTTTTAAAAAGAAATAAAATTGATAGTTGCATAAATGTCATTACAAATAACAAAATGAAATCACACACTCTTACATGTACAAAAACATCACCCATGTTTGAGTTTGGATTTAAAATTTCAACAACCAGTGTACCACACTGGTTGTTGAATTTTTAAATTCAAACTCAAAGATGGGTGATGGGAGTGTACACTGCAAAAAATATAGGTTCTATTTAGAACCAAAACTGGTTCTAATCTTGTTCCTGAGATGGAACCAGTTCTGTTTAAACAGTATTTATTTCAAATCAAATAAATTTATAAAGATGAACATTAAATATTAACAGAATTAAACATAAATTGAGGGGGTTTCAGTCGAAAGTTTAGAGCTTATACGAGGTTGTCTCAAATCATTATTAAGCAAAGGAGATATGAACAGATGGCATATCGAACCAGTTTGGGTTCTGTGTAGAACCAATATACCAGGTATTTATATTCGCTTTGTTTCAAAATGTTTGGCGACTGCGTTGGATAAGCTCCAAGTTTACTGCTGAATCTACTTCAGTTCATGTATTATTCTGTTAAAATTGAATGCTAATCTTGGTAAATTTATTTGATTTGAAATAAATACTGTTTAAACTAAACTGGTTCCATCTCAGGGACAAGATTAGAACCAGTTTTGGTTCTAAAGAGAACCTATATTTTTTGTAGTGTAGGCATGTACTGCATGTGTACAGGCTTGTCGCCCAGTACCTTGAACACTACTGTTACTGGGAGACAAATATTCATCACTGGGCGATATTTTGTCGCCCAGTGATAATGTTAAAAATACTCTGGCTTAATGTCCCTTTGAGTATTTCTCCGGGTTCTAGGGAATCAGTTGCTAAGTCTATTGAGACAGTAAAAACATAAATTAGGGTAACAAATGAATAATGTTTATCTAATTTATGTTGGTTTCTCATGTTCACATTCTCCCTGGCAATGTGTCGAATACATTGTGTTCTCATTGTCACATTTTCTCCCTTACTGATCCGTCCCAGGGGCGGATCCAGGGGGGGTGCTCTGGGTGCTCGAGCACCCCCCCCCCCCCACACACACACACACACGCCTACTCACTACTCACAGTCATCCAAAAAAATTTGAATTTGCAGACATTCTGAAAGAGTGAGAACTTCATCCCAATCACAAGTATTACTGTAATAAGCATACGCGATTACTGTATTTCCGATCCAGCCTCCAATAATCTATCTTAAAGATTTAATTTCAATAAAATGCAGTTGTTATAAGAATGTGCCTGGAATTTTACCAGTTACCAATCACAGCATTTCCCAAAATGGGTAGCATTTGAATCAGTTGACGAGCTGATTCCAATGTCAACCATATATTTACGGTCTTATGGACAAAGTTTCCACGTGTATCAGCTCTGTTCCTAAATATATCTTTGTTCAGCTGAATCAGTGATGCTATGGTGACGTTCGCCTTCAGCAATAGTTTTACACTATGACAGATGATTGAATGGGACAATTAAATATTTAACATTTACAAAGAGCATTTAACATTGGTGAATGATTCACCAATGTTAAATGCACTTTGATAAATATTAAATTGTCGCAACAGTTGAACTTGCTGGATAATGCCTACAGGCATTCTCTAGTAAACTGAAACAATTTAATGTTACAGAGCAACAGGACATCTATAGTATCCAGACTTATTTCTTCGATAACATGAATAAAATAATTAAGCTACTTACCAGTTAAGATCAGTTGATGGAACAATGTATTTACACAGTGTACAAGTTTGTGCGTTCACATAGCACGGTAGAAGCGCACAAACTGAGACAGGACTTGGGTGTTTCAGAAGCGGATCCAGGATTTTAAAATAGAGGGACGTCGCCCTCTATACTTATATGGTCACAAACTGTTGTGATGCAAGTGTGCACATACTATTAATTTATAGTACGCACTGACTTCAATTATTTTATTAGAATTGACTGGGGCGTGCCTTTGCCTTTGGCACGCTCCAGTCAATTCTAACAAAATAATTTTCAACGACATATACTTTTTATGTCTGATTAATAGACGGGGAAACACGCGGCATGCGCCCCTCTATTTTCTCAGAACTGATTTCTGAGAAACTAGAGGGGCGCACGCCATGTGCGCCCCCGTCTAAATCTGCCTTTGGGGTGTTTAACATTTAAATAGTATATGCATCTCAAAGTTGACCAGAAGAAATGTGACCCCCCCCCCCCTCTCGGCCACTCACCCAGTGGCACCAACCCATCCACACATTCACCCACCTACACACACTCATACTTCTTGGAACTTCTGTCGCCCCTGCGTACAACAGGTATGTCATAGTGAAAATTATTATGTTTCTTCCAGGCAATCCCCGCATTTCAGTTAATTTGAGGCAAAATCCAGGGGTGATTATATTTGCTTCTTGGTAGGTAACAATTTCGAATGATTATTTTGTTTTTCATTGGGCAGTGTCAGTACCATAATTGTTTTTACCAAATTTCAAGCCAAATCGGCAGAAAATAGGTTTAAGAGAAAGGACAAATATATGACCACGATACGTCTCAGATAGCATCTGATGGGTTCCTAATTCAAAAGAGCGCCGTCACGTTGCGCGCCTTCGGCGCTCGCCGACCAACAATAGCACCCCCCCCCCCCCCTTATAAAATCCTGGATCCGCCCCTGCGTCCACCGGACAAGTCAATAAGGGAGAACAATGTGACAATGAGAAATCAACCGGACGACTTAGTCAGGGAGAATTATGTGGCAATGACAACACGATGTATTCGCCATTTTGCCAGACAGACTGATTGACAAGAGTCCAAAATTTGCTGAATGACATTGATCACCTCCCTCCAGTAAGATAGTTTAATCAGTTTATGCACAAACACAGTAAAACCGTTAGGCCGTTTTTTGCTGGGTCTTGATTTTCCGGTTTGCCGCAAAAATCGGAACCGAACCGCAAAACCGCCAACTCTATCTGATTGATATACAAACTATTTGAAATACAAATATCCCGATCATAAGGTATATATTTTTAAGAGTACCCCCGCACTCCGCAATGTTCCGAAATAGAGTAGTGCCTCATTCTCAAGTGACGCAGAGTCATGTGGAGCAGAACCGAGTATTTCGGCAATCTGACACGCTGTCACGTCAGTACGGCCAATTCGCGTCGCAAATGGACCGTATTCCCTAATTTAAGATAGGTATTATGTCGATTATCTTGAAATTCGGCCACCATTCCAGACTACAACTGAACAGGTTCTGGGCAGGGAAGATAAGAGGTCGTGCCTTGAGAGCACAGAAGTGTCAACTGCAATGCGTTGGCGTTGCAGTTGGTACCTTTATGCTTTCAAGAGAGGAAGTCATCATCTACATCTGTGCCGCAAATGCTTCAATGGAACATGTTTATTTCTATTTCTATTTGTTTCTGTAGTTGAGGACACTCAAAAACTACATAAAACTAACGAACCCAAAGTTTGATTGTGGTCTTGTCTAAATAATCTGAATTTCACATATTCACTCGACGAACTTTCTAAAAAGGAAAGATTTTGTCTTGAATTCTATTTTGTTTTTTCTGACATAATTCACTGTGACGAACTTTGTTTAATGTCTGTCGAAACGCATTCTTTAAAAAATTACAAAATGGAAGGATAGATATTGAACAGATATTAATTTAATATTTATTGGGTGCAATTGACATTTGAGTAATGATAAAATGGTGAAGAATTATCTCCGCTTTCATCTACAGTTAAAACTAGAAGTCCTGTCATGAAATGCGCACAAATAGCACGTTGATATGCGCGTTAATGTACGCGTTATGGCCCAAGTGAAGCTATCAAATTCTGTACATATGGCCTGTGCACAAGCAATGTTTCAGCCAATGGACCTCCGGGTAACCCGGAGGTCCATTGGCAGAAACATTGCATGTGTTTGCTATGAGTAACCAGGAGAACCTGCCGTGATTTGCATGTCATTCGATATGGCAATTGCGCGCAATTCCAACGCGCAATTAAGCCTAGATAAGCGCACTATTCGTGACAGGACTTCTAGTTTTAACTGTACGCGTTGAAGAGAACTGAAATTGTCATGCAGCTGAACCCGCGCACTGCCTCGAGAAACTTTCCGTCTACTTTAGTATATGGTCTCTGAAAATGTTCGTTCCTCCAGAAATCGAATGTTCTAGTACCAGTGCTCTGGGAAATTACTTCCTACCATTACGTGGTAGTTTTGTTCTGAATTTTCATTGTGATCTTTCTTTAAATTAGTTATCTAATATTTGACTCGTTTGTTCAGTTATTTGGCCTTGCCTTATTTCAATGGCCGTTTTCAATCATAGTGCTACTATAATAGTGATTTCTTTAAAGGCTTTCGAAGGGACCTCCCTGAGAATTTATGATAGATATTATCCCACATAAAATATATTATAAATGTGTGTAAATTTATTTATCGTCGAAGGGGTATCCTGGTCGGTTTTGAAAAGTGTTGTGTGCGGTGGAGCATTTCTACCAATGTCCCTAAGATTTCTCCCCTGCACAATCAGCAGGGAAAATCATGCGGTTAATCTGGTAAGGTACAGTTCAGTTCAGCGTGCCATTCATTTCGTAAATGAGCATGTGAGAAGGTTGATCTTATCATAGCACTTGATTTTCATTAATATTTTAGATGTCGTTTTTGCAGATGGTTTATCACTGCTGGCACCGGCTGGAGAATATATGTAAATTCCATGAAAAGTCAGAACCATGATTCAGCTTAGTACCACTTGGGGTATATTCATACTTCTGGTGATGTTTGTAGTCACATCTTTTGCTGTAGGTAAGTTTTCAATATTGTTGAATATTTATCAACTATTTTTTTTCAAATCAATAATGTGTCCATGTTGAGGTTTTAGGAAAATTATGGTTGCAGCAAAAACCATCGTATTCTGAAGAGGTAATCAGCACTACAGAACTGTTAAATGCTTAAATATATTCTGAAGCAGCATCACTAAACACCCGCGGGTGTGTGGAAACTATCGAAGAACGCATGTTTAACTCCTTGTATGCTGTTGGCAGATATTCCTGCCAGGACGGGATTTCTCTTGTTACTGGAATAAGCATAATTTTGGCATATTTAATCCAATTTTCCCCATGCAAATTGAATGAATTTTTTCAGCAATGATTCCCTGAGTTGAATTTAGATAATTTTTTTCAGCAAATCTTGTCATGGCTGCTTAACAGCAGCCATGACTAGATTTGATGAAAAATATCTTGAAAATACTCAACAGGTTATGAGTTAATATGTAGTCCAGTTTTGTTACCCATCTCTTCTTTAACGTAGCATTCAGAATTCATTCTCTACTTCCCGACCCCTTACTACTTATACAGCACTTCTTACACGTAATTTCTTTATTGGGAACACAAAAGTATCAATAAAAGTTAAAGTAAGAAGTAATAGCAATGACATCATTTACACTCCATCAGTGAAAAATTTTAGCTAAAACTGCGGAAGGCCAATACAATGTCGATCTAATGTTCTGAACTGTGTAGAATCATTGACAGTATGGCCGGGGATCATGAACGTTGCAATGTACGAATAGAGGAAAATCAAGTACGACACAACGAAAGAAAGGCTAAGGAGGAGAGATTACAGAACAAAGTTGAGAAAACATTGAAAACGCTTGTCTAAAAGTCTAGTTATTAAATAGCGGCCCCCATTTGTTCTGATTCTGAGAGTTCTATCAACGCTACAATCAACCCCCCTGCGTGCCATGGATATGTGGGATTAGATACTGCGTAAGAAGCATATCTAGTGCAAGAAGGCGACTCCAGTCAAATTGATATATGAGTGAAATCGATTTCTGTTTTTAGAATATATCATAAATTAACTACCATACTTTAAAATGTCCTCTCCGGCGGTTGTGACAAGTTTGGAAAATGACATTTTTTTAGACTACAGAAAGTCGCAAATCTTTTGTCAACTATGACAGTAGAATATGTATTCGAGTTTGCCAACTGACCCACCAACAACGCTAACAAAACCATTGATTGTTCCCATAATTAGTGCTTGGAATGTAATATTAATGCGTCCGTGGAAATATTGCGCACCCGTGAAAAGTGACCAGTCCACGGTGGCCATACTCTATGCCCCTTTATTACACGCCTGTTCTATGAAATCCCAATCTACAATCAACACAAACCATGCGGAAAATAAAAGGCTGTTCCGCACACATATGCGGAACGGAAATCGTTGACGGACTATTTTTAAATAGAAGCGAAATTTCACTGGAAGTTTTTTACAAATCGTGCACCGCAATTACAACTTGAATCGCTAGCGATAGCTAAAAATCATCCCCTGAGTTCCAATGTGTTCTATGTGCCAGTAGCCACACACAACACATTGGAACTCGGGGGACGATATAATATCACGGGTTCCCTGCGCAAATTTGATTAGCGATAAAATGTGTTCTTTTTTATGATAGTTGTCAAATGAATTGCTGAGTGTCCTAATACTTGTCTTTATAGACGTGAAGGCGTGTAATAAACACAGAACGACACATGCGTGTGAATGGGTTAATCGATATGGTACAAGTGCCAGCGCGGAAGGATAAAGCTAGTGGCCACATGCCTCGAGTTTTATCCTTCCGCGATGTAAAAATCTCATTCCGTGCCTCGGGTCAATCTCATTCCGTGCCAGGTGTATTTTATGATGGTCAAAATTTGGTGAATGACGTTGTTTCAATCCTTGTGGCTCTGGAAAGGCTCGAATTCCCGCCACTATTTAATTTCTGAAGACAACATGCCAATAACTCGCACTGTAAATTGCCTATATGCCCAATATTTTGGAAAATCTGAGTTTGGTCGATGCCAAAATTTCATATTTGTCATCTCATTCTATAACCGCTTTGCAGCACAGTTATCCATCTGATGATGCTGTGTCTGAAGTTTCTTAAACGTATTACTTATACATGGAATGTTTTCAAGAAAGATATTTCTTTGTCGGTGGAATGTGCCTTAGTTGTTCAGCATAATCTCGGTATTAGTGCTATGGGTCCTGTATTTTTCCGCTTTCTTTTTGGCGGTTTGACAAATGTAAAATAATAATAGAATTTGATTGGCTGTTTTGTGAAAAGCGCTGGCCGATATGGCCGTTATGCTTGGTAAAGAGTTAGAGAAGCGACAAAGCATTAGACAAGGTGGGATATAAAATTGATCCAGGGAAGTATTTCAGTCCTTTCAACTCAGCGTCGCTGAATCTTTTCATCTAATTGAGTGCTAATGAGCAGATCCGGTTTGAATTCCTCCTACGGCTCTGAATGGTGTAGTATTAAATTATTAGCAGTCCATCTTTCCAACAGAGACCGACTCGTATTTCAAAACGAGACGGCTACCATATTGAAAGGTTTCAGTAACATCTTCTTTTCCGCAAACCACTGGATCTTCATCGCATTGGGTGGTTAAACAGAACATAACAGCGGTCCTTTAGATTTTGTTATCGAGCTCAATGCATCCGCTTTCGAACGTGGTACCGAATATCGTTTTGGGTTTTTTTTGGTGGTGGTGGGGGGGGGGGGGGGGGGGGTTGTTGTTGTTGCTGTTTTTCTTGCTTATGCCTTTTTTCTGCAAACTGCCTGGATCTCGATGAGGTTCGAGTATACACATCAGTATACACTTGGGTCAGATTAAACATATTTTGTGTGCCCCAGAAATGTCTCCAACCCAAACGAAAATGTCCCAACTTTAAAAAGCATTAGGGAGGGATGACACCCAAAACTCCCGCCATTACGCTCCTGGTATCTGTGCGCGCTAAAATTGTTTCTTTTGCGTTCTTCCTAATGTCTGTGAACACCTTCTTTCCGTCTTATCATGAGCTCTGTTGGATAACTGATAATAATTCTGAAGTAGTATTTCAACAGTAAACTTTACTGGGTAGTGACTTTAACCCTTTACCCAACGTAACGGTCAAAACCGCCAGCGATATTTAATCCTTTAACCCTTTACCTAACATGAAAAGCAGACGACACTTGCAAACAAAATTCTTGAATAACTATTTTTTTTTTCATTTTTTGTCTCAAAAATATAGGTTATGACCCTTCATTGGAACGAGCTCGTTCCAAAGAGGGGTCATAACCTATGTTTTTGAGACAGAAAATAATGAAAATTAATTGGCGATTTTTGTGAATAGAGCTGGTCGGTTTGCCGTTACGTTGGGTATAGGGTTAAAATAATACGAAGTGTTTTATTTAATAATGCCCAAATTATTGCTAAAATAATGCACAGCTGTTGTTCTTGGAGATCAATAATTCGGAAACTAGCGATAGTATTAAATTATTTCCACGTGTTTTAGAAATTAAAAACACGCGCTTTCGTTACTTCCGTTCAATTGGTTTATCTTTTCGCAAGGTCGTATCTTTTGAAAATAAGTCTGCATTAAAGTTTTTAGTCACAAATTTAAGTAATTTCCTGTTGCCTCTGATGTCCAACACGTTACACACAGAACCAAAACCGAGTGTCGATATTTTTAATTTAAATTAGCGGTTTTGTGTCCCTTTAATGAGATTTTAACTTTTCCTTTCATGTTATACCATAGAGAGAGTTGCAAATGACAGCGCCGATGAACAGCGTTTGTTTAAATACTTGATGGAGGGCTACGACAAGAATACCAGACCGGTGTATAACGCTTCTCATCCTGTCAGTGTTAGTGTAGGATTAAGTCTAACACAAATATTTGACTTGGTGAGTAAACATGCTTTATCATTTTTTTCTTTTAGTTTTTAACGTTCTCGATATTTTGACAACTAGCTCGTTGGCCATGACAGTTATTTCCTTTGTGGCTATTCTATTGAAACGGGAGCGCGGTGGATCAGTGGTAGACTGTTGCACTTCTATACTAGAGGTCCCGAGTTCGATCTCCCTCCGGGACGACCCCTGTTGTGTCCTTGGGCAAGGTACTTTATATCGGTTGCCTACATGGGGGGGCACGATGACGCCGCGTACTAAGGCATACAGCACGTCGACGGTGCACATGTCTTCAACAAATGTAACCCTGCTTGAGAGGAGCTTGAACAGACTTAGAATGTTGAGGAGCTGACAGTTGCTCGTCGACGCTCTGTGGTTCTCTCCGGGTACTCCGGCTTTCCCCACCCGTAAAACTGTCACGGTCACGATTAGCCATTGTGCATAAGTATGTGACCTTAAACACCAATAAATAAATAAATAAATTCTATTGAAACTGGCATCACTGGTGTGATGATGAGAGCAAAGCGAATACGCTGAACATTATGTAATACATACAGTTGGAGAACTAGTAATACAGTACAGTCTCTGTCGTCTGATCGTAATTCACGCATGGGCAGTGATGTCCACGCATGCGTTTATCAGGTAATGAAAATCATCAACCCGGCGCTTCAGTAATTAAATTGTTGATGATTATTCCTATAATTAGTTTGGAATTTAATAATATTGTCTCCATGAAAATATTGCCGACCCGTGGAAAGTGACCACTCCACGGCGGCCGAACTGTATGCGTTGGTAGTTGTATTGATCTGTGTGGTCAAACCAACCATTCTTCACTTTTAGTGTATGTTTCGCAATAATATAAGCTGCATTTAAATAATTTTGTACGTTCGAAAAGTGTCATGCTTTCGAATTACCAGGTAAAAGTGTCTGCATTCAACTCAAATATTTCATACCATCCCAAAAAAGCAATGTATGCAGTTCCTCCCACGATGCGGACACTTTGCATACAATTGTCTTAGTATTTATAATTGTAGGGCATATCACAATACCCTCAACTTCGAGTGTCAGCGGCCTCGGTGCGCAACCGGGGGTATTTCTCGGACGAGAATTTGGTAGCCTTATCACATAATCACCGTCGAATAGCTTATTACGGAAAAGATCGTTTACAACCCGTCTTATACGGGAATGACGTCGGAAATCAACATCAATTTAGTAACGTTGTGAGTTGGATTCGGAAGGAGAAATGAATTAATCTTCTCTTATCTTTCATGAATTGTTTACCAAATACAGATGGCAGACGACATGTGCAGAAAACAATTCTTAAATGACTAAATATTTTCATTTTTTGTCCACAAAACATAGCTTTTGGTCCCTCTGTGGAACAAGATTGACTCGCTCAGTCCAATCAGAGGCATAAGCTATGTTTCTGGGGCAAAAATTGGAAAATAATACAATTTTGTTTGAGATTGTTGTGAACAGCGCTGGCCATAATATTAGTGGCTATGCTTGGTAAAAAGTTACATTGCACATCATCCGATAAAACGAATATCAAATTCGTCAGGATCTGACAATGTGGGGGGGGGGGGGGGGGGAGGGGGGGGGGAGTCTGAAAAAAATTCCATGCACAAGGCCGGGGTGGGTGGGTGGTCTCGGGGACCGAAAACCCCATTTTTTCGTTGCCTGCATTCATAACAACATTTTACTAAAGTTATTACTAGAAATAAGTCAGCTATGTTACAGATTAGAGTAAAACAGTACTCTTTTGACAAGTAGGATACAGTATGTTATGACATTTTTAATTTCATTCACAAAATTTGTATCAGAAAGTGCCTGTTCTAAGTTAATTGCTGTTGCTAAGTTATCTTATGGGGGAACATTACTTACCAAAGCTAAAATAAATTAAACAAGTATGTTAAAAATGATGAAAATGTTTTTTTCAAAATAAACGATCAAAACATTTAATAGGAAATATGTCAGGAAAAACATTTGTACAAAAATAATGGAGATCTTGCTCATCACGATTTGTTCATTGAAATCGATCTGTGCCTCGGTAAAACCCAGCTTAAATTGATTGTAGTGAACTCGATACAGAAATTTTATATGAAATCGCGACTCATAAGAGATCCTCTGATTATCACCGGAGAAATATCATTAGGGTGCGCATCCTGGTTGGGAGATGGCAGATCAAATGGAAGATGCATCTGTTACGAGCTGGTTGGATTATTCCATCTCTGTGTTTCCGGTTGCAATCGCGCACTGCTTCATTGGCTCCAGCTTGTTCAAAATTTCGCAGCATGAAATAATTTTAGATCGCAAAAGTCATGCCATATCACACCTCAACTTCATCAACTTACCAGCTCTCCATTTAACAAAGAATCATACTGAAAATCGAGCGGTGTTGCTCACAATACTGAAAGGTTTGGCTCCAATGTGACTTGATTGAGCTCCACCTTTCCACATGCTCTCTGCTGTCTTCTACCTCTTAAGACTTAAGCCATGTCCCCGGTGATCAAGTTACAGTAGACGATTGAGATTTCTCAGTCGCCGAGCTCTTTCTGTTGAATTAGTTGGGCAATCGCCCCCAAGCACCACAGGCCTACTATAAACAATTTAAATCTTCCCCCTTACGTCCAAATATCCCCCATTAACGATAAAGCCTGAAAGAACTTCTGTGGATTCATGGAGTTACACTTCATCATAATTGTTGTGTTATTATTATTGCTTTGGTCGACAAATGCAATCATTCAAGCCAGAGAAAATAGAGTGAAATTGCTGAACATAAAACTTTGTGGTTTATATAACTGTTTTTTGCAGGCAAAACTTAACAACAATGGACTGTTCAGTTCATTCGTCTTTTCGTTCTTGTTATTTTTCGAACCGTCATATTCAATACCTGTTGCACGACAAGGCAGGCGAGAAGATTTGGTGTCGGGATCTCAGGTGTGAAACATATTAACCATTTACCCAACGAATCGCCCGCATCCGCCCGCGTAAATATGTAAATTTTGCAGCTGAAAAAAAAAATTTCGAACAATTTCAACAAAACCATATTATGTGCCCCCTCTTTGGAACGAGCTCCCCGAGCTCGTTCCAATGAGGGGTCACATAATATGGTTTTGTTGAAATTGTTTGAAAACATTTAAAAAATGATATTTAAAATAATAAATTTTGATATCGTCTGCGTTGGGCAAAGGGTTAAGGGATGCAGACTTTTCTTTTTCTCAATACCAATAACTTATTAGCCAAACTCCTAGTCTTCTCGACTTGAGGTTTCTAAGAACATCTTTGCACGTATTATATATAGTAAGCAGTTCAGTGAACGATTATCAAATGATGTCTCTTGGGAATAAAACCTATTCATTCCAGAGTCATAACAGTGGAGAGACTGAAATAATGTTTGGTTATCACGAACATTTGAACAAATGCAGAATGTGGTCAAGAATATTAAACTGAGCTAATCTCGCAGGCTTATAAAAGTATAAGAAGGCAATTTTAGACCCTAAAACCAAATTGGTAATTTTATTTAGCTGTATGCAAATTCATCATTGCATTAATTGTAATAAAAATGTCAACCACATGACATAAAACGTATACAGCAGGGAGATGGCATAACCTCGACTGGCTGTCTACCTGCCTTCTCCCGAAGAGATAATGATAGAAAACAGCAGATACAGACTGCTACTAACCTAGAGGCAGTGTGAAAATACAAAAGAGTAGGATAGAAATGGACGGAAAGGCGAGGTGGCCGAGAAAAGCATAATTTAACTTCCCTGCCACTGATCATTCTAATCCCACTAAAAGAGTTTATAAACTAATTTATTTATTATTTATTTATTAGTGTTTAAGGTCACATATTTCTGCACAATGGCTAATCATGACCGTGACAGTTTTACGGGTGGAGGAAGCCGGAGTACCCGGAGAGAACCACCGAGCAACGGCGCGCAACTGTCAGCTCCCCAACATACCAACTCCACACAAGCAGGGTTAGCATTAGTTGAAGACAAGTGCACCGTCGACGTGAGGTACGCCTTAGTACACAGCGCCACCGTGCCTCCACGTGGGCAATGGGGGTGAAGTGTCTTGCCCAAGGACACAACGCGGTTGCCGCAGGTGGAATTCGAACCGAGGACCTCTCGGTGTGCAGCCTGTACCTCTACCTACTGAGCCACCGCGCCCCATATAAACTCATTTAATTCAGGGTTAGATGCCAATGAATTTTTATTGACTGATCAAAGAAACGTGGGACTTTTAGTGATGCGCACGATTTACGCAACAGTTACCAGCCTAGCAGTAGGTATACACGAGCTAGAACAACCTGGCAGGACGCTGTCAGGTTCCTGAATTCCAAGAACACCGATAACCCGGTTGATGGCTGACTTTCACCGGTTGTTTTCTTCAATGGATGAAACGCACGGTATAATAGCAATGCTTTGTCTTCAGTATCTCCAATGATCACCCCCGTTATCCGACTTAATCGTGCGTGGAGGGCTGTGGAGAAAAATGCTTCGAGACGAACAGGTTAGTCATCATTCTCCATTTAAAAGGAAGTTTTCGCCGGCGAATAAACAAACACACGCCCATACCACTTTCAGGGAATACTGCCATGTTCTCATACAATATTTGTACTCCCAAATGTTCCGTTTATTAATATTACCGCCATTTTGAAGCCAATACATTCTGTTTCGTACCATCTTGCGCCGCATTAGAGGCTATTTGTGCTACAAAAGGCTTGATGTAATCTTTTTAACATATCTATGGCGTAAGTTCTATTAGACGCTGTCTTCATCAGTTGAGCTCGAGGTGGGTATTTGAGGATTCTATGACTTGGTAATGTATCATTTGAGGATACCTTTTGGGGATACTTATCAGAGGATATCTATTTTAAGATAGTTTTGGCTCCTAGTATGACCGTCTAGGCCATCCCCCACACTCTTCATAGCTATAAGGCCACTACTTGTCCATGGTCACTGCCATCTGTCGTGTGATCCAATACTATTGTATTCACCCAATACTATAGTCTTCCATCACCTGTGCGGTCTTGTGCTGTTACCTCCTTGTACTATTACTATTGGCTATCACTATTGTCCTGTCCTTACCCAATTCCTCTAAGATTCTTTTAACTGTAAAATTTACATTTCCTCTCCATAAAGGAAGCATTTTTTTTCTTCACCGTGCAAATACAATCCTCCATGCATAACGAAGTCGGATAACTGGCGTGATGATTCCCACATTAATTTTGACAAGTACAGTATTGCGATTACCAAAGTGGACAGCGAATTTCGATCGCATCGCGACAAGGTCGCGATCCGGTCGAAATTCACTGTCCCCTTCCCGCCCTCAACACTTTGGAATCTCACTTGTCGAGAAAAGAAGTGCGAAAAGGTTGAAGATCAGATGCTATTTTCCTTCATTTGTAATAAAAAGTCACCACTTTTGTGACCACTTGTTTATTATGCAGTGACTACAATACAGTGGCGTAGATTCTAAAATAGTATGAAATTATTGTATGTAGAGACGTACCAGTGACAAATACATGTTTTTACAATCCGAATGTTGGTATTACATTCCCCATCAGATGTTTGAAAATACTTGAATGACGGCGATTTTGCATAGTTGTTTCGTGTTTTACTTGCAGGATGAGAAAAATCAGGTCCTAACAGCAAACATCTGGCTAGATCAGGTAGGTGAAATGTAGTACAAACTTGGACCCTAGTTGGGGGTTTATTGGGCGTTTATTATTTTTTCACCCATTCTCTCCCTTTGGGTCCAACATTCTCCATACTAGCGCAAGACAGGATTTGATATCGCACGCGCAAGATTGGATCACGGAAGTCATGTGTATTCCGTGAGCCAATCACTTAAGACTTCCTTTATAAACAAACGGAGAGAACGAATGGAATTCTGCTTTTGAAGATGAAACGAGCCGAAGACATCGGTAAAAAAGTAATATCGAGGAGACCGATAAGTTCAGGAGTCAAAACTATACAACTTTTACAGTTGTATTGTCCAGAATTGTATTTTCCTCTTATTAATATGATGGACTGAAATGAATCAATAGCATTTTAAAAGATATGGCAATTTACCAACTGGCAAATTGTCATATCTTCGAAAATAATGGTTCATTTCAACCCTTTTAAAGTCATAACTTGAAAATACAATTCTAGAAAATACAATTATAAACGTTTTATAGTACTGGCCCCATTGGTTTCAATTAAACGGCTTATAATTGTATCTCATTCGATCACATATGCAAGCTGTATTGAATAAGGCAGGCAGTGAATGGTAAGTCAAGTCACCAATATCCAATCCCATCTTGCGCAGGTGTGGAAAATGTTGGACCAAGAAGGGGAATGATTTAAAAAAATACAAAACCAACACCTAGGGTTCAAGTTTGGACTAGGTAAAAAGTGCAGTATATTTGGCGTTCGCGAATATCAAATTTCAGGTCAAATGGAATCAGAGAATGTGGAATCGAATCAAAGAATTGCGAATCGAATCAAATCAGGCAGAGAATACCGATTCGAAACGAATCAGGCCGAAAATCTGAATCAAATCACACAGAGAATATCGGATCGAAACACACACAGGATATCGAATCGGATCTGTAGAGAATATCGAATCGAATTAGACAGAGAATATCGAATCGGATCATTAGAAAGTATCGAATCGAATCACACAGCGAATACCGAATCGGATCAGTAGAGAGTATTGAATCGAATCACACAACGAATATCGAATCTGATCAGTAGAAAATATCGAATCGAATCACAGATAATATTGAATCGAATCACAGAGAGAATATCGAATCGGATCAGATAGAGAATATCGAAACGAATCACAAAGAGAATATCGAATCTGACCAGTAGAGAATATCGAATCGAATCACACATGGGCTATCGTATCAGATCAGTAGAGAATATCAAATGGTATCTCAGACAATATCGAATCGGATCATCAGAGAATATTGAATCGAATTAGACTATATCGAATCGGATCAGACTGAGAACATCGAATCAATTCACACATAGGATATCGAATCGGATCAGTAGAGCGTATCTAATCAAATCACAGAGAACATCGAATCGATTCAGTAGAGAATACTGAATCGAATCACATCACACAGAGAATATCGAATCGAATCAGACAGAGAATATCGAATCGAATCAGACAGAGAATACCTAACCTAATCAGACAGAGATTACCCAATCGAATCACACATAGAATATCGAATCGGATTAGTAGAGAATATCGAATCGAATCACACAGGAAATATCAAATCGGATCACATCGAGAATATCGAATCGCAGAGAAATTCGAATCGGATCAGATAAATATCGAATCGAATCATAGGGAGAATATCGAATCGAATCAGATAGTGAATATTGAATCGAATCGCACACATAGAATATTGAATTTATTCACAGAGGATATCAAATCGAATCACACAGAGAAAATCGAATCGGATCAGTAAAGAATATTGAATCGAATCAGGCAGATAATTTCGAATCGAATCAGGCAGAGAATTTCGCATGGAAACGAATCTCACCGCTCTTCGAGTTGCAGATATCACACCTAATTACGACCCTAAATATTATCAGTTTCCACCCAAACGTTAGGGAAAATGGCGACTCAGTCTGTTGGCGCAAATCAATAGGAAAGTTGAAAGTTCCAAAATGGGAAGAAAGTTGTTTCAGGAGCGGAACTTCCTTGAAATCTATATTTATTTATTTATTTATTTATTTATTTATTTATTTATTTATTTATTTATTTATTTATTTATTTAATGCTCAGGCATCAATTCACGCTCAAAAATTAAGTCATATTCCCCTGTCGGTCGGCAAAACGAAATATCAAAATGATATTTAGAAATCGATATTTCATCGTAGGTTCGGATGACGAATCACATGTACTTTAAACGAGTCAGCACATCAGTAATGAATTCCAGAGTCCCAAATACAAACGAATTCGAATAATTGATAGTGACAGTGACTAAATCAATTCATTAAATCAGCGGTTTCAAAGTTTGACTTTCTCATTCACCTTCCAGCGAAAAGCCGAAATCACTTTCAAATTTCTTCAGTTCAACTTCACACGTCTTCAGTGCATTGAGTTCAAAAAAAATAAAATGACGTGTCTTGTTATTGAAAATAAGAAAGTGGTGTTTTTTGTTATTGTTCTATTTCTTCGAAACACATTGCGATTATTTCAATTCGCCAGCCTTGGTAAATCGTAAAGTTAGGGGAGAAATAAGACGGGACTACTTTTTGTGCGGATATTCACACATTCCAATGGTTGGAGTTTGGTTGTTGTAATTTTTGTATGGACGCCGGTTCGGCACATAAATTTTGCGCCTTAATGGCAAATAAAGGCCACAAATTGGAGAGTTTGTAGTCGTAGAGCATTAAATAAAAAGAAAATTCACGAAAATTTGATGAATACCGAAAATATCTCGTTCGTGGCTACAAGAAATATGAGGATCTTCACTCGCGACTGCGTCGCTCGTGAAGATCCTCATATTTCTTTGTAGCCACTCACGAGATATTTTCGGTATTCATCAAATTTTCGTGAATATCCTCTATTTATTTATTTATTGGTATTTATGGTACATATTTCTGGACAATGGCTAGTCGTGACCGTAGCGTGGATACAAAGCCAAGCCAAACCAATTGTTTATACGCACGCAGCCCCTTTTAGAGAACCTTCACTCCAGGCATTGGTGACAGGGTTCTATTTTACCAGTAAAACTGGCATGTTGCCACTGTAAACATTACTTCCCGGGGTTGCCACGGGGATGAACTTAGCATCTACCATCATGTCTCCTGTGCAGGAGACCTGATGATAGAAGGAGAGTTCAAGAGGAGACATGTGGTAGGATTTTGAGAACATCTCGATGATTCGGAAATTCCCGAATTAGCGCGACTCGAATAAAATTTCGAAGCTTCGCATGGACCAACAGTCTATAAAGTAAGTGCAACTGGGTCTTATAGAGGGAGAGACTCCATTGGTAGAAATTAGACATGTTCAACTATTCTCGTTATTCGCATCTATTTACCAAATAGTTATCTCCCCTGATTGCTAGGAATTGGCTTGCAAAAATTAGCACTAATTGAATGGGGAATTTTTATATTTCTCAAAATTATATAAAACCCGTGAAAGTTATATTTGCTCTGCGCATCAGACATTTAAGAACAATATATATGCTCTCACTTGGTGATATAATCGAACCATTTCATTCGACCAATTTTTTTCCCCTGTTCATTTAAAAAGGTACGGTTATTTCGTGTAGAGTGCCATGTAAAATAATGGAAAATTGCGTTTTCGTCAACTTTTAGAGATTAAAATATTTTTTAGTCTTCATATTAGCAATGCTCTGCGCATATGTGCATATAATATAGATATTGTCCTCTCTAATCATATAAAAATATATAATCTGACATTTGCCCATTTTTTTCCTTTTGATGTTAAAACCAAGACAAATTTGATTGTTGTAAAAACAGTTGAACCCACAGTCCACAATATGCAGAAGGTTTCGGTGTGAATAAAAGGAAAGGTGCGATAGCCCTATTAATTACTTTCAGTTCAGCCAGAAATGTGAAGCTTGTCGCTTATTTCCCGACAAACAAGATTTTATTCACACCTTTCAGTGGATCAATGCTAATTACATTACAGTCAGACTCCAGTATTCACAGGGGGAGATAACTTTTCGAATAATACATCCCTACGACGAATTAAGTTGAGTATGCGTCTATAACGACAGTGATGTCATCTAATCTCCGCTTCTACCTATAGAACCTGGAAATAGACAACAATCATTGTACTGATACTTTTGTTTTAGTGACGGTAGTAGAAAATGGAGTGGTTGTTTCCTCAAGTTAACAATGAAGTATGCCAATCAAGAGGCATGAATTCACCGTCTACCAAGAGAAACTGGAATTTCATTCTCCACAAATGGAAGCTCAAATTCAACTAACCCGTTACAAGAAGAGAAAGCGGTTGTGGAAGCAAAATTCACCATCGACGTGCAGTACACTTTTAGTATACAGCGCCACAGTGCCCCCACCTGGACAGTTGGGATTAAGTGTCTTGGCCATGGTCACAGCGCAGATGGCGAGGGTCAGGATCGATCCCCAGGTCATTCGCGTTAAAGTGCAATGCACTCACCAAGGAGCCACCAGGCTCCCATCGAGCTGAATTAGTTATACATAATGCACAAGAATAAAAGGTACAGCACAGTACAGTCGCCGTGGACTGGACACAATCCATGCGTGGGCAGTGATGTCCACGCATGCGTTCACAAAATAATAAAAATCATCAGCAGCAAAATTTTAATTAATGAATCACCGGGCTGTACCTGGTTCTTCATTAATTATATTTCTATTTCCTATAATTAGTGTTTGGAATCTAATATTATTGCATCCGTATTATTGCCCACCCGTAGAAAGTGACCAGTCGACGGCGGTTGTACTGTATTTGTTGTCAAAATAATAACAACTACTGTACTAAACTACACTTGGTTACATCCGCATCTATGTCAAATGCAAGTACCTTTCGAGTGAACTACAACAAGCTTTAGACCTGGTGAGGATATTCTGAGATACTTAACTCGAAGAGTTCAAAAGGTGAAGCATTGTTGTGGAGTGTATGACTGTAGCAAAATTTGATGTGGGGAAATGGAGACTTGAGTGGCGAACACATATAGAGGAATTGAAAATAACTGAAAATAATACCGTGTTCCCAGTTGAAGACATATCAAGTGTTTAGAGTTAGTAGACGCTTCAGCTGCCGACAACATGGGTCCGTGTTAACCTCTTCAAGCCACGATGTACATTACATTATTTCGAAATGAAACAAAATACTGCGATTTGATTGGCTTAGAGGTACGGTGTAACTTGCAATCCACAGTGGCTATTTTTTTACACCGTGGTTAACCACGGTGTAAAAACAAGAATACACAATAGCATGCAATATGGCTAACAAAAGTACCCATTTTTAATTATTAATTCATACCTTCTGCTCGGTTATGTTAGAACAAAAATTAAAATACAGGAAATTTAATATTTATGTGCAATAAAATATTACAGATATGGATGTCTTTGGAACTGGCTCATTGAGCCAGTTCCAATGACATCCATATTTGTACTGTTTTATTAAGAAACTTACAAAGTACAAATGTTCTGTCAGTTTTTTCCCATAATGTAGGTTAAAGTATTAAGTACACCAAAATTCTTGGAAATAAATCCATTATCCTTGTGTTTTCAAGGGTGTATGGGAGTTTACACCGGTCTGGGAATTCATACACCCTTCGGCTTCGCCTCAGGGTGTATGAGTTCCCAAAAACGGTGTAAATTCCCATACACCCTGGAAAACACAAGGATAACTAATATTACTGTTCTGTGAAGCTACAAAATTTGATTCGATCCGAAATT